>JARWLC010000002.1:12807500-13407500 GCA_033318265.1 Phyllotis vaccarum
CGCACATTACTCAAAAACCTTTTACTTTATAAAACATTATAAAAGTGGTATTATGTAAGTTGTAGAAAACTGGAGAAATTCAATTAAAAAGAAAAGCAAAAAATAAATCAATCTTCATTTCCTAAGGATAGCCACAGTTGACAGTTTTAACAGAATTACGAGATATACAAATGGATTCATAGCTCAGAGAGAACCTGTAGGAGATAAAAGTTATTACTCTGCTAGTATATTAATATTTGATAATAAGTATTTAGTAGTAGAATACACTGGAAAGACACTGTAGAAATTTAAGTAAGAATTGCTAACTATTATCTTGTCTTTTAATTAACCCCAACCAGAATACTCCTCCACAGTGAGTGTTAGAAAGCTGCCCTCAAGAGGCAATCTGATGTGTGTCAAGAGAGACACAAAGCTATTTATCACAGAATTATTTCCTGGGACATTATTAGCTAATGATGTTACATCCATAAGATTTGGAATGACTCTAGACTAATGTTAGGAAAAAAAAATCAAGCTTTCAAGCTTTAAGTACATTATGTGAAATATGCCTTAAAGAATTAGGAAATCTATGCTACAAAAAACACATCATAAAACACAGCCGAGTCTCATCTTTCCCTGCAGTTTTCTGAATGGTCAGACATTTCTATAGTGAATACTCATTTTTCTTATAATGGTCCTTTTGAAAACAAAGTCAGCTACACAAGTGAACCCACCGCTCTGTTTTCTGGGTACCATTCTTGGGTACCATTCTTGGGATGCAGAGGGAGAGACTAAGAACACCAAGCATCCTCTCTTCAGAACATTTCCTGTGTTTCTAACGACACAGCGGCTGTTAGCTCTGTTATAGTCTGCCCTGAGTTTTATAGAAGCAACATTTTTTTTTTTTTTTTTTTTTTTTAAATTGAGTGCTTTGAAGAGACTTCAGAACCTTGTAGCGAGCCGAATAGGGCCCCTCTGTGTGGCAGGGCTGGCTTGTAACACAGTTTGAAATGGTTTTCAGGCAGTTACAGCCCTCCCTGTTGGTTCCTGCCTTTCTCAGCAATCAGCGATGTGGCACCAATGTTCCTGCAACGATTTAGATAAAAACTCACTTATGCAAAGAGAGCCTTGGGAGCCAGAGCTAGCCTGAGCTGTGCCTGTTACTCCATTCTCAAGCCTCCACAAAAAAGGTCTCCAGAAGCCAACCCAGGTATGGCTCTGTAGACAATAACTGTCTGGGCTGAGCTGTCTCACCCATACCACTCACTGTGAAATTTTTCTGGAGGGCACATGACTGATTGCTAGTTACCTCTCCTTTAATTATAGACCCCACAAAAAGAAGCCTGAGGTATTAGCTTATTTTGGTGGGAGCAGGTAGTCAAGCAGTGAGGAGCTTGTACCACTGAGAGTGAGTAGTTTTAGTACAACAGAAAATACATTTGATCTTCATGGTCCTACATCTTGGATTCAATCAACCAAGGATTGCAAGGTTTTTTTTTGTTTGTTTTTTTGTTTTGTTTTTTTAAATCTATCTGTATTGAACACTTACAGGTATCTTTTCTTGTCATTATTCTGTGAGTAATTTAGTACAATGATTTACATAATATTTATGTTGAGTTAGATGCTATAAGTCACCTAGGAATGGCTTGAAGTCAGTAAGCTGTGTGCAAATATATTACTTTTATAGGAACAGCTCAAGCACCACATATTTCAGTACTGGGGGGTGGTGCAGAGCAGGTTTTGCAACCCATCCTCACAGATACAGTGGATGACTGTACTCAAGTTCTCTAACTAGGTTGGGTGGGAGGAGAAAGCACAAGTAAGTTCTTGGAAGAGAAGAACACGGAATTTTTCAGAGGCCACTCAAGAGCTTGGACTGTCTGGTACGAGCAAGCTTTGTGGCACCTGCCATCACAGATATGTCATTGGGTCAGTGGCAAAGTTTTACAATAGGGATATCACAGAGTCGCAGAGTCCCTGAACTGAGGAGACACTGGATGCTTTAGGCTTGGAGCTCAGGATTCAAGAGCTGCGTGTCAGTTGTGAATGCTTTCTCATAACAACAGAGGCTAGGAAATGCTAAATTGGCCACTCAAAGCATTGAGGAAGGTGCTTCCACATGTGAGAGGTGAGACGCACCCTCTGTTGACAGTCAAGCTTTGGTGGCTGAGGTACAGCAGTAGCAGCTGCTTAGAAATCATTGGTCATTATTTTTTAAAATCAAAATCTTAATAAATACATAGTAATTTATTAACTTACAGGGTACACTGTGACATTTCAATACACATAAATGACTATATCTATCACTTCAAATATTTATTATTTCTTTGTATTTGGAAAATTAAAAATCCCTCTGTGAGCTATTTTGAGATATAATTAACTGTTGTCAGTTATGGCTCCTACTGTGTTAAACGTTATTCCCCCAGAGTTCATGAGATAGCTCATTGGGTAAAGGCACTGGCTGCCAAACCCAACAACCTGATTTCAATCCCCAGAGCCCATATAGGAGAGAGAGCAAATTTATGCAAGAGATGTCCTCTGATTTCCACAGGTGCATGTGCAGACACAATACACACACTCTCTAACCCCCTCAGATATATACACATATAAATAATTTGAGAAGTGGCACACATGGCCTATATTTCCAACAGTTATGTTAGATGCTGTGGTCTTAAAAAATTCTTGCTAGATTTATAAACCTCAGTGGTGTGTCTCAATTTTTTTCTTTTACATTCAACATTGTTCCTTAATTTTCTTTGTATATTAGTAAATATAGAATTACATCATTGTTTTCATGATAAATAGTATCTACAGCTTAATTTGTTTAAAATACCTTGCTTATAGATTTTTTTATTTCCTTAATATTATTTCATTATTTTAAAGTTATTCGTGGTTATAGAATGCTAGTATGAGAAATGGTATGTGTTGACTTTCCAAACATACCGAATTTGCTTACATTTCTAAATGCAGAAACAGTGGGTTTGAAGCCATACACGTTTATCATTTTTGACTTAACTGATCAACATGCTGTACCAGCTTCTTTCATTTTGTTATAAATTAGGCTCCAGCCATAGTGAAAGCTTTTGGTGCCACATGCTGTTCTTTCATCTGTGTTGGACCCATGATGGTTCCCTTCAGAAGCCACTGTGTCTGTACTGATGTGGGAGTCGGCTTGTCTCTGGGAGGGTCTGTGTCTCATCTGTGTATTTCATCCCAAGAGCCTTTCTGTGTCTAACATTCTATCCAAGTAACCCAGCAGTGATGGCACACACCTTTAATCCCAGCATTCAGGACAGAAGTAGGAGGATCTCTGTGCATTGGAGGCCACCCTGGTCTGCAAAGTGAATTTTAGGACAGTCAAGGATAGCTAAGGCTGTACAGAGAAACTCTGAAAAACAAAGAAAAATGTAAAAAAAGTTCTATGACTTTGTGATATGGGGGTGGGTTGATAAAAGTGGAACAGATAGCCTGCTGCTTATCTGAGTTTTGTCTTAGAATCCTAAGTAGACTTTGGTTATTAATTTACAAATGGATAACATTTATGCAACACTGTGATTCTGTATGCCATCATTGCATCACTAAGTGTTCAGGAAAATAGTGTGCATGAAATGGAAATCTTTCCCTTTTGCTGTTTATCTGCACTATTTTTTCCTCCCTTACTCTAGTATTCTTACTCCCAAAGTACCTGCCTAACTTTGAACAGTATATGTGTTCTCTGCTGTACGTAATTATCGGTAGGGCCATGTGTGTGAATACATATTGCTTGTGTGACAAGGAGAGAGGTTAGCATGTTGCTAACCCTTTGTACAATGGTGTGCTTGTCATTAATGAGTCCAGTTTCACTCCAGGAAGCTCTGTACTTTGAATTCCACCCTATGTCTTTGGTTTCTGTAGAGCACCTCACCTTATCTGTCTAAAGTAGAGCTCTCCACATCTTCCACTCCCTTTACGGTGGAGGGCAACTTTGTGGCTCGGTGTTACTCTTGCTTCCTCTCTTTCATATGGCCAATTCTGTCACTTCCGGCTGTAGATTGTTAGGACCAGTGTCTGACCACATCTCACCACCACACTGGACATCACAATCCAAGTCAACACCACTCTTACCTGATAATTACATAAGTCTTTAGATGGGCTCCATCCTTCCCTGAAGTCCCCACCCCAGAACAGCCAGAAAGATTAAGACCCCTACAAATTTATTGATGCATTATTTTACCTACCATAAGGTTTAATTGCACTAAGTATACAATTAAATTATTTTTTAGCACTTCACAGAGTGGTGCAGCCACCCCCAAATCCAGTTCATGAAATTCTCAGTTGGATGCGGTGATTCACAATTGTACTTCCAGTAGTTGGGAGGTGGAGGCAGGAGGATACTGAAGTACAGGCTATCCTGGCTTAATCGTAAATTCAAGTCTAGCCTGCGCTATCGAATCAGAGACCTTCTCTCTAAAATCTACAGAATTTACTCAATGTAGAGCGCTCGCTCAGTAATCACAAGGCTAGTTTTGATCATTAGCACTGAAATAAAACAACCCTCACATTTACTTGCGGCCTATCTACAGTCTTATAGCCCTAGAGAATCACTGCTCTACTTTATGCCTCTGTTTGTACTTTGCATCTCATATAAATGGAACCATGCAGGGTATGATCAATCATGTCTGCTTCCTTTATTTAGGATGGTGTTCTTATTTAGGTTTATCTATGTGACAACACGCACCAATGCTGCCTTTGTTGTTATTTTTTTATTTTATGTTATTTTATTTTTTGAAAAAATGATGCTAATGTTTAGTATATATTAACCTTACTCTTTGGGTTTGCTTCTGCCTCCCAAGTGCTGGGATTAAAGATGTGCACCACCCCTGCCCAGCCACTGTTAGGCTTTTACTATGTAATGATATGAAAAAATAAGCTGTTGTTTTTTTTAAAGAAATATTTGCCATTAAAAAGATTTTATTTATTATTCATGCATTCATGTAATGTGTCTTGATCAAATCCATCCCTATGTGCTTCTTTCAATTCCTCTCCTCTCCTCCATCATCCCAACCGGTTCATCTTCCCCTCCCCCTCCCCCTTCCCTGTCTTCCTTCCTAATACCTACTGAATCCAGTTAGTGCTGTGGTATCATTTCCCAGGGGATGGGTGGCCTCGGGCCTGCATCCCTGAAGAAAACTGACCATGTCTCTCTCAACAGTTGTCAACTGCCAATAATTTCTCAGATAGGGGTGGGACTTCATGATCCCACTCATGCTGGTCTCTTGGCTGGCTTGATCCTGGGCAGATCTTGCACACACAGCTGTTGTGAATTCGTGTGTGCATTATTTTGTCATGTCTCACAAATAGGTGGATCCAGTCCTTAATTGCATTCTAGTTATCTTGCCCTCTAAGCATTCTCCTACAGGAATTTTAATGCAAAGGGAAAATGTTATATTGGAATGGATATTTCTATCACATAATCTGAGTAAGAAATTAAAGACATATGTGGAAAAGATTTCTGAATTGATTTTTAAAGGAATATTAAGATTTTGTCAATTGACAGGAATGGACCCAGCAAAAATTGTACATTTAACTAATGAAAAAATTGACCAGTTATGGGCAGAAAGTGAACCTTGGCAAGGAGCCTGCAGTAATTTTTTGGGATATATTAACAACAAATATCCTCAAAGGAAAAGAATTGAATTTCTAAAGGAAACTAATTGGATTCTTCCTCGTATTGTACGAGATAAACCAATATCTGGAGCCTCTAGATCTTACACCAATGCAAACAAATCAGGAAAAGCAGGTTACAAATAAGAAAATATAAGTAAAGTGGCTCAAAGCCCTTATAATTCTGTTCAAAAGTCAAAAAATTATATGCTATCATGATGGTATTAACGGATTTTTACCAAACCTCTTAACATAGTCACTGACTCTCAGTATGCAGAAAGAGTTGTTCTACACATCGAAACGGCTGATTTTATTAATGATGAGTCAGAATCAACTTCATTATTTATTCTGTTACAAGAAATAATCAGGTCTAGAAATCATCCCTTCTATATAGCACACACTTGATCTCATATGGATCTGCCAAGTCCTTTAGCACAAGGTAATGATGAAACTGATAAATTATTAGTAGGAAATGTGCTAGAGACCCCAGAGTCTCATTAAAAAAAAAAAAAAAAACCACATCAATAGCAAAGGATTAAAAAAAGATTACTTCATCACTTGGCAACAAGTCAAAGAAATTTAAAAAGCTGTCCCAACTATTCCTTCTATAACCAAACTCCATTGCCATCAGGAAGTAATCCTAAAGGTATACATCAACATGAAATCTCGCAGATGGATGTATTTCATTTTACACAATTTGGAAAATTAAGATATGTTCACTATACAATAGATAAGTTTTCAGGATTTCAATGGGCAACTGCTTTGAGTTCAGAAAATGCTGATTCTGTAATCACACATTTGCTAGAAGTTATGGCCATCATGAGAAAACCTGTACAAATTAAGACTGACAACGCTCCAGCATATGTCTCTAGTAAAATGAAACAAATTTTTGCTTATTATAATATAAAACATATTACAAGGATACCACACAATCCTTCAGGGCAAGCAGTCATAGAGAGATCAAATTGAACTCTAAAGGATATGCTAAATAAACAGAAAGAATAACAAAGACCCCCAGAGATAGACTACATAATGCTTTATTAACTTTGAATTTTCTCAATGCTAATGAGAAAGGAACAGTAGCTGCTGAAAGGCATTGGACTCTAGAAAAAACAGCTGAACTAAATCAGCCTGTTTACTTCAAAGATGTACTAGCCTCTGAATGGAAGTCAGGATATATGCTATGTTGGGGAAGGGGTTTTGCTTTTGTTTCCACAAGTGAAGAAAAGTTATGGATACTATCAAAATTAATAAAGACTCGATTTGGACCAGAGAAATTTCATGAAAATAAGAATTGATGGCTCATCCACCCATATTACAATTCTTTAAGTTGTAAGAAGAACAAAGGGTTGGGGCAGGTTTTTGTTTTTACAGAAAAGTATAAATATCCATCTTCAAGAAGCTAAAAGACCTTGGACCTCTAGACATCTAAAGGAGAAGGGAGGCTATCCAGGAAAATTTACAAGCAAAAGAATATTAGACCTTTTTTGGTACCAGTGTACCCTACAAGACAACATCTCATTGCTTAACCTCTATATATCTTTATTTGTAAGAAAATTTGAAGTCCCAGTTTAATTATAATTTAATTAATTAATTAATTAAACTCCTCTAAACTCAAGCATACTTGTTAAAAGAAAATGCAAAATCTCTGTATCATATCAAAAGAGCCACCTGATATGGGACAGAAGAATAACAAAAAATAAGGGACTATTCTATTGTTACTAATCCTATGCTGAATAAGTAGTTATATATTTAGTTTCCTGTACATTGTGTTTGGTTTTAGTCTCTTATCAGTTTTCTGAAGTGATCCAGGACAAGGCCTAATTGTGAACTTGAAATATCCAAAAGGAAGATGAAGTCTCACAATGATGATTTCATATGAACTATGACAAAGCCACTAGGCTGACAAACACCAACCAAAGATCAGATTTGGATGCAAACTGCTCAGGACAATTTTGAGGTAGCTCACTGAGGTGAACCAGCTTCACAGACTACTGTAGCCGGAACTTGAGACAAGCTGTGCGCTTTCCTGTAATGCAGAGACTGGACAACAAATGACACAGCTACTTATTTCAGGACCAGACAATTAACAAAAATTTTTTCTTCAGGATCTCCTAGAGATGCCATTGCCCCCACACAGTGTAAAGTAAATTTAAGAACATGGCACCCACATTCCCAAGAGGTGGGGTAGGTGATTTTTGGTCTTTCAGTGAATTATGGATGATTGTCGTTGTTTAGGGTAATTACTTAAAAATTGTTTTTGGTTATGGTTAGCAAAAAGCTAAACAAGAGAGATTAGATCCAGGGTTCTTGTTTAAAAAGAAAGAAAGAAAAAAAGGGGACACAAATATGACAGGATATAAGGGTAGATTATTGAATCCACTTTTAAAAAACAATCACTAGCCTTAAATATTTTATACTGGATTGGTTTTTTTTTGTATATTGTATACAAATTGTGTATATTGATATAAAGCTGAGATTAATTTTGCTACTGTACATATATCTCTATGTTTATTCAAGGTATTATACTTATACAGTTCATCTAACAATATAATACAAATTGCTAGTACATGAAAGTTATTATTACCACCTAATAAAGATATAAAAAATGCAAGTTAGTAGTTAGACATTACAATAAACCTTGGGTGACTGTCCAGGCAGCCAGCTGTTTCATTTCTTACATTTTTTGGAAGTTGCTTGTTTACTCATGCTGTTTAATTAGTTAATACTATTTATTTCTTGGGCCTCTGAGGGAGTTGAAGATGAGATAGTTATAGTTTTTTAGTGACAGTTTTAGAAAAGAAATTCAGAAGTTAAGTGTATAAGTTTGAGAGACATCAAAAAATAGTTTTTAGTTAATAATACAAGTTAGATAGAAAGTGAATTAGGTGTAATCCTTTGGACTCATCAAAATAGGATAAATAATGGAATCTTTTCTTTGAATTGTCAATTGTTAATGGACTGGACATTACTCATGTAATTATTGTTTGTATTGTATTATTTTATATTGCATATAACTATTGAACTGCATGTATATGGTTTTTCTTATGTTAGTTATAACCTTTTTTTAAATTTTTGACACAAAAGGGGATATGTGGTGATATGTTATGTATTTAATAAAACCAGTCTGGAATATCAGAGAAGATATCACAGTCAATCCAGGAGGGTCTGAGAGTGGTGACTCACACCTTTAATCCCAGCATGGGGAAAAACTAGGAGTGGTGACCTAGGCCTTTAGTCACATAGCTCCAGAGACAGACATCTTTCTGTGTTTCTGAGTTCAGTGCTAACTACCAAATAATAGTAGCCCACACCTTTATTCTTAGTCTGGATGTGGAACAACGGGGCGAAGAAAGTATTTAAGGAAGACAGATTCATGCAGTAGAAGTGAGGAAGAGCGAGCCTGAGGAAGCTGGAAGACAGCTGGGTGAGATTTGACTGTGATGTGTCCTCTCTCTGATATTCCAGCTTTTTCCCTGTATCTGTCTCTGAGTTTCATTTAATACAACCAGAATTCGTGCAACAGAAGCATCTGAAAGGCTCTGCACCAGGCAAACAGAATGAGAATGAGGGTGTGTGGTACCCACTGGCAGAAGGATCTCCATCAGAATAATTGTTCACTTGCACTGTCATTGTGTAACCCAGCCTCCAGGCTATGTGTTGGAAGGTGCCTCGTTCCCGCCAGCAATTGCACACCCTCTCGTTGTTGGGTTCCCAGGCATACTAGTTGAAACTGGCAGGCAGTTATTTAGAATTTCTACTCAAGTGCTCTTTCGAAACAACTTTTAAATTAAAAAGTTAGAGCTCCAAGATTCACCAAATACCCAGTCAGCCTGAAGTTCCATTACAAGCCCAGAGAAAAATGTCTGTATCTGTTTGTTGGCTTGTTTTCTTGTTTAGTTCTAAGGACAGACGGGAACACAAGTAACCAACGGTGGCTGTAATGAAGAGTGATTGGGGCTGGACTTCAGCAAGTAATCCAGAAACCCCAGACTGCAGCTTTCTGGCAACCCAACTGATCCAAGGACACAGAAGGGATGTGAAGGTGTCCCAGAGGCTTCAGGAACTGAGAAAGACGGGTCTGGTCTAAAGAGGAAACTCTTAGCATCTTTTCCGTGGCTTAGATGAGGTAAAAAGATAAGCACAGAGCAAGAGCGTGATACATCCTAAAGAAAGCACTTCATTTCCTAGCAAAAATTGCTGTCTTGACTGAATTCAGAATCCCCTGTATGTGTGTCTGTGAGGGCTAAAGGAAGAGGAAGATCCACCCTGAAGTAGCCTTGTCACAGGCACTGAGGGCGCAGAAGGGAAGGACAGAGCAGGGAAGACCCACCCCCCTGCTTCCTGACCTTCTCTGCCACACCCCGGGCTCAGTGGCTGAGGGCGTGATGGACAGAATCCATCCGGAAGGACTGAATCTCTGAAGCTATGAGCCTACCGAACGTCTCCTCCACAGAGCTGTATCTATGCCAGGTAATTTCATCACAGAAATGGAAAAGTAACTCATAAGCTCATCAAAATCAGTCAAGTAACCCGTCCCTGCAGAACCAGCCCAAGCAGGGAGCTCTGTCCCCAAACTTTTCACTGCCTGGTGTCTGAGTTTGTGATCATTCTGTCCTTCATCCAGGTGCAGCTGGAAAGGGATCCTGATGTTTAAACGGGTAAGGGCAGTAGTAAGTAGGCTCCATAAGGCCAGTGACCATGCCCGTGTTTTGGTCTCTCTTGATGTCTGGCATTTGGTGGATGTTTGATAATGAATAAGTAATTAACGTATGTACGAGTGTTGCATTAAGTGTGACTCAGTAGAAAGATGAGCGCACCACAGTGTGAAGCTGCGACCCTTGAGCACTGGCTTCTCCCTTGGGAGTTGTTAGGAAACACATGTCTCTGTCACTAACAGAAGGCAGTTTATATGAGGGGTTGTAGTTGGCTTTCCCCTTTGTCCTCCTTTCTCTCCTCCCCCCTCCCCTTCCTTCCCCCTTCCCCTCCCCTTCCTTCCCCCTCCCCCTCCCCTTCCTTCCCCCTCCCCCTCCCCTTTATCCTCCTCTTTCTCCTTGGCTTCTGTCCTTTCTCATTTTCAATCACTTCTCTGCTTTCTACCCCTCACTCGGTCAGCTGTCCGAGGCCAGGGTATGCTTTAGCAATAATTACCCACTAAAGTTCAATGACTTGAATGGTAGGATTTATTTCTTACTGAAGCAAACTTGTCTGGAGATCTGGGTGACCCTCCAGGACCGAGGTCCTCCATGTGTTGATACAGCATGCCTTCTGTGGTGAGGGCTTCTACACTCCCTGCGCCAGGTAGGGCATCGTGACGAGGCTCATAGTGCATGCTGCACACCACTGCAGTTTTGGGCTAACTAGTCATGGACCTAGCCAAGGGCTTGGATGAGCAATTCCCCCCTGAACCATGTTCTAGATGGCAGAGAACTGCCTTTTAACTTTCTCTTCTATTCTTCCTACTTTGAATCCCCTGCCTGCTTTCTAGCTCTTCTTCTGCTTTACACCAGCAGCTGCTACACCAGCAAAGACTGTTGACCAAGGCTGACATTGCTGTAACTCTCCGGCCAGCTTGACGACAAGCTTCTCGTCTCTAGGTGGATAAAGGTACTGGAGTGTTCTTCCTTTGGGTTCACTGGAGGTTTCTGGTGAATCTTTATTTCATCACCTTTCTTCCAGAGGCTAAGAGGGCTAGCAAGTGGCTCAGTGTTTGGGGGTTTCCAAGTGGCCGGAGATCCCTTCAAGAGTCCGTTCTTTCAAGAACCACCCTTCCCCATTCAAGCACGTGGCTCAGTAGAGTGGGCTGTCCATTTGGCAACAGGTAGCTCAGGTTATCTGTTTAAGACCTTGGGCACCAACCACACATCATTTGTGAATTGTCATAAAGAAATGAACTTCTTAATAAAGTCAAGATCTCCTGGTGAGGGTTCTAGGGCTTGATTTGTCTCACCTGGTTTACAACAGTTTGTTCAGCTGAGAGGTGGAGACCCATGATACTGGGATTCTGTTCTCAGATTCTGTTGGGGAAGGCCTATTTTCTCTCTGCAAAGAGAAGTGGCTGAATAAGGTGGGGTATGGAAGGATAATGTGTTTGTCTAGGAGTAGGGTGTATTATTTTAAGACTTAAAAGGGCTCTGTGGGTGCATAGAGAAGGTGAAACAGGAACGGAACAGGAGAAGGGTGTGTGGAAAGCTCAGTAGGATCAGACGGTGCTGGAGTAAGGTCTGGATGGCACACTAATCATTTCAAAAGGCACTCTGGTTTCCCAGTGGCTTGTCGCTTTGTTGTTTGTAGCTGTTCTTTGTGTTTCCTCCTTAGTGTCTGGAAATGCTGAGTGTGAAAATACTTGCGGCTGTAGACATGGCTTCTTGTTGAGATTTTCAGTACAGACACATCAGCTGTTAGTGATTTTCTCCAAAGTTGAAGGTTATAATTTTTCTCTACTTCTTAAGATATAATGGTCCCTTGGAATGTGCCAGTAAATTAGTCATACCGTGTCCTGAGAATTGGTCTCCGTAATACATCCTCGTCTCTGAAAAAAGAGCTGCAGTTGTATAATAGATTTTAGAAGTCTCCAAACCAGGTTCAACTAACGTATTTGTTAGTCTAATAAATGATATTGCTCTTGTCAAGATTTTTCCATATAGCACAATTTAATAGAGGAATCAATAGTTTCTCAGACATGACAAAAGGGTCTGGGTGTACTTTGATGGGAGACACAAAGCCTCTTGTTCTAATGAAACCAAAATGGAAAAAAAAAAGGTTTCTTTTTTATTTTATTTTATTTTTTGTCTTTCAAGTGTATTTTTATGAAGCTAAAATATACATGCCAATTTCTCTAGGAAAGTATTTGTTCCTACATGCCTTTTTATTCTGTTATTACACATGAATATGCATTTTCTGTTCTTTGTACCTCCCTTTGTTTGATGATCTATCGGTAGTGTGTGCCACTTCAGAGGGGGAAGAAAAAACACCCTAGAGTCTTAGACATTTTCAGCCAGTGGGGGTATAAACGTTTTGGTCAAATACTATCATCTACTCTCATTTCTTGTCAAGACTTCTTTAAAGTCTCCACATTCTGTGTCATGTGAGACCATCTCCTCCAACAATTGCCCCTGAGAATGACTTATGCTCCTGTACCATATCCCCTGATCCCAGGTACCATCTCAGTACCTGTGTTGACTTAAATTAATGGGTTGATGTCCTTGAGCAGCTGCTTGCAAGAAACTTTCAACAACACAGAGACTATTAGAACAGCTGTGTCTCCTCCTCAGCTAAAACACAGGGAATGTGTTTTCTGGAGGGCATGTGACTGTCACTGCTTCGGGTTCTACCTCCTGGGGAAGCTGTCCCCAGCACTAATCCCCAAATAACACTGTCTTCAGATGGGAATCCCAGAAGGGCTAGGAAACAACTGTTGGTTACAAACCTCCCTAAAATGATGAGAGGTTGCACTTTGGAAAGTGACTAAAATAATTCAAACCATTGGCACCGATTCTTAAGGCAGGAAGGGGGCTCAGAATGTTTCCAGTGTAGAATACAAGGACATAGGTGGGCTGGGGGACTGGGCCGCCCCTGTAGAGGGTGTTCTTCATTTAACTGTTCTTTAGAATTGTGGAAGGAGCTTTCAAATAATGCTGGGGCCTTACACTATCCCTGTATTCAGGTGCTTTGAGGCTGACACTGGCAGATCAACCTGTATTTACTCTCTTCAGATTTCAATGCGCTGTCCACAGTGGGATTCTGGGATGAGAAGGGATTGTGCCACCTTGGATTTTGTTAGAGATGAATTTGAGATTAAAGCTTAGATGTTCTGACTTTTTTTTTCAGCATTCCAGAAAATTTTGAAGCCTTACTCCTGACTCTTTAAATTTAAGCACACACCAGAATCACCTATCTGAGAACATAGGTCACTGGATTCTGCCTCCAGACTTCTGATTGGTGGTCATGGTTCTGGAGAATTGACATGTCTATCAGTCTCTCATGTGATATTCATAAAACTGGATTACAGGCTACACTTTAGGACTGGAGGGATGGCTCAGCTGTTAAGAGCACTTGCTGTTCAGTTTCCAGTACCCACATGGTGCTCACAATTGTCTGCAACTCCAGATTCAGGGGATCTAATTCTCTCTTCTGGCTTCTAAGAGCACAGATGGTTACATACACATATGCAGGCAAAGCACTCATACACACTTTGAGCAGCACCATTCTAGAGCAAGCCTTGGAAGCTGGGTTGTTTTAGAGTTTGTTGAGAAGGTGGGTGTTTTCAGTTATCAAGATCCCAGCTCTCACATAGATAGAATGCTTAGGCTAGACTTGAACTTATCAGTCTTAGGGTTTTGTTCCTAGCAAAGATGCAAAGCATAAGTCATAATCCTAAAAAGTGAAGCTTTATCCTGCATGCCATTGCTTTGACTACTTGGACTAGGATAATTTAACAGCTTTATCAGCGTGAAATGATTGCCTTGCAAGACTTCTCTCCATTGATGGGTTGCTTGAATGAATTAGGCAAATTAGTGGATGGTTTTGACTGTCAGTCACACTTCAATAGAGAATTTGTTACCGCCTTAGTGGTAGGAAGGGAATATAGATTAAAATCTTTGGGAAAAGGTAACTTTTTTTTTTTTTGTCTCGCTGGCGGTCTGTCTTGTAATTAAGGCTGCTGTTGTCCATAGCTATCTGGGAGGAGGGGGATGCTGGCACAGAGAGCCCTTCAAGTGATCCTGATGTAATCTCCAGTTGAGACTTATTGCTTTGGAGCAGAGTTCACCAACTCAAGTGCCACCATGGACTGGGAGGGCTGGGGACAGGTGACAGAGACAATGGAGACCTGGTGCCCCCTTTCTGCAGAGGACAGCCTTTCTTCCTCTTCAAATCCATTGTGGAGGAACACTACACAGTACGGTCAGACCACCTAGATCTGAAGGTCAAACAAAAGGTACCTGTGGATATTTCCTTAAGATTCTATTAAAAGGCATTTAAACCTATTTAAGTTCCTAGGCTTTGCTTTTTAGAATTGTGATTCCATGGGATATAAGGACCACAGCGAAAATACTATTGTCTAATTTTTAGAAAAGGTTAATTTAAACATCGGAGACACCAGCTTATGCACATTCAGATTTTAACATAATAATTGTCCTTGGTACATCATGTTTCTCTGGAAGCGCTTCTATTTCAGCTTCTAGTGCATGGAATTAGCAAGACAGTGGCTGAGGGGAAGCTCTGTAGAAGGGTAGAACAAAAAGAGCATTGGGAACCAACAACTAAAAGCTTCCAGCGAGTGCGCTACAACTATTGGATCTCAGGTACTCGGTCCTAAGGTCTTCCGGCGCTGTCAGTTATCATAGTATGTAATTTCCATAACATTCGAGGACTAGATGGCCGAGAAATGGCTGAAAAGAGAATTTTTGACAGTTTTTGATCTTACTTCTTTTATTCTTTTGAGATTCTGATATAATTAAATCATTTTATCTTCCTCTTCCCCCCCCCCCAAACCCTACCATGTGCCCGTTCCCTGCTCTCTTCCAAATCTATGGCTTCTTTTCCAGTAATTATTGTTACATACATATAATATTACATACATACAGGTCTGTGCACATACGTATTCCTAAATATATAAATTTAACTAGCTCAGTCTGTATAATGCCACTTGGATTTAAGTTTTCAGGGCTGGGCATATCTGTGTGCTCTTCTGCAGGGGAGACTACTTCTCTCCCTCTCTCCGGATTCCTTAGTTGCCTGTAGCTCTTTGTGTAGGGTTGAGGCCTCCTGGGCTTTTCCCTGTCCATTTTAGCATGTTATTGCTATTGTCCTGATCAGCCTAACTTTAAGCTGTCATGTTGGTGAAACTTCATGGGTGTATCTTCTGCCATAACTAAGAGACACAATCTCACAGCAAACTTGGATCCTTCGGTTCCTAGAATCTTCCCACCCCCTCTTCCAAAATGGTCCCTGAGCCTTAGATGTGGGAGGGTTTTGTAGATGTATCTGCTGGGCTACACAGCCCTCCATTTTTAACAGTTATGGTTTCCTGTAATGGTCTGTTGGAAAGAGAAGTTTTCTTGATGAAGGGCGAGGACCATACTTAGTAAGCTAGAAGGGAGTGCAGGGTATGGCTGGGTGGAAGCAGAGAAAAGTTTAAAGCAGACATTACATTTCTTATGATAACCCATTCTCTGGTGGACAGAAGATGCACTCTCCATCTGTTAAAATGTGGACTGACGTATGGAGCCCTGGGATACTGGAGAGTTCTTGGGCTCCTCTTGTGTCTCTGGCTTTGTATTTAGCCTCTCAGAGCTTCCATTGCCCAATCCCATCTGCCAATTTCACTGGAGGAGGAGTTGTCTGACCCACGGGATGGAGAGGCCTGAAGGGACAGAACACAATGTTAGCCCCACTGTAAGCACAGCTCACTCCTCCTGTACACTGAATTTCAGTTTTTGTGGTCTCTAAAGATAGGATTTGGTACTTGTTGGCAGGTCGACTGTGGGGAAAATTTCCAGGAATGGACTCCAAGGCTGTCACTCTTAGTTCTGGAACATAAATATAGCATGATGGCCAGAGGGATTTCTTCACGGCCGACAGTGGTATATAGGAAATAGGGTTCATCTAAGTCATACACATCTGGCTAATAAGAACGTGGTATTACATCTCATTTGTACCATTTCTCCTTGTGTGTTTTCTGCCTCTTGGTCCCTACAGAGAGAGTAGAATTTACATTTCTTTGGATCTCTAGCCAAATACCATCTAATTTCTTCTTAGCCAAGAATATAGCTTTAAATATAGATATACTGAAGAGGCCTAAGAGTGGGAAGGCCTGCAGGATGTTAGTGTTTATAGAATGAGCATGCATGGTTTTATACTTTGGAAAGTAACTGAGGAAGGGGTAGGAACAGACAGGGATTTAATTAGGGGGAATTTAGGAAGGAGAAAAACACTGTGGATATTGCAAAGAAAAAAAAAATAGATTCTGACTTAAGTCCTGGTATGAGTTTGGAATGTTTTAATCTGTTCATGAGCCAAAAAGTTTCCAAAGAAGAAAGGATGGTGCTGCTTGTCCATGGGAAGAAAACGCTAGCTTTGATCCATGTCATATTGCCCAGCATGCCAGAGTTCATGTTCTTTTATTCCCACCCACAAATTGTTCATCATTTCTAACCATATTAACTTAGTTTTAAAGCTCTAGCCAACAGTTTTAGTGATAAAACTAAACATAATATTTGCCTTATGAAATCTTATTCATCAAGTGGGATGGTATGTCTAGAAGTACTTTTCAAGTTGATGAATGGCAAAGATATTAAGGAAGTATTATTTACTATGTGCTAGAAGGGCAAAGGTTTTGGAAGCTTTCTGATCTAATCAAGGCTGTAAACCAGTCTGCAGAGTCCAGAAAGTGATCTGGAACATTGTCTTGTTTAAACCTTTACTATCAATTAGACAACAAGGCTTCAGTGAGCCATGACTTCCTTATCGATAACAAAAGTGATTGCGTGAATTAAATGAGAGACAGTGCAGGAGGTGTTTATGCAGCGAAGTTCCTGATGTATGTTCAGAAAATACAGACTTTATTTTCTGAACTATTTTCACGGATGGTTTTATTTCCAAAGCATATGCAGAATAGAAAAGAGCATCTGAGATACTGCTGAGCTACATTTGGACCATCTTGATTTTAAAAATAGATTTGCAGAAGACAGATTCAAGTCCTGATGGATAGAAGAAGCTAGCTAAGAGCCATTCTTCTTCCCTTTATCCTCACGTGTCAGCCAGCCACCATGCTATTCCTGTTGGGGGAAAAATTCTTCCTTTAGTGCCCTTATTTACAAGGCAAATACTCCTGTGTAAGAAAAATATTATTGTTGGCCATTGGCTCTCTCTGGTTCCAATCTGCTTGAGCTTGAGTCAGAGGAACACTGATGGAGTGAGGTCAAATCTTAAGATCAGCCAATAAGTAAATGATTCATTTGGTGTATTCCTCGCCATCGTGAAATCGCCAGTCAATTTTATGGTACAGGATTTCACGTGGATGCATTGTTTGACACAGTTGGCCCTCAGTGTTGAAATAGATGGCCAGCTTTAGCTTGAGCGCTACATGAAGCATCTGACTTGTGTTTAGGGCTCAGATTATTTGAAAAATAAACACAAAATCACCTGCTTTATTCTCAAGGATAAATAATTCAATTATTTCAACCCAAACACGTGTTGGATATCACTCACTGTGCTTGCCTGCATTAAACTGGCTATTACAAAGCTCTTGTAATGGAATAAAAGACTTAGCAGGACTACTTTGAAAGGGACACAAAGTGTCGGGACACAACTGTCTCCTGCTGAGCAGGTGGGCTTGGTTTATGGCCAACATCTATGCTTTTTTCACAGTTCTGGAGATGTGGAGCCTAAGAGAAGATCCTGGGACACTGGGAGCCTGAAGTCCACATCCTCACATTGTAGAAGGAGCTAAGGAATACCCAGCAATCTCTTTAAGGAGGTCACAAGAGCCACTCTTAAGGAGTCTGCCTAATCGGCTGCTAGAAGGCCTACCTTCTGAAACCTTTTGTAGATTAGGATTTCAATTACGAATTTGGAGGGGACGCAGAGATCCAGCTATGAGTATGATGTTAGCGATACTCCAGAACCCAGCAGACAGCAAAAGAGACGCAAAAAGCAGGTGTTTGTAAAGGCCAAGGCCCAGTAAGTATTGAGTGCTCAAAAAATTCAATCCGTTAATTAATTAAAAAAAAAAACAAGTTTAATTCCCTATCTGAGTATATAAAACTATTTCTCATATAGTACCCATGCAAGCATTCAGTGTTTGCTATGGTTTGAATATTTGAGTCTCCCCTAAAATCAATATATTAAAATCTCAGCCATAAGGTAATACCTTAGGATATGAGAACTTTTTGGGGACAGTAGGACATGCTAACTATTTCCACTGTAAAACAAAAACAGAAACAAAAACAAAAAAGAAACCCAAAAAGGCACCAACAAGTCTATTGTGAGAACCTCCTTTACCTTTTATTGAGATGGAATCTCACTGTGATGCCTACAAGTCTTGCACTCCTGATTTCAAGTGCTTCTTCTACCTTAGTCTTTGGAGTAGCTAGGATTGGAGGCTTGTATTTCCATGTGCAGATGACTTTCTGTTGGTTATAAGGCAGCCAGAATGCAGTGTTTTATTTTAATAGCCTTAATGGACTAAGACACTTCGTCCTTTACCTTAACATTAAAAAAAGAGACTTGTTTATATTTTATGAGTGTATGTGAGTGCCTGCATGAATGCATGTGTATCATGAGTGTGCTTGGTGCCTGCAAAGACCAGGAGAGGGTGTTGGCTCCCAGGCGGTTGTGAGCTGCCACATGGGTACTGGGACTTGAACCCAGAGCCTCTGCTGAAGCAACAAGTGATCTATTCACTGAGTCATCTCTCCAGTGCTCCCACCCCAGCCCTAACAGCTTTTGGTGCTAGTCTGGTGCAGCAACATTATTTTATTTGATTAATTGACTGATTGAGTTGGGGGTTGAACCCAAGCCTTTGAACATTCCAGGCAAGCTCTGAAACCCTGAACTATATCCCAAGGCTCCTTTGTACTTTTGTTTGTTTTAATTTTGGAACAGGATCTTACTAAGCTGCTAGGTTAGTCTTGAATTCAGTCTATGCTGTTGGTTGGCTTGACCCTGGGATCCTCTTGCCTTCACCCCCTGAGTACCTAGAATTGTATTCTGTGACACCTGGCCAGGGTCGATTTTAGCTCTAATGTGAAGAGTGGATGGATAGGGGAAGTGAACTGACTTTTGGATCTTTTTCTTGTTTCCAGTTACCTTAGCCAGTGTGCCTCAGATGCCATGACTTCTACCATGCCAGACACTGCCTTTGCAAAGTTTGTTTGATAACCCCTTCAGAGATGTCTTAGTCAGGGTTTTTATTGCTATGGCAAAACACCAGGACCAAAAGCAACTTGGGGAGAAAAGGGTTTGTTTGGCTTCCACTTCCATATCACTGTTTATCCTATTAGGACAGGAACTGAAACAGGTCAGGAACCTGGAGACAGGAGCTGATGCAGAGGCCCTGGAAGGGTGCTGCTTACTGCCTTGCATCTCAGTATGCTTTCTAACAGAGCTCAGGAAAATCAGTCCAGAGATGGCCCCACCCACAATTGGCTGGGCCCTCCCCATCCATCACTAATTAAAGTGTCGCCCAGTCAGATCTTATGGAGGCATTTGCTCTATTGAGGTGCCTTCCTTTCAGATACCTTTAGCTGTGTCAAGTTGACATAGAACTATCCACACCACAAATGACCTGATCTGTGCTAAGGACATTGCTCATACATGTCATGCCTAAGTCCTCTGCTGAGGACACATGGTCTCCACATGCACTGTCCTATTCTGCCCCGCTTTATCTTCTCTCTGCACACTTCCAACTTCCACTCCTCTTACAACTGCTAGCTCAAGTTTCATTTCCTTCTAGAATGTTTTCTTTCTATATATGGTATAGTATAACATATACTGACCAAGCTACTCCTCCTTTGCCAAGCTACTCCTTCTTTACCACGCTACTCTTTCTTCGCCAAGCTACTCTGTCAAGTAAACGACACTGAAAATACTAGTTGTCTTTTATGGTAAAGTAGTAGGCAAATAATACCAATGTGATCTATGACATCAACATGAATTTCTTCACTATGGCCTTTAAAAGAATACCAAAATGAGGGACTAATATAACATGTAGCATCTTTGCTATTAAGGGGGGTGGGTTCTGCTGTGAGACTGTGAACCTAGAAATGACAGGGAAGCTACACCCATGTTTCAGCTCATCTACCTAAACGACCTGAAGAAGGAAGCACCAACAGCTATGCTAATATTCCTTCCTTTGATAATGAACAGAAATATGGAAAAGAGAGCCAAACTCTTTCCTCTCCAGCTTGCTTTTTGGTCATGGTGTCTCCATGCAATAGAAACCCTAACTAAGAAATTTTTTAAGGAGGATTTCAGACAAACCTCACCAAAGGCAGTGTCTGGCATGGAGGAAGTCATGGCACCCGAGGCACATGGGCTGAGGTAACTGGAAACAAGAAGGATGCCCTGGGTACCAAGTCTATCCAATCAGGGAGGGACAGCTTGCTTATCCTGTGACATACAGGTCCATTTGGGCACCTTTGTTTACTCATCTGTGCAAACAAAGCTGTCTGCTCATTTTGGAGAATGGGGTTCCCTGAACTATACAGCTCAAGACTCAGCCAACTAGCTAAAGGATTAATTTGAAAGAAGGTTAAAAAAATGACACCTCTAGTAGAGCCCATTACACAATTCAGGTTGCTTTGTTCTAAGAATTAGAAGCCATGATCTGTGGCTTGAGGGTAACTCGGGGAACAATTTTTGTCTAACAGCTTCAAATAAATTTACAGCAGCCCTTTCCTCATTCAAGCCTCTGATTTTTAGTCTGTAAACTTGCTTCTGTGTCTGCAGAAACTCTGCCTAAATTCCTTGAGGGTCTGACCCTTTCTGAGCCCTCGTTTATGTTCTTTTGTTCTTGTACTTGACATTATCTCAAATAGTCTTGTAAAGCCTTGCTTCTGTTCCCTTCAGAATTTTATATCCCTCAATGAGGTATTTCCCTCCCTCTTACTCCAAAAAATTGCCGCATTGCTTTGCTAACATTTCTTTTATTAATATAGATAAGGCCTTCATGTTTTTAAAAATGAAACAGGCCACTTTGTCTTGTAGCACTGCTGTGAACAAAAAAATAGAAAGCAAAGTTATTTGTGCAAAGGGAGCAATGGCTGGGTTGGGTTAGCTCTGGGAACAGCAGCTGGAATCCTCTGTGCTGGCCACTGAAAAAGAACCTGATGATGTGGTCTTGGGGAGAACCAGGGAGTCTAATAGGCACAATGGAGGCCTGCTCAACAAGAGAAAAATCACGCTAGGTCCTGGAGACCCAGGCAAGTACCCACTGCTAGTGAGACCAGGGGTCCTGGAGAAGAGCCTACAACCACTTCACTAAACCAGCATAATCCCTAATTGCATTCTAAATATTTATCCTTATACCCATATATCAGTGTGGGTCTCACCTCTAACTCTCCTTGCAACAGACAGAGCCCATTACAGAAACCCACAACTAATTAAAATGTAGAGAGCAAGTGATCATATGGTACTCCACCACAACTGATACACCTACAATATGACTCCTGCACCAAAGGCTCAGGGGTCACTGAGGAAGAAGGCGCGTGCTGTGGGATATTTGCACACTGTGTGAAGATACATTGCTCTGTTTGGTTTAATAAAGAGCCGAATGGATAATAGCTAGGTGGAAGGTTTAGGTGGGACTTTTGGACAGAGAGAGAAAGTAGGAGGAGATAATCAAAGCACAGAGGAGACGCTAAAGTGACACAGAGGGAGATGGACATACAGAACGAAAGAAGGGCAAAGCACCGCATAGTAGAATGTAGATTCATAGAAATAGGTTAACTTAAGTTATACGAGCTAATTAAGATCAAGCTCAAGTTATAGTCTGAGCTTTCATAACTAATAACAAGCCTCTATGTTATTATTTGGGAGCTGGCTGGTGGGATAGAGAAAAGACTTGTTACAGGGGTGAAAAGATTGTAAGATCCAGGAAGTATGCTGTGAGATTGTGTTTCCTAAAAATGACAGAAAAGTTACACCCGTGTTTCAATGTGGCTGCTTGAACAAGACCGAAGAAGGAAACACCAACAGCCATGCTATGTTGCTGGGAAATCTCACCGGGCTTCAGCCGTAGACAAAGAGGTCAAGGACCGGAAGCTGAGAGTGGCTGGAACCATCTCCCCAGGGATGAGCACAAAGACTGGTTATCCAATAACCATTGGTCAGTCCTGAAGACATTTACATACAAGTAGCATTATAGAAATGAAGCAGGTTGTATTTATATATTTAGGAAGGTGTGTGTGTGTGTGTCTGTGTGTGTCTGTATGTGTGTCTGTATGTGTGTTCGTATGTGTGTGTGTGTGTGTGTGTGTGTGCGTGTGTGTATGTGTGTCCGTATGTGTGTATGTGTGTGCATGTGTGCATATGTGTATGTGTATATGTGTGTGTATGTGTGTGCATGTGTGTGTGTGCCTGTGTGTGTATATATGTGTGTGTGTGTACAACAAAAGAAGAAGATGGCTAGAATTTGAGAGTGCAAGGGAGTACAGGGGCTGGAAGTAAGGAAGGGAAGGGTAAAAATGAGGTGATTATGATTTAACTTCAAAAATTATTTTAAAAAGGGGCAGTGGGTCAGGGCGCACTGCATAGCTGCTTTCTGAGTTGCTCTGTGCAGCATTGCCGCTCTTGAATCAAGATTCATGCATGGGCGCACTCTGAATCATCACCACTCTTTCTTAGCTTTTCACTTGCTCATCATCAGATGAGCAGGTATTGTTTCTGGTAGATGAGATGTTTGGAGCTTTTGGAAGAAGCAGCTGTCCATTAAGAACTGTTTAAGCATGAAGCCTGCGTGGGTCTGAGCTAGGACCTCTGCACATATGTATGGTTATGCAGCTTAGAGTTCTTGTGGGACATCTGACAGTATGATGGGGGGGTCAACTAGGAGGAGTTGAGGGAGGGAAAACTGTGGTCAAGATGTAATGTATGAGAGAAGAAAATAAAAGTGTTTAAGTAGTGATTCTCAATGTTCCTAATGCTGTGACTCATTAATAGAATTTTTCATGTTGAGGTGACACCCAACCATAAAATTACTTTACTTGCTACTTCATAACTTGAGTTTTGTACTGTTATGAATAGAAATGTAAATATTTTTTGGTGACAGAGGGTTGCCAAAGAGGTCATAACCCACAGGTTAGGAGCTGTTTGTTTAGAAGGTCTGCACTACACCAGCAGTGGAAACAATAGCACTCCAAGAATCTGTTCTTGCCTACAGCAGTTCATGGTCATGGTAGAGGCTCAACGCTCCTCAAGGCCCTGAGGAGGAAGGCTGTCATGCTCTGCTCTGTTGGTGTGTCATTAAGAGTTAAAGCAGGAAGATTCCCAATTCAACCAGGGCACCCATGCTGTGGAGTTAGGTAATGGTCCGGTGTGGAGAAAGGGCAAGCAGACACATTAATTTCCAATTTCTGCTTTAACATATTACTGTAAATCTAGTAGCTTAAATGTCATCCTGCATTTCTGGATAACAAAAGTCAGATATGTCTCTCCTGGGATGCAAGATGTGACAGGAGCTGGCGAGAGAATGCGCTTTCGTACATTTTCAAAAAGCCCTCTGGATGCCATGGCTCAAGACTCCTGTTTTCTTCTGGAGAATGGGCCACATTTTCCTCACTACATGTTCTATTCTGATGTTTCTGTTTCCCCTTCTACTAACGAGGACCCTTGATTCCATGGGACCCCCCTACGGGTGATTTCCCAATGCCAAACATCTGAGCTTTGCATGTGCAGCATCCCTTTTACTAGGTAAAGAGCATCCCAAGTTTTGGAGATGTAAGTGCAGGCATCTGGGTGGTAGGCACTGTTCTGTTTCCCGCAGTAGCAGAGGGCACTTCAGGAGAAGGAAGAGGCATCCCTGTCTGAAGGCATCTGAATGTACTTTATCAGAAGAACAGCTCAGATCTGAAACCAGTTTCCTTCCGTACATTAATCTGGATCTCGTGTTAAACCTGTGAAACCTCATTAATGACCCTGTTCAAGTGAAGAAAAGAGCCCCAATTTGACAGCTCCCGGTAAAGAAAAATACAAATTAGACAGTGTTAGTTCCTGTAATGAAGCTGCATGGAATTGTTCAGATCAGCTGGAGTCAGCTTCATAGTGAAGCTGATTGGGGACTCTCGGGCTTTGCTCGGAAATCAGCCTCAATTAGTTTTAGCTCTCTCTCTCTCTCTCCTCTCTCTCTCTCTCTCTCTCTCTCTCTCTCTCTCTCTCTCTCTCTCTCTCATCTCTCTCTCTCTCTCTCTCTCTTCTCTCTCTCTCTCTCTCTCTCTCTCTCTCTCTCTCTCTCTCTCTCTCTCTCTCTCCTCTCTTACATTTTCAGTTCAGAGCAACATGAGGATATGCTTCATCATCACTGTTCCCAACACAGGGCCCAAGCTGAGGAACCTCATACTACCCCTGAATCATCATCACTGACTTCCCCAGCCTGTGGCAGCCACAGGAGCTGCTCGGGCTACAGCAAATGGCAGGGCATTTGGGGTTCCAGTGAGCTCTGCGTAGTGTGGATCCTTCTGAAGAAAGGAGAGTGGTGCTTGCTCTGTTGGGTGGGACATAAAAAAGACTAAGCTCCGGGCCTGTTATACTTTCTATTCTTGGTGTCTGACCATGAGGAGTAGCAGCTGCAGTCAGTATAACGTTCTTTCTTTTTTGACAGAAGTAACTATTTTTTTTAAAAAAATTCTTATAATATATTCCTATCATGGCTCAGCCCATCTCCCTCTACATCTTCTCCACCTTCCTATCCATCCAACCCCATGCTTCTCTCTCTCTCTCTTTAGAAAACAAGCAAATAAAAGAGCAAACAAGCCTAGGGAAAATTCATGAAAAAAGCACAAGAAACACACGCGCGCACACGCACACATAGAGGTACACATCATACAATCATACAGGCACACACACAGGCACTCACACAGGCACACACACACAGGGACCACACACACTACACACACACACACACACACACACACACACACACACACACACACAGAGAAAGAGAGAGAGAGAGAGAGAGAGAGAGAGAGAGAGAGAGAGAGAGAGAGAGAGAGAGAGGGAGAGGCTGTGCATGTAAAAAATCTTGAAAACACAAAATCGGAAGCCATGGTAAATAAACAAAAGACAGTAAGATAAAAAAATGTGCAAAGTCATATAAGCAAAAAGTTCTACAAAACACCACAGTTTGTTTTCTGTTCACCTTCTGCCACTGAGCGTTGAACCAGCCCTTAAGTATAACTTACATGGGATAAATTTCTTATTGTTAGACTTACAGAGTTGATGATGAAGCTTTGATCAAACATGACTGGCAAACCGATTTTAATTCTCCTAATATGCTTTTTTGTGTGTCCAGCATTTATAGTAGCATATTATAATACATATCTTATTAACAAAATTGAAGAAGAAATTTTAAAATAAATGAAACTTCAGGCTTCATGAATTCTTAGTATAGAGTATTGTAATGAGGTTTCTTGGTCCCAGGCGCCTGAGGTCTGGACCCACAACCTTCAGCCCCAGACCCCTTAGCCGCCCGCCACTGCTCAGGCCCCCAGAAATGACTCAGACACTTTTATTAAGTTCATGCTGAAGGCCTACGGCTCAGGCACCTGTCATGGGCCAAAACAGCTCCTTTATTTAAATATTAATATTCACAGCATACAGAAAGACATTCCCACATCACCTCTCCCCTTCTGACTAATCAAAAAGGAAGGTTTCAATTTTAATATAGCAAAATTACATATAACAAAATAGCTATCAAGCAAGAATTACAGTTTCCATATCTAGTCTATTTGTATTTAGCAAAATTAAGGAAAATACTCTATCATCTACCTTATCATTGTGAATCTAAAGTTTCATATCCAATATATCTTAAAATAACCAAGAAAAACTATACCTATAACTATCCAATCTTCAACTACATCAAAGACCACAGAAGGATATATTTACCCAAGTAAACCAGAAGTGCAAGCAACTTCCAAAATCTAGAAATGACAGAGATGACACCTATCTGCCTGGACAGTCACCCAAAGTTCCTTTATAAAGTTGGAGCATCCATCTTCAGCCTACAGGCCCAGAGTCTCTTTTCATTTCAGTGAAGCAGGAAATCTGCTCTGCCCATTCATCAGTTGCTTCTCTTCGAGTCCTGAAGAATGTTTGACAGTTTCTCTGCAAAGCAGGAACCTGAAGGACCATCTCCGCTTGTTCTGCCAAAATTCAGAGGCATCTTCCTATGGAACCTGCATGTCCAGTTTAAACAGCACAGTGTCAAGCAGTCAATATAAGAACAGGTTCATGTCCAATGGCTAACCAATGCCACAAAGAAACTAATCTCCATATGGAGTTTCTTCATGCCCATTTTTCTCTTGAAGTAAATTGGTGCTGCAGGAGCAGACCTGTCTCACTGTCCAGAAAAGTCTAAGTTCTTAAAACATTTAAATGTCATATTCTGTAGGTCTTAGAAGTGTTTGAAGATTTCCTATCTAATTGAATTATATCTTTGTATACCTAAAAATCTAACTAACATGCATTTCTTAATTAGACATTACAAATTTAAATCAGTTATATAAACATCATATCTTAAACAAGAGTAGAAAAATACATACAGCATAACAAAAATTGACCTTAAATTTGTATCAATAAAGCAAAATCCATACCAATGTAAAACATTTTGAGATTAACAGCTGATTTCCTGATCTAAGTAAATTCAATAATCTAATTTTTAAAAAATCATTCATATACCATATCCCTTTTTTCTTCTTAGAAAGAGATTAACTATGGCCATTAACCATGTATAACAAAAACAAACATTTACAAACAATATTTTGGGAATTTGGGTGTAGTTTTCCATTACTACTTCCTGCTGATTATGGGGTGTTGAAAATCTCACATGTTCTTGAGACTAGATCATAGTCTGCAGCCCTGAAGCTGGTATGGCCATCTCTTCCTATCAGAGATTTTTTTTTTCAGGGGGTCTTGGTTGATGAAACCATATTTGCCTGAAAGCAATCCACAGGTTCTCATCTGTGGAAACAAAAGCAGAACTCTTCCAAAACAATAAATCGTTAGACACAAATTTCAAAATCAAAATACTTTAAAAATATATATTCTTGTTTAACTTAGTAGCCTTTGCATTTGCAACCCATTGTCTTTCTGTATTTAGCTCATTAACAGTTAAAAAATTAAAAGAAAACACAATATCAACCAAAATCCAGATTTTGTGTCTATTTTCCATCTTTACATGGCTTATTATATTTTTATTACTCTATTTCTCTTTTTAAAGACTTTCTCTACCTTCTTTCTTTTCTCTCTGAAGCCTATATACCTTTTACATACATTGTAACCCTTTTACAGGGTTTTTTTCCATCTGAATCTGTTTTATTGTGAATCCTTAATCATTTTCTAACCAGAAGAGTGTTTAAAATACACTCTCTTAAAGAGCTGCGGAGTTTTTTGCAGATAAACCTGAATTAGTAAGTTCTCTTAAAGGGACCACATCTGTGTTGGTGGCCAGCAAACAGAGCAGACCTAAGAAAATGCTGCTATTAAGAAACCATCTTTGTTTCCTATTTGTTCAAAATAAACAGAAATATAAAATCAATCACATGCTACTGAGTCTTCTGTGAGATTTCAGGAACTGGCCTGGTTGCATCTTACACTCATACCACCAGTCCGTTGGCACCATTTTGAATGTGGCCAATGCCGAGCTTTCCCTGTACAATGACCTGCTTCAGATACACAATTTGGAAACTACTTTGGTTTAGTTTCTGTGAACTAGAACCCTTTTTAAACTTTCTCAGGCTTTAAGTGGATATTCAACCCACGTTGAATGCCATCTGTTGCAATGAGGTTTCTTGGTCCTGGGAGGCCAGAGGTCCAGACCCACAGACCTGCAGCACCAGACCCCTTAGCCACCTACCGCTGATTAGGCCCCCAAAATGATTCAGACGTTTATATTAAGTTCATGCTGTTTGGCCTATGGCTTAGGCACCTTGCTAGCTAGCTCTTACATCTTAACTCAATCCATTCTCATTAATCTGTCTGCCACGTGGCCCATGGCTCACCTGTGTTCCTTACATGTTGCTCCTTTGGGCTTCGGGCTTGGTCTGTCTGACTCTACCCTACTTCTCCTACCTATGCTATGATTTCTCCTCCTACTTTTCCTATGGTGCCTGTCATGAGCCAAAACAGCTCCTTTATTTAAATATTGATATTCACAGCATACAGAAAGACATTCCCACATCAATAAAGTTTTAATAAAAGTTACAATATGATATATCAGCCATGCATTTTCCAGTGTCCTAAACTGGAGTGGTCATTAGCTCTTTCCATATTAATTGATTCCCCAAATGTGACTATCAGTGGCATTGGGGACTTACCTATCTGTGTAAATGGGGGGTGGTAATCTCTTTTGTAGAAATTCTGATTTTCAGCATGCTTTGCTCCTAAGCTGGTTTGCCCTTAGCTTGTGCCCTTTCTCTAAGTTCTTAGGGTCTACAGTTGGTGCAGTTGACTGGCCCTGGAGGTCTGACTGTCCCTTGAGCATGTACATATGTGAACAGTCCTGGGGATGCTATTTCACAACATCATCTGTGTGGCAGCCCTCCAGACAGCAGGAGAGGAGCAGAGGCCATTGAGTGTGTGCAGTGTGTAGCAAGTGGGTCTTAGAGTCAGGAGCTAGAGTTTCTGGCTCTGACATGAGGGGTTTGTGCTTGTGTTTTCAGGATGTCTACAGAGGAGTGGTGAGGGTTGCATGGATGCACTATAGGGATAGTGATAGGCTCCCAACTCTTGCTGTAGGAGGGTTCTGTGCTGCCGATAACTAAGCCTGTGTGAAGACAAGGCTTGGGCATGACAAAGGAGTCCAAATGCACTGGATTTCCACACCATTACACCTTCCAGATTATTTCAGCAACTAGAGGTTATTTCTCTGCTCTGAGCTAGAATAGTAACAAAACTTGCCTTAAAAGTGCAGGCCAGAGTAAATGAGATGAAGGTAGGAGACCATGCAGGATAGCACACATCCTCCCAACAAATGAACTCTCTTTCCCTGTATATAAAAGAAAGCTGGTGAGTGTCTAAGGTAGTTTTGGGTTGTGTCTTGACACATAGAACCATTTATTTCACCCTTTTTAATTCACATCAACTGCCAAACAATTCAGTGGAGATTTGTGTGTCTACAATTATGATGGATCTGTGTCAATGACAACCCATGGACAGCTGGGTGGGGAGCTAACCAGTATGGCAGTAGTGAGTGGTGGCCTACTTCTACTTTGGAGAAGTATTGATGTTGGAAAACTTTCCCTGGAACTCTTTGTCTTTAACTCTCTTTTCAAAAAAATTATGAAACCTTCATGAAAGGGAAACTTTTTTATCTTAAAAAAATTTCCCTACAAAGATGATGATGGAGGGTTTGGATGAAGGCCTGGGGTGAAGAAGATGTTCTGATAGGGAGCCGAGAGAAGTTAAAAAGGATATATAACTTATATATACATTATTTATTTATTAATTTACTTATTCATTCCACACGTTTATTTATTCATTTATCCATTCCACAGCAACTGCACAGACCTATGCCTGCTGTTGAGGGCTCATTTGGCTCTTCCATTTTATTTTATGGGTTTAGATCCACAGCCTTGGCTGCACGGTGTTGCTGGAGGTTTCTGATATAGGTGGTCTGTCTAGAAAAAGAGAAATCAAGCTAATGAGCCCAGAGAGGTGGGATGATCCAGATCCAGGGTGGGGAAGGGGATGGAACAGCTTGAGAAACAATGAGTTTGGGGACACAGAGCACTTGGGAGGCAGGCTAAGAGTGTCAGTTTCAAATGATAACTTGAAAGGGCCCTAAAAGTCTTATTTCATTGGTGGTAATCTTGGGTGTTTATTTAAGTTTGATGAAGGCAAGGCATTATAGTCACTCTGAACCTAACATACACTGAGACATCAGCCTAGGAGGTCAGGTAAGGAAAAACAAAACAAAACAAAACAAAACAACAGTTCAAGATGGCTGAAGAAAGGAGTTTAGTTTGAACTAAGATGCCAGCCTGGTAAACCAAGGAAAGCAGGACATCTTCACAGGGACTCCCAAAGAAAGGGACAATGGCCTTGATGGGCATTGGCTCATGCAGTACACCACACACCACGCACTGATTTTATGTGAATTACTCACTTGATCTTAGTGACACCCTTCTGCAGAAGGTGTTAGCTTCTCCACTTTCCGAGTGACAAAACGAGGCACACAGCTTGTGGTGCTTGCCTAAGGTTCACTGTGAGTGTTGTCAGAGTCCACACTGAGACTACAAACCCAGAATTTATGCTCTCTAGCACCAGCTTTGCCACCAAAATGTCAACCAGTCCCCAGAGAAAGCCCTGAGGAACTGAGGCTGTCGCATGGTAATTAATTGGCATCAGGTCACCTGGACTGGGAAGCAAATGGTATTCCTGGATAAATGCTTATCTGGTGGAGTCTGAGAGGACAATATTGGCCTGTTTTCCAGAGAAACCGGTTATCCTAAATAGGCAAAGCTTCCAGAGAGTCCTTCCTGGCCACTGGCTCCTGAAGTCGTGCTGTGGTTCTAGGCAGCCTGGCCTGCACTGGGTTGAGTACTTTCTGGAACTTTGTGAGGGCTAATCCCCAGGTAAGCATTCCTTTTGCCAACCTTGGCTCCCTCTCTATTTACTAGAGATAAAACCTGTTAAAGCAGAAGAATGTTCCTATGTGCGATCATTTGTCTTTAAGTGCCGTTTTCCATGAGCTCTACCACAGAAAAAGAGAGGTAAATTCTTATACCCTGGACAAATAATTTTACCATTTTCTGGGGATATTGGTTATAGCTTATCTAATTTCCTAACGAACCTATTTTATCTATAAAGACAATGTAGTAGTATGAGAATCAGAAGAGATGCCGGAGGCTGGGGCAGGGGCATCACTCTTATTTTCAAATAAGATTTTGCATTATGACACCATTTTCCTCCTATGTCCTAGGCTGACGAAGAGGAGGTTCTTCTTATGAGATCAGTGTTGTCACAGGTCCCAAAGAGTAAAGAAATAGTTTTTGTCTTTTAAAGAGCTACACCTAACTATGAAAAGGGGCAGCAAATCAGAAACTAGAACCCCTCAATTGATATCTAAAAACAAAAACAAAAAACCACAAGTCATTTCATTTCTGTGGACATTGTTCAGTTCTCATTTTCAACTGTTGATATTAGGTTTCAGTGAGGGGAACAGGACAACATTGTCATCAGTGTCTTTTAATAACATTCTGCTGTCATGTTCTTCTCTTCCTGAGTTGGAAGAGACTGAGTTTTTGGTGCCAGCTACAGGGAACTGTGGAAGACACCAGGCACCAGGAGAGGACAACACCTGTGCCTTGCTACCATTTCCGCCATAAGTCACAACCTTCCTGGACCTTGCTTTCTTGTTTTTAATGATCTTACAGAGTCTCTGAATTCTGGATTGATTGTGATTATTTGGTGCTATTTCTTTGTGGTCCTGACAATTATTGTATATGTATTTTGAGCCTATGGTATGAAAGAGTTTAAGATCAGAGTTGCTATTTCCTCCTATTGAGCTACACTCATAACTGGAAGGGGCTCCCTTATTTCTCAGAAAATTCCTTTGTCCTGAAAGTTTATTTTGTCTGATGTTAACAGAGGCAGGTAAACTTTCATCACGATTGTTAATTTAGTTCAGCCTGCAATCTTCCCTCTATCCTTTAAGCCTTAGATGAGCTAAGGGAAGACTTATTTTTGTTTTGCTGATCTGAGATTCACTGAATGAGCCCTTTGAGTTGGTGGATCAGTGTCTTTCACCAGCTCAAAAACCTCAGTGATCATCTTAGGAAGTTCCTCTCTCTCTTTCTCAGTTGCCTTGCCCCCTTCCCCACAGTCAGTCAACAAATAGTGTTTTAACTCACTTTAAAATTCAGTGTTTATTAAACTCTATAGTTAATCAACCTTAAACCTCTCAAACAATATTTAAAAAATCCCTTTGTCTTTCATGACTTAGGTACTGTTTGTTATACACCGATTCTACCTTTTTTCTCGCAGGTGTGTTTAGTCCAGCCTTGGAGCTGCATGCATCCAGAGTTCACAGCCCAACACAGAATTGTAGACTTACTTACAACTTGAGGATACCATTAGTGATATTTGTTGTTGTTACTCAATTGCTTAGTACTTCAGCATGAACTTTGTAGATGACAATAATTGTGTTGCAATGTCAAAGGTTGCAAGAGGATTGTTGGGGGGTGTGAATGCTTTGCCTCCACTCTGTTATGGGCACTTCTGCACTCCGCGCTAAGCATCAGCAGCTTTAATCCCTGAACTGAGTTCCCTTCCAACAAAATAAAGCAGAATAAAACAAAAATTCTCTTCTTTAAAGATGGGCTAACGGTGGTGCCTCACCATTCCCGAGTTCTTCATGAGGTAAGGTGATGCCTTTAACTCCACACTCATTCACCTTCTTTTTCTGACAGTCTGCTTCCTGTGTACCTCAGTAGGTGCTGCTTTACAGAACATTCTTCCAAACACTTGCTGTGTGCACACTTCAAACTCTTAGGTCCCAGGGAACTCACTTAGATTGAGGATCTACAGCCAATAATCATTTACACTTAACTATCTATTTGCCAGCAAGTTCCTTTTGTATCTGGGATCAATTTCCTTTTGCTGAGACAATAGCCCTCAGAATTTCTTTATGGTAGAGTGTGTTGGTTAAAAGTCTCATTTGTCCTTTTATCTGAAAGACGACTTTAATTACAGGCCGACAATTGTTTTCTTGTAGCTCAGTGAAGATATTATTCTAGAATCTTCTAATTGCCATTGTATTCATTGTATACTTAGCTGTCAAATGAACTGTCCTCCCTTTGAAGTCTGATGTCTGTGTTCGGTTACTTTAAGAATATATAAATATATACACTAATTTATTAATATTGCCTATACATTTTTAAATTTTAATTATTTTACTTTAAATAAAGCACTAGGCACTTAAAAATTTGACTGACTATTGTATTGTTGTGCAGGTGTGTGTGCGCATATGTGTGCATGTGTATGTGGAGGCCAAGGCAACCTCAGTTCATTCCTAGGAGCTTTTTTTTTTTTTTTTTTAAAGACAGTTTCTCACTGGGACCTAGGGATCCCTGATTAGGCTAGCTGGCCACCAAGCCCAGGGATCCTCCTGTCTCTGCCTCCCCAGCACTGGGATTACAAATATGTGCTATCATTCTATCATTTCTAGGTTGCTTTGTGAATGCTAGGTCCCTAACTCAGTTTCTCATGTCAACTAAACCATTTCCCCAGTCCCTGCCTGCTGCTGCTGCCACTGCTGATTTAGTTTTTCAAGACAGATTTTCTTTTTGTAGCCTTGGCTATCCTGGGACTAGCTCTTATAGACGAATCTGGCCTCAAACTCACAGAGATCTGCTGCCTCTGTCTCCTGAGTGCTTCTTAGGTCCTGTCAGTCCAATTTCAGGTGTGAAGTATTTTTGGACCACCCAGGTCACCAAGTTTCAAAACAGACACTAAGCCCTAGGTTTGGGCTTTTCTTCTCACATCACCCTTCTCTAGTCTTTCCAGACTCTGAAAACCAAAGCTCAGGTTCAAAGACTTGAAAAGGTAGCCGCATCTGAAAGCCAGCTCCTGTTTGCCTCTCTGATGTCTTGCTGGATCCTAGCCTCTGGCCTCTTGTCAATTCATTGGTGACATGGAACAATGTATCATATTTTGTTACAGCTTGTCCTGTTCCCTGGCTCTGCTCTGGGCAGCTGAACTGTCAGACTGCACGGGATGAAAGGCTCTTGACCTCAGTTTTCAGTACTGCGGGAAGTAATTTATTTAACTCAACAGGAGTGTTTCTCCCACAAATCACCTAGATTGCTCTCTGGATACAGGAGGAAGAGTCTCCCAGATCCCTTTATCTAGACTGTTGGAACCCAAAGCTGTTCTTAGAATGTGGTTTCTTCTTTTCTGAATGGTAGGATGTAAATGGTAGACCATGCTGAGTACATAGACTTTTGTGGTGATACACTGCCTCATGTATGGTCTTTCTGGATAAAGGGCATAGCAATTATTTCTTCTTCAGAGAGATGTTTGTTTGGATTCTCTAAGAAGCTTCTAGAGTAAAGGTCTGATAGGAATAGCTGTTTGAGAAGAGAGAGGCTTGTTGTAAACATGAGTATGATTCTGGAGGCTAGTCTATAATTCTTCCTCAGAGGTCTGAGTGGGACTCATTTACCCCAATGTGGTCATCCCAAAGGGGTAGGTCTCAAAAAAGAACACTTCTGAGGTCACTCCACAGCCTATGCCCATTGTCTGTTATTTGATGTAAATGAGAATTAATCTTATCAGGGGATAGATGGAAGGCTAGTCTTCAGTGTTGGGGGTATAAGGATACAGGACAATTTTTTTTTAAGTGGTAGAAAGAGAAATGTAAACATCTGCATGAATGTAAAGTTTGGTTAAACTCTTTGGCTCCTTTTCTTAAGACGTTTTAGGAACAGTGTTATTTCTTTGCTAGATCCACAAAAGGCACTTTGAAGTGTGTTCACAGCTACCCCGAAGAACTAACAAAAGCGCACTGAAGTGTAAAGATAGGAGTTAAACAGGGTGTCTGGATTCTGTATGGTGTTTTGTTGACTTTGAATTTTTAAATGCTAATAAATAAAAAACAATAGGTGTGGAGAGACATTAGATTATGGAAACTGCTAAATTAAACCAACCTATGAATTTTAAGAATTTCCTAAATTTTAGAATGGAAGTCAGAAAGCATGCTGCATTGGGGAATGGGTCTTGGGTTTGTTTCCATAGGAAACAAAAGGACATGGATTTCTTCAAAATGAATACAGATCAGATTTGACTTGGGGGGGACTTCCTGAGGATCTAGACTACAGACATGAGAGAAAAAGCCGAGAAAAACTACAGGACAGGGAATGTATTTGCTGATTCCTCCACACAAAACAACTCTGAGACTGGATGAGAAAGGATCCTGTTGGCCCCACAATCCTCATGACAGTTTGTTTATACAATTGAAACAGACTCATAAAGTTGGCAGATGCCGTTTACCTGCTCAAACATAGAACAAAAAATTCACTTTTAGTCAACCTTTGTACATTGCACATTCCATACTTGTGTTAATGCAGATATGTATATTAAATTTAAACATCGGTGTGTTTTCAGAACAAAAGAGCCGAACATGAATGAAGACAAGTAGCTCAGATGATCCAGCCTCTCAAAATGCTTCAGTTGCAGTTTCCTCAAAAATCTGCATCCAGAACAACTCCAAAATTGCTAGCTGAGATGGTCCAGCCTCACAAACTATTCCAGACAAGACTTCAGATAAGCCCTACACAAAGACTAGACAACAAATGATACAGCCAGCTCTCCCAGTACCTCACCATTAATTCAATTTTCTCAGGGTTCCCTAAAAGTATCATCCCTTAGACAACAGGAGGCAATTTTAAGAACACAATGCTCATATTCCCAAGAGGTGGGGCATGTAGTTTTAGGTCACTTGTTGGGATATGAGTATTTGTCATAATTTAGAGAGACTGGTTGCAAACTGTTACTCATCATAGTCAGGGGAAAAAATTGAGCAAAGGAGCTTAGATTTAGAGATCTCATTCTGAGAAGAAAAAAATGGGATATAGGAATAATAGTGAAAAGGGGTATATTATTGAATCTACTTTAAAACTAAAAGAAGCAACTTTTAGTCTTAGATACTTTATATTGGTAGAGATTTTTGTATACTGCTGAAAATTTTAGGTTATTTGTGCTAGGATAAACTGTATTTATGTTTTTACTCTTTTTAAAAGTATTGCACAAATGCAGATCATTCAAAAATATAATAAAAAGTCCTAGTTTTAAAAAATTATTTAGAATAAAAAACGTAGGTTAGTAGTTGATCATCTATAACAATCAAACTTGTAGTCATGTTAGGTATGTTCTCAAGGTCAAACGGAGATATATTTTAGATAGATAGATGGTCTTTAAGCACTTCAGAGACCTATAGAATATGGCATTTAAGATGTTTTAATAACACAAGGCTTCTCCTAGCAGCACTAATCTACTTCAAAAAAGGATGATGGGCATCGAAGAACCTCCATATGGAATTTGCTTTCAATGTGGAAAGGTTAGCCAGAGGGCAAAGAAACTGCTTTGGCCTCAGCTGCTGACAGTATGTTGTCCAAATTGGACAAGCAGGATACAATATAAAGTGACTGCCAAACTTTGCCAAGGCAAGGTAGGTCAGTCCTTCAAAATTCCTGCCTCACAAAAAAGTTTGTCGGATACTCTAGGCCAGTAGGCTGAAGATGGATGCCCCAATGCTATAGAGGAAATTTGGGTGACTGTACCCACAGTCAGATGTTTCTATCATTTCTATAGTTTTGAAATTTAATTGTTGTGCACTCTCTGCTTATTCAGATAATACTATATCCTTCTCAGGTCTTTAATGGGATGGAAGACTAGATAGTTATAGTTACCATTTCCCTTGTTACCAAATTAAAAAACAAAACTTACATAAGAGTTGTAAAGTGTGTAAGGTTGAAAACATAAAAGCTTAAATTATTTATTTAAGAAGATGCTTTAAAGTCTTAAAATTATTTTTAGAATGGTAATACAAGTTATAATAAAAATTATTTAGGTATAAAACTTTAAATTCATCAAGATAAGATAGATAATAGAGTATTTTCTTCAAATATGCCAAATGCAAATGAACTGGACATTGTGAACATAATTCTTACCTGATAATTGTTCTTATTGTATATTGTTTTGCTGCGTTAGAGCTCAAATCTTTCCCTTTTATTTAGACAAAAGGAGGAAATGTGGGATATTTGTGCCCTGCATAAAGATGTGCCTCTGTCATTGGTGTAATAATGAGCTGAATGGCCAGTAGCTAGGCTAGAGAGGGGGGAAATGCCAACAGACTCAGAGCAAGTTGAACATGCCATACTGGGGAAAGGTAAAGAGCCATGTGACAGAAGGTAGATTAAAAAAGATGGGTTAAGCTATAAGCGCTAGTTGGAAATAATCTGAAGCTAAGGACAAGCTTTTATAATTAATATTAAGTCTCCTTGTCATTATTTGAGGGTTGAAGTTTCAAGAAAGTCCAACGAGAAAGCATGCTACCTATTACTATTTTTCCAAGTAGAAAGCTGAGGCTCACCTATGTGTGTTGATTTGTTCCAGCTTGTGAATGTGGACAGTGGAGGGAGCAGCTTCAGAGCCCACCATTTTCTGTCTGTCCACCCTTCCTTTTTTCTCTCCTATTCCTTTACTGCATCCTTTGCCTTCTTTCCCCTTCTCTTCTCATCTTTTCCTCCAATCGATGCCAGCCAAGTGGCCTCTTGCTGTCCTGCGTCCTGACCCTCTCAGATAAAGGTACATTTACTACTATGCAGAACTAGTTTCTCTGCCTACCAACCTTATTGCAGGGAACTCGTTACCAACCACGTATACTTCCTTGTCAGTGTTTTTGTAGAAAGAGACATGTGGGAGAAGCATAGGGAATGTTTTGCCTAAATATACTATTTATATCTTTTACTTTTCTATTTTTACTTCATTGATTGTATAAATCTAAAAATTTCACAAATGATGGACTATTTTGAGGTGGTATACCTTTTAATTTTTTCCACCTTTTCCACCTCCCAAGGACTTACACCCACACTACTAAGAGGGGCTATGCATGTAGTTTGTAGAACAGTTGAGGGAGATGTCTGTCAAACTGAAACTCTCACACATCTTTGACTGAAATGGGGAGAGTTGCTCTTCTGCTTACCCAGCTCAGAGAGAATGCCCTCCCACTCCTGTAATCCCATCAATGCAATTGCTTGCTCTCCAAAATCCCTCTAACACTGAGTGTGACATGGCTGTCTGAACCAGGGTCGCTGTTTAAGACACTCTTTACTTTCTGCAGCTTTTATCCATCAAAGAAAACCAGAAGCTTTCCCTTTTAATGACCCTGTAGCTTTACAAAGTCTTTGCCATGATTTCTTATCCACCTATGATTTTTCCATCTCTTTCCCCATCCCACAGGGCGTCAGGCAGGGCAGCTACATTCCCAGAGCAGAGGGAGGGAATTCACTCTGCTTTCAAACATCACTGTACTTTCTTCTTTAAAACTACTGCCTCCTCTCAGCTCAGCAGCGGACCAGGGCCTTTCATAGCTTCTCTTCTCTAAGCCTGTGAAGAACGGGGTCCTCAAGGTGAGAGGATGCATTTGTGCCTGACTCTGGTAACATACAAACAGTTCTGACCCACCAGCTGCCTGATCAAATGATTTAGCTGCTGAGCATGCCTGCATCCTGAGCTAGGGATATGAGCAGCCAAAAAACCATCTCTAAAAATAAGCCAGTGACCATATTCCACCTGCCCTGCTGTGGCCCAGAACATTCTTGTGGCGTTTTTGCATGCAGTGTTGGGAGGGTACAGGCTCACATAGGAAGCTTTTTATCTTTCTGTCTTATTGATACAAATCTCACCATTCAGGAATGCTAAATTGTGCTGAATGGGACACTAGCACTGGTGTGGTATGGTCCTTCCCAGAAATCTTAAGCGGGAAAGCAATAAAGCCAGGCTTTTCCTTTTTGAATATCTTAGTAGACATTTTACATGAAAACTTCCGAGGCTAATTGTGGTGAAAATGTGCCAGGTAGATCCCTTTCATGCCAACTATAATTAATAATGTTATAGCCTTCAAGGCCATAATGTCCATCAGTTATTAATTAGTAATTCATTTTGTTGAATAAATAATACTTATGATTGATGACAGAACTTGTAATTGGACACTGGAAGTGGCCCTCTGGGGGCTGGAATACCAGCAAGTTTAAACCATGGTACAGCGATGATAAACATGGAAGAATACCTAGAAAAATCAGGCAACCAAGGTACTCCTCACCATGAGAAGAGTCTATTGTTAAAGTCCACATGTATCCTGGGTCTGAGCATCTTAATTGCCTCCTGTAAACCACTGGGTTTCTATTTCCTCTTAAGACTTGCTATCGGCTACCACTTCCCCAAAGCAAGCTGGTTTTTGCTAGACAATCCTATTGACTTTGAATTACTCTTATAATAGGCGCTTTCAAAGTATCATTATGACAGAAGCACCCACTCTGGGAACGGAATGGGGGAAAGAAGTGTTTTTCCCAAAAGGGGAAGATTGAAATTTTTATTTGAAATGATTCCTTAGGTTGAATTTACTTTAGATTAACAAATTTTCCTGCTCAATTGATTTTCTGGCATCCATGTAGTGATCCAGCAGAGATAAAATGGGGGTTCATTTAGTCCACTGTTCAGAGGGAGACCACGAGCCTGGCAAATAGATGCAACAGCACTTCCTTCTGGCCTGCTTGGTGGGGCAGGAGCAGGGCAACCAGATCCGGCCAGCTGCTGACCAGATGCTGCCTTCAATTAATATTCCAGTCCTCAAAGACATTCCCTGCTCCCTCTCGAAAGCAGAGCAGCTGAGTAATAAAGAGACTCACTAAAGTCCTACATTATTTTTTTTTCCAGAGAGCATTTATAATGGCTAAATTGCTTGACATAAATTAGCATGAAAAATAAACATAGTATGTACAGTATCTGTAAAACAAATTCCCAATCTTGGGAAAATAGAGAGACAAAGTTGAGCTTGCTTTTAATAAGCACACACACAGTATGCTTCATTAAGACACGGTCTCTTCGTTCTTTCCTCCCTCCCCTTCCTCAATTTAAAAAGGGTTAATAAACTTGAAGATATCATTGCTAGTTAAAGAGGTCCTGCACCATTTTAAGGGAAGTAGGAGGCTACAAAGGAGACAGTTAAAAAGAAACCAAGAGTCTGTGTTGTAATGCTAACAGGCAATTAACAAACTCATGGGTGTTAATTATCTTCATACTGTATCATGTTCAATTAGCTTAGTCTCTGCAACAAAGGCGACGATGAACAATTGCTTTGATAGGCGTACAGTACTCCATTTGTAGCTAATCGGTTTAAGCCCTGCAGTTGCTAGGTTACCTGTCTCCAGAGGTAAAAGGCTATACAGATGCACTATGTTTAAATGACTACAGAGAACTGTTTAAACTCAAACCATGTATAACTCTTTATTGATTTCTCACAGAAGATCTCAGCTCTGATGATAAGGTTTTGATATATTTTCCTGCTACAGCCGGTTCCTTGGAGTATTGCAGAAAAAAAAAATCTGTCAATATGCTTCTATTATGATCTCTTGATCTGTGCCTATAAAAACCTTTAGCCGCAGCCCTTATTATAAATAATGGAAGAAGCAATAGCTGATTTTTTTTTCCACACCATACTACATGGAGATTTTTTTTTTCTTCATTGCCTTTGGATCCAAATCACAGGACTTCTGTACTCATGCTCTAAAATAATAAAGGAGATTTTTCTAGCTCTAATTAATTTGATTGACTCTCAGCAGGACGGGATCAGCTGTAGCATCATGAACTTCAACAATAACTACCAACTGATGGGCAGTTCACATCAATAAGACCATCACTGGCCTCCCTCTCACCTGTCACCAGGCAGGGAGTGAGCAATAACCAGCCCCCCGCAGATGCTACCCGCTTAGTGCTTTCTGCCCTATTAGCAATTTATAATGGTGATCAAGAAACAGTCAGAGGCGAATCAAGACAACTGTCTGGCTGCCTGTTTAATTGGCCTTGTTTGCTTTTTGATAAATGGCTTGTGACTACTCTAGGCCCCTGTATTTTGACTTTTAATAGGCCACAGTGATTAGGCTACCAACAGATACTAGGTCAGAACCAAGGAAAGGTGCAAAAAATGTTAATTAATATCAATAATAGGCAATTATTAGTTAGACAGAAGGACCTACTAGCTGGGTGCTCTAATGGCTCAGAGCTAACTGGAGAAGAGGAGCTGGCAAATTAGCATAACTGTATGCGGGCTGCATGGTAGATCCTAGCAGACATCTGTTATGTTAGTAATTCAAATAGAATCCCCGCCTTTCCGGTGATGTTCGCAGAGTCAGCAATCCCTGTTGGCCATTTCAAGGCACTAACAATACCCTGGTGACCGGTGTCCCTCCAAATGGGCTATGTTTCAGAGTAAGAATTAAATTGCACCTTCTCTTTGAGGCTGTGCCATTGAGGAGCTTAAGTGGGTCACTGTCCTCTGGTCAGCAGAGGGTGGAGGAGGAGGCTTCTGTTGGCTTGTACATTGTACTGACCTTAGAAGGACATACGAAGTGGTCCAGCAGACTCTGGCAGGGATGTGAGTTTTCTCCGTTTGCCCTTCCACAAATAACACTGAAAACGTGGCTGTGTCCAATACTCCACATGAAATGCTACCGCAAGAATTTCTACAGAACGACTCTTTATTATTCATTCCTCAAAAAAAAAAAAAAGTGTGTGCATGTGTGTCATATTCACATTGCACCAATAGGAGGTTGCCATCTGTTTTGAAGTGTAAAAGGAGGCAAGGTGCACTCAGAGTTTTGAGATGATGAAGTGACTGGACCTCTGAGTGGTATCCCTTACCCTTGCCATCACCATTAAGGTCACCTTGGGGGAAATCCAAATTATAGTGAGGGAATGTTGGAGGTCCTAATGTTCAAATGAAGAAATTAAAATCCAGACAGGTCACAGGTCATCTTCAGGTCTCCCCAGTTGGTTTGGGAACTGTCTGGAAGGAGGGCGGATTCAGCTGGTCCTGCCCAGTGCCCTTCCCTTCACTCTGTTGCCCTTAAGAAGCTGTATATTTCTGCCTGTAATTTATTGTCTGGTAGCTTTTTTCTACTAAAGACTGTTTGTAATGTAAATGTGGACTCTTTGAAAAAAAGTGTTTCTCATTGTATAAAATTTTAAAATAGTATGTTCTAAACATACTTATTTTTTTAGAATAAAAAAAAAAAAAAACCAAAACCCTTGGCTATAAGATTTTAGAATCCACAAATCCACAGCCATTCTTCAAAAGTGTCTTATGTCTTTAAGGGAGGTGAAACTTTTCACTTTTTTTCTCTAGAGAAGGGACTTTCAGCTTTTCTTTATGCATTTGTTCTGAGCCAAAAGGGAAGAAGCCGTGTGCCTTGCCCTTTCCCTTCCCCACAGAGGACTGACATTTAAGACCCATTTGACTAAACATTTTCAAGATCTTTAAAAAAGTGTCCCCCCCCCCCCCCCGCCCCATGGAATCTGCTTCTTGAAAGACTAAAATTGAAATTGCATTAATTTCAGGGTTCCCCCTTTTCTCCTTCTTTATTCTTATTTTATCCCTCTCAACCCTAAAAGACCACCCCTCCCTTCTCCCCTCCCCTCCCCCTCCCCCTCTCCTCCTCCCCCCTCCCCTCCCTTCTCCCCTCCCCTCCCCCCTCCCCTCCCCCCTCCCCTCCCCCCATCCCTTCCCCTCTCCTCACCCACCAGGCTCCATTTTGTTGCTGTTGTTTTTTTATTGCACTGAGCCATTAGGTTTTTTTTTTGTTTTGTTTTGTTTTAAGTAAAACAGGTTTTCATTTCTATCTCTCTTTCTGCACAAATTCTTTAAAAAAACCAAACCAACCAAAACCTGCCTTTTCACCTGTGAGGAACTATTGTGCATCTTTGAAATGAAAGTTTTCAAATAATTCATTTCTGATAATAAATTCTTTCTTCCTTTCTTTCTTTTTTAAACAAGTGATGGAATTTTTATTTTAATCCTTTACTCAGCAGATATTTGTTAAGCACTGGGCCGGAATATAAAGGAATCATAGAGATAACAGTCAGAGCAGCAGCACATGTACCAGTTCATGACTTCTTACCATGTGGATCTGTTTAGGAAGGAAGCATTTTATCTATGCTTGCTTCTCAGTCTCGTAACCACTCAGTGACAGAACTGGACACATGCCTGAGAAACCAAGACTTAGGGAATTCAAGGAGTAGAGAGAGTCTCCATCATGTTTAACCCTTTCCCACCCTCTTCTGTTTGAAATCTTTTCAAGAGTTTCCTCAGTTCCTCAGCAGAAGTGACAAGTGAACCTAGGAGCCCCGAGGCCATCTTTGTGCTGTGTTGGAGCCCTCTAACAATGTCACTGTGAGGTATAGGCTTTGCTGTTTCTATATTAACTTTGTTTTAACCATTGAGTTTTGATTATTTTATTACACGGATGTTTTCTTCTAGGCCATAAAAGCCATCAAGAACACTGGTGATAAATACAGTCTGCCTCCCTCCCTCCCTCTTCCCTTCCGTCCTTCCCTCCTTCCCTCCCTCCCTCTTTTCTGCTTGGCTCCCTCTTTCCCTTCATCCTTCTCTCCTAGACTTTTTTTTTTTTATCATTTTAGAATTCCATACATGCATATAAGGTATTTTCACCAAATTCGCTCCCCGTTCTTCTCCTTCCTCCTCCCCCATCACTTTTCCCTCTCAAGTCCTTGTGTTTTTATGAAACCCACCGAGTCCACTTGGTGTTGTCGAGTCACCTTCTGGAACATGGGTAGCCTTGCAGGGGGTGCATCTCCAAAGAAAAAAGATGTTTCCTCTTCCAAAGCTGTCAATGGCCAGTAGCTGTTCAGTTAGAATAAAGAGGACTCCTTGATCTATCTATATATCTATCTATCTATCTATCTATCTATCTATCTATCTATCTATCTATCTATCTAATCTATCTATCTTGGTGTTTCAGTGAGTTCCCCACTTGGTCTGGCTTGTAGTCTTGCTCTGTGGTCCTGGATGGTCAGACACTTGTTATATAACTCAGGCTGGCTTTAAACTTACAGCAGTCCTCCCGCCTCAACTTCCTGAGCACCAGTATCACAGCCATGCATTACACACCTGGCCTTTTCAATGCTCTCAAGTTGCTCTCCACTGTTGTTTCTGTGTTTTTCTTCCTTGTTAATGCTCATACTTGAAACATTCCCACACAAACAGACAATGCCAGAACATGCACAATTGCAGCCCGGCTGATGCTGACAGCAAAGCACATGTGCATTTCAGTGATGTTAATATGACCAGATACATATTAGATCCACAGGATGCATTAGCACAGTCATCCATTATCTCTCATTATTCAAATATCTGTAGTGTTAAACAGTTTAGAGGTAAGTGAAGCCAGTAATTAATCTCAGCCTATTAAGATGACATGTGATCACAATGTTTTCTTCATAGCAGTGTTCATAGACAAGATGTTGCTGGCATGTTGAGCAAAACGATGGTACCTCACTGGATATAAGACAAGTAAACGGAGCTTTTGAAGTTCATTTTTGCTTGTTACTAAGAATGGCCTATGCAGTTCTTAAGAGCAAATTTTACATGTGGCCAATTTTGCCTGTGGTCATATCAAGAGCACCACTGTGGCCTATGAATGTCTGATGTACTGGAATAAGAACCACCTGGAAAAGTGTGCCTAAGAAGCCTGGACACCTGTCTTTCAAGGGCGGAGATCCCACTTCTGATTGGCACCTTTGGGTCTGATGTGGGTCTCGTCTGCTTTTCATGATGGCCTGAATTGGGTAGAGACTACTCCAGAAAGCATTCTGCTTGATATTCTGCCAAGGCCTAGCCTTAGGTTTCCTTATTCTGCTCCCCACCTCCTTTGGCAAATGTTAGTGACTGGATAGAAATGACATTTATTGGGCCCATTTCTATCCAGGCCAAACGTTGTCATCATGACTCCTAAGTGGCTAATAATATCCCTTATGGGAAATATATTAGTCAAGAGCCAAGGTTTTGTACTTCTTCAGGTCTGGGTTTAACCAGCTTTGTTATGCATTAGCCAAATGATCCTGGGCTCCAATTTTGTTTACCAGAGACTGGGGGCCATGATACCTCTTCCTTTAACTATTTATAGGTATTTGAGGAGGAAAAAGTATATGTAACACACTTTGCCTAATGCTTGTTCTCAATTAATGTACCATAGGTTTTACTCACTGTGATGACTGTGCTTTACTGTTCAGTTCTGTGCACCTGGTTCTCCAGAACCCTTCTCCAAAGGTGGATAATGCTGTTATCAAACCCCATTAATTAACCAGAATAGTCCATTGTCTTCCCTATACCTTCTATAAACCTACTTACCAAAATGTCACCTACTTTCTGTCCCAGGTATACATTGTATTATTTCTTGATACTCCAATTGTTTTGACTGATTGTAGATTCATTGTCATAGACATGGCCTTCTGAACACTCTACAACTCAGAAGGACATTCAACTGGAAGCTGGTCAGCTGAGATAAGAGTTAGGCCTGTTACCTAGCAAAGAAACTGCCTTCCCCAAGACCATTTCAGTCATTTGGTGGGTGTCACTGAGTGATCTTCACAATTTAGTAGCATTCCAAAATTTACTTCTGATCTCACAAGCAGCTGCTACTCTTCCTGTGTCAGAACAGGAGGTGCTGGGTCCTCTATGTCTTCACTGTGTACTTACTGCCCTGTGCTTTGGACAGACTTCATTATCCCTTTGAAGTTGCAGTTTCCACAATTAGAAATTGGGGAAGAGAATGGCTCCTGCGTTTCAGGCTTGTGATGACTGTAGCAGAGGGTACCTAGGAGGCTCCAGACACAGCCACACATGTGTCAGGAACTCCAGGAACAGAGTCACGTCTGCAGTGGGACAGCTGAATTGAAGCTCACATTTGCCTGTCTCTTCAAGCACAGGGAGTACACCAAGGAGGGCCCTTCTGGAATGTTCCTGGAAGAGAGAGAAGCTGAGTGTTCTCTCGTTTTCCTGCCCTCTCTTATGATTCCCTCTTTCTCTACCGTCCGAGATCAACTACCATCTTCTCCCCGCTTTTCCATTGCCTGTGTAGGAGAACAATTGCCACCAGAGGAAATCTCTCTCTTAAAGGCTGCAGGCATGTCTTTTATAAACTTTTGTGATAAAATATATAAACATTTTTTGTTGCTAACGTTGACACAGATTTTATGTGGTCTAGTTTTTGAACACTTTCATCCTTCTCTTGAGACTCTTTCTACCCATAGTCATCACCCCAATTCCTTGCTCTCCACCACCCCTGGCAGGAGTGGTAATCTGCTTTCTATATCTGAATTTGGATATTCTATAAAAACGGTCCATATAGTATGTACCAATTTATTTCTGGCATTTTTTCACTTAGCACAGTGTTACCTACATTTCTTCTTTTTTTGTCTGTCAGTTCCAGGTAGACAAAGAGGACACATCCTTCACTGTTAACTGTCAGAAAATCTTTTTGTTCATTGACTCCCACCAACCACTGTGACCATCAGATTCATTATGTTAAACCCAGTGACTGCTTCTAGCAGACATTGGATTGGACATGGAAGTCATCAAACAGTGGAATCTGCCTGTGATAGAAAATCTCTCCTACTTTGACCTCTACAGATTGATCTTGCTTCTCCCAGCAGCAGGTTGCTGATCCTTTCAGAATGAGGAGATTCAAGATGGTTCATGTTAGGTTTTAGCTCCACCTCACGATAGCTGTGGGAGCCTGGGCCAGCCCACACACCATCTCATTCTATTTGGAAATTTAAAATTTAGTATACCAAACTAGGTGGGGGGGGGCTGGGAGAAAGGAATAAATAATTCATAATTCTAAGCTAAAACTCCACTGGCTGCAATACTTGTTCTAAAAATAAACAATAAATACCCAATTAAAACCAACCAAGAATGAACATGCATTGAGAATTAAGGGGAATTTACACACAGAGAGTGAATTGGTTATTAGGAGTGAAATATCAGGTTTCTTTGATAATTATATTTCTCCTTGAAAATTATTGTGCTGAAACTTTGTTTTTATTAAAATCAAACAACAATAACGACCCAATACAGTAAGAGAGGTAGGGGAGATGAAGTTGTGGGGAATGACAGGAAACAGGCCTGATAATCTTCTAAGGTCACCTCTAGTCTTAAAATTCTGTGAGCCAGAGTCCTTGTTTAACCTCTTAGGGCTTTGTAGGATAAGAAAGAGGACACCCCACATGACAGGAGGCAGGGCAGCTTGTCATCTCCTTACCCATCTTGGCCTATGCATATTTTGCATAGTGCTGTTTGAAAATTGATTTACGGTGATTACAGGTGGCAGAGAAAGCATGTTTCAAGGCAGGATTTGAAGTAGGAAAGAAAGGACCTTGTCTGAAGCCTTCTCCAAGACAGGTCATGCTGAGTGAAGGTTCCTTGGTGGGTGAGAAATTACCCACAGAGCCATGTCTCTTCACTCCAGCTGACGGTTCTATTGCAGGTATGGTGCCTCTCTGGCTGTCAGTCATTTATGCCAAACCTCTGACCCATGACCTCCATGGGTTATTAAGGGGGATAGCATACACGTGTCAGGGTGGTGATGGCATATGTGACATCAAAACTGTCATGGAGTAAAGATGGGGAAAGTTGAGCACCTGCCTCCACAAAGCAGCCACCAAATCATGCCTGATATCCATGCATGAGTAGAGGATGTGCTGCCTGAGGGCCATATGTTGGGGGTGTGTGTGATAAAATGGGGGGAAAGAAAGGGGAGGGGGGGGAGAAAGAAAGAGAGGAAGAAAGGACAGATAAACACAGTGGTTCTGATCCTGTGGATCTTGTCCCCTTGTGGGGTCAAATGACCCTTCACAGGGACTGCCTAAGACCATTGGAAAACACAGATATTTCCATTATCATAACAGTAGCAAAATTACAGTTATGAAGTATCAATGAAAGTAATCTTATCATTGGGTGTCATGACAACGCGAGGATCACTGGATAAACAAGAGCAAGCATGAAGAAGTGAGGGAAAATGTCAGACTGGAACTTCCGGTCTTCTTCACACACCCAAACCTCTCAGTTAACAGCATGTACTTCATGACACTGCTGCAGAACTCCAGAAGAACTTAACCCTTCAGAACATGTTCTTTATTTCTGTTGTCTGTGGAGTCATGGTAGGTAGTGGGCTGTTCATTGACAAGGACCAAAAAATATCCAAATCGTGCTGCTACCAGATCATTTTCCATCCATCTTTTGTAAGTGATCTACACGTTTACACAGGAAGGAGCACACGCATCAATCCTATTGACTCCATACACATGACTCTGAACTAGAAATCCATCAGCATCGTGGCGTAACCACACATGGAATAGTCACTAGTTGGCCCCAACTGCTGCTGCTACATGATGGTTTATGCCACCTACATTTTCCCCAAACTAGAGGACCTACTCCATCCTTTTCGGTTGCACATCCATGACCTGTAAATTCCAGAGAGTCAGAGGATTTCCTGTTTGTGCGATGATCTTCCCCAGCTGTGGTTTATTCTAAAATTGGATCTATTTCAGATTGAAAGCCTTAGTTAATAGGATGGGTTTTTAAAGTAACCAAGGTAGCATGCTTAGTTTGTAGACAAGTTAATTCACATATTCAATAAATAATGAGGTATTCAAAGTAGCTGGTGTTTAAACATGATTACAACTGCTGGATTTTTTCTTTTTTTTAAAAAAAACACACATTTAACTATAGAGAAGTGTGTTTGAAACTGCAAGACTGATGTGTGACTTTAGACCTTAATAAACTTGCTGGTAGAATGTGGCAGAAAGGGACATTTCAGATCCCTGGAGGTCATAGTAAATAAAGAGCTTTGTTCTTGGCAGCTTCCAGGTAGAGATCTTTCTGGGGAGTTTCAATTTCATACATTTCCAGGAAAGAATGTTTAAGGAATAAGCACTGTGATTTGAGGTTTCTTCCTGGACATGTGACATATAAGGCCTAGAACAATGCATAAAAGAATTGAGTTTTCAAAAACATTGTAAACTTCTCGGCTAAATATTTGATTAATGAGATATACCATTTACATTTCTAATACACGTTATAATGTTTATCAGAGGATTCTGATTGACATGTGCTCAAAGAAATTGAGTACTCAGTTTAAATTAGAAATTGTCACTTAGTAACACTTTGCAATAAAGTTTATCTCTAAAAGCTTTTAACCATCCGAGGCATGCTTAAGAATGACTCTGCCTTAGACACACTAATTCCTTAAGTGGCCTAATATTGCATCTCCCATGATGCCCTGATTTGTGAGGCCAGGCTTGGAGGGGCATCCCAGTCAATATGAGTGAATGGGGTGAAGGGTGTGCCTAGGGCTTCCATCTGACAAAACTCTGAGGACTGGTGTATATGCCCCCTTTTTGGTTTAAAAATATGAAGTCTTAGATGGTATCATGCAAAGCTATTAATTTTAATTCTTGATTCTTTTCGAGCATTGTTTGTCAAGAAAAAATATAAGATTTCTTGAAACTTTCTGATTAATTTGGTTAATAGTTTTTATTTTCTGTTAGTTTTTACTTATTTGCCAGAAATTCATAGTTGATGTATATAACCATAATATATGGTCAACTTCCATACTACATTTATTAATTGACATTTTGTTGCTATCTTTATTCTCACCTAAACAATACACTTAATTAAGGATTTATTTCTTGGTCAGGAAGTGCTGTATGAAGAAGACCTTATTTTAACGTTTAAAAATTAAAAATTTGAAATCTAGGCATATATCTGACACTAGTGCAGTAAAAACTTACTCATTGGGTATAAACCGGATAACTGGCTAGAACCAGTACCAGAACCACTACTCACTACAATGTTTTTGGTGTGTTTGTTTTCCTGTGCTGGTTGAATTAGGTGTTCCAGAATCCCCCTCTCTGCATAAATTTTGGTCAGGATTGGCCACAGGACGTTTATGCTAGGTTTGGAGGCTGATTCAATCAGCTGCGGCTCCCAAACTCAGAGTCCTAGACTGGAAACTCGACTTCCACGGGGCTCTTGATTCGCTGGTTCATGTGCTGATGCACCTGATTGGTGGAGGGCTGAGCTGGCAGCTCTGGTGGTGGTTTCCCTGGGCCTGGGGAAAGGCCCAGTGTGGAAGCCCACCCACTGTTTATGTCTTTGGGGTTGGGAGTGAAGAGAGAAATGGAGCATCCAAGTTTAGATACCCCCACCCCGCCCCTTGCTATCTTTTGTCCCTTTCCGGCTTCATGCCCAGCGTTTTCTCTATTCCTTGTTCCTGGACAAATGGTCTCAGTCTCACTACCAGCTCCCTGTAAGTGTTTTCCCCAACTCCCTCCCCTAAGTGATATATCCCTTCTGTAAGTTACATAAATGACTAGAATCCACCTGGCACTGATATAGACAATTATGAGTTAGGGCCTAAACACCAAATTCCAGGGACCCCATAAAGGAGCATAAGTGAAGGAAATAATTCTGGTATAAGAAAAGTCGCACACGTCTGCCCTTAATTTTCATAGAGATATGGGATAGAAATATATCTGTTGCAAGAAAAATACCCGTGTAAGAATCTTGGGAGACAAAAGGGTATGCTTCTTCCATCAACAGGATAGTCGTGGATCAGCTCCAGCTTACAGCTCCTCTGAGCAGAAGCCACAGAGTTGGTGTTTGTGGATTTGGCCCTAATGGCAAATAGCTCTCACTACACACACCTATAAGGCAATCAGTCAGTGAGGCAAACTCACATATGTGCCTCGTATGAAGCCCTATGTTGAATGGGGCAGTTAGCCAAGATCTTAGAAGCAGGGGAAAAGCAAGATGTCTTTTGAGGAAATTGAGAGAGACAAAAGGGACTGGCTTGTGCCTACTGCTTTTAAAGGGTGATGCCATAGATAAATGGGTAACCCCATTGGAGAGCAAGTAAGTAAAGAATTCTCTCTCAGAGAGCAGGTAAGGGAGGGAGATCTAAGAACTTACTTTCTTGGTAATTTGCATGGTACGCAGTGGTTACACATATGCTATTTCATTTATTCTCATTTGCTATAGTATCTGCTATCTTGAATGTGAGAGAGTCAAAGATAAATCACTCCTGGTTCCTGACTTCAAGGATTGCAGTCTATGGGGGAGATCAGGATGCTCAAATCCAAATATAAAATAAGAATGAATGTGATTGTGCTGGTGTGTGTGTGTGTGTGTGTGTGTGTGTGTGTGTGTGTGTGTGTGTGTGTGTGTGTGTTTAGCAAAAAGAATAAGAGGTGGAAAGAAGACCAGATGATACAAAAACATTAAGAAGCCATCTTAAAAGCTTCTCTGTGGAGCAAATCACAAAAAAAATGTCCTAAGACATTGAAATTTCATGTGTGAACTCCTGAAACCCAGGTGGAGAGCGGTCCTTGCCAGCTTCTAAAGGTAATGTGTCAGTCCATAGCTTGGCTTGTGCAGCCTGTTTGCTAGGAAGGAAAGTGGGACACACCACTGTTTCCTGTCAGCACCAGGGGTACTTTCTCAACCTTGGAGTTCAAGAGCCAGAAAGGATTCATTCAGAGGACAGGTCCTGCACTTAGCTTTCAATGTTCTGCCAAGGACTGGCCAGCACACAGGACAAGCTGGTGCTGTGGGATGGGTCTCATTAAAAGGAAAAAAAAAATATGTTAAGAGTTTGCAATAAATGACTCAACGGCTGTATTTATGTAACCAGGAGAATTCAAATCAAATCTATGTTTCCCTTTCTTGAAGAATATCCTTTCATGTCTCCACGTCCAGGTGCTTCTTTGGAATGGTATAGTCTAGGTTCTCTACCTCCCTGGCTTGGTTTCCTTCTCCAACATGGTGTCTATGTCTTGCCCACAGTCTCCCCAACTGGGATGCTACTTCTTCTGGTCACACAACACTGTTTATAGCTGTGCTGATTTCTTACACGTCGGTGCCTCCACACGTCCCTGCCTTTTCCTTATAATGCCTATCTTTTTGTTGTTTACTCTTGAAGCCCCCTCAAAAGTATTCCAATGGCCCCTAATTCCCAGTAAGTGTTAACTCTATACTGTATGTTGTTGACTTAGGCTTCAGGTTGTGCCGATTTATTTACGTGTCTGTTACACCATGCTCATTGTTTCATGTGCTAACATTTGTCCATCAGCTCTGTATTCCTGGGTAAGTCACTGTGCAACATACAATCAGTACATCAGTAAATAGAACAGAGCAGGCTTCTGGACTCTGGCAGTTTCCATCAGAAAGATGCATGTTTAACTGTAGGGGAAACAAGTACAGCTCAGTCAATAATGTACTTGCTTCGCAAACACAAGGACTACATTACAGTCCCTAGTGTCTATATAAAAAGTGGGATGCGGTGGTGTGTGCAAGTGATTCTGGTTATGGGAAGCAGAAGCAGGAGGTCCTGGGACTTGCTGGACAGCCATCCTTGTTCACTTGGGGAGCTTCAGACCACTGAGAGACCTTGTCTCAAAGTGAGTGGATACCTGAAGTCCTCCAGCCTCCTCTCTCTCTCTCTCTCTCTCTCTCTCTCTCTCTCTCTCTCTCTCTCTCTCTCTCTCTAATAAAAGGGTGTTGAGCTTCAAGTTTAATGTAACTTTTATGTATTGATGAAATACTCACACTGCTAAATTATAATTTCAGTCTGTTCTAAAGTCACTGTTTTGGAGTTGTGTGTCCCACCATGTTGTTGAATTCCTGACTAAGCAGTCACACAGCTGATGTCTGCTGCATTCTCTCTCTAGTGGTGGTTGGACTTCCGGCAGCCTTGTCATCTTGTAGACTTTGGTTAACCCTGGGCTTTCTGCCATGACTTGAAGAAAAGCCCCTCTTTAGCCTCAGGTTAAGAGGCTCCACAGTCCTTTTTTGGGGTATGCTGTGTAACACTGTCTTCTGGAGGGTATCTGTTTTCGATTATGTTTGATCTGTAGACCTTTGAGCAGGAATTCTAAGGTAACATGTCTCCATGGACCATCCTGAAGCCTGTTCAAGCCACTTTTTTAGTTATTCTCTTGTGGCTAATTCTGCCCCAAGCAGACAAATTCCTGTGGTTCTGCCTCCTTGTTAAGCCCTGAGAAGGGTCAGTGCTGTCCTGATCTAGTCATAGGCTTCCCTTTACCTTTCACGCTGACACAGACATTCTTGTAGTAAGAGGTTTCTGGCCTGGGCTTTTGGGCCTAGCTTCAAGGTTTAGACCCGCAGACCCACAGACCCACAGAGACACACAGATGTTTAAATTAATTTTAGGCTGATTGACCTAAGTCCCAGGCATATAACTTACTAACTCTTTACCCTTAAACTAACCCATGATTCTTATCCTGTTCAGCCATGGGGCTCGGTACCTTTTCTTAGAGCAGTACAGTTGTCCTCTGCATTGGCTTGTCTGACAACTCTGGAGTCTCTGTGGCATTTCTGCTCTGTTCTTCTTGTTCCCAGAGTTTTCTTAGTCTAGTAGCCCCGCCCACACTTCCTGCTGCCTTTGGCCAATCAGTGCTTTTTATTAAACTCCATAGGCAGGACAATATTTATAATGTAACATCTTAAATCCACTATACATTTTCCCAGTCCATTTTCTTTACTTGTTAGCGGCTTAACTATAGTCTAGCCTTGTGCTTTTCAAACTGTAGGCCATAGAAATAGCTATGAAATACATTTAATTCTGTATTGTGTAAATTTTCTGGGAAGATATAAAAAAATATCTGCTCACTCTAGATGAGGAGACCCTGCACATTAAAGGATTCTGTGTTGATTCAGCTTGGTGAAGTTTTTTTGGGTTATTTACAGAAGCCTGAGTCAGTGGTAGTTCCACCAATTTACATATTATATAGTGGTTTTTGGAAGAGGGGTCTCTTCCTAAAGGTCTTGTGAGACTCTTTTCTCCCTTCAAAATTCTGTGTTAACAGACTAAGTATTGCAAGGACCTTATGCAGGTCATCATGGCTACTCTGCTTTAAGCCTAGATAGTCAATGTCCAACCCCAAGGAGACATGCATGCTATAACCAGCATTAGAAAACAGGAGCAGAATAAAATACACACATCAGAATAGAGCCAAAGTTTTATAAAACTTGTATGTATGTGTGCATGTTATTATAGAAGATATAGTTCTTCAAGAGGTAGAGGGGGTTCCAGATTGTAAACTGGGGAGCCAAGACAGGAGGAGAAGGAACAAGATGATCTGATAAAGTCTCAAGGAATCTTATTTTATATTTACCTAAAATCATACACAATACTTATGAATGTGTGTACCTTTAAGATGCATATAACATATTAAAGGAAATCATGCCATCAAATCTGGTGATGTTTACAAGAACCATACACTAAAAAACAAAAATCAATATGACCCAAGAAATATCCTTTAGAGTGGTTGGTCATTGTAGTTCAGATGACTCTCAGAACACTATAGACTATGATTGTTGGAGACAGTGCACACTTAGGGCACAGGGCTCGAATGATTAGACTTGGTTCTAACCTGAAAGCCTCCTTCCTTTGGTCTAGTTTCCACTGTGTCAGAAAAAAAAGAAAAAGAAAAAAAAAACAAAACAAAACAAAACCTATGCAAGACGCCAAGAGAGGGAAATAATGAATAGTTCCACTCAGCTGTGACACCTATGAATCACAACAATGGCCACTACGGCAAAATACTCATAAAGGTCCACTAAGTGGCACCCAACCAAGTGAAATCTAACTGGATTTCAGACTTATTGAGCTGGAAGGAAACTGTCTGGTGCTGGAAACCTAGACAATCTCCCAAGTCTCGTGAGGTCATGGATCTTAGAAGAGAATCTGCTACCACCACTTTGCTAGTCTGTGTAACTCCTAACTACATTCTAAAACTTGTCCTTATATCTACAAACAAGTAAAGCTCTCTCCCCTCATCAAAGAAGCCACTCTTCACAGCAAATATAGACCATCACTCAGAACTACAACTGCAAAAGGCAGAGATCAACAGATGGTGGGGAGCCCAACCCAAGTGAATACACCTGCATCACAGCTCTCACATATGGGGCTCAGGGAGCATCTCAGAAGAGGGGCCAGAAAGAGTACAAGAGCCATAATACTAGGAAGTCTGCTGTGAAACAGTCTCTCATAAAATCGTCTGTATCAGTACGTTTTTAACAGGGCAGTTTCAGTAGACATGCTAACTTGGAAGGGGGAAAACTTACAGGTCTCAGTCCTGGACAAGGAAGTGCGGGCAACAGATGACTGCTGAGTTAGCATCTCGCCAATTGGTTGTTTGAATGCAAAGTGTTCAGCCCTGAAGCCATACACAGCACTGACAAAAATGGACTCATCAGATTTTATTTATATTTTATTTATATATCTATGTGAGAAAGAGAGAGACAGAGAGACATACACAGACACACATAATAATACTCTTTGAGGGAGAAAAGGCTACCAATTTGAGAGTGGGAGTCATGGAAGGTACTGAAGGAAGAGGACTTGGGGGGAGCGGGAGGGAGAAAAGGGAAGCGGAAGTGATGTAATTATATTTTAATTAAGATATATGAAAATACAAAATATAAAGGTTGGAAGACACAATTCTAGACTAATCCTTTTACGTTTTTACACCTTGTCCTCTTACACTGATAAGCCTGATTCTACAGCAGGTGTCTTTCAAAGGACGCTTTAAAAATTACTTCATTCTGCTGCCTGCACTGGCTGACCACCTTTATCTGTGCCAGTCACCCCCAACCTGAATCTTTTAAGCTTTGACCAGCTGTACTTAGCAGAGTACATTTATTTGGATAGGCAGTTTAAATGATGCCCCTGGCATTCTGGCCGTCTCCTCCCCTTGTTCTGAAAGTTCTGGCTCCCTTAGAATCCTTCAAAACTTGAAGACTAAAACAAACATAGGGTTAAAACTTACCCTGTCCCTTACAGAGCATAAGACTTTCAACCTGCAAACTATTTTACCCCAAACCCAAAATTAGGCATCAATATGATTTACCAATAATTAAAAAATGATTCACCCACAAAGATATTCTTTATACATGCTTTCACTCCAGACTAACCTGAACCAATCCCTCTGATGTTCCTTAGTATAAATAATAATGCTAAAAGGACAGATTCCCCTCTAATGCAGCTTCTCATCACATTTTGATGTTATGGAAGATAAACTTGCCTCCTTGTAAAGGAGCTAACTAAACACAAGGTCCCAGGGGAGCTGAATGTCGTGCAGATTTCTGAATGAATCTCTCAGGATTTGTTTTTAATCTGAATATTTAACAGTGTGGCATTGCAGAATTTGAATTATATTACTCAATTTTAATGGTTAAGCTGCTTTTAAAAATACACAAGCTTAATTGTGACATACGAAAGTCCTTATTTAGGGTAGATTTCTAATTTGAGTGCTGTCGGCCCTGCTGTGTAAAGAGTCTCCAGGGTACTGGTTTTAAAGTGTGTGTGTGTGTGCCTTTACATCTCGTCATGAAACAATTTCTCTTCGCTGCGTCGGCCCCCAGCCTCCACGCAAGCCAGGAACAGACAATAGATCCAGCCTAATGGAGTTGTGTACTCGCCATCTGTAAGAGCAGCTGCTAGCCCGCATCTGCACAATATGCTGGGACTGAGAGCTCCGCTAATCTGCATAATAAGGAGGAGGCTCATTCCACTCCAGCTAATAATCGCACTAGCAATGGATGCAGTTCATTCCCTCACAGCCAAGCCCAGCCAAGCTGCTTCCCTGCACTGGAAAGACAGGGGTCAAATGAGCCAGGATGGCCTGGAGCTGAGAACCACTCGTTTACAGCTTCAGGTTGTGTTGGTCTAGTGGGACCAGGGTTTGTGCTATCTCTTGATTCACACCGTTATGAAACAAAATCCAGGAAAACAGGACAAGAAATCACACAAGTATCACGATTGCTAATCCGTAATGCTTTGGAAACAATTAGAGCATTTTAACAATTTGCATTTAAAGAATGCTCCCTCGTGGGCACAAACTGCTTTGTGGATTAATTGTGAACCACTTTGAGTCATTTGGGCGTTTCATCGATTTCTTTTTAAATAGCAGTGCCTCGCTGAAGTAGGACTTCGAAGCTGTATTTGTGAATTAGTGAATCAAATTTCTGCTAATTTTCTTTTATGATGCTGGGATGAAACGGTTCTATCTTGAAGGCATTTGTGCAAAGAGTAAAAAAAGAGAATGTCGTTGAAACAATGGATTTCTAAAATGGTCTAATCAGTTTCTTATTAAAGCCCCCCCCCCCAAATTGCTTAATTATTTTAGAAAAGTCCTGTGCTTCCGAATATAACTTTATTCCATTGAGTTGGTCTAAACGTTAACACATTTGCACTTAAGTGACTTAGGTCAAGGGCAACATTTTCTTTCTTTTTTTTTTTTTAATGCCACATCTTTATTCTTATTCTTCAGGAAACACCAAGAATTCACAAGAATGGCTGGAGAAGGAAGCTGATTAGCACCCACATTTTATGGTCATTGTATCTATGTAACTGAATTCTTGTATTCTGAGTCCCCCTTTACTGAACACCTACATGAAACAAGAGTCTTCATACTTTGTCTATTGAAGAGATCTATGGACACTTTGCTATGATTTTTCTTTCTCTATCAAAACTTAATCCCATTGCATAGTCATTTCCTTAGCCATAGGTGGTTAGTTGGAAGACATCTATAAATCTGGACATTTACTTTCCCAGGTAATAAGAGCAATAAGAAACAGTGCTCAGAGAGTCAAGGGATAATATTTTAAACCAAACGGTAATGTGTGGTTATTTATAGAGCCTGGTTATAAGAAGTAATGGGACCATTATCTAACCTTTTACAGGAAAAAAACTTGCACAATTTGCTAGTCATCAGTGAGGTTGAGGAGAAAGAGCATTGATTACACAGAAGAAAGTGTAGGGCAGCAGGAGACTTGTCACTAGCAAACAAAGCAGCTCGAGTAGCCTTCTTCTCAAGCTTTTAACCAACACTATTTAGTTAAATAAGATAGTGTCTTCCAGGATGATTTAGAAAAAAAAAAATTACTGAGTAATTCCCTTTAGATAAAATCAATATTGCCCTGTTAGTCAGAGGTCATCAGAGGTCATCAGTGATGCAATACCACGCTGAATTAGGTGGTGCTGGCAATGGAACCCAGGGCCTTCTAGGCAAGCACTATTCCAATCATGGTACATCTTTAGCCTTCAGTTAAAGCTATTGAAAATTATAGTTTGAGGTAACACTAAACATAGGGTTCCCTAACTTAAAAAAAAAAAGTTTAGTTTTTTTGCTGGTGGTATTTTGTTTTGTTTTCCCCAGAAATCGGGGTGGGGGGCACAATAGGAGAAAATAGTCACAGCCTAAGCTTGAAGAGCCACTGGGAAGATAGCATTTTGCTGATGTGAATTTTTACTTAGATGCTGTTAATCCATCAGTGTTTATATAATGTATATCAGTCGGTGATATTTGGGTCATTTATTTAGTTACTAGATGACTGTTTATTTCTACACACTTATCTGAGAGTCTCAAGAGAGGAAAAGACATTCCTTTTGTATTCCCAGCATTTATAACAAAGCAAGTCCCCCATAAGCATCATATTGAATATCTACTGAAAATTGTTTCAAGCCTCCCACCTGCCAGGGGACTTTTCCAGGATGTTCTAGGAGCAGTTTGGAAGCCTGAGTCCTACATTCGGGCTGTCTTCATGCCAAAATGTCCTTAGCTGAACCTGTAAAAGGGCAAAACCCCAACAGACCGCCACAGCAAACAGCTGTGTGTTTCCTGAGAGGACATAATTAGGACTCCATTTTTCAGCAAAGAAAACCGAGGAGTTTGAGGGATGGTTCAGAGAGGAGTAGTTCAGGTCCCAGAATCCACGTGAAAAGCCGGATGTGGCTCCATACTTCCCTAACCCCAGAGCTGTCAGAGACAGAGACAGGAAGACCCCTGGGGCTTCCTGGCCACTGGTCTAGCTCTGAGCTCAGTGAGAGAAGCTGTCTGGCAGGAATAAGGTGGAAAGTGATAGAGCACGCTGTCTGCCAACATCATCTATCATCTGATGTTTGTGGTGGTTACTCTGGGATTCTAGGGTTCCATGTTCAGCTATCACAGCCGTCCTTTGGGTCCTTAATGCAGCCCTCCTTCACCTGTTTCCCCAACACTCTCCTTCCTGTGTTTCTGACCTTTGTGCTTTTGCTCTCACAGACTTTGATTATGGACATTCAAAATGCCATAATAGATTGTTCTTGAAAAGTCAACTATCTTTTCACAGAGACCAAAAATCTAAAAAAACAAAACAAAACAAAACAAAACAAAACAAAAAAAAACATTATATACATTTTCATATATTTATTGCCCTCTTTTAAAATTTAAATTGACTTATTTTATATTCTGACCAAAGTTTTCCATCCCTCCTCTCCTCCCAGTGCCTCCTCCCCTCTGACCCCACCCCCCAATCCATTCCTCCTTTGTTTTTTGTTCAGAAGGTACAGGCCTGCCATGCAAAGCATGGCATACTAAGTTGTGCTAAGACTAAGCACCTCTCTATGTATTAAAGCTGGGTAAGGCAACTCAGTATGAGGATGAACAGGATCTTAAAGCCAGTTAAGTCATTAGGGACAGGCCCTACCCCCACTGTTGGAGCCCACAAGTAGACCAAGCTACATAACTCACACACACACACACACACACACACACACACACACACACACACACACACACACACACACGAGAGAGAGAGAGAGAGAGAGAGAGAGAGAGAGAGAGAGAGAGAGAGAGAGAGACAGACAGACAGACAGGCAGGCAGACAGACAACAGACCCAGGACTATCTGTTGCCTTTTAAAATGCAAATTTTCATCTTGAATCATTTTTTAAAATACTAAAGGAATTTCTGTAGATCTTAAAAGATCTGTGGGCAAGAAATTCTGCAGACTTAGTCTGTCTGAGAAGGTCTTTATAGGTTACCCTACCATGTGAAGATGCCTTGGATAGTTCTAGAAATGTAGGTTGATAGCTCTCCTTTTTCATCCCGTCGAGGACCAATGTTCTTGCCTACCTTGCTTCTATCAAGAAGTATTATTTGGCTACTTTGATCCTCCTTGTGAAGTGGTGCTTTTTGCTCAGGCTGACTTTACAGCTTCCTTTTAATATAGATTTACTATAGAGTTATTATAAAGTGTCCCGCCCTACCGCGTGAGTGTGAGGAACTATTGTCAAATGCCGCTTTGTATGAACTCCTTCTCTTATAATGATGAGGAGTGAGGGGAAGTACATACTAAAGAGGTGGGGAACAGTACAAGGTGAAGAAAATTCAATGCTTCTGTCATTAGAATATGAACTCATGATGGAACGGGCACCATATAAATGGGGGAACAATGGTTCAGAGAGGGAGAATGGTCTTTCACAGATCATGTGGCTAGTAACTAGCAGAGCCGGGAGTGTGACCTGGAAGCCTTGACACTGCCTTCTCATCCTTAGGGTTAGCCTACTAGACTAAATAGTGAGTGCATGTCTAAGTTTTCCAGAGTGGAGTCACAAACCGCATCTCTACTGGCAACAGCTGGGTACCAGCTCTCTGTATTGACTGTATGTTCTTCATCTCAGCCACTTTAGTGGATGTGCAGAGGCTTCTCAACATGGCTTTAATTTACAAACCAGGGGCTGACCATGTTGGCCTGTGCCTACTAACACTTTCTTGGTAAAGTACTCGCTCTGGCCTTTCATTCATTTTCAATTGTTTTGCTTTTATATTCTTAAGTTTGTCTTCTACACACCTGGGGACAACTCTGTGGTGGTTTGAATGAGAAGGGAGCTCAGAAGCTCATGTATCTGACACTCGGTCCTCAGTTCTTGCGGTTGATTGGGAAGATTATGGAACCTTTAGGAGGTGAAGCCTGGCTGGAGGAGGTCCACCAAGGGGCACAGGCTTTTAGGATTTTATACAAAGAGTAAACTTTGATCTCTCTGCTTCCTGACCCACCTGGCCAATCTCATGTTCCTGCGGTCAGGCCTTCCCCACTCTGATGAGCTCTATCATTCTGGAACTGTAGGAAGTGTAAGACAAAATAAATCTGTTCTTCCCTGAGTTGCTTTTTGACAGAGTATTCTATCACATAGCAATAGAAAAGTAATACAAAGCCCTTTGTCAAGCATGTCATTTCTCTTTTAATTTTTAACCAGCAAAGGTTTTTTAAATCTTGAAGTCTATTTTTTTTTTAATGGGTTTTGTTTTGTTCGATGCATCTAAGGGTTCCTCAGCTAACCTGCCGTAAAAATTTTAAAGTGTTTTGTAGTTTTCCATTTTGCTTTTAGGTCTATGATACAGTTTGAGTTAATGACTGTACAGGTGTGAGAGTTAGCTTGAGGCTCATTTCTTTGCATATGGATGACTATACATTATAGCATTATTTGCTGAACTCTTTATTGATCAGCTCACAAATGCATGTATATATTGAGAACAATGGTCATACTTAAAAACCAGCACTTTTGACCTTTTAGACAACATCATTCTTCTGGTCAATAAGTCATTATAACAACCTATCAGTTGAGTATCTGACATTTAGTCACTCAGTATGTGCTAAGTTTGCCTTATGGCTGATATCAGACAAAATGTCAGAGCTTCTAGAGTACCTGGAACAGGGTTGATTTAGTTTCAGGATTTCATAGTCTGTACAAAGAAATGAAATGGGCCTTACTTTATCAGTTATAGACCAAAAATATTCCCTTTATGATGACTTGAGGTTTCTTTATTTAATTCTTTGTTTAATATCTAATCATTACTTGTATGCATGCCTACCTCGGTTTTATTTCTTGGCCCTAGTCACTGATGTACTCTCTGGTCTCATAAATGCTTAAAGGAGAACAGTGTGTGAGAGAAACTGACCATGGATGCTATCCATGGAAATAAATATGCTTATTATCCATGTAAACTTGGCAACATTCAAGGCTTGGACTTTATTCAGTGGAATTTCTTAAAATGAGGCAGGCCAGCTCCACAGCCATCATACAGCTCATTGTAGGAGCAAGAACAAGAATTCATGGCTCCTAAATGTGCTTGGTGAAGGCAAGGCTGCATGCCACACATTCTTTTTTAGAAATATATTTGTGTACTTATGTTTTTTTATGGTGTGTGTGTGTGTGTGTGTGTGTGTGTGTGTCTAATGGTTCACATTTGAAGGTCCAAAGACAATTTGTGGGAAATGATTCTCCACCATGTGAGTTCTGGACTGAACTCAGATCATCTTGGGAACAAGTGTCTTTACCTGATAAGTCATCTCATTGACCTTCTGGCTGTTTTTAATAAACTTGTGATTGGAATAATACAGGAAAACAGAAAGTAGATGTTGCCACTTAAAGATTAAGTAAGGAGTTGCTTTTGAGAGGACAGACAGTCTTCACATTTGAGATCTAGATTTTTATCATGAAGCTCTTCATCTCTTTTAATCAGAAAGCCTTCCATGTCCACTTTCATCCACACTTCTGAGTTTTGGGGTGGATGTTGCGGTGGGTGTGGGGACTGTACTAATGGATAACATCTATGCCAGGCAGATGGCTCTGCCATGCCTGACTTTGGTTCTTTTTCTACACTGTTCACTTTATAGACTAATGAGAAGCTATAAGAGGTTGGTTTATATACCAAATAATAATAAAATGGTTTTTTAAAAAGAAAATGGATGATGATGGTAGTTGGAATTTATTGCAGATTTGCTGTGTGCCAGGCACTCCTCTGCTTTCTTTCTATAGATAAGCACACTTACTTCCTGAAACAGTCTCGTAAGATGGAGATTGTGGGGATTTAATAAAGTTTCAGAAGTTTTGGAGATATCAGAGGGAATCTACCCACAGTCTATGTGGGGGGTTAGTAAAAGCTCCAGAAGATCTCTCCTTCTCTAAACTCAAGCACACTTGTTAAATAAAATAAAATAAAATAAATCTCTGTATCATATCAGAAGAGCCACCTGATATGGGACAGAAAAATAACAAAAAATAAGGGACTATTCTATTGTTACTAATCTTATGCTCAATAAATTGTTATATGTTTAGTTTCCTATACATTGTGTTGGTTTTTAGTCTCTTATCAGTTTTCTGCAGTGATCCAGGACAAGGCCTAATTACGAACTTGAAATATCCAAAAGGAAGATGGGGCCCCACAACGATGGTTTCACATGAACTCTGACAAAGCCACTAGGCTGACAAACACCAATCAAAGATCAGATTTGGACTACAAACTGCTCACAACAGTTTTGTAGCAGCTCGATGAGATGAACCAGCTTCACAGACTACTATGGCCAGGACTTGAAACAAGCTGTGTGCTTTCCTGTTATGCAGAGACTGGACAACAAATGACACAGCTACTTATTTCAGGACTTGACATTTAACAAAACTTTTCTTTTCAGGATCTCTAAAAGATGCCATCACCCCCAGTCAGCAGGAAGTAAACTTAAGAACACAGCGCCCACACTCCCAAGTGGTGGGTTGGGTTGGTTTTGGTTTCGAAGTGATAGGGTGACTTAGTGTTGGTTGTTCAATGGGTTATGGATGATTGTCATTGTTTAGGTTAATTGGTTAAAAATTGTTCATGGTTATGGTTAGAAAAAAGTTAAACAAGAATGATTAGATTCAAGATTTGTGTTTAAAAAATAGAAAGAAAAAGAGCATACAGATATATAGGATATAAGGATAGATTATGGAATCTTAAAAGGATTTGCTAGCTTTAAATATTTTACATTGCATTGGTTTTCTGTATACAAATTGTGCATTTTGAGATTAATTGTGTCATTGTACAAATATTTCTATGCTTGTTTCAGGTAGTATACTTAATCAGTTTATCTAACATTGTAATCCAAATTGCTAGTCCATGAAAGTTTTTATTAATTAGAATATAAAGCAATGCAAGTCAGTAGTTAGACATTACATTCAGACATAGTCATGTTAGATATGTTTTCAAGGTCAAACAAATATATTTTAGATAAACTGGTCTTCTTCAAAAATTTCAGAGATCCATAGAATATGGCATTTGAAATATTTTTAGAACTTAAAGACTTTTCTGGACAGTGAGACAGGTCTGCTCCTGGAAGCCCCAATCTACTTCAAGAGAAAAAAGGGCATTGAAGAAACTCCATATGAAATCTACTTTCCTTGTGGCAACAGTTAGTCATTGGACAAGAACCTGTCCCTGTACTGACTGCTTGACAGTGTGCTATATGAACTGGACATGCAGGTTCCCTCAGAAAGTGACCTTTGAACTTTGACAGAACAAGCTGAGATGATCCTTCAGGTTCCTGTTTTTCAGAGAAAACTGTCAGAGATGGCCCATGGATGGTGTGAGGCGGTAACGGCCCCTGGCATGCTGGGCCTGGATCTTCCTAGAGTTGGGTTGCTTGGGACTTCTGGAGCTTTTACTAACCCCCCCCCCACACACATAGACTGTGGGTAGATTCCCTCTGATATCTCCAAAACTTCTGAAACTTTATTAAATCCCCACAGGAGATCTCAGATATTCATCTGTTAAAAGTATGAGACATGAAAGACATAGCCTGAGATAGCCCTACCGTTCTGCTTCTCCTTGAATGTGGGCTGGTTCAGTGACATGCTCACACTCAACAGAATACAGCAACAGTGATAGCATGCCACTTCTATTATGCTTCTTCTATGCTCTTATGTAAGATTGTGGCTTTTATCTTGGGGTCAGATTTCCTCTCTTGTCAGCTTATGAAACAAATTGCTGTGTTGTGAAGGATTCTGTATTAACTTTTATAATTATTCTTTCCACAGAGCAGATATTTTATGTACCTTAAGCCATGGCCATCCTCAAAGAGACTCTCAGCAAGACCTCTATAATCACAGGCTTGTGACACAGGCTTAAAGCTATCAATGTCTTCTTAAGAACCGAATCAGCAAAACAGCCTTGGAGGAAAAAAATGTAAAAAAGCTTGGGGGTGATAGCCCCCCCCCTTCTTTCTTTTTCGGATTATACCTTGGGTCTGGCTGGTCTGTTGACTGATCTTGTGAGAAGTATCTGAGCAGAGGACCCAGCAGAGGTAGACTGGGTTCCTCATCTACAAAAACCATGAAGTGAGCCCAGAAGAGTGTATGGTTTTAGCTTGGCAAATCTGTCGTGACTTATTACACAGTGTGGTGGTTTGAATGTGGAATGACCCCTGTAGGCTTCTATGTTTGAGTAGTTGGTTCTCAGTTGCTGGGAAGGAGGGGTGGCTTTGTTAGGGAAGTACGTCATTGGGGTGAGCTTTGAGATTTCAAGACTATTCCTAGTTTCTTTTTTACCTTCTGATTTCAGATCAAGATGTCTTAACACCTGCCAAAACACCTTTGCCACTATGGACACCAACCCTCTGAAACCACAGCCCAATTAAACTCCTTTATAAATTCCCTTTGTCATAGTAGCTTGTTACAATAATTGCAAAGTAATGTTTGGGTAGTGGTGGAACACACATTTAATTCAAGTACTAGGAAGGCACAGGCAGGTGGATCTCTGAGTTTGGGGCCAACCTGGTCTACAGAGAGCATTCCAGGACAGCCAGGGGTCCACGGAGAAAGTCTATCTTGAGTATAGATGGAAAGAAAAAGAAAAGTAGCTAATATACACAGAAATAGATAATTAGCCATGACAGAGGAGAGATGATATAATTTGATCAAAATCATGTTACCCTGGCTATAGGCCATTGGTTTTTTTTGTTCATGACCATTCTATGCAGTATCCCCAAAGTCTTTGCCACATGGAACTGCGTTTCTCATTTAGAACACAAGAAAGTAATATTTCCCCCTTCTCTGCCCTGATATTTTGAAGTAAGGTTTTGCTATGTCAATAGGTTGGTTTTAAGTTCCCTGTGTTCCGACCTCAGCCTCCAGAGTACTCTGATTACAGATGTATGCTCTACCTCAGCCAGCCTGCACAGTTTACCCTCACATTTCTTAAACAGTTTTTAAAGGGGGAAGTTGTACTTTTAAAATCTGGAGAATCAGAAGGAAAAAAAAATCCCAAGGAGTTTGGACTGTGCTGTTTCCTGTCTGTTTTCACTCTGGGAGGGTGTGGCATTGGCCTGTTCTCACTATGCAGTGATTCCGAAGGAGACGAAACTCAGAGAGAGGAGTTAATGCTCAAGGCTCTAGTTACTGTCAACATCTCTTAACATCCAGATGTCCATGCAAAAGAAAGATGAATTTGACAAATACTTTTTTCCCTCAGTGGTCCCTGATAAAAAAGTGATTTGATTTTCGTTATAAGTAGAAAAAATATGCCTTAAAAAAGAACTTTAAAAGAAATGTAGCTTTTAAAAGAACTTAGAGATTTCATGCCTTTTAATCTTTTTGGTTAAAAATTTGAAATCAGGGTGATAACAGTGGTTCATGCCTGAGATGCTGTTAGAGCAGTATTTCCTCTGCCCTCACCACCACCTAAATTGTTAGCTGCTTATAAAGTACATACCTAACCTTATTTTTTCTCATTAAAAAGTCTAGATAAGAGGGTGAGGAGATAGCTCATTTGGTTAGTGCCTGTTATGACAAGTTTGAGAACCTGATCAACCCCTAGCATTCTGTTTAAAAAAAAAAAAATCAGTAATGGTAGCAGCCACTTGTAACCCTAGTCCTGGGGAAAAAGGGACAGGCAGACCTGTGGGTCTTGTTGACCAGCCTTAGTGAACTTGAAGGACCTCATTTCCCAGTGAAAGCTGTCTCAAAAGATAACACAGATGGTGTGGCCTTCACCTCTGGAGAGCCTCTTGCTGGGACAATGAAAATACTCAGACTATCTGGCTCAGAGGCTGTATGAAATGGAACTTCAGCCTCCCACAGAGAGACGCTCAACAGGGCTTATCTAGTCACAGAGCACTTAGATTTGATGTTACTTTAGCCTTCTGGGCCACTCAGTTTCTTACATCAACTGACATGGGCCTGTGTCCTGGGCAGGTAGATAGCCTCAGACATACTACTACTCCCTCAACACTGGCAGGAGGATATGGCAGACTTTTTTTGTTTGGTATTCTCATTGAAGTCACATCTTCCTCCTTGGACTCTCTCAGTATTTAAATAAATTTTGGATTCAATTGTGAAAAGTGTAACTTCAACAGCCACCAATCACTACTCCTATAGACTGTGAAGTATTCATGGCATTTAAACAGAGGGCGAGAGGTAGAAGCCCATGCTCTACAGGGAGCTTTTCAGACAAGTCTCTGCCTTTGAACTGTTCTTTGAACCTTTGATAAGGTTCTTCCCTGGACTAAGCCTCCCAGAATGCCCACACTTACAGCTTTGGATCAGTTCCGAACAGCTCAGCATCCTCCTGGCCTCCTCAAATATTTTAGTTCTTAAGCTTAGAATTCAAAATGACCTAGTTCCATTTATTCCTGGCATGACAAGAAGATTCCAGCAAAGGCTTTCAGAATGCTTTTAGAAGGCGTTCTGGATGATAGTGTGTTCAGATCAAGATAGGGCCGAGTTGTGCGTTAATGAATCAGAAACACACAGACAACATTTTTCTTAACAATTAGTGCTGCTCTTTAATATGGGACAAGACTAGATTGAGCCAGATATAATTTTGTTTTCAAACTCACAAGTCTGCATTGCTGAATCTCAAGCCCAGCTTGTTGATCTCCAAGTCCAATTTGTTCTGTCCTGTTACTTTTGAAGAATATTCTATAGCATACCTGATCCAGATATTCAAGTCCTGTGTCCCATGTTCAGGAGCTACGTGACCTTGCGCCCCCCCCCCCCATACATACTCACTACAGTGGCTGGGGAGACAGCTATGAGCTGTTACTTACATTCCAGATTTTTGTCCTATCAAATGTTACAGAGTTTGCTGGCTAATTCATCAGCTTGACACAAACCTGAGAAGAGAGAATCTCAACTGAAGAATTGTCTCCATCATATTGAACTATATAGGCAACTATGTCAGGGCATTTTATTGATTGCAGATTGATGGGGAGAGCCCAGTTCACCGTGGAAAGTTACACTCGTGGGCAGGTGAGCTTGGGCTATGAGGGAGAAGGCGGAGCAAGCCATGAGTAGGCAAGCCAGTGAGTAGTACACCTCCATAGTCCTGCTCCAGATCCCGACTTAAGTTCCTGCCTTGACTTCCTTCAGTGCGGATTGTTACCTGGAAGTGTGAGATGAAGTAAATCCTTCATCCTCTAAGTTGCTCCTGGTCATTTGTGTTTATCAGAGCAGTAGAAAACTAGTTAGGACAGAGTGTGTGTTACCTTTTCACTGCTGTGGTGGAATACCTCAACAGAAGTGACTTAAAGGAACAAGGGTTTATTTTAGCTCACAGATCAAGGTGACAGTCCTTTCTAGTAGTGAAGTCACAGGGGCTGATTGAGGGGGCTGGTTACTCATATTACATCCACAGTCGGAAATAGAGATGGATGAATGCTGATGGATTTGTCTCCTGATTCAGTTTAAGATCCAGCAGTAGATTGAATGGTACCACCCACATTTAGGGTACATCTGCTCACTCCAGTTAACCTAATCTTGATAATAGCTCATAGGCAAGTCCAGAGGCCTTTCTCCTAGGTAACTGTAAATCCTACCAAGCTAACATGAAATATTAATCATCACAGTTAGTATGTGAGCTTGGAGTTCAAATTCCTCCTCCTCTTTTTAATAACTGAGTAACCGTAGATAAAAGGGGTGGCTTTAGAAAAGAGTAGTTAATGGGATAAGGTGGATAAACCTTTCAATTCTAATTTTTTTTTGTTCTGTAAAATGAGGATAATAATCACACAGAAACCATCTTTTGGAATTAGTCTGAGAATTAATTGAAATAAATTAAGTAAAAGCACTTAGCCCAATTTCTGGCACAAAGTATGTGTACAATGAATATTAGGCATATTGTTGCTGATTTAGACATTGCTACAACCTCTATTTGTGCAGCAAGCATTGTAATCCCTATAGAGGGCCTGATGAATTACGTTGTGGTCATCAAACTGTTTTGGAAACGGGTTGAAAATCCTGGCCAACAGGATTATCATACAATGTGTGGTGCCATTGGCACAAAAGCCATGGGATAGATGGCTTTTAGACTGAATTCAAACACTGGCACTACCAACCTGCCTCAACCTGCTTTAGAACATTGTGGAATAACCTCAGTGCTGGAAAGCTGAAGCAGAGTTGATGATTCTGGGCTTCAGCTCAGCTTGCACAGAAAGCCCCATGACCAGGCATCAGCCCATCTAAGCATTCTCCAGTGAGCCTCTTTTTCCTCAGCATGCACAGATGGGTGATTGTTTTGTGAGCCAGTAATGACTCATAAACTCCATTCAATTGAGGCAGCCTCCACTCAGCTGCCCTCATGCAGGGTGATCCATTGTGCTTCAAAATATAGTAAGTATCTTACCATTGGGGATTTAACAAAGCCATAAAATACCATAAAGGAGAAAATGTGTTTATTCAGGAATACTTCAAAACCAGAAAAGTAGTCATTGGCACCCCTCACTACCATCACCAGCTTTTATACCAGCTCTGACCTCCCCCCATGGACCTAGCTACCTCTTCTCCTGGTAGCCCTGGGTGCTACATCCCTTCCTCTGGCAGTCACTGAGCATGGCATACCTGGGAAAAGTCCAGAATGTGCTTTTCTGGTAAAGGTGTATGTGTTTCTAACTACCCCAGCTGTGCCCACCCTCCATGCATGTGTGCACATACCCACTGATGCTCCCAAAGGTAGGAAAGTTACTTTAGATGCTGCTAACACAAGGGTTCAGTGATTTCCTAGAGCCTTTGTCTGCATATGTATTTTTTTTTTTTTTTTTTGGCATTTAAGCTCTATTTTAATGCTAAACCAAAATTGTGTGTGTGTAGGAAATCCTACATTATGTATGGGTTTCAGTTAGGTTTATTATTGTTGTGATGAGAAACCATGACCAAAAAGGAAGTTGGGAAGCAAAGCATTTATTTGGCTAACACTTCCCCATATCCCTGGTCATCATCAAAGGAAGCCAGGACAGGAACTCAACCAGGACAGAGACCTGGAGGCAGGAGCTGATACAGAGGCCATAGACGATGTTGTGTACTGGTTTGTTCCCATGACTTTCTCAGACTGCTTTCTTATAAAACCTAGGACCAGCAGCCCAGGGATGGTGCCACCTGTCATGGGCTGGGCCAATTAGGACAATATCCTACAGCTGGATCTTATGGAGATCTTATCTTATTGAAGTCTCTTCCCTTCAGACAATACTAGCTTGGTCAAGTTGAATAAAACTAGCCAGCACTGTGTGTTAGGGGTTCTCTTGCTGAGATAAAACACCACGACTGAAAACAACTTGGAAAACTGCTTTGTTTGGTTTGACTTACACTTCCACATCACAGTCCAACATCAAAGGAAGACAGAGTAGGAGGACCTTGAGTAATAAACTGAAGGCAGGAATGAAGCCATGGACGAGTGCTATTTACTGGCTTGCTCCTCATGGCTTGTTCACCCTGCTTTCTTATATACCTCAAGACCACCTTCCCAGTGGTGGCACCAACTTACAATGATCTGGGCCCCCAAATGCCCTACTGACTTGTCTATAGGCAGTTTGGATGGAGGTATTTTTTCAATTGAGGTTCCCTCTTTCCAGATAAATTTATCTTGTATTAACTTGACAAAAAGGACAATATACATCTATATATAATCTTATATAGTCTATATATATTTGTTTAAGAATAATAGCACTACTTTGAACACAGACTTTCAAAAATTCTACCCATTTTAGTAGCATGTTTAAAATCTCAGAAGAATCTTCCTTTTGCTATTGACTTCCGAGTCCATGTTATCATAGATTGCTTTTATTTAGGAATGAATATAGAGAAGTATCATGACATGCACTTCTTGTCTCTAGCATGGAGGATGCTGAAGGGACCCTAACAGATCAAGCAAATGTCTCTTTTCTCTCTCCAGGAGTCTCTGTATTATTCATTCATAAATATATTTTTATTTACCCAAATGACATTTAGTCATTTTGCAGAGACACTGTCACACAAATGACAAATGATGGTTCTTCCCTCCCATCCAGCACTTTATATAGAGTTCACGTGTTTCACGTGCTTCAGAGCTTCACTGTGGAGCAGCCTTGTCTCCCAAGCACAGCTCAACCAGAAGAGGCCATACATTTATTTTTCTTAAGAGAGATTATTCTTGGCACAGAGTAGGTGTCTGAGAAGACATATTTACTTGTGTATGTCTTATGAGTTCCAAATGAATGGAGTTCAACAAAGCAGCAGAAGTAGACATTCCAGTTAACCTAATAAATGATCAGACACAAATTTAGTGCCACCATATAACCAGATGATGCTCACCATACTTTGAATGCAGTATTATCACAATAGCATCAGCTTTTAGAATGGAAAGACCCAGATTTATAAGTAGCAGCTCATTAAGCTGACTGATGTTACTCAACATATGCAGAGCTTAAGTTACAATCGTTTAGAACTAATGCTGGACTCAGACCTCCTCCAAGTTTCCCCCTAGAATGGAAAGTAGTGACACAAAAATAAAAGAGGACCCTTCCTCAAGTGGAGGAGGGCACGCCGGCTGAGTAGTTTCTCATATGCTGACAAAGGGCTACCTGTGGAGTTTCCTGAGACCATGAAGGACAGGTGCCTCTCACAGGTTCATCTGCATTCTTCATTCAAACCCCCATAGTAACTAAGAAGTTTTCCTGGACCATCTGCGTGTCTAATGTCATCACAGATCATGGATGGAAGAGGAAGAAGAGAAAGAAGAGGAGGTCAGAGCAATGAGATGTGAGTAGGTCTCGCTGTTGTTGGCTTTGAAGCTGGAGGAGTGGAGCCGTGGGGCAGGGAATGCACGGAGACTGTACAAGGTAGAAGGGGGGAAAGGAAATTTCCCTGGAGCCTCCAGGTAGGAACACAGCTCTGCCCATACATTCATGCTAGTGTAATGAGACCTGTACTAGGCTTCTATGCTACTTAATGTGAGAAAATAAAATACTGTTGTTTCAGACCACTAAGTTTAGAGCTTGCTGGAAACACGAGTGATGTGGGATGTCTTTCTGTATGTTGTGAATATCATTGCTTAATAAAGGGGCTGTTTTGGCCTATGGCAGGAAAATTGTAGATGCAGGCAGGAAATCTGATAAAGGGGAAGGAGAGCAGAGTTAAGAGAGACACAATCCAGCTGCCTAAGAAGCAAGATATAAATAAGTAGGTGAGCCACGGGCCACGTGGCAAGACAGATTAATAGAAATGGGTTGGGTTAAGATGTGGGAGCTAGCTAGCAATAAGCCCTGGCCATAGGTCAAACTGCATGTAATTAATATAAGCGTCTGAGTCATTTTTGGGGGACTAAGCAGCTACAGGTGAGTCTGGATCATGGGGCTAGACCAGGCTACAAACTTACTACATACTAGAAAATTAATAATAGAGAGCTAATACTGTGTTATCAATAAGTATCCATTAGATATATCATGTGTTTAGTGCTATAGTGAATATTCTGAGGGAAAATATAAGGGAAATAGAAACACAAAGCATATTGATGAATATAAATAGAACATTCTAGATGTTAATTAATGAACATGTTAAATTGTATTTATTTGTGTGTGTGTGTGTGTGTGTGTGTGTGTGTGTGTGTGTGTGTGTGTGTGCAGGTGCCTGTGAAGGCCAAAGGAGGCATTAGGCCTGCTGAAACTTGAGTTACAGGAAGTGGTAAGCCACCCAACATGAGTTTGGGGAACCAAACTGAGGTTTTCTGGAAGAGCAACAAGCATTGTATCGGATAGGCTATTGTTTCAGTCCCAAGGGCGCTAATTAAGTGCTAAGTGTACTGGGCAGCTAAACTTGAGAAAATGGATTGTAGGAGACTGCATAAAAGCAAGGAACAATGGGAGCAAGCAACACCAGTAGGGGATGATGAGTTATGGGAGAATCTGGCTTCTAATTGATAATTATCTCAGCCTCCCAAGGAACTCTTAATCAATGGACATGGTTGCCACATCGTGGTTTCCTACACAGCAGACTGAATAAACACTGGCCTTTCTCTAGGCACAGTTTTAAATTAGTCTCTCTCCTTTGATCTCTTCGGGTGATCTTATTCATATAACAAATGCATGTTACAGTGTCTTGAAAAGGTAACTTCCCAAAATTTATGTTTACATTCCAGCCTTCAGGACCTATGCATATGACCCTGTTTGGAAAAAGAGTGTTTGCAGATGTTCTAAATAGAAAAGGCCTCTATATAAGGCCGTTCTGAATTGTATGTCTAGGGCCCTATGGGAGACAGCTACTGAAACCCTTTCAAATGCAACCTTGCTTGCGTTAATTTCTGTTTAGAACCCTTCTGTGACTCCCAGCGCTCAGACGATGAGCACAGCCTCCTTGGATATAAACTGAAAAGGACTATAAAGCCCAAGCTTCACTTACACGGGCTCCTCTAATAGTCTTCCATTTGGTTAGACTGGCCTCCTCGGAATTCTCTCTTCTACAGGCTTTGCAACATATTCTTCAATAGAGAGAGTTACCATTGGCCTAGAATTACCATTTGATGTATCCCTCTGCTCCAGTGCCTTCTTCTCGGGTGAGCTGGTCTAGATTTTTCAAAGTAATAGACCTCTCATCTTTTCCGACGTTCATAAGTATCCTGAATCCCACCTTCGCAGCTCTTGTCTCATTGCAACTTTATACATCTGTTATTTTTATTGATGAATATGATCCTTTCCTGCTCAAGTTTGAGTTGAGAATGTCTCCCAAAGGCTCACGTGTTCAAATCTTGGTCTTTGGGTAGAGAGTAAAGCTTTAGGAGGTAGAATTTAAGCTATGGGTTGAGGGTAGAGGGCAGAGGCCATGTTCTTGAAGGATACTGGGACTATGGCCAATTCCCCCTTTCTCTTTGGCTCCATGGCTTCCATGAAGCAAGGAATCTTCTCCACTCAGAGCTATCATCGTGATATACTATGCCCACAGGCTTGACAGCAACAGGCTTGTTACCACGCACTGCAATCTCCTCATTGGTGAGCTGTAGGAGATGTGCTGACAGATAGACTATTACTCCATAAAGATCAGAGAAATTGTTACATGAATTAATAAATGAACCAAGTTTTGTGTGATGTTACTGCAGTCAGAGAGAATCTCCTTGTGGGGCCTTGTGATTGGGGAATGGGGAGAGAACTATACAAAAGATGTCTAAAGTGTGATTAGCAGGTACACAAAAGAAGAGAGCTCTCTCTCTTTAAAAAAATCATTCAGGGACTCAGCAACGTCATCTGCCTCCTAATTTGCCTAGGTATTACAAGTGCCTCTCAGAGCTGGGCTTGGAGGAAGACATGCCTAAAGTCTATTTTCAGGAAACATATGAGCCACTTAGCTTTACTTCTCAAGTGCTGTGCCAGCTTGGGATGTCAGCAGGCTGCAACAGGTGCATGTATTTTTAGGTTTTATGACAAGTATTGTATACTTATCCTCAGGAGTCCCCAGCTTGAATGGCCTTCATCAAAATGATGCCAAGTGGAGAAGAGCTTCCCCACAGCGGTGTGCTTGCTTGCAGAGCAGTAAAAATACCAGCTACCACAAACAATCAAAACCCTCAAACAAAACTAATGTCCTATCAAGAAAAGGAACTGTGTTATGAAGAAAAGGCTGTGTTTCAAAACACAGACAGGATAGCCACAAAATTAACTGAAAACAATTTATTATTGCCTGAAAACAGGAGATGAAGCCCTCACCTGTGATTTGCTTCGGCTCTAACTTCTCCAGGGAACTACTCCCATGTCAGGTGAAGGTTTGAAGTGTGTTTTAATTAACTTGTATCAGAAAGAAGGTATGTAAGAAAGAATGTGCAAAAGATTTCTTTAATTAGTGAATTACACCCAGCTCTCCTATTGTTTGTCAGGCAACTACTTGGTGGGCTGCCTGGGCCCTTGGTGGTATGTTTAGTCAATAAGTTATTCATGACGTTAGCAGTTAAGTTTTTAAGCCACTGGGAATTTGGTAGACAATTTGCCTTTTCAACCTCTGGCTACATGGCCAGAATTTATCAACTGTTTTCTTTCTGAGAATGAGAATGCTGAGGTGAGCAAGCCTCTCTCAGAGTCTGAGGTGAACGATGAACTGCCCCAGCAAAGAAGCCTTAACTGTAACTGCAGAGAGGTCACAGTGCTGAGTGTGGCTGGGGGAACTGGAATGTCTTTCCACGGTCTGTGGTATGTGCGGTGCTCATATTTTCCCATGTAAGTTTGCAGAGTCACATGCATTTCATTGTCTTTCCTGAGTGGCCATAAAGCTGAGAGGAAGAACACTCTTCCTCAGTAAATCAAAAGTTAGCAGACAAAAGGTCAAAATATCCAAAGCCACAAGAACATTAACACTTTGGATATAAAGATTCCCCGAGAAACAAATGCTAGATCTCCCTTTGGAGCCTGCAGACGCCTTATCTTTGTGAGTTTACAAAATGGAGCCAAACTGTACCCACGGCCACTTTAGCTAAACCAAGGCCTGGATCTTTTAGCAGCCCACAGTCATTAAAGCTCTCAGAAAGCCTCCCAGGAGCCGATGTGCTTGCTTAAGTATATGCTGTAAAAGGTCCCGGAGATTTACAAGGGACTGCTTCACGTTAAACCAGGCACCATCTGATAAACAAGCAATTTTAGCTGCAGGCTAAATGATGCTTTTTGAGGCTTTGATTTACAATGCTGAAGATGATGTATTTGTAGTTTGGGGATAGGTTCTGCTATGGGCTTGTTGTGATTACTCACCCATGAGCAGAATTCAGGGCTCCAGTCTTCAGTTTGGAGGTCAGAAAATTGTCAGTGGAATGAACGAAGGTTGATAAGGTTTATTGAGATGCTAAATAGATATAAGAAAAACTTATTAAGCTAGTGCTTTTGAACACTTAGGCTTTCTGGGGACCATGGTTTTTGTTGGTCTGCTTAAATCCCAAGATATAAAAAATAATCTGCAAAATTGATCTGGTAGTCTAATTTTACTTTCATTACATTTAAAAAGCAAACATGGGCTTGGTTTATTATTGCTGACATTTAAAAATAAAAAAAAAATGTCCAATTTAGCATTTGTGTAATTGCTTGAAAGCTAAGAAATCTAAAGGCAACTTTGAAGCAAATCAAATCACCTCTGAGAACACTGAGGGGGTAGATTTAGAATATCAGCATGAATTAGCCATGAGAATGCATTTAAGACTCAGGGTTCTAAGAAATGATTTGCCAGCCTCATTTGCCCAGAAGTTTTGTATTTCATAAATATTTGGGTGTCCACTAGTATTGACACCATAAAGATAAAATATGCTACCTTTTCTATACGTTCACAGTCCAGTGGAGAAAACCATATAAGATTTCAGTGAAATGTGAGATGTGTTAGGAAAGAGAGCCACAGAGCCCAGAGGAGAGGAAATACCCTATTAGAAATAAAGGGAATGTTCTTAACAAATAGGAGTTCTTTCTGGGTATCTCCTTTCCTTTCCTAACTAGGTGGGGAGCCACATACAGATAGGACAGTAGAAAGAGGCATTTGGGGTATACCCCAGCCTTCTGAAGACTCAGCTCTGTGATCTCAGACTTTGGACGTTCTAGTTCCTGGGATACGTGACTAATTATTAATTAATAATTAATTGATTATTTATTAGCCAAGTACAGAACAATTTATTAGTAGGGGAAGAGAATCCATGGCTAATTATACACATGGCAGTAGTAGAGCCCTGAGATCCAAGCTGGTTTCAGGTGGTGGTGGAGGCATCAAAAAGGGCCTTTGGTCTCTCCCTTCTGGAGGATTCAAGGAACATGGTCTTTCTCTGCTTCCCCACAACAGGTGCAATAAGAAAGGAAGATTATGGTATGTGTCACACACCCACAAGGACTATGCATTACATTCTCCAGGGACTTTTATTTTAGAAAGCCAAGGAACTTTGTCCTGAAGAGAGCTGCCTTTGGGGAGATTAGAGTAAGGAGCATAGTCTGATCCTCCCTCCAGTACCCCACAATCCCACTGTTTCCCCATAGATCACCCAGCCATGGCTGGGCTTAAAGGTTAATATGGTGACTAACATTTTCTAAGTATGCATTCTGGGCCAGGCACTATCCAAACCATCGTGCATATCAAGCCGTTTAATATTTGCAATAACCACATGACATATTGCTTTGCAATTTTCATACATAAGAAAAACCATTAAACTTACTCATGGTCACATGACTAATGAGGTCACAAATCCAGGCTGTCACTCACACTCAGCTATCTTAAAGGACAGTGTATGTGACAGCTAATTATGCAGACCCTAGCTCCTCTGTGATTTAGTCCTTCAAACTGGCCTTCCAAGTGGATTACCAAATCTTTTCTTTTTACTCATTTCTCATCTTGATCTTCATGTGCTCTCTAAGCCTCAGCTGAACAGTTTAGAGGGAAAAGAGTCTTTCTTTTCTCCCTCGAAAATAATTAGTACATCAGCTATATAAAAGCTGTAAAACATTTAGGACTATGCAATGAAAGCTCTTATAGAGACACAAGGTGATGGCATTTTATAGCGCCCATTAAGGCACCACTGTAAACACAGACACTGAGTTGCATCCCTTACTGGATCTTTTCCTGAATTTTGGCATAGTACACATGCTTTTAATATCTGCCTAAGCTTACTGTCTTTGTGAACACAGACCTTTTCATAAGCTTGGTGGGATCTGATAAATTCCCTTGGACAAGATATTTTTTCAAGTATTACAGTGTAATTCATTTTATCATGTCCAGTCTCAGTCTAATAATGCACAACTCCCAGGAGCTGACTATATTTCATGAAGCTTACAATTACTTTTTATAAAAGTTGCAGTAAAGCATAATGATTTCTAATGGCATCAATGATACCATTGTATATATCAGTTTCAGTTTTGAAGTAGACTTAAGTTCAAAGACCCAAGGGGACCATTCTCCTCTCGGTGCCCGTGTGTTACCCCCATTAATGCTAATGGGACAGACAAATGCTGTTCAAGAGGAGACTAGATCTGCCCTTAGGAAGGTTAACAGGTTTTAATTAGTAATGCTTTGAATCGCACAAAAGCATCTTGCCCTCTGTAAATATCTATGTGCTCAGAGATGAGAGCAGGGCTCACAGTCTGGGTTACTCACATGGAACCCTCAGACCAGAGATTTGTAAATGGTGGCGTCAGAAGCCCTTGTCAACCGAGAATGGAAGAGAAAGCACAATTTGGGAGTTTTGTTGAGACAAAAATCACAGTACTAAAAACCATGCTTATTCAATTCTGGGTCAAGCAGATCTCTGCAGTTGTCATAGGGACTTAGAAAGCTGCTCAGTGACCTGACACTCTGAGAGTGGAGCGTTCATTTTTCTTGTCTGCAAGCTTTCAACACAAAAGAGGAAAGCACAGCACTGTGGCTTATGTAGCAGGAAGAAGGCATGGTTTTCTACCAAGGTTCATGCAGTTTAGTGCTTTATGGGGGAAATAGCTCTCAGACCAAAAGGAGAGTCCCTGGAGGAGAGGGTAGGAGGTAGCTAGTGTGTCTAGGAAGGGACTTATTGTTCCTCAGGTCAAGAGGGAGGGAAGTCAGCAACTATCTTGTCTTTTTATGGCTCCGTATGGCTTAAAGGTGACTTAACCTCTGCAATTATCACTTTTAAGCACAACTATTCACTCTGGGAAATATAATACAGGTTTCTCTTATATACAGGTGTGTCCAATCTGTCACCTTTGGGTCATATGTAGCTCAGGATAGCTATGAATATGGCCCAATATGTTTGTAGTTGACAATGTCATATTGCAATGTCAAAAAATTGGATATCCCTGAAAGAATGTTTAAAATGTAACATGTTTAATGCAGAGTTCCTGGAGATTAATACTTATAGTGATGCCAAGCCAATGTTTATTTACCACCTACTTGAGAAATTTGTAAATCTAGGTCCAAGCAAGCATATATTTTATGTTAACATTTAATGTATCAGTTCAGTTTTATCTCTGAATAAATAGACGGCACTAGGAAAATTACACATGATTTTAAAAAGTGCTTGCCATATACAATATAGCATTAAACAACATTGTAATGACTATAGGCAAAAGGTCAGTTTGAGAAAGAGCAACTCAGTGTTCCAAGGACTCTGATTAGAATAACATTCTGTTGCCTAGAAGCATAATTTTTTCCATATTAATATTTTGGGACACACTTTGCTTTAGAAAGGCTTTGAAGATGGTCAGCTACAGGAGAGGATGCTTTCTGCCAGCTCTGGAAGAAATAGCCGTATGTACGGTGAGGGCTTGTGTCTATTAGCTTCCCCTGTTCTATCTTACCCTCTCGTGGCTTTTGGCAGCGGCAGCAGCAGGGGTGGAGTGGAGTGGGGTTCTCATTTTTCTAAGTATTACATGTACAGTGGAAGAAATGTCATGGACACACACTCTAGCTCACGAAAGTGTTATGACACACACAGTCTGGAGATAGGGGGTGTGATGGCCTAGCTTCTGAGCTGGACCTCCAAAGACTCTCTGTTGTTAGGATAATTTGAGTAGGCCAGATTTTTGCATGCTGCCGATGGCATGTCCTCCTAACTCACTAGAGGCTGTAAATGCTATTAATGTGAAAATGTCCCTACAACCATGGTTCTTCCTTCCTACTTTCACTGAAGTTGGGGCTGGAAAGCTTGCACGCTGGAAACTGCCTGTTTCTGTACTTTCCAGCTTGAAACAGTGTCATCACATAACACATCAGGAAGAGCCCAAAGCAAGCATCAGTTTTATTTCTGGCCAAACAGTAGCAATCCTCTTAATAGGAACTTGGCTGTTTTCTAGGGCTCTTGTATCATTTACACCACGTTTGCATTTTTTTAAAAAGAAATTCCTGACTGTTTTTCTATGAGTCTGTAGGCATTTACCACAAATGTTCCTCATCTCAACAACATAAATTCCCAAGGAAACCTGGAGACACAGCTATGCAAACATTCTGAATTAGAGAGTCCCTTTTGAGGCATGGAGAGAGCTTTGGCTTTGAATATTTACATAAGTTTAAGGTTTCATACACCCCCCCCCCACACACACACACAAACACACACACACACACACACACACACACACACACACACACACACACACACACACACACACACACACACACACCCCTCTTAAGCACCATCACTGTTTGGACTAATGTATGAAGTCACAAGAACTCTCCTGAATCTAAAAACTCAAGGCAGCTGGAGAGGACAACAGAGGAAACCGATCTGGCTCTTGCTTGTTAATGTGTTTTATCTATATAAGCTTCTTAGCTTAAGCAGCCAAGTTTGTGGGATTCTGAGAGATCACCTTAGCCTATTTAATGATGGACATAAGTCACAAGAAAATGAGTGGGAACAATCATGGCTGCGCTCAGTGTTTGAGTGAAGACAGGGACAGGACAGGCACATGTATGTCTGGGGAGGAGGTTCAGGGTACCTGGGTCAGGAGGGTAGACCAAAGTTGTGAGGCTGTGTCCTCTAATTTATTGCTGAACTTGTCTCACTGATGTAGATGCAGAAGGGCTGAGCTGTTGGGAGGCAAGTCTTCAAAATCTGTCTTGGAACAAGTGAGTGACTATCATGTGTAGCAATTGGTACACACTGCTTGGGGATATAATACAACTTTGTGCTCATTTTTCCAGCTAGGAATCTTTGAATGTAGGTTCTGTGTCTACTACATTACACCCATCACAGCAGTATTGAACATTCAACAGAGGCCGAGTAAAAAATATCTCCTTGAATCATTTAAATTGATGACTTTCATGTTAAAGCAAGAATTGAATGCCCTTGGACAATGACCTACCATCTACAGCATTAAATAGAAAACACTTGCAATAGTCTCTAGTTCAGCTTAATTCTGTAGAGTAGGAAACAGGTCTGAAAATGCCTGAAATGACTCACCCAAGGTCAGGCAGTGAGGGGTAAGCTCTGTGTGGCACCCAGGACTTCTGTTTTGGAGGAGTCATTGAGTCCTGAGCCTCCATTAAGAGTCTGTTCATGGGCTAGCTAGCAGCTGCACACTAGCCTATTCTTCAGGCTTAAGATACAGCAATGTATCCAGAAAATTTCTAAAAAGAGGAAGTGATCTTTTTTCCTAAAGTAGTTATTTGGGAAAATTGAAATTCATCTTTGGAAAATATATTATTTTTCTTCCTCTTGACGAGATACTGACTGGTGGGCTTTTGTTTTAAAATTAGTCAAGTGCCTCTTTGCCCTGGAAAACAGTCAACAACTCTGAGAAGACCCAAAGGTCGTGATGTTCCCTGGTCACTTTTGGTCTTGGAGTACTTATGCTAAGTAAAATGGGGATGGGACAAGTTTTTGAGGAAGGGATATCCCTTGAGATTCTAATTGAAACATTTGTATTTAGTAATTGGACAGCCATGTAACACAGTCAATACTTGATGTTCCAGATTATATCAAATCTCGTCATTGTGGAGGCTTCTTATTAAAGAGTCATAACTTAAATCATGTACGTCATAATCTAGCTTGTGTCTCTTCATGAGGTTTGGTTTTCTAGAAAGTGTCACACTGTATTAAGGAAACAGAATTATTATTTGGACAAATTACTCCTGTAGGGTCTTATGCTAACTTCCATGTGGGCTTACTATTAAAAAAAAATCTGCATTTGAACCTTCATTTCTCAGAGACTAATATCTGTGGATTAGCATTTCAATGGGTTCTAAAGATTTATAGGGAAGGATGCTGTTTACCATAAAATATAACTCCAAATTATTCCCAGCAAAGGGAGAGGTTAGAGGGTAGTGGGTGGGAGGATGGGTCCTCCAAATAAAAATAAGTGGTAAATTCTTGAAATTTAAACTCAGTCACTGGTGAGGAAAGGCATACTCGTCGGCCATATTTCAGGGAAGCTACTTGTCTTTTGACAATGGTTTTTGCAGACACAAACATGTCTATTGAAATCTAAAACTTCTAATCTGTCCTCCTTTTCTATTAGCAAAACCTGGTGTTGACTCCTTTTGGTGAAAGACTAAAAAGCAAGACTCATTGAGCATTGAGAGGATTCAATGTGGCCATCAGAATACACTTGTTTAAATAAAAATATAACTATATAACACGACTAAGAGACTAGACTAATGACTTAAACAGGGTACTATTTAATTTTAACCAGCAGGCGTATCCTTAAGGCTGATGAAGAGTCTTACCAACTGTGGGTTAACGAAGTCTTAGAAGCTCCCAATGGCAGAGGGATTGATTCAAGATTCAAGGAGGAGGGAATGAAGGAAGGAAAGAGAGAGGGGGTTGTTTTTGTTCACTTCCTGTACACTGATCCTGTCCTGGCCGCCAGCGTATGTCAGCAAGTTCACAGCCCTTAATTCACTGTAAGCCCCAACTTATTGCACACTCACATACTTCCGAGGAGAGAGATGTCATAGAAATTCGGGTTACATAACCGTATACTGGTATTAATGAAAACAGGCTGTCCCAGCTCTGCCCCAGATTTCCTGGATCATTTGGATACACTCTTCAAAACATCTTCTGCTATTACAAGCCGGTATCTAGCAAAAAGGACCGAGACTTTGCTGTCACTTGGAGACTTTTAAACACTTGCCTTCTTCTCTTATTGGTAAACTGGCACGATGATGCCAGCCTCTGAGTATCCTTGTAGCCACACCCCTCAATGTTGTTTCATATAGCATGACTTAGAGAGCCTCAGATGAACACATGCCCATGAAGATTTGGGGGCTCTATCTTGAGCCAAAGGTCTTCTGGATAATCTCATTTTCAATTCAGGATAAATCCAAGTTGTTGAGTTTGAGGTGGTTGGAAATTGTGGTTTTATGCCTTCTCCCCTGTCTCCATTTTCATTCATCTTAAAGATAAAGTAAGGCACGTAAGACATCATGGCATAACTAGCCATTTCATCGTCATCCACAGGTGTGGATCAGGTATGGGAAGGACAAATAACTCTTTCTGATTCACAATGACTACAGTATCTCAAATAATTAAATAATTAATAAGTAGACTTGGAATAGTCAGGGGTGATAAATCCTTTTCCAGGGTGACTTCTGCAGCCACATGCTTTGCATCAGACAGTGTTGGCTGAAGGATGCACTCAATTGGGAAGCCTGACCTGAGCATCCTTCATGTGGCCTCTCCAAGCATAATTGTCTCGGAATAACATAGTGGCTCTCCTCATGAATAATCTAGAAATCAGCATAGCAATTGCATGTTTCTGACCCACTAACTAAAATTATTAGTATTAATTATAATCTATTTTTTGGGACAAAAGCATACAAAGATCTCTCAACTCAAGTCAAGATCCCTTGACTCAGAGATATGAAACACATCTCGCTGAGAGGAATGCCCAAGGTCTGCAACCCTGTGTTAAGATATCTACATACTATCTTGAGCTACCGTGGGAAGCCTTAAGTTATTAAGGTGCCTATGGATTAGAACAGCTCATTCATGAATTAATCTCTTTCTTCTTCAATCCTATCCTAAGATATGAAACTTCCAGTCATAGTATTCATATCAAGTTCTTGAAAGAGGTCAACTTTATAACATAATGATTCATAGTGACTTTATCCTTCTCTCAAGGCTCAGTCTTGAGACAAGAACTGATACAAAGGGTACTTAGTAGTCCTGCTCTATAAGGTCATCCTGGGGCTCAGATTCCTTCAGACTTGGTAGTTAATCATGCCTCCTCTATATTGTCACTGCATTCCTGCTTCTTTTAAGACTCCCATTACGTGGAATTGTGGTTATTTTTCTCCTTGTTTTGATTTTAACCTCTATTAGAGAGCACATTGAATAGAGGAACCTTGTCTGGGTTTTGTATCTCCTCTAACATTTCAGAAAATTTTGTGTTTAGCAGGTTCTTGGTTATTTAATTAATTAAAGACATCACTGTGTAATAGTCAAGCAGAGAGAGTTTGAACCCACCCCTATCCTACTACATACACTCAGACTGTCTTATTTTGCCTCTGTAACAGAATAGCATGGATGGGGTAATATGAATAAACAGAAATGTATCGATCCTCTGTTCTGGAGTTTGAGAAACCCATTCAAAGTGCTGGCATCTGGTTAGGGTTTTCTGACCTTCTTTATGAGGTGGAAGATACCACATGGCAGACAGCAAAGAGACAGCAAACCAGAGAAGAAGAGGAGGAGACTAACTTCCCAAATGACAGCGCTGACCTGCTCATGAAGGTGGGACATTTGTCACCTCAAGAGTCACAGCTCTTCTGGCCCTGACCCTTGCCTGAGGAAAGGGAATGTCTGGCGAAGATCCAGACTAACCAGTTCATAACCAGGCCTATATCCCGGGCTTTGAGGGCACACCCCAACACCTACCCATCTAAGATCTGCTGGAGCATTGAAGGGACTGGTCCTGTGGAATCATAGCAGCCTGATCTCCATGATTCTGGAGGCAACAGCAGGATACCAGAAAGAAGTTTCCATGAGGATCCAGTAGGGATGGTGCAGAAGAAGCTGGAAGCCTTGAACCAGACCAACGACACATTCCAATGAACATTTGCAAGCAGAGCAGTTTAGGCAGAAGGGTATTTTTGTATGGCACATGGCAGTTTCCAAGGCAACTACAATGGATGAATATGTGATGGAGAGACAGGGGAGACAGAGGAGCAAAATGTCTTTCTTTTTTTTTTCTTTCTTTTCTTTAAATTTTATATTTTGGGTGGCTACAAGGGTGTTTAAAATTTTATTTTGAGGGGCTACAAGGGTGGGGGGTAGACTTAGAAGGACTGGGAAATGAGTGGGATTAGGGTTTATGGTGTAAAATTTCCTAGGAATCAATAAAGGAATTATGAAAAAGTCACAGCTCTTAGTACTGTTACAGTGTAATTCAATTCAACATAAATTTTGGTAGAACAAGTATTTGAACCACAGTGAGCCAACATGCTTTTTGGTCTTATTGAGGGGAATGTTTCTATAGGCAGACCTTTGATTTTTGGAAAATTTTGATGGTTTGGACTTTATAATGCTGCTTATTCTGGCTTCTGTGAATTTCCATAAGACTCTGTGAAAATGAATCTTTAAAGGAAAGCTTAAAACCATTTTTTGTTACCCTAATGAAAATTATAGGGTAAATCTAGAATTATACATTAGTTGGTGAAGCCAGTTGTAAGCATTTGACAGACACTTAACTTTTGCCAAAGTAACAATGTGACCCATAAGGAAGCTTGCAAATGGAAATAAGATTTTCCTGAGTGTTTTCCCAGACGTGAGATTTCAGAGTGAGTTGAAAAGTGCACAGCCAGGTTTTTGACCTGCCAGCCCATGAGTTCAGCTGTTGTAGGAAAACACAGGACTCTGATGACATTAACAATATCAGAGACTGAAGTGGGCCAGGAATCCTTCTCTGCCTTATTTATGTGAAGTGTTCTTGCACTTGCAAGCTGTAGCCAAAATAATAACTTTATAGGTGCATAGGTATTTAGGGTCTTTAACTGAGAGTTATTTTATATATAAAGCATTATGAGAACACTCCATTTATCCCAGATGTTCAATGAAATTAAGACACACAGAGGACATTTTAAACATCCAACAAACAAGGACCATTCTTGATTGGGACTTAGCATAGATGGTTATTAAATTATATAACTATGTATGACACGCCTGTAAGGCTACATCACTCAACTGAAATCAGCTCAAGTCTCCTAGGTGAGTGGAAAGAATAAAGTCTCAATTCTTTTGAGCATGTCATGCATCTAAAGAACACATTTATATTTATATTTCCACTGAAAGGTGGTAGGTCAAAAATTCCCCAAACTCTTTTGCAGTCTGTGAACCTTTTGCATGCTCCACTCCGTACTTTCTGCTATCCTGGCTTCCATCAAACAAAGTCCTTTCTCTCACGTTGTTGTCGACTACATAGTTAGCATGCCCACTGAATCACTGCACTTGCTAATAAAAGTGTTATGACACCAGAGCAAAGATTAGTTTTCTGGGAATGCCCTTATGCTGACATTAGAGCACTAAAATTACTCTTTGGAGCACAGCCTACAACCAACAAGAGGGACCTGCCCCATCATAAAAGCTTTTATGCAAAAATCGTCAGCCTCATTGAAGTCTGCACACACTGCTTCTGCTGCTCCCTGCTTTCCCACCCCAACTTGTTAGCATGGCCTCTACCACACAAATGGATACCATTCCGGGCTGAGTGATCCAAAGTCTCTTACTCTCTGCACATTGCCCAGTTGCTGGGGTCTCTGTTGATGAGGAGGGTTGAGCTATGTTCTCATCAGTTTTCTCCGCAGAGTGACGTACTAGGGTAGGCCTTGTGCCCAGGTCAACAGAAAATGGACTCCGTGCAATTCTATGTCTCCTGATTTGTTTCATCTCTGTGGTACCTTTGTCTTCTTCTTGTTGTTTTGTTTTTAAAACGTTTTTTCTTTTAAAAGAGAAAGAGCTTGAAGTTGGGTAGATAGGGAGGTGAGAAGGATCTGGGAGTGGTTGGGGAAGGAAAATATGATTAAATATACTGCATAAAAATTTAAATAAAAAATAACTAACTGCAAAAGTCAAAGTCTTGAGGCTTGGCGTTATTTGTCCCTCGTCTTCTTTTCTTCCGTGCTGACCCTCTCTTCTCTCCAGTTGCAGACCCCTCCTTGATACTCCATTTTCTATTTTTCATCATCCTCCCAAGCACCTTCCCACAACTGGTCCCTTTTTACTTTCCTGCTTTCTGCGGTTACTCCAGGTTATACACGCATAAGGATTTGGAGCTAGGAAATACAGATGAGAGAACACGGGGAGTTTGTCTTTCTGTGATGTGGAAATGCCTTTCTGTATGCTGTGAATCTCAATCTCTAAATAAAGGAGCTGTTTTGGGCCATGACAGGCACCATAGAAGAAGTAGGAGGAGAAATCAGAGCATAGGTAGGAGAAGTAGGGCGGAGTCAGACAAACTGAGCCAGACGCCCAAAGAAGAAACATGTAAGGAACACAGGTGAGCCACGGGCCATGTGACAGACAGATTACTAGAAATAGGTTGAGTTAAGATGTAAGAGCTATCTAGCAATGTGCCTGAGCCATAGGCCAAACAGCATAAAGTTAATATAAGCATCTGAGTCATTTCTGGGGGCCTGAGCAGCAGCGGCGGGCTGCTAAGGGGTCTGGCGCGGCAGGTCTGTGGGTCTGGGCCTCTGGCCGCCCAGGACCAAGAAACCCTACTGCAACATTTCTGGGTCTGGGTTACCTCAGTATAACTTTTCTAGGTCCACCCATTTACCTGTAATTTTAACATTTTGTTTTCTTTATAGTTGAATAGTATTCTATTATGTATATGTATCACATTTTCATTATCCATTCATCTTTGAAGGACAATTAGGTTGTTTCTATTTCCTGGCTATTACAAATAGCCCAGCAATGAGCATAACTGAGCAAGAAAGTGTGGAGCAGAATATTGAGCTAAAGGAAATTAAGCCACTTGGGCTGTCAGTGCTCCCTACTTGGGTTTTCAGTGCTCCCTACTTGGGTTTTCAGTGCTCCCTACTTGGGCTGGCAGTGCTCATCACAGGAGCCACAGACTAACAAAATCTCCAGCATGGGGCATGAGAAACTTTCCTTAAAATCATTGGTCAGTGAGGTCCTGATGATTCCCTGCCCAGTAGAGATGAGTCATGGAGTACTTGGTTGCCTCTCAGTGATTAAGGATGGGCCCATACTGCTGAAGACACAGGGCTTGGACTGTTGGAGCTGGATTTAACCAGAAGACCTTTTCCCTACAGTCTATCTTTCATGGTTCCAGAAAATACTATGTAAGGTGTCAAGAAAGGGAGGCAAGCAATTAAACAGACTTACCCCAGCTGCAACACCTATGAACTATGATGAGTACCATACAGGTGCAAGAAGTCACATGCCTGTGGCAACCAACAACTGTCTAACTAGACTTAAGACTCACTCAACAGGAGAAAGGCATACCTGGTACTGGAAACCCAGCCAGCTTTGTGTGGCTAGTGAGGTCATGGAGCTTAGAAAGAATCTGATAATGCTGCTACATTTCTGGACCAGCATAATGCTTTCCTATACTCTAAAACTTATCCTTATGCCCACAGGTAAGTGCAACTACCAACTCTCATAAAAAAGCCTCTCTTTACTTCAAATGGAGACTATCCCAGTAAACCATAAGTGTGCTCAGTGCAGGGAAGCCCAGCTCCAACAGGTCCATCTACATCACAGCTCCTGCATCTATAGCTCAGAGAATATTATGGAAGAGGCAGTGGAAAGATTGTAAGAGCCAGAATACCAGGAAGTCTGTTGTAAATCAGGCCTAGAGATGGTTGCAGACACAAGACCAGAACAATGGCAACATCAAAGCACAGGTGGAAAAACTTCATGGGGTCTCACCCCAAGACACAGAGCTACAGGCAGCTAAGGACTGCTGGGAAAAGGGAAATTAACTCCTCCCAGGGATGAGCCCACTTATTGGTTGTCCAATATGGTCAGTCTTGAAACTTTATAAACCACACACACATACCACCATCAAGGCAGACTCAGCAGGTTGTACTTATATATAATTGTGCATGCACATACATATATACACACATATGTCTAACAACAACAATAATCCAGGAAAGAGGCTGTCAACTTGAGAGGGCTTTAAAGAAGGAGTTTAGAAGGAGGGATGTGATACAACTATATTTCTATTTTTTGAAAGTTTAAAAACATTACAAGTATTGAAAAAAAATGTCAAGACCTCATCTTACTTGATTTACCCTTCCCAAGACTTTGTAATCTGCCAGTCTGCCCTTGAGGCCCTCCTGAGGATTTGGCTTGAAGCTGCTATTTTCTCTGCTAAGTTCAACCCATGAGCTATATGTTGGACATATATGTATACCATACCAACCTCTGGCCCTTAGTCACATTATCCAGTGAGTCTCAAAAGTATTACTGATAGACTTGTAGAAGTCATGATAAAAAAATTGAGGCCCTCTATAGCACATGACTTTGCAAAGATGTGTTCCCATCGTTTCTTATTAATTTTAGTTGTGTTTATCTTCCTGTGGCAGGCTTTTGATGTGGGAACGCCTTTGGACTGTTTGGGCTATGGCAGACACCGTAGAAGTAGGCAGAGGAATCGGAGCATAGGTATGAGAAGGAGGGTGGAGTTACATAGATCAAGCCAGATGCTCAAAGAAGAAACATGTAAAGAACACAGCTGAGCCACGGGCTACGTGGAAGCACAGATTAATGAAAATGGGTTGAGTTAAGATGAAGGAGTTAGCTAGAAATGTGCCTGTGCCATTGGCCAAACAGCCTGAAGATAATATAAGTGTCTGTGCATTTCATTGGGACTTTGGGATTGCTGGTCCAGATAAATGGCAGGAGGGGAAGGGGTCTGAACAGTGGGGCCAATCTGTGCTGGAAACCTAATGTCACAGGCTTTATATGTGTTTCTGTAATTTATGAAATTAAGAGAATATGTGTAAGCAAAGAGACCTCAATCATTTACCTATTAAAAATTTTAATTCATCTATAATAACCATAGATGTGAATCATATCCTGTTGGGCACAGTGTGATATTGAACACATTCACACAATCTATGCCAATCAAATTGAATAGTTGGTGGTTTCTCTTTATTTTTTCTTTATGTTTACAGTCTCCAAGCATCTGTCTTCTAGTTCCTCCTAAAATACATAACAGGTTATTAGAAACAATGGCTCTCTACTGTGTGGAAAAACACCAGAAACTATCCTTTCTAGTTAGCTTTTGTTACCTGTTATCGATCTCTCTTCCTCTCTCCTGTTAGGTTTTTTTGTTTTTTTGTTTGTTTGTTTTTGTTTTTTGGTTTTTTTGTAATGTCATTTACTGTTCTGAGTTGAATTATGCTCCCTAAATTTAGATGTTACTTTTAATTCCCACTGCCTAAGAATGTGACTGTGTTTGGAACAGTGTCCAGTGAAGTCTGTAAGATAAAAGAGGAACATTTGGGTGGAGCCTAATCTGACATTATTAGTCACTTTAAGAAGTGATTAAGATCAGGACATAGGGCTGGAGGGAGTTTGTAATGTGCCTGCTGTTTGAACATAAGGCCTGAATTAGGATCCTTTGCATCATTGTAAAAAGTCAGCCTCTCTGGGAGGGGGAAAAGGGAGAGATAAGCAGACAACCAAGCTCACTGGCCAGTCAGCCTATTTGAAATGTTGACTTCAAGGTCTTAGTGAGAGACCACCTTCCAGATTTGCTGAAACCTTAGTCTTGGACTTCTGGCTTCTATCTAGAACATCAGGGAGATAAATTTCTATTGCTTCAGTTACTTGTTGCTATTATTGTTTTTAATGAACATTGAGTACATTAGTCTTCATAGAGATATTTTCGGCCTATTGGACAGCATCTCACAAGCTGTTGGCAATAGGACGTTAGAAGACTTAGTGTGGGTCCTTTGTGAGTTAGTTTTTAAGTGTGTCACCCAAGAGACCAGTGGTATTACATAATCATGACCTTGGGCCTTTTCTTGGAAGATTATTTCATTTTGGTGTGACTCTCCTGAGGAGAAAGTTTTATAGGATGGATTAAAAATGCTATCCTGGAGACACAAATCCCAATCAGACTCAGAGTCTACTCGTGTCAGTCTTGTTGGATTTAAAAGCAAATTCAATTACACATACCCCCCAAATTTCCTGCTACTTTTAAGGGCTTGATATGCCTACTTTGCTTTCTGTGATCAAAATAGAACCCCTCTTGAGTGGGAATCTACCTTAGTAAGCCACAGACCCCATCCCTCAGCCCCCTTTTCTATCACTAATGCCTGTCTGTTTCACCTGTTACCCAAGTCCTTGGCCCAGATAATTAAAATGAACAAGTTAGTGGGTCCTAGATGACCAGTTCTGAGATATGCTCATTGAACCAGAGCATCTGGAGGTGGAAAGTGTTTGAAAAAACAGCACTTTATGTCTATATAGGTGCATACATGCTCACACACACATTCTTGCAGATTATCCATGTACATCAACATAGCAAAACCCCCCAAGAAGTGGCATATTTAAGAAATTTGTCTGGCTTAATTCTTCAGTGTTTCTCATTTTTGTTTAACAAGAAAGTGCCATTTCTTTGAATAATCTATAGGTGACAATCCATGGAATCATTATTCTGTGGAAAATGCTTTAGGAAATGTTAAGGGGATTGGTCACACCCAAAGGCTAAGGGATGAATATCAAATGTTTTGCATATCCATAATGAATACTTATAAAGTAAATGTTTTTAAAAGTCCATGTAAAATCACATGACTAAGGGGGTGATTTTTGTATGTGTGTATGTTATTTGATTTAGCAAATAAATCTTCATAAATGACCTCATAACACCCAGTGTGCAGGTTCAATGTACCCTGCTATGGAAACAGTCCTTGTAAAAGTAAAGTATTTTACTCATTGTGAGAGAAAAACAGATTTTAGCTTGATGAGAACTGTATCCCGATTGCTTTCGTCATGGCCCAGAATCTCTGCGATTGCACTATCATAACCATACTGCTCTCTCCGTATTTTAGGTTGATGACCTGATTGGACTATAAACATCTTTTTACACAAAACTTACACCCATTACATTTGTAGTCATTTAAAACAGAATATGTGCAAACGAACCCAGATACTCTCTGTATTAGCTATTTTATTAGAGTCATAATGTACAAATCCTGATTTGCATGTTCAACTAAATGATTGCAAACAGTTTTTGACACATGAATTCATGGCTCTTCTCTCCAAGCATCCACTGAGCTTGGCAAAAATGAATTGGTTTATTTGAGTTACCCTCTTTTGATTTCTCCAAGAAAATCAATATAATAAAGTAATTCTTTCCTGCCATGCTATTCTTTGCTAAGCTCTTCTGAGAAGAGTCAGGGGTGTTTTTTTTTTCTTCAATTATTCCAGGCTTGTTTGCATTAAATCCCTTCCAACAGGCGCCAGTAAATGTGTTCCCTTAATAAGGATGCCTCCCTTTGAAATAAGCTAAATAAAATTTTACATTTAAGGTGAGTAAGAACCAGTTATGAAGAAAATTGCTCAATATCTGTTCTATTCTAATTTCTCTTCCCATGCAAAGCGTGCCACAACTCTATTCTGAGGAACAAGTGTGATGATATGCCATGCATAATTCATATCCCTGGGCTTCCTACACATCCTTATTGTTTCCATCAGATTTCTTCATATTTAGATAAGGTCAAAAATGAACCTACTCTTCATTCTTATCAACAAAACTAATTTTTAAGAAATATGACATGAGAAGTGTGGGCATTTTATTCTTAGGAAGAATTCTTGATTGTGATAATCACAAATGTTTCCCTGAAGATATTTAGATTTTGTTTTGTAACTTTCATTTTGTTGGATGTCAGGATCCCAATTATTTAAGTGGTTGGCATCCTTATATGTAAGAGAACCTAGGATGAAAGCTTCCTTACTTAGTAGGGATAAAACAGGACCACTCCAAGACCCCAAAGAGGTTATCATTCCATGGCATTTATTACATAATTTTTTTTTCAGAATGGTATTTTACTTATGACAAGAGTGTACATCAGGTCTTCAGCTACATAAAGTACACTTCCTGTTTTCCTTTCCAAGCTCAGTTTTCTTATTTCTCCTAGCCATTAAGATAGTTCTCCAGTTGGGTAGCCAGGCGTTTCAGATGCAGTCTATTTACAGTGAAACCCACAGTCTTCTTCTCTTATCCCCCCCCCATGTGATGAGTTACACAGGCATAACCTTGAACATGACCTTTGATTCCTCATTCTACTTTTCACGATAACAGATCAATAGCCAAGTGAGCTCAGCTTTCCGTTACCAGAATCCTTTGTGACTTCTTCATCCCAAGATATCAGCATCATTCTCCCCTGGATTACTGAACCTGGTCCCCTGGAGGTCACATATGCATCCGCACTGGACACTGTTGCTGTGTGTCACCTCTGTATTTACAAATCTAGGTTGGAATTGTCCATATGCTTAGAGGGACTGTTGACACTTCCTCTCTAGCACATTCTATTGCCCAGCATACTCCACCAATCACGTCTGTTGACTGTGCATCATGGGAAAGGACCACTCTCTTAGGGCTAATACTATGTAAAAAGTTGTAATCTCTGCTCCAGGGAATCTAAATAATCTAGATGGTTTTTGTGGCATGTGTGTGAGTGGGAACGGCAGGATTATCTACCTCAGCCACCAAGGTGCCACTCCTACATTCTCACTCTTGAGCAAAAATATGAAAAGAGCGAATAGCTTTTAAAAGCTCCCCAGTTTTAATGCCTGACACCGAAGGTATTATTCTCTAACGTACATTTTGGTCCTTGAAATTAGGATCTCAGCAAAGATTTGCCTTTGACTTCAACAAACATTCAAAGGCCAGCCAAAATACTAAAATTGTTTCATCTCTGTTCTAAGGTTTGGTGTTTACAACTTCCAACCTCACATTACTCCCTTTTTGAGATTGTGATGACTTAGTAATACAGATGTGCCAGAGGAGGAAGATTCTGATGCTATCTTATACAATTCCACCATTCCTAGATACCTTTTCCTAATGGCTCACATACAACACCAGGTCTTTGGTGGTATCTCTTTCAGATGGTTTCCACGTTGTTAGAATTTCCCAACTCCAAGGACATTGCCTCCTGCACCTCATCACCTTCCGACCCCTCCCTGTCCATTCTGTGGTCAGGATTCCAGGAGTAAGGCAACAACATTCCTATTAAACAAGAGCAGCTAATTCAGATGGAATCTCCACTGCAAATCAGTTCTCAGCAGCTGGTGCAGTTCCTTTAACGAAGCCCTTTTCTTTCCATGATATGGCTCCATTAGACACTGAGAAGCTGGAGTGTGTAAAATATTTTGTTTATCTGGCCTTTCTCTGAGGTACTGTCTGTCACCATAGATGTCTGCAGTAAAAATAGCAATGGTATCACTGGCTGTGTGAAGTGATTAGATTTATGAGGCACGCAAACTGCAAAGCCTCTAATAACCATAATTCCTTACTTCAATCATAATTCCAGCATTAGTGTCATGTTTTCCCGGGGATTTTACGTTTCTAAAAATATCTTAATCGTGGTTACCATCTTTACCCCGTAATTCTTTTAATTTGAAAGTGAAAGGCTAAGTCAGAGATGCAGCTGGAGAAACAGCCCTAACCCCAACACCCACATTGTCTGTGTGGGGGGCAGGCAAGATTGATTGCCCATCTTGCAGGTTTTGCAACTAAATGAGATAAATTTTTCTTGGAAAAAAAGAGGGTCCACACTAACAAGGAACAACTGATGGCCAAATCAAATGTGGGGATGGGGGGTGAAGGGAAGAATCTTCCTTTCCTGTTCCCTTCTGTCCTCCTCCTATGCCTCTGGCCATGGTGATTTGGCCTGAATGCTTCAACATCCTAACCACTGGTGTTGTTCGAAAAGCCTTTGGAAAGATGTCAATTCTCAGACAATTTTCCTCTTGACCCACGGCCCAAATGTTAGTTCAGGTGCTTGATATAGGACTCTTGGCTGTGGAGTTTCTCTGACTTTTAAGGTTAAAAGGAAGACAACTTCTTGTGAGTCAGCTTAGATACACACACACACACACACACACACACACACACACACACACGAGAGAGAGAGACAGAGAGAGATAGAGAGAGAGAGAGAGAGAGAGAGAGAGAGAGAGACACTCAGAGGAAAAGTCTATTGGCATTAATCTGAACAAAGATTTGTCGTTGGGCCCCATTGTTTACAATGAAACTTGCTTAGGTCACTGCAAGAACTGTTGGAGTAAAGTGGATATTTGATTGGAGAGACTTGAAGAACCTCAGCCTTAGCCACTAGAGATAACTGTAAATCCAATGAACAATCTATTGCCATGATAGATGATATGGATACAGTAGACCCTAGACAGCCAGGGCAGATGATATGGATACAGTAGACCCTAGACAGCCAGGGCAGATGATATGGATACGGTAGACCCTAGACAGCCAGGGCAGATGATATGGATACGGTAGACCCTAGACAGCCAGGGCAGATGATATGCTAGAACCTCACCAAAGACAGAGAACAGGGGAAACTTTCCTAAGACATATTTTTTAAATGGTTTTTGTTCATTCTTTGAGAACATCATACTATTTTATCATATTCTTTTCCCTCCAAATGTTCCCAGACTTTTCCCCATCTCCCTGACCACACAACCTCATCATGGTCCCTCTTAAAAAATAAAACCCTGTTTTGTATTGGTTAGCTACTCCTGAGTGTGGGATACGCCTTGGAGTGTGGTTGATATAGCCCGCACCACTTTATTGGAGAAAATTATTTTTTTACCTTCACCCAGCAGCTACAAATTGCGAATAGTTTCTTAGACATAAGTGGCACTTGGTGCTCACTTTCCCTTCTCCACGCCCCAGCTTGAACCTGTGAAGGTCTTGTGCATGCTGCCATAGACTCTGCAAGTTTACATGTTCAACTGCCCTGCTGTGCGTGGAAAACACTGTTCCTTAGAAGCCACCACCACTTGGTTCTGGAAATCTTTCCCACTCTTGGGTGTTTTTAAAAGCCCTGCTCTGTGAATAGACAGGGATGTAACTGCGTCTACACTGCCTCTAACATGCAAATGACAGAGATTTCATCGTGTGACAATCACCACTGTTAGCAACATTGTGTATTGTTGCAGATTCTTTTATATTCATATTCAAATAGAATATTTTCCAGAAATATAATTGCACTATACATGCTATTTGTTGGCAGCTTTTTATCCCAATATATTTTGGGCACTCTTCTGGAGAAGGAAATCCACATTTGTTTCAGCATATTTATTATTATTATTATTATTAGTTTGATATACTATAGTAAAGTTGAAATCTAAGCCACTCAGCTCCCCCTCAGCTAATTCAAATGGTCTTTAATATTTTGCTCTTTTAAAAAATAAATATTTTGGCCATGTATCTTCAGTTGTTTATGACATTTTTCCTGAACAGATTCTTAAAAAGTGATATTAAAAGTTTTGTTTACTACTGGGTGGATCAGTAGGTATTGGAAACTGTTTTAAAACTGTGTGACACTTTTCAGCTTTCCCAAAAACAAATGAAGAGGGTATTTACCTCTTGCAGTGTGGATGCTATCTGCTGCATCTAAGGAGAAGCCAGCGGCTCACATGAGGCTCTTTTATTCTTTTCATTTGCTACTTTTTAAATCAATCATATCACTGACCTCTTGCCATATGGGTATATGTATTCTTTACTTATTTTTTCTCTAAGTTTCCTCTTTTCTACATAAAGTGTAAGGCAAGTTTTATATTATTACATTTGTACTAGATGTTAGAATAATTTTCTAAAAGTATTGCACTATTGCTTATTGTGTAATATGCTCCATCCTATACAAATTACATAATTTTATTACAGTCATAAGAAGTCTTTTGTACAAAATGATAAATATATTTTTCTTATTTATTTCTACTAATTGTCTTGGGGATATTTAATAACTCATCATGCTGTTTGGGGGAATTACCATAACAGGAGAATTTAACTTGGAAGGGGTCACTACAAGGAGACAGGGCAACTGCTCCTATGAACACACAATGGTTGTGACAACATGTCTGAAATCCATGCACGCCGATGCCAGCCCATTTTCCAGCATGGAGAGAAGTGGGCACAGAAATGCTCCCCACTATCTGCTGAGCTATTGTTAGCAATTGACAGCTGCTGGGGCAAGTGTTTGTTTTCTTTAGAAGAGTGGTCTCTGTTAAAATACCATGTTCCAGTGGAAGACCTCACACCGAAGAATATATGACAGCACCAATTTCTTATGAGTTAAAAAAAAAGGACAGGGAATGAGGCTGCATACAGGAGGAGCTGAGGAAGGTCATGAATATGCGCAAAGCACATTGTACAAAATTCTCAAAGAACTAATCAATATTTTAAAAAAGAATTTAACTTCTTTCCAAATGTTTTTAATGACATCCGCAATATTTAACAAGTCAATTCTCTTTTCCTTATTAATTTTAAATGCTCTATTTAAAAATTGCAGAATACCTGTATTTTCATGGGGTCTAATTCCTTTTCTCTCTGTTTTATTGATCTAACCATACCATATTATATTGGTTTAGAAACAGTTCCTTTAAAATACATTTGAATCTGGTGGGTGGTAGTGAGAATTTTTTTCAGAATGTACTTATTTTTCAAAAAATTCCAATGTCTTCCAGATTCACACAACCATCAATTTTTAAGAATTCATGCAATTTGGGATTAATTTATGAATGTATCATTTGTCGTTTTTGTGTGTCTTGCTGAGTGTGTTGAGAGTGCTCATTGCTCTTCTCAAGTGTCATAAAAACATATAGATAGTAGACATATAGATAACATGGCTAAGAGTGAGTTTCCAGACTGGTTAGACAATGACAGAAAAGTCAATGCAAATTATATCAGAGATCACACAGGGAAGAAAGTATGTATTGTACAGGAAAGGTAAGTGTGCCAAGAGCAAGAAATCATGGGTGAGGTTGAGTGAAGAGCAAAATGAAGACATTGGCTTGTTACTGCTGACTGAGCAGAGAAAGACAGGAGATGGGCTGAAGTGGGTTCTGTAGTAAGAGGTTTCTGGCCAGGACTTTTGGGCCTTGCCTCAAGGTTTAGGCTCGCAGACCCACAGACCCGCAGACCTGTAGACCTGCAGACCCGCAGTCCCACAGTCCCACAGAGACACACAGATGCTTTCAATAGTTTTTGGCTGATCAGCCTCAGGCCCAGGCATATTACTTGCTAGCTCTCTACCCTTCATCTAACCCATGACTCTTCCTGTTCAGCCATGTGGCTCGGTGCCTTTTCTCACAGCAGCATGGTTGTCCTCTGCTTCTTCTGGCTTCTCTCTGGCCTTCTGCTCTGTGCTTCCTGTACTCAGGAGTTTTCTTAGCCTGGTAGCCCCGCCCACACTTCCTGCCTGCCTTTGGCCAATTAGTGCTTTTTATTAAACCAGTGGGATATTATTTACCATGAAACAACACAATCCCCTACAGGGTTCCATAGTCTCATTCTCGAAGGAGTGGGGCTAAGTTAGAGTGTGGGTGTGGGAATATGGAGTCCTATGTCTAGACTTCTGGGAATATGCAGTCTAGCTATGTCTAGACTAATTGGGTAGGATGATTTTGAGGTCACTCAGCACAAGGAAATAAGATCAAGGTAATGGAAATAGTGAGACCAGCAAACAAGAAAACCCAAATCAGCTGACTGTCATTACAGAATTTGTGATGCTTAGAATGATCCCTTGAGTTTGACACCTGAGTGAGTTCAAGGTAAGTCTGGGCTACATAGAAAAACTCTGTTTTAATTAACAAAACAATTTTTAAAAAGTTCATCCCAGAAACCAGGGTAGAGAGCTTTTAAAAAAGGGAACAGGGGCTATTAAAGACAGAGGTTTAGTTAGTTAGACCTTGTCGAATTCCCTTTGTCATCTTTCAGCTTTCCTACATGCCATTTTCTGGAGCTTTCTATAAGGGATTTTTATTTATACAGTACAACTCTGTAAATTCTAAAAGAAGCTGACGCCATCCAGTGTCAGGTGTCTTACCAAAGCTTGGCTACTCATTCACACTCCTGGGGTGGGGTGGGGGGATGGACCTGGAACAGATAAAAACAGATGTATCTTTCCATCTTCACCAATTCCGTATAATACATAGAAAGCATGTAATAGAAAAAACTTCCAGCTTACCGTTTGAGACCTGGAACACTCTAAACCCAGTGTGGCTCTCCAGTCACCCCTTGTCTTTTGCGCAAATGTAAACCAAAGCCAAACTTTTGCTGGGTTGAGCCTTAGAGGTCTTACTTGGTACTCAAGCTAAGGAAGATGCCCTTCTGAAGCCACATACTTCCTTAAGTAACAATCCAAGACTGACATTAAAGCATGTGGACAATGTTGGTGAAATTCTAGAGTGCTGAGATCCAAGGTTACAGAATCCTGTCACCTTGAAAGAGAATTGCTTAATTTTCTGGAAGGTCTTCAGAAAGTGTAAAACAGGACAACCATACTTCCTTTATTGTTGTTCTTCCATGCAGAGAATATTTTCCTTTCGAGATATATGGCAGGGTCACGTGTACAGATGGAATGCAAATGCTATTTCCATGGAAGTTATTATAGCATTATATTACGCCACTATGCTCTCAGGGACAAAGTGCTTAGAAGCATGTTGGTCAACCAAAGTATGATCATACATGATATATAAAGGTATCATAAGACAAGTATGGTAAGGCTAGGATTTCATGCAAGTCTTTTTATTAGCACAACCCAGGTAAGTGTGTGTGTATGCGCGCGCGTGTGTGTGTGTGTGTGTGTGTGTGTGTGTGTGTGTGTGTGTTCAATAGGAATGATGCCCATCAGCATAGCATACAAGATCATGCAAAGGAACTCTAGATTTGTGCCATATGGTGGTCCCAGTGGCAGAGTTGGATCTGAAGAGCATGCCCTTTCATGCTTGCAATGCTGGTGGTACAAGGGAACATTGGTTAAACAGAAAAACAACCCTCAACCTGAGGAATTCTCTAGGCAGCTTTGTCACAGCTGCATTGTGCAAACCTTTGGGAAAAGGCTTGAAAACACTAGGAGAAGCATGGTTCTGGCTGGTACCCAAAGGCACGCACCCCATAAACTGTGTCAGCACCCCATAAACATGCCACTTTTAATGGCAAGTGCATGTCCCTATTCACCACCACCGTTTATTCTACCACAAAGTCTCCGGGAACTTTGTTTCCAGAATTCCTTTTATCTTTACCATTAAACCAGCCTTGGAGAGATATTGGGGTCAGCTGTCCTGGACCTGAGTCATAGCTCTCCTGACCTCACCTGAGCAGTAATCTAACTAGCGACAAAGACTGTTGAGTAATGAGAACAGCCTTGTGGCAGGCTTCCTGATCAGCTAGCCATATTCGGAAAGCTAAACCCATCAATCGTCCAATAATAGCTTATGAATGTTCACTGTGGAATAGGAGCACTTTAAAACATCTGCTATGGTGAGATAATGAACACAGGTAGGTGCCTGGGGGTGGAAAGTATATTAAAGAGACATGCAGGAAGACAGTCACATGTGCATTCACACAAAATGTGAAGAGAGATGTGCAATTGTATCAGGAAGACAAGGAGGGGATGAGACTACCGTGATTAATCGAATGGAAACCCCAATGAGTCAAGTAGTAACTTACCTGGCCCCCAAGGAAAAAAAACAAAGAGAGAAAGGAACAGAAGGTCTTTCTGAGTGGGCAGACCCACTTCCCATGCCAGGTCATGTACTCTGAGGCTCCCATGCTTACGGAAAGCCTGAGAGATACACAGCTCTGGTTGCAAGTGCCATGAGGGGAAGACAAAAAAGGGTGTCAAAGATTGAAGGAAAACGCTGTCTTAATTTTGCCGTGTGTGTGTGTGTGTGTGTGTGTGTGTGTGTGTGTGTGTGTGTGTGTGTGTGTGTGTGTGTGTGTGTGTGTGTGTATTTGGATCTCCTGTCTAAATTCAGAATAGTTTCTAATACAGTGTGTGAGCTGACAGAGGTAGACACAGTCTTGTTTACTTCACCAAAGCACTGGTTAGTTTATTGTCAGTCTGACAGAAATTGGTGTCATCCAAAAAGAAGAAACTTAATTGAGGTTATTGCTTTGATTAGAATGGCCTGTAGGCAAGTTTGGAGACATTTTCTTGATTAATGTGGGAGAGACCAGCTCACTGTGGGAAGTGGCACCCTCAGAAAATGGTCCTAGATGGCATGAGAAAGCAAGCTGGGCAAGCCATGGAGAGCAAGCCAGTAAGCAGCACACTTGTGTTGTTTCTGCCTCAGTTCCTGATTCCAGGTTACTGCCCTGCTTGAGTCCCCCAAATGATGGACTCTGGCCAGGATGTGTAAACCAAATAAACCCTTTCCTCCCCACATTGTGTTTGGTTAGTGTTTTTATCATAACAACAGAAACCAAACTAGGGCCATTCATAACTCTGTAGCTTATAGGAACAATCCATTTCAATGTAAATACACCTCTTCTTTATTTTCTTTATCTCTCTATCCTGTACATTATAAGTTGTATGAACAAGCAAATTCTGTAAATAAAATATGCTTATTTTCTTTAAATTTGCTATCTCTTATTTTGTGATGAAGACAGAGTATGAGAAATATATTTAAATAAAATTATATAATGAATAAATCATACAAAACTGTGACTTATTTAAAAATAATATGTATTACTAGCATATATAATAATGTATTTTGATATGGTGTGACTAGTTTTCAGCACTATATTAATATTTGGATTGTTGTATATTATATATTATATTAAATGTGGGCATAGAAAAATAAAATATACAAATAAAATGGAATAGATGTATATATTTAAGGGACAAAACAGCTGATCAATAGATTAGTGCCATCCAAAGAAAGCAGAATGGCAGATTTTAGGATTTTGCAGAATTATCTAGTTAAAGCTAACTAGAAATGCAAGAGTTACCTACTTCAGAGTGACTGTGATGAAATCATGACTGGTAGAACCTAGTACCTACCACCTTAAACACCTCTTCAGATGGTTCTCCATCTTGCTACAAGTCTGTAGATTCAGACTTGGCTTCTCCTTTGAGCTCTGTATTTGTGTACCCAAAATCCTTCTCAACGTCTCAACTTGCATATCTCAGCAAGAATCCTCAACTGAATTTGTTCCTGGCAGAATTTGTTGTCCCCTTAAAACTCTCTCTTCCTTCATGAAATGATACTATCATCCATTGCTTGTTGCCTTAATATGTCATTGGGGGGATGCTCTTCAGGTGTATATCGGTGCTCTATTGTTCTGTACCCCACCCTGCCCCCCGTATCCCCCGTGGGTCTGGCTCTTTCTCTCTCTGCTTCTTGGATGCCATGACATAAGTAGTCAACTCTGCCATGTGCTCCACATGGTTTTCTGTCTGGTCACAGGCTTCTGAGACCTCTGATAGCTTTCCCTTCCTGACTTCATTAATATACTCAACCATCCTTCAGATACCATATGCCATGTTTACCAAGAATTAATCTTCCTTGTAATCTTATTTCTCTGCACAAGGCATGGTGTGACTGTGTGACCCTGAGGGAGATATACTGTCCTCATGCTGAGACAACCAGCAACATCCACAGTCATCTTCATCATGTAAAATTATCAAGAAAACTAAAATGACACCAATGGTAGGATGTTGTAATAAGGTTTATGGGTTTTGTTTGGCTAGAGGTTTAGAGTTATAGACTTGTCATTTTAGACTTTTTCGCTGCCCATTGTTGTTTAGGCGTTTAAAATGACCTAGACACTTATATTAAGTTTATGTTGTTTGTCCTATAGCTTAGGTATATTGTTAGTTTTTTATTTTAATTTATTTTTATTAATTTGTTTGTTATGTGGCCTGTGGCTTATTTGTGTTTTTATATGTTCTGATTTTTTTGGGGGGGTGGCTGTGGCTTATTTGTGTTTTTTATATGTTCTGATTTTTTTGGGGGGTGGCTGTGGCTTATTTGTGTTTTTTATATGTTCTGATTTTTTTTGGGGGGGTGGCTGGCTTGATTTGTTTTTGGCTTTGTTTTTTTATTATTTATTTTGATTTTCCACCTACTTTTTTTTATGGGGCATGTCATGGGCCAAAACAACTTTTTTTTATTTAAAGGTTGATATTTACAGCAAACAGAAAGACATTGCCACATCAGTAGGTAGCTAAGATAAAATAGACAGAAGGTAGAATGGTGATTTGCAGGATCTTTGAGGAAAAGAGGAAGGGAATTACTCTAGAATGGGCATGGTGTTTTAGTTGGAGAAAGTGGAAAAGTTCTGGAGATGGATTCTGGTAACGGCCAAACAATGTCGTGACTGTCTTAATGTCACAGAACTCTATAGTTAAGTATGGTTAGAGTGGTCAATTTCATGTTACATCTATTTTTAATTATAAAATAAAAACAAAAACAAAACCTATTATTTCTCAAACTCATCAGCATTTGTGTGAGGACAGGGCTTGAGTGCTACTAACTTTTAAAATTCCTCAGATGTTACATCAAATCTTCTCTCCATTGTGCTCCATAGATGCTCTGTTTGTGACTCCATCCACCCACAACCATCCTGCACTTTGACCACTACTTCTCACAATCACATCTGGAGTTATGTTGGTTGTTTTTGTTGTTTGGGGGGCCTGTCATTCAACCCCCCCCCCAGGCTTATTTTTTAAATTATAAATGCCCAGCCTTAGCTTGACTTGTTTCTTGCCAGCTTTTTAAATTTTTAAATTATCCCATCTACCTTTTGCCTCTGGGCTTTGACCTTTCTCTTACTTTTGTAAATCTTACTTTGTTGCTGGCTGTGTGGTTGTGTGGCTATGTGGCTGTGTGGCTGGGTGGCTGGGTGGTTGTGTGGCTGTGTGGCTGTGTGGCTGAATGGCTGTGTGTGTGGCTGTGTGGCTGATTGGTTGTGTGGCTGTGTGGTTGTATGGCTGGGGGTTGGGTTACTGTGTGGTTTGGTGGCTGTGTGGCTGTGTGGCTGTGTGACTGTGTGGCTAGGTGACTGTATTGCTGTGTGGCTGGGTGACTGGCTGTGTGGCTGTGTGGCTGGGTGACTGTGTGACTTTGTGGCTGTGTGGCTGTGTGGTTGTGTGGCTGAGTGACTATATGGCTGTGTGGCTGGGTGGCTGCGAGGCTGTGTGGCTGGGTGGCTGGGTAGCTGCATAGCTGGGTAGCTGGGTGGCTGGGTGGCTGGGTAGCTGGCCCCTAGCATCCTCCTCTCCTTGTTCTCTTGCTTTTTCTCTCCTTCCAGATTTTTCCTTCTGTTTATTTTCTCTGCCTGCCAGTCCTGCCTCTCCTTTCTCTTGCTTTATTACTGGCCATTCAGCTTTTTATTAGATCATCAGGTGTTTTAGGCAGGCAAAATAACCCAGCTTCATAGAGTTAAGGAAATGCAACATAAAAAAATGCAGCACATCTTTGCATCATTAAAGCAAATGTTCCACAGCATAAACAAAAGTAACACACCTTAAAATAATATTCTACAACAGAGTTGTCTCCCTTGGACACTTGAAGCCAGCAATACTTTGTTCCTCTTGGACCCTGAATTCTCCAAATTTCAAAATATTTTCTTCATATTTTCACCAACAGTTGCCATATTCTACTTTATTTTGTATAATATCTCTGCAAATTGTATGAGTCTACATAGTTTTAGCATTTACTAGTTGGTAGTAGGGAAATTGAATTTGCGTAAGACCTCAGTGAAGTTGACTTTATTCAGAAGGGCTCAGAGGTAAAGCATATCTGAGTTTGTAGAACACTGGGCTGGATTTGTTAGTCACAGAATCATTAAGAAGTCATTCTTGCAAAAAATTACATAGATACTTTTGTTGTATTAAGTTTCTGGCCTGTGGTCCCACAGTCCCACAGAGACACACAGATGCTTACATCAATTTTATGCTGATCAGCCTAGTGCCCAGGCATATAACTTGCTAGCTCTTACTTTTAAACTCATCCATGATTCATATCCTGTTCTGTAACATGGCTCGGTACCTTTTCTCAGAGCAACATAGGTGTCTGTAGAGAGCTGTAGAGCCGTACCTTACCTTAAAGATGGCGCTGGCTTCCGCCTTCTACCTTCCCCATGGTGAGCACTCTCTGAGATAAACAACTCCTTATTTGGCTAAGGCTAAGCTCTTGGTTTGCTCTCGTGTACCCGGACCTATTGGCATGGCCCACGTGGCACCCCGTGATTGGCAGTCCAGAAGGTATTTAGGAGGGAGCGGGAACCCCGAAAGAAGAAAGAAGAAGAAGAAGAAGCCATGTTCAAGGTTCCTGAATAAACTGCTGAAAGAAGAGCCTGGTGTTGTGTCATTCCTCGCAGGCGAGGTTGCCCGCGACAGGTGTCCTCTGCATCTGCTTCTCTGGTGTGTCTGTGGCATCTCTGCTGTTCTTCCTGTTCCTAGAGTTTTCTTAGTCTGGTAGCCATGCCCACATTTCCTGTCTGCCTTTGGGCAATCAGCATTTTTATTAAACCGGTAGGCAGCACAATTATTTAAAATATAACACCATAATCCCACTACATTTCCCTCCCTTTTTTGAAAACAATAAGAACCCCAAATCTAATATCCTTTTTTTTGGCATTCTCTATAACAACTTATAAACAACACTGTAAACAAATACAAGCATCCATAATCCATTTTTTGAAAATGTGTGCATAGTTCTCTAGGCTACTTCCTGCTGAACAGGGGTGCCAACAACCCCATGGGAATCCAATGAAAAATTTAGGATTATGGACAAGTCTTTAGTGGAGTAGTCTCTAAGGCTGGGTCATCTCATCAAGTCTCCCTGAAGTTGTTTTGGATGCAGAGCTCAGAGGAAACTGCAGCAGAGGTGCTCTGAAATGCTGGATCATTTGTGTGATCTGTTTGCATTGGAGACTTTTCAGGGGTCTTCTTCTATAAAACTTTATTTTCTTTATCCAGGAATAAATCCCCAGCCTCTCATTTTCTGTAGAAATAAAAGGAAATCTTCTTCTCCAAAGTAGCATATATTTTGATTTCAATTTTAAAGTCAATTCATTGACAAAATATATAGGTTGAATTAATCCAACAGCATTTATAAACAATGCCTTTTAGCAACTTCTAAGTCATTTGTAGTCAAAAAACTTAAATACAAGACAATAACATACAGTATGCAGACTTTCTTTGTATTTTCCATCCTTATGTGTCTTATTACTATTTTTTTACTCTATTTTTTTAAGGACTTTTTCCTTTTTATTTTCTCTCTCAAGCATATATATAAAAACTCTAAACCATTTAGAGTTTTTTTTTAAATCTGTCTTTACTGCATAACTCTTATTTCTTATCTTTTTCTGTTTCTGACCACACTTTTAATCTGTCAAGGTGTGGCTAAGGATTAAAGGCTTTGCTAGGGTGGCTGACTGGCTCCACACAGCTCCTAGTCTATCTTCATAGAATTTAGCGTTTTAGCCTAGGTTCTGGTAGGACCAACAATTACCACTCTGGGAAATTTTAGGGTTCATATCATCACCAAGGAAAGCACTGCCATCTGTTGCGCTTGAGTTCCATTTAAATGTTTAGCAGCAGGGCCTCTTAAAAGACTCACAAGTGTTTTGCCTCTAAGGCTGAATCAGGAAGCTTCTCTTTAAAAAGTCACACCTCTGTTTGCCTCCAGCAAACAAAGCTTGCCCCCAAAAATGCTACTGCTAAGAAGCTATCTTTGATTCTGTTTAATTTTTGTCCTTATTAACAGAAACTTTAAATCCACCATATAAAGCTCCTCGTTTACATCAAGGCTCAAGAACTGGCCTTGTTCAGCTTAAGTTGATTGCAGCAAACATGGCATTTTGTAATTTAATCCCATACACCACTCAGTCTCTTTACCACACCCACTTGAGAGACACAACTCCGAAGCTGCTTTTGGCTCAGTTTCTGTGCTCTAGACCATTTTTTTTTTTTTTTTTTTTTGCTTTCTATGGCTTTATATGGGCATATTTTACCCATGTTGGGCACCATTTGTTATATTAAGTTTCTGACCTGTGGTCCCACAGTCCCATAGACACACACAGATGCTTACATCAATTTTATGCTGATTAGCCTAGTGTCCAGGCATATACCTTGCTAGCTCTTGCTTTTAAATTCATCCATGATTCATATCCTGTTCAGTCACATGGCTCGGTACCTTTTCTCAGAGCAGCATAGATGTCCTCTGCATCTCCTTCTCTGGTGTGTCTGTGGCATCTCTGCTGTTCTTCCTGTCCCCAGAGTTTTCTTAGTCTGGTAGCCCTGCCTACACTTCCTGTCTGCCTTTTGCCAATCAACATTTTTATTAAACCAGTGGGCAGGACAATTATTTACAACATAATCCCACTACATATTTTTGTTAGTAAACACCCAGATAAAGATTCACCTATTCCACAACAGTATAAACTTTAATGACTCATTTGTGCATTTTTTTTTTGCAGATACATACATTTATGGTTTAGTTTATTCCAGGGGGTATAAAGTAACACATTGAACATATCCATGGATTAGTCTCATGACAACTCAGTTTTTCTCAATTTTCCCCCATTTTTGTCTTCAAGAAAAACCTCTTATCAAAGGATTGATCCTCTTGGTTGTTGGTAAGTTTGTTGTGTTGGAGCTGAGTGGACCAGTAGACATCGGGAATTTCCTATTAAGCATATCAGACCAGTGCTTCAAGAGAAACTAGGCATCCTATTCCTACCTTTCAGGAATTTTTCTCTTTCTAGCATGTAACAGAGTCTAGCCTTAGGACTGACAAACATGTCACAAGAACCGTAGTTACATCTGATAGAGTCACAGTGGTCTCTCTGTGCTACTCACCCTGCACAGAAGCTGTTAGAGTCTGCTCTGAGGACCGCTTACATGGGAATTCAGCAAAGGACAGGTGCTCAAAGCAGGAAAATGGAGGCTTTGGTGGAGACCAGTTGAAGGTAGAGGTGGTACTTTGGTTGGACTGAAGAAGGGGGAGGAAGTGAACTGTAAGACATGGCTTCAGAACTTTCCAGGGACCATGAAGTATAGGAAATTGTTTGCAGCGGAAAGCAGTATTGAAACAAATGAGTAAAACTCACAGGAATTTTACAAGTGTTTATTAGCATATGTTAATTATATAAACTAGTGAGCACTATTATGACATTTTCCTATGTGTATATAAGGTTTTGGGGGGTATATTCACCTTCCGTTACCCTCTTGTGCCCATCTCTACTGATCTTTTCAGCAGGTCGTCTTTGCTACTTTCATGTCTATTTATTTTTGGATCTAATTAAACCTAGTGAGTTTAATTAGGATTGTTTACAGAAGCATAGGTTTCTTAGTTACTTTTCAAAAGTTGTGACAAAACACCGTGACCAAAGCAACTTCTAAAAGAAAAACACTTAACTTGGGGTCATAGTTGCAGAGGGTTAGAGTCCATGACCATCATGACAGGAGCATGGCAGCAGGCTAGCAGGTACCATGCTAGAGTAGGAGCTTGCTGCTTACAGGAGGCAGAAAGAGATCAGTGGCAATGATGTGGGCTTTTGCAACCTCAAAGTCCACCCCAGTGACACACCTTCTCCAATAAGTCTATATATCCTAATCCTTCCCAAACAGTTCCACCAACTGGGGACCCAAGTTTTCCAGTATATGAGCCTGTGAGGGCTACTGTAATCCAAGCCACCATAGTGGATACATTACCAGCAGCTACAACACTGAAGGAAATATCTCTCCCTCTTTCAGACTCCATTAACTACCTTTATTTTGCACCAGAAAAAGCCTTCTATATCTATAGACAGGAATGCTGCCCCCAAAATTGTTGAAGATGAGACTAAATGACCAGTAGGCAGGGAAGTGATGTAGGATTTAATATTCCTAGGACCAGAAAAATCCATGGCAATTGTGTTAGTCAGCTTCCTGTCACTGTGACAAGGTATGTGATGCAATTAACTTGAAAACAGAAAACGTTTATTTGGATTTGTAGTTTTAGAGGCTCGGTCCATTTCATCTGTTGTTTTGTACCTGTGATGAAGCATGAGTGCATGGTCAGGAAAACTTCTTACCTATTGTTTCCAAGCAACAAAGAGAGAAAGGAGGTACCAACACTCCCTCAAGGGTCTGCACCTAAATGATCAGAAGCTTTCTTTTAGAAGCTTCACCTCCTCCCAATTGTGATATGGGCCAGAGACCAAGACTTTAAGAGACAGGCCATTATGAGACACTTGTTCAAACCATAACCACAATTATAACCTATTGAACAATGAAAAGAAGCGATGTGGCAGAATTCTTAATTACCACCAAGGAGTTAGTGGGTTTTCCCACTGACCCTGCTAGGCTGATCCTACACAAGGAAGAGAAGCTATTTTCAGTGTTTGTTGCAATCAAGACATGGTCCTTTTCACACAAGGGACCAAGTGTTTATTGACACAGCAAAGATTGTTGAGGCCAGAGTCTCTAGAAACTGCTGACCTAAGAGAAAGATCTAGACATAGAAAATATAGCCTCAGCCCCATGGGCAGAGTAAGCAAAACAGAAATCTGGTTTGTTCTCTGTTGGGAACTTCCATGGGAATGTTGGAGAGGGCTTGATTCCTGGAGGTCACACTTCTCTGGTTCACAGGTCTAGCAATAGCAGCTCTTCCTAAATATATAAACTTCTCTCTGCAGAGAATGTGTGATGAGAGCCACCCTCTTTCGGAATATAATCTGTCTGGAATAGTGTGGAGGGTTCTGTGTGGGGATAATTCATGCTCTGAAGAATCTCCAGGCCATGCTGAAATATACAGTAAAAAAAAAAAAACAAAAACCCCCCCCCCCACACACACACACATAGATTTTCTTTAAAAACCTTCATAGATGAGGTAGAATTTACAGAATTTTGAACATCAGTTTTAATTTTTCTACAAAGCATCCTCAGGAATTTGCTAGGCATAGCCAGAGCCAGACCTCACCTCTACTCTTCTTCCTGGAGTCTTGAGACAGCTGACTGCTTTGTTAAGGAGGGTACTGCTGTACAAGGAGTGGGTTGTAACTAATTACCTGTAGGTCCGCTTAGGTGGGCTGCAACGATTCTATTTTCTCACCCCTTCCTTCATGGCAAAAATCACTAATGAGCCTGTTAAAGGAGATGTGACATGGCTGGGACTCTGATGCAGTGGTTTGTGGAAAGGAAAAGGCAAAACCCTTTGTTGTGAGTCCTTACTGGATACTTTGTCAGTGTTGAGTGTTAATTACTGTCACATAATGCTTTGGGTGATTAATTGACCTTTCTTAGCAGAAACAAAGGCCACTTGCTAATATAGAAAGAAGCAGGGAGCATGCTTTGCTGCTTGCTGCTTCTCCCAGGGGGTAACTTTCTATCTGAACCCCTCCTTCTGGCCATGCCTACTTAGAAATAGCACTGCAAGTATCCCCTCCCTTTTGTGGGGGTCTTTACCCATCAGATTTCATGTCTTTCGGGGCCACCAAGACTGACTATTTCATTCTGAAATGATATGAAAACAACCAGATGAAGAGACAAGCATAAACCATGTACACACAGGAGGTGACTTTGCTTTTTCTACTAACACTTTTGTGGTTGCCCCTGTTACAGCCTGGGCTCGGTGAACTTGGTGTCAGAGCTGAAGCCATTTCCTTAGGCTGCTAAAAACCACATATTTTATCCGCAACTATGGAGAATCTTCTTTAAGCAGAAACACTGTAATATCCTGAAGAATGAACCGTGTGAATCTGACCCCTCAGAAATCCACTACGTAGCCAAGAAGACAGATACACTTGTAAGGTTTATTCAAGTGTCCAGGCTCCCTGCCCTGTCCACACACTGAGGTGGCCTCCCTCAGAGTGGCTGACTCCTGCCACTGTTATTCTCTTGAGCCCTGGCTGGGGAACCCACTTCTCTCCTAGTGGCTCATAGCCAACATTCCCAGAAAATATGAATTCCCTCTCTGGGTTATATAGAGCTACAGGGATGTGAGAAGCCCCCTCTTCCCTTGTTGTAGTTGACTCTGTCTCTGGCTCTGCCACTTTTTGTTCTTTATAGCTTTTGCCCTTTTTTCTTCTCCATCTCTCATCACCCACCTCAACAACCATTCATGGCCCGCATAAACATTCGCAACAATCCCCTAGTAGGTTTCTGTAGGGTGATTATGTTGTTTCATGGTAAATAATTGTCCCACCCACTGGTTTAATAAAAAGCCCTGATTGGCCAACGGCAGGCAGGAAGTGTGGGCGGGGCTACCAGACTAAGAAAACTCTTGAGAACAGGAAGCACAGAGCAGAACACCAGAGAGAAGCCAGAAGAAGCAGAGGACAACTATGCTGCTCTGAGGAAAGGTACTGATCCACATGGCTGAACAGGATAAGAGTCATGGGTTAGATTAAGGGTAAAGAGTTAGCAAGTTATATGCCTGGGCCTTAGGCAGATCAGCATAAAACTATTGTATGCATCTGTGTGTCTCTGAGGGTCTGTGGGTCTGTGGGTCTAAACCTTGAGGTTAGGCCCAAAAAGTCTGGGCCAGAAACCACCTACTACAAGTTTCTTGGTCTCTGACTTCTCATGTCCTGAAGAATGTTTTTTTTTTTTTTTTTTTTTTTTTTTAAATTGGAAAATCTGCTTTTGTTGTTTTGTGGCTCCTTATTATCTTTCAGTGAGGGAAAGTTCTTGAGATGGCCACATCATTCTATTTGATCAGACCCATATCCACTTGTATTGGCTTCTGTGCCTGGCTCTTTTTATCTACTACCCTCTACCCTCCCTTGCTTCCTACACTCTTGCCTTTCCATCCCCATTTGACTGCTAAATACATGGTTTTTTCATGCAAAATTCTCTTATATGTGACTTCCCAAATGAGCATTTTTCTGGCATGTGTGGGGACATGAAGGTAGATTGACTTTTATGGGTTCCATGCCATTCTGGACTTTTCTGCTGTCATCACACAATCTTACTTATGAAGAGTGCCATTCTCAGGATCTTGTGGAGTCCACTTGGATAGGGTTTGACAGTTTTGTCCCATCACTTAGCATAGTCTCTGCTCCAAAGGAGTCCCATTAATTATTACGGAATGCATAAACAAGCTAACAACATTCCACAGGGGTCATCCTTTCAATAATTATTTTTATCACTATTTATTTATGTCTGTGTGAGTATATATATGTAGATATGTGTGAATATGTAGAAGTCAAGATAACCTATGGGAGTCAGTTCTCTCTTTCCATCATGTGAGCTCCAGACAGTGAACTCAGGTCCTCAGGCTTAGAAATCAACACCTGCACCTGCTTGCTGAACCATCCCTCTTGCCCAGAAGAATTCTTTAATAAAATTTCATCCTTTTTTTCCTGTTTCTTTTTGTCTTCCTTTGAATCTATTTTTTTCGGCTTACATGTTGTTTCTCCATTTCCTATGCCATGCTGTTAAATGGCGTGGGCAAAGAATGAATTTAGCTCTAAATAAGTAGATGCTGGAGAATGAAGATTTTACAAAATACTTACTGATATAAAGGCTTACACGAAAAGACAAGTGAATGCTTGTATGCCCCAGACTGATATGTTAGGGCTTTGGAATCTTTCTAGTGTTTTGACCTTGAACTTTACAGTTTTAGAACTATGAAAAATACATGTGTATTGTTTAATGAAATCAGCCTAGGGTATTTTGTCCAGTCAGACTATAACAAAAGACAGTATTTCAGTGGTACAATTTTATGTTATGAGGTAGACTCGTGGGAAAACTACTTCATAATAGCTCAGCTATCTGTCAATTAGATCATCTACACAACTCTCTTGTGTACAAATTACTTAATGTGTCCAAGTCTAAGAAAAAGTCAAACACATACTCTTAGTTCTATATATCCCTAGGATGGATTTCTCCATTGTGAGCCTAGACATTCTAGGTCATGCAGCTTAGCCCCTGTTGCGTCTTTTCACGTTGCTTCAAAGACAGTAACTTTACTGACATTGACACCTCCACCCTTCTCCTTCCAAGAAGCTGGGTTGAGAACAGGTGATGGAGGGATGAAGGCAGGATCATGTAGTCTGATAGGTCCTTTTGTACTTCAGTGTGAGCCAAGATGGCACTTCAAAGCCAACTAAAGGCCACAGGGGATCAGCCAGGCTTCCCTGAAACAATAATAAAGAAACATTTGGTGCCAACAAAGCAATCATATTTTGAGTTTCTATCTTCAGTGGATGGGTGTTCATATTATTTTAACACCATGGTCTCAATGACGTCTATTTCTGTTCTCTTTTTATTTGATATTTTGGTTCGAAAAAGAATTTACCTCTTTGTTTGTTGGTCTGGAGAGTGTCCCATGTTTCCAGTACTGCTAGGTAATGAGTACATAACACATTGAACATAAACACATTCATCCACATGTCTGTGATCCACTTTCAGTAAATCTACAAGCTGAAAGCCAGCAGGAATTATGAACACAACCCTACTGAGCATCAAGGCAGGTAAGCCACTCCCCTCTCTACCTCTTTTAAACAAGTGCATTCTGTGCTAAGGAACTATTAAACACAATACACAGCATTTGTGTGTTGGTGCCTTCATAAGTTTTAAGTTTTAGTACAAATGAGTTATTAAGAAGAGGAAGGGCAAATGTGTGTACAGTATGAGCACTTTTATTAGGTCATGTGAGCAAGCCTCAAGACAGAGGCCACCTTCAAGGTCAAAGTGGGAGCAAGGTAGGAAGCTTTCATTCTGAAGCCCTTTGACCTTGCCCTTCTTAGCTCCAGAGTTAAAAACAATAAATGTGTGTTGTGTAATTATAGCAGCCTAGTACATTGTCAAGCTTATATGTGTATATATATCTCCACATACACACACACTCTCTCTCTTTCTCTCTCTCCATTTCTGAGTAAATGAACATTTACTTATATTTTGAATAGCATAGAATGATTATTGAACAAACCAGCCCACACGCCTGTTTTTTTAGCTCCACCATTAGGGTACTCTCTTGGGGTTGTCCAGAAGGTTCTCGTTTATCAAAGCCTGGGGGCTTTTCTGTAAACCCCTAATGTCCAGGCTTCTTTTTCCAGAAGTGGAAAGACATGGACAGACAGAAGACATGGTTCCAGCTGATACGACCTGTGGGAGATCTTTATTTCAGATCCTAATTAAATTAGATAGAAAAGCTTGTAGTAGCTGATGAGCAGCTAGCTAGGAAACAGCTGTGGCAGGGGTAGTATGATGCTAGTGTTTTTTTCTTCCAAAGTAACTTCTTATGAACTAAATGCCTTTCATTCAAGGCCTTTCAATTTAAAAACCCAAATGCATAGAAATGATAAAAACATCAACAGGTCGTAACTATGGGGTATGAAGGTTGTTAGCATGGGTCTTCTGAGACTGAGACAGTCAACTAGCTGAGAAAGAGGGTTCCAGAAGATGGGGGATGGGTGAGAGGTGGGAGAGATTCTGAGAGCTCTTACCAGAGTTGATTTTGTTAGTAAGGTTTTGGCAGCTTCTCCTTAATAGTTATCTCAGTGGTAGATAGAGATAAAGCTCCCAAAACAGTTGCTCACCCACTGCTTCAGAAGCCTGGACTTGGCAATACCAGAAATTGTCCCCTGGTTCTGAAAACAAGAAGATATGTATTGTGTAGTTTTTAAAACAAACCAAAAATGATTATTTCTAGGATTCAGTTGTCCATCATTTATTGATAAACTGCCTCTCAACGCTCTTGTTTTAGGTTCAGTCTACATTTTTCTGAACATTTCCCGATATTTCTGTCTAGCTATTTCTATCTGTACCACATTTTGTTGGGATATCATTCCTTATTCACCTATGAAGTCAACTACTTGTGTGTGTGTGTGTGTGTGTGTGTGTGTGTGTGTGTGTGTGTGGTCTTGGGATTGAATCCTCACATACATTTACCTTCTAGGCAAATGCTCTACCAATGAACTACAACCCCAGGCTTGGATCAGAAATTCTCTATGCTGAGGTTGTCGAGTGCTTAGTAATCTGCAGTGTGGAAGAAACCGTTCCAGTCTCTGTATTTGTGAGAGTAGGCCTTGTTAAACAATTGCAACCGATGTTTAGTTTTGAAACTCAGAAAACCACAGCGTGCAATAACAGGCTGAAAGCAAGGGGAGATCATCTGAGGTCTTTCCTTCAGCTGAAAGGTAGCTTACAAGCCAGTCTCATGTGTAAGCTCTTATGGAGTTGTCAAGGAACTGTTTCTTTAGTATCTCTGGAAGCAGTTTGCTAAACAAACTCATGACTGCTTTACAGGCACCATCAATGCAAAGATCCGCCAGATGAAGGAACTGGGTAACCCTTGCCTCACTTGAAAATTCAGATTCAGTCTGGGAGTATAGCTCTGTGGTCCAGCGCTTTCCCAGCATGCCTGGGGGCTTTTCAATCCCTGGAAGTGGAGGCAGGGATGGTGTGAGAGAAATGTATGTCTAAACTTGCCCCAACTCAACCCTTTCAGATGAGAGCGAGGGCACTATGAAGTGCTGCTTATGGCAACCTCTAACCCAATGGCAGGAGCAGAAGCATTTTTATTTAATGCAGCCCCCCCAGCCCCCCAAAAGATGAAATTAATGAATAGACATTTCTACTACACACTTCCTACATTGTTATTTATACACAATGGATGCTCAATATGTATGAATTACGTGGTTTATCTACCCATGTAAATATTCATTTTATCTAAAGCACTCAAGTGTAAACAGCTTCAACTATGTTTGACCAAGTATCCAGGTACTCTGTTGCCAAGGTAATACATTAAAACCAACTATCTCAAGTTGGTAGTCTGGCTAAGCCATCTCAAGGTCATATTAAAGCTTGTGGGCACTTAATCACTCAATGACATTTACAAGTTATAAATATCTGAGATACCTGAGGAAAGCCAAATCTCTATCTGTGTGTGGCAGCCTTGGAAGAAGATAGGTAAAGACTGATAAAAGATAGGAGAAAATAAGTAAAGGCCAGGTCCCAGTTCCTGGACAGGGAGAGAGAGAATAAGCCTTGAATCCACGGCAGTGCACTCTCTCTAAGATGTGCTCTCAGAAGGTAAAGACCAAATTCTACAGCCTGGGACCGCGGAGTCTTCTCAGCTGATGCTGAGCCTCTTGGTTTGGTCTGTTTTTGATGCTTTGTTTCTGAACGGCTCACCATGCCATTGATTTCCTCAGCCAGTACATGGCAAGTCCTACTGTGCGCTAGGCTCCGTCACATGACTGAAATGTCTGACATCTGATTCTGCCCACACAGCTCACTTTTCCTGCTCTGCCTTTCTGAAGTGAACTCTTCCCTTTAAGGATCACCTTTAACGTGTAACTGCGATCTCCTCATTTTACTATGAATGGCTCCTCTCCCAAACATGAACATAATCATTTTTGCTGCAGTTCATTTGGAAGTAGAGACAGGTCAATACTTTATCTTAAATTACCAACCTATTTTTGCATTTTGACTTTTCCTATTTTACATATTACATGCTTCTTTTATCTTTCCAGCTGAATTTTAAAACATGAGAACATGATTTCTAGTATCTTGGTGTTCTTCATGAACAAAGGGAGCATGTGATATTTGCTGTCTATACTTGAAATCTACTAGAGATAATGGGGGGGGGTTGTTAAGAAACAGTCCCCACCCCTTTTACAGTGGCAGATAACCAGATATAGAATTGAGATACTTTGGGACTTGTGCAGGGATCATTTGGGAAGTATCTGCCTCTAATGAGAAAGATAACTTACCCAGGTCAACATGAAAGTGATTTCTAAGTGCATTCACAGCCCTAAAAAAATGAACAGGCAAGACAATGTCCCAGAAAGTAGGGCCTGATTGAAGTTCACTCTGTGATCCTTTTCAGAATCAGTGGTTTTTAATTGCAAGAAATATATAAGCTGGTATCTAGAGGGACTTTCGTGTCTAGGAAAAAAAAAAAAAAAGATACACATCTTCCCTTTTTCCTGGCCTATTATCTGACATATTTGCAATTTCACTTCTTGGTCCCCAAGGAGGATTCATCTTCCAGGGCTGGACACGTATGTTTAAGCAAAACTACTACACAAGAGTAGAGGAATCAGCATCAGTAACAAAGCCATGTTTCCATTTCTAGTCTGATCACTAAACTTCTAGCCGAAACTGCAAGAGATACACTGTAGGTGTCCTTAAACATCAATAAAGTTGATTTAAATGAGTTGAATCAAGCCCACAATTACAAAGAAATTGGCAACACTAATATGTGTTAATGATAGGTGGGCCTCCTGATTTTGAGAAACAGTAGCAAATGCTCCTTAACTTCACTTTGGGCTCCAGTGTAAGACAGCACATGTTTGGTTAAAGGAGTCACATGGCTTTGAACTCAGTACTCAGTTACTGCTAGACATCATTCCACTCCACAGACCTTTCCGGCTGAAACAAACAACCTTCGGCCCTCATCTGGTTAGCTGCCTCCTCTTTCCATGATCACTTCCACACACATGCCAGTGGCCAGAGCAATTATGTGGCTATTTAAGAGGTTGTTTGTGTGGATGGGGACCTCTCCCACAGCAGTAGCATCGTGGGGCACATGGCTCGTGGATGGAGAAGTACTTCAACAGTATAGCATTTGCCGGGCATGGAAAAGGCCCTTGTTTCAATCTCCAGCCCCTCTAAAGAGAGGACAGAAACGAATGTTAGCTTACACTTTTATTTTATTTTGAAGATCCTTCCAGTATGCACAAGTCACACACTGAGTCTAATGCATGTAGTATGAGGTTTCTGGCCCGGACTTTCAGGCCTAACCTCAAGTTCTAGGCCCACAGACCAACAGACCCGCAGTCCCACAGAGACACACAGAAGCTTCCAATAGTTTTAGGCTGATCAGCCTCAGGCCCAGGCATATCACTTGCTAGCTCTGTACCCTTCACCTAACCCATGTCTCTTGTTCTGTTCAGCCATGCGGCTCGGTACCTTTTCTTAGGGCAGCATAGTTGTCCTCTGCTTCTTCCAGGCCTTTCTCTGGAATTCTGTCTGGTGATCTGTTCTCAGAGTTTTTAGTCTGGTAGCCCCACCTACACTTCCTGTCTGCCTTTGGCAATCAGCTCTTTTTATTAGACCAGTGGGTGGGACAATTATTTACCATGAGACAACACAATACCCCTACACCAGAGCATACCATCCCTTCACAGACCATACTTTAAATATCACCAAGTCAACACAAAACACCATTCTTTCCCCTCCTACCAACCCTCCAAATGCTCTTCAAAAGAAAATGTTTTTTGCTTAAACCATCTTCTGTTCTTTCATCGTCCCCTGAGACTTAGTTTGAAATCCTTTTCCATCCTCTGACACTATATCACCTGAGTTTTCTGGACTGTTAAGCTTGCAGCTATACCAGGGCTGTGTCTGTTTAGTTTCCCACCAGCTGCCCATGGCCAAGCACAGTATCCAGCAACTGGGATGCACCCGATGCCCACTTATCAGGTGCAAAAAATGCACTGAGTTCAAATTGCTGTGGACTTATTGACACCTTCAGTACGGTTGTGGTGTGTCTTTTAATGTAGCTTGGATGTCAACATGGCCCCAGGTGGCAAGCAGGCTATAAACTTGTTCTGATGCTCGTGTGAATTTTTTCCTGTTTTTTAAAGTATTGTCTTCTTAATGTTTTATTGTTTGAGCATCCCCATTTATTATTTTTTTTTAAAGTGAAGTCCAAAATGTTTCAAAATTTAAAACTTTTTGAGTACTGATGTGATAATTAGAGTGGAAAATTCCACAGCCATGACTCATGTGATATGCAGTCAAATGCAGAGAGACTAAAAATACTGTAAACTTGCGATTATGTGCATAAGTAACATAAATGAATTTCATGTTTGGAATTGAGTCCTAAGATATGTTAAGAAATTCCTAAGATATCTCATTGTAAAGATGTCTGTCTTCCAAAGTCAGACTAAAAAAAAAAAAAAACCCAAACCAAACACCCAAGACATTTCTGGTTCCATGTATGTTGTATAAGGGATATTTAACCTGCGTTAAGTGGCCTATTTCTTTTTAGAAACAAACAAACAAGCAAACATATTTTAATTGACTCTTTGGAAATTTCACAGCATGCACCCCAATCCCACCCTTTTCCCAGTCCCTCAGTATCCACCTTCGCCCTTATAGTGTCCCCTCCCCAAAGGAAAACATAAAAATAAAATTTAAAGAACAAATAAGAATATTAAATAAAAACAAAAAACCAAAACAATCAAAAGAGCAAACAATCAAACCCACTTTGTCTTTTTTCTTTCCCTCCTTCCCATCACCTGATCAGCCTTCCCAGTGGCGCTGGAGATATTGTCTCTCTCCCAATATGCACATTTGCCCCGACAGCTGTACTTGCAAATATTCATTGTGTGCTATATTGTTGTTCAGGTTCAAGGGCAGGGACCTCTGGTACACCATCAATGCTGGATTCTAATCGAGTCACGGACCCAGACACGGCTCTCAGCTGTAGCTTGGACCTAAATGCCTCTATGCCCTTAGGTAACAGTACAGGCCACTCAGATCAGGGTGGCTCCTGTGGTAGCGTGGCCCTCAGGCGGCGATGTGGCACATGCGGCAGCCCAAACCCAAGGAGTCTTCATGGCCTTTGGTGCTAACAGAAGCAACAGACATCAACACAGAAACCACAGCTGCGGCAGGACCACAGATCTGCATATGGTCCTTGGCAGCAGCCCAGGCCCTGATGTCAACATGGCCCCAGGTGGCAAATAGACTTCCCATATCAGCTTGTTCCTTACCTTTGCCTCAAGATCTGCCTATCTCCATAGGACATGAACCATTCTGTCTGTCTGTCTGTCTGTCTGTCTGTCTGTCTGTCTGTCTGTCTGTCTCTCTCTCTCTCTCTCTCTCTCTCTCTCTGGGTGGGTACTAAGCGTCTGTCATTTGCTGGGCTCCTCTATCGTCAATTTCTTGAACCCTAATGTCAATCTCAACTCTCATCTTCCTCCAGCTTCAGAGACTTTAGGAATCCTAATTTTACACACCCCGTGTTTTTATTATCCCTTTCAAACTAGCAGGTTCACTTCCATGGCTTTGTTCAAACCACTAAGAAGGTGAAGTGGGGACATTTTCCAAGAAATGCCACATGGCATACTACCTTCCAGACTGCCACTTAACTATTATTGGAAATTTAGTGCTTACAGGATGTCCCAGACAAGCCCATCTGACTGCCCTACGGTGCTTCAGCAGCCTCTCCAGGCAGGATCACTTATTAGCACAGCTTATGCATTGTTGAGCCTGCTTTTCTCACTGTGAAATGCTGGTGTTGGGGAAGGTAAGCTGGGGATGCATCATACAGTGTGCACACAGTGCTTACCTCCACACATCGGCTAGCTGTGAAGTACCTGACGCAGATGTCGTCCTTTTAGAAAAAGCAGCCAATCCTTTTGTGCTCTTGTCAATAGGTTCAGAATTAGAAGATAAATTTACCAGTCTCAAATTCAGGTATGTTCTTCATTCCCAGAATCCCCACTTTTGACTATTGGAACATGTTACAACTGCATTCCCTAAAGTATTCATTCTTAGGCAGCCAAGAACTTGGAGAAGTTCCAAATCATACAAATAAAAGCCCATAGATAATCCCAGAAACATCTTTGGAAACTGCTCTGGTTCTTCACACAGGTCAGCAACTTCAAGTTCCCCCAGATTAATATGCTAACTAATTTTAATGAAACCTTTGGGACCCTTTTATTTATTTATTTTTATTTTTTAGCATATTCTTCCACTTAATTGTGTTTGCTCAGGAACATCCAAGCCAATCTGAACTGAAAAACAGGGAAACACAAAATGAATTCATCTCTGAAAATCCACAATGTGGAAAACACACTTGTACCTAATAAAAAGGAGCATGGATGAGAAATTCAAGGATATGGGGATTTCAGGGCATTCCTCTACACTCCTCTCAATCCCACCTGTCAAGCACATGTTAACCTCAACTTCAGACACATTTTCAATAGTAAATACCTGCATGTATTCTCAGGATCGAACTAGAGTATTCAGTTTATGATTTAGCCACGAGTCTTTCCCTCAGCAAGAGACAGATGCATACCCAGATTCTAGGGCTTCAAGGATGTTTGCACTCTGCCTAATTTTAAGTATTTTTATTTGTGACAAGTTTCTCAGTCATTTCACTAGTCAAGAGGCTTATTCAGATAGGGCTCAAACTTGGTCCTTGGTCCAAGGACTCAGAACCACCCTGGATCCCAGGGCTAAAGGCTCTTCAGACTGCTTTCATGTGGTGGCAATTGCCCAAACATGTGAATATGCTAACTTTACTGAACTTAGAGGCTATTAAAATTTATTTTTCTTATACATACACAACAAATATTAATATGCTAAATAAGTAAATCAGGAGATAAAAATGCGACAAAAATACTATTTTCTTGTCAAAAATGTTAGGACAGTTGATAAACTTAGGTTCAAACAATGAAGTCATATTAAAATTTTATAGTAGTAATATGTTAGTATTAAGCTATTTGATAATTGTAAAAACCAAATTCAAGAAGTGCCTTGGCAGAAGGATCTACCTAACATGCAGATTTAGACAAAAACATTTCTAGTTGACAGAGAAGTTCAGGGCCTGAAAGGTCTGGACCTGCAGTCACCCCTCTGGAAGAGAACACCTCAGGCCGAGAAGGGTTAAAAGCTGAGGTGATGGCTTCTGGAGGCCTGGGAGAGGGGTCGGAGGTGTGAAGTAAATCACATGGCTAATGTGTCTGCTTATCAGTTATTTGCTATTCTGTTCTTTGTTCCTAGCTTTAGATGGATCTCAATTCTCTCCTACCCATCTATGTTAATTGAGGTTTCTTTTAGAGAATACGATTATGTTCTGATAGGCAACACAGACTAGAAATATGTCTGACCAACTTTTTAAGAAGTAGGAACAACTTAGAATTGCTTGAAAATATTTCTCTATAAAGAGTTGAATTTTATAAATTTGGACTCTAGCAGTTCAAAATTTATTAAAGTAAGGGTGTGGGTCTTTCTAGTTTATTTTGCATTTGAAGAAAGAAAGCTGATCTGTCACTATTTTAAAAGCAAAAAATTACTCACAAATTTGTTAGTATGCTAATTAAAACATTATCCCAACATGATTTATCACAACAACTCTGCAAATATTCCTAGTTCCAATGATTTGCAAGTTTCTGTCCTTTATGGGATATAATAGCTTTTATTTTATGAGATATTTCTTTTTAAATATTTCATAATTCTTACTGGGTTATCCCTCATTAGTCCAAATTGTTAAATATTTTATCTTAGCCTAAATGTCTCTTACAGCGCTTATGAACCGACCATTTTCAAAGATTTTTCAGCATGTAGCCTTTTTTTTTCATGTAAGAAATTCATCTGGTATAGAAATTATTCAGAGATTTAAGAGAATATATTAAGGAAAAGGCATCAGAGGTAAAAATAAATAAATAAATAAAACAAAATAAGGAGTTACTTGTGTAGAGGAGACAAAAGCGAACCTGTCTGGGAGATGGAGAGAAACCATCTATTATGCTCATTTTGGTAATTTAAGAATGTAACAGTGGAAGGGAAACAAAATGACAGAAAAGAACGAGAAGAATCGTGTCTCCTGTTCCACTTTCTGCTGGCGAGAATTTCAGGGGAAAGTATTTAGTCACATTCTTGGCTTCCTTCTGAGATATCACATTGCAGGCTCCATGTTCAGCCTGAGCAGCAGAGCACCGAACAGTGATTGCCATGGTGACAAGAGATGGAGAGAATTATATAATGTTTGTTACCAGAAATTTCAGTGCAGAGGAGATGTGCTCCATCGGAAGAGCTCCCATTCTAGAGGCCAAGAAAGCCAAGATGAATTCACACTCAAGTGCTCAGGTTGAAGCAGTGTTGGATAATCTGACAGATTTCAAAGCCCTGCTGGTCCTCACTGTGTGAACTACGTGGGATGAAATCAAGATCATTGGCTCTGTGTCCAGGATCTCCTCTCCTTGAGAATGCATGTGCAAGCACACACATATTGATTATATAAGAACATATAGTCAAGGCTATGGCATAAATAGAATACAAATAGGAAAATTAACTCCAGTGCACTCCCCCAAACTCCCAACTTCTTTTATAACGATCTATGTTTGTTCCTTTTAATTTTGAAACATACTATACATAAAATACCAAAAAGTTTGTATTACTTTGACAAACATATAATTCATATAACAAATTTTATTTTAGCCTCTCTGGGTTTCCCTAAAGATCTAAAGGGGGTTCAACCAAGTGGTCCTCATTTTAAGTGGAAGAATAACTGGCCCAATGCCAGTGCTTTAGATTAGTGTCTGTGGTTCTGTGTAAAAATGGCAAAGGGAAAATAAAGGAATAAATAAAACTACACACACACACACACACACACACACACACACACACACACACACACACACACACACGACTCACCAGGGTTTGGATGTTGTCCTCCAAAGACTGATGTGCTAAAGGTTTGTTCCTGAACACAAGCCACTTCTGGGAGATGGGAGGTGGTGAAACCATGAGAAGGTGAAGACTAGTGGTAGGTTCTTGAGAAGCTGAGGATGTGCTGCTGAAGTGGATTGTAGGACCATGGCCTCTTCCTTTTGCTTCCTTCCCTCCCTCCTTCCCTTTTTGCTTCCTAGAGCGCCCCAGACTGAGTCTACCCAATCTTAAACTAAAGAGTCTACAACCAGAACTTCTAAAAGTCTTTTTTCCTTACAGTCGATTATGTCACTCTTTCATTATAGTGACAGAGAGGTGACCAACACAGAATCTGAGGAACAGAAAGAAGAAATACATCCTGAAGTAAAGGACTTGGTCCTGGAATGGCCTATACAAGAAGGCAGACTTAGATAAGATAGAGACAAAGAGAGAGAGGAGAGGAGGGAGACAGTCAGAGGGATGGAGAAATACAGACAGATCTGGTACTTTGAATGTAATCGGCTCCCGTAATAGTACCTCATAGGAAAGCACGGCTTTGTTGGAATGGATATGATCTTGTTGAAGAAAGTATGTCTCTGTGGGAGCAGGCTTTGAGGTTTCGTATGCTCAGAATACTGCTCAGTGTGACAGTCATTTTTCTGTTGCCTGCAAGATGTAGGACTCTCAGCTACTCCTCCAGCACCAGGTCTGCCTGCACACTATGCTCCCTGTCATAGTAATAATGAACTGAGCCTCTGAAACTGCAAGAGAGTCATCCCAATTAAATGTTTTCTTTGTAAGAGTTGCTGTGGTCATGGTGTTTCTTCATAGAAATAAAAATCTTAACTAAGACAGAAGATGGTGTTGAGGACTAACTAGGGTATTTCTTTGATAGGCCTGGCTATGCTTTCATTTGGAGAAATTTGGTCTTTGGTACTTTGGGCTATGAAAGCCAGTGGAAAGCTTTAAGCACTGCTTGTAGGAATGTGGAAGCCAGACACACTAAAGTTATTTGAACTGTCGGGAGCTAACTCATAAAGTCTCAGAGGAGAATTTTAGCATGTTGCCTAGAGAGTGTTATTGAATATTTTGTTGAAGAAAGAGGCCATCTTTTTCTTGTATTCAAAATGTTTGCCTGAGGCTAAAGTAAAGAGTTTTGAATTGATTTCATTGGCAGAAGAAATCTCAAAACAGCCTCGTATTGACTCTATTGTGTGGATATGGGTATCTCTAACGAAAATTTATAATGAAAATGAGCCAGCTGAGCAAGGTACATTGCAAAATGTAAATTTTGAAGGAAAAAAAAAAGAGCCCCAGAAGGTGAAATGGAGCCAAGTCCTGTGTTCAGGGAAACAGATGGATTAAGAAATGGAACAAAGGCAGTGGTGACCTCAGGGTAAGATCCCAGCTAAGTTTTCCAATTTGTGGAAAGAAGCTAAAGAAAAGCTTAGATGGGGCCTCTTTTTGTCTCAGCACTGGGGAAGGCAGAGGTGGTGGATCTCTGAGTCTGAGGCCATCGTAATCTACAGAGCCAGTAGGACAGCCAAGCTTTGGTTGTGAAGGACTGAAAGCTGATGAGCATGTGATTGAATGGGGGGGGTCATTCTAGCCCCAGAACGTGGCAGCTTTGGACATGTAGAATTTGTTGGCTTTAGAATTAAGAATTAGAATTAGGTTATAGAATTTGCCTCTGCACCCAAGGAAAGCAGCTGGGGTCAGGTATGTGTCATCAGGGGTGTTCCTGAATGGAGACCAAGAAAGGTCAGTGCGTGAAGCTGTCAAGTTGAATTCTGGACTGACTGCCTTGTAGAACCCAAGGAGTTAGAGATGTCAGAGTCATGGGATACCTACTGAGGAGAGCTAGCGAGTGCAACCAGCCCAAGAGAAAGAAGTGTGTTACAGTCAGCAAAGATGAATGGAACTGAAGATCTAAAGAGCGTTTGCTATCAGACGTGTAGGTACCGAGTTTGGAGTTTGCTCAGCTGTTTTGGTCTTATTTTAGTTCAAAATTTCACTTCCCTGCATTTTGGAATGGTAATGTGTATCCTGTGTCATTATATGTTGGAAGTATGTGATCTTTATTTTAAATTTATTTTATAGGGGATTACATTTTATAAGAGATTGCATGAATCTCTGAAGAGACTTTGAATTTGGAACTTTTAAACATTGTTAAGTCTTTTATAGATCATGGGGACTTTTGAAGTTGGACTAGATGCATTTTTCAGTATGATAGTTATAAGCTTTGGGGGGCTAGGGTATAGAATGTGGTAGTTTGAATGCAAACTGGCCCCCATAATCTCATAGGGAGTTCACTATTAGGAGGTGTGGCTGTGTTGGAGTGGGTGTGGCCTTGTTGGAGAAAGGGTATCACTGTGGGGGCAGGCTTTGAGGTTTCGCATACTCAGGATACCACCTAGTCAACTTCTTGTTGCCTGCAAGATGTAGACCTCTCAGCCACTCCAGTACCACATCTGTTTGTGTGGCAATGCTCTGCACCATGATTGTTGGTTTCACGTGTGAGATCAAACATACTCTACCAGATCCACACTAGAGTTTATTCAGGGGAGTTGCTGAGTGGGTAGGAGGGAGAGAAGCAGAAGAGAGAGAGAGGAGAGAGAGAGAGAGAGAGAGAGAGAGAGAGAGAGAGAGAGAGAGAGAGAGAGAGAGAGAGAAACTTTCACCCTTCACGTGGCAGCTCCTTTTAAGAGAGTGGGTGGGCACAGATTTACATAGCTGCATCTAGGGGCATGCCCTCCATACAAGGTGTGTTCTGATGGCACCATGTTGGGTTTACCACATGGCCGCTATGTGCCGGGAATACTTACAATTATGATAATGGACGGAACCTCTGAAACTGTAAGCCACCCCAATTAAATGTTTTTCTTATAAGAATTGCTATGGTCATGGTGTCTCTTCACAGAAATAAAAACCCTAAGACAGGCAGACACAAGGAGACAGAGAAACAGAGGGAGATCTCACAGTTACCATCAGACTTCTAAAGCTTCTTCTCCATCAACTGAAAAGACCGTGGCTAAATTGCCCACATTTCACAGAGGGCTTTCTATACATGTCTCCCTCCTCTCCATTCTGTTCCTCCTTTTATCACCAGTAGCCTGACTATTTCAGAGTGGCTTCCTGCCTAGCCATGCTGTTGGTCACTGCTGACATTCCCATTGCTCTTTGGATCTGACATATGTTGAGAGAGTAAGGCAGCAAGGGAAGAATGGCCCCATCACATGCACACTCTAAAAGGCCCTTCCCCAAACTGTCCCTCCAAGTTTCTTCTCTGACCTTTTCCACCTTCAGGCCATTTTTCCAAGGCACAAGACTCACTCCTATTAGACCCAGAGTAGCCAAAGCACAGCTAAGGGAGAATACATTTCTAAGGGGTGCCTACTACCCTGTCTTTTCTCTGAATCTCACATACACTGTCCAGATGGGTTCTTCATCTGCATCCTGATGACTGACTTCAGCGGTGTGGCGCAGCATAACTTTAGAATTCTCTTCCAGATGCCTCTTGAGCTATTTTTTTCCTTAAACCACAACTTTGGATTAGTGGTGTAGACTGAAAACCAGTTTCAACCATAGCTTTCTGGGATCAAAATCAGAGCATATCACTTTGAGATAGAACGTTTAAGAATGTGAGACAAGGCCATTTTTCTGTTGATAGATTAATTTTATTTTATTGTTTATCTAAGATGTTACCTAATCATCCTTAGATAATTGTGTTTATTGGCCTGTGAGATGGCCTAGTGTTAGAGAACACTCACTGCTCTTACACAGAGCCTGGGTTTGGTTCCCAGCACCCATGTCATGTGGTTCACTATAGCCTGTAACTCTCTCTTAAGTGGATTGGATGTTGATGGCCTCCGTAGGCATCTGCTCATGTGCATTCAATATACATACACACACATGTACACACACATGCACACACATGTACACATACATACACACATGTACATACACATACGCACACATGTACACACACATGCACACGCATGTACACATACATACACACATGTACACATACATACACACACATGTACACACATAGACACACACACATGTGTACACACATGTATATACACACACGTACACACACACAGAGTTAAAGATAAAATTAATCCTTAACAAATGTATTTCTTTATTTCTGTTTTATTTTTATATAAAGGTCCAGAAGTTGCTTGATTGGTCATTCTACAAGGTTTTGCCTTTTGGTCCTTGGTTAGTTTTTTCCCTAACTCATTCCCCCTTTGACTTTCTAGCACACCTCGGTCGACATCCCCAGGAAACATTCCTAGCTCTTTGTCATCTTGTTCTTTTACGCTTTGGTATCTCAGTAACCTCCAGATTGATGTGGTTCTTTTTCTACTTTTCAAAGGCGACAGTAGGTTCTTTGTCGAAGTTAAAACACTATCTTATATTTTGCACTGTAGACACATTTCTCTTTTTGTCTCCACAAGGGTGAGTCTTAGACTCTACTTTTCATGATCCTTCTTTCTTCCTTTAAGAAGCCAACACATAACCCATTCCTCAGACTGCTAGTGGCTGAATTGCTCATAGCCTCAGGCATATACACAGTTCTGAAGAACTTTTAAATTGTGTATGAAGTCCGTGTCCAGTTTTCTTTTTTAAAAAATAATTAAATTTCCTGGCCATATGCTTTTAAGGATCTGCTTTGCCCTTTTCCCCTCCTGCAGCTGAGGACCAGTATGGTTTGCTTTGGATCTGGAGGAGTGAAGGAACCTTTGAGAGTGAAGCTGGATGTTTCTGGTGCTGAGATGCCGCTGTACACTCCAGGTGCACTCCTCACAAAGGATGAAAGCCTGGTGTTGGTGTAATCTGTAGAAATGAACCGCTGAGCTAACTGAAGGCTTCAGCTCCAAATCCCATGACTAAAATACCCTCCTCCTTGATTTTTTAAAAGCTGGATTTTTTTTTTCTTTCCTTTTCACAAAAACTATCTCCACAGTGTGCAGAGGCATCGGTCACCTATATGAGGTCTGCCAAATCAGAATCTGTCCAGGCCATTGTCATTCACAGAATAAAGTGTGCATGTGCTAGAAGTATTAAAATCATCCCTTTTTTATGTTCAACAACAGCAGAACTGTTACTGTTCAGTTTCTAATTTCATGTTATCCACAAAAGCACAGTTATGATTCAAGTCTTGGGTTTCCCATCATCAAAGGACTTTCACTTGATTATACTGCATAGACTGGCTAGCAAGAGGATTCTCTGATTCTCACTGTATGCTAGTAAGACGAAGCTACTTCCCTTCACAGAAAGCCTCTTAGCTTTTCTTGAGAGATAATATTTGGGAGAAAATTTCTGGAAACTTGATGTTGTAGTAGAAAAGTTCCCAGAAAAAGGACCCTAGTGGTTTCTGGTTCCCTGGGGGATGGAATGGCTACAAGGCAGGCTCCAAGCCCCTTCTGGCCTGGGCAGTGAGGAAAATTGTTCTTTCAGACTCACCATCGCAGACTGAAGCTTCTGCCCAGGCTTCCAAACACCATCCCTTTACGGGCTGGCAATGTGCTTTCCTTAGCACCAATGACACCATTTCTTCTTTGAAAAGAGAAAGTGGAAGGCATGGAGCAGAGCATAGTTCTTTTTTCTCTTTAAATACATCCTGGAGAAACTGCTTGAGGACAATTTACCCTTACTCCCTCGCTTTCGGAAGCTGTACAATACAAGGTCACGTGTCACTTAGTTATCAGCTCCAGAAACATGGTCCGGGCATGTCAAGGTCCCAAGAAGCACTTTGAGCCACTGTGCACAGCTTTGTGAATGTGGGGGAGCCTGTAAAGCTGAGTGCAGAAGAGGCTGCTGGAAGCTCAACCCCTCCCTCTCATTCAGATCAACAGACTTCCCATCAGTGTGGAGCTGGCGTATGGTGACCAGGGCAGTTGTGAACCTGCCATTCATGTTCCATTAACTTCCCTGGGCCACGTTCAGGGCCTTTCCCTACATTTTGTGTCATTCGTTACTACCGCCTGGGGTATAAACTTGATACACCTTGATTATGTTTATAGCTTGAACTGCTCGGGACTATACTACTCAAAGCTCCTTGGCCTTCTTCCAGAAGCTTCTTTATTGCCTTCACAATAACATGGAACAAGTTCCCCCCAAACCAAATTCTTTAAATCAAACAATTGCACCAGGTCTTTGTTAGCTTCTTCCTTTATGTTGTAGGAGACAGCAGTGGAGGCCTTCCCGCCTGCCTCCCCCCAACTTTTCCAGTGGGGGGTCCGAGTAAAATCTTGCATGATTGACAGAGGCCCACACTGGGTCACTCAGGCTACACTTGACATCCGATCAGGTGAAAATTCGGCTCCAGAAACTTGGAGAGGACTTGGGCTGCGGAAACCATTCTCAAAGAAAATTAAACTTTCTCGATGGCTTAAACACATGTTTTTGATACTTATTAAATATCTTTTCTTTCTGGAAAAGACATGCTTCAAGAAAATGAAGAAGAAGATAAATATTAGGCAAAACAATCTCTTCTGCAAATGTCCCAGGGTAAAAGCAAATGAGAAATGTGCCTCTGTCCTGAATTCGGCAATTTGTTTTACTCTTCCCTATTGACTGTGTGTATAACAGTTCACTTCATATGACTTCTTAATTAAATATTTAAGAGCATATAATGGGGAAGAGTGGGTGATGTTAAGCTGTGTTTTATTGCACTAGCTTATTGTGGGTGTTCCTACATTGCAGAGATAGTTTAAACTCCCGGAGGACTCCATCCAAGCAGAGAGCTGAAGGTCATCTCACAGAGAAATTGGGAGCTCAAATACCTCTGGTAGTGTCAATATTAAGGCTTCTATTTTGTTCAGTTCTGGCCCTGAGTATAGTTTCCTTTTTCTTAGAATGGAAAATGGCCTTTTGTTGTCCTGTTCAGAAAGTCTGCATTGTTGAAATATACAATGGAAGAGGGCACTGAGCTAGGGGAGCCCTCTAATGGCAGGCAAAAAGACAATTGCCACTCTTTGTTCCCTAAGACTCAATCCCTCAACCTCCTCCCTGAAGCTGCATCAGAATACCAGCTAAAATCCCCTTCCCTTTTGCCCCCATATCTCCTGTGGATCCCACAGACCACCCCCCTCCTGGCCTCTCTCCCTGACTCATAGCCTACAACTCAGGTGGACACCCCTGCTCAACCACAGGTCATGCTTGCCTCCCTTACCAATAAAAAACAGGTGGGTTACCAGCAGACCTTCTCCATTCTTTCTGTTACCCTGGACCCAATCCCTCAATTTCCTCTCCAGCTCTGCAGCAGACCACCAACTGAGACCTCCCTCCCCATTGCCCATGAATTCCTCAGATCATCCCCTCCTCACCCCCACCACACTTTTTGCATCCCAGCCTCCAACAACAGCAGGCATTTTCTGGGATCACACCAGCCAAGCAGACCAGTAAAATAGGAAACATAGCCACCACACACTCTAAAAATCCAGAGGGGAAGCAGAAACCAAGGAACAGAGCACCCATCCAACAATAAAAAAGCCCAGAAATCAGCACCTAGACCTGTGAGCACCCCAATGCCTAGATGCCAGGCAAAGTAAGAACACCCAATAATATCCAGGACAATAGGTCTCTACTAGAGCGACAGCAGGCTCTGAATATCCCAACAGAGCTGAAGCACAGAAAAGAAAAAATCTTAAAATCAACTATACAAAGATGAGAGGTTCTTAAAAGAGAAACGGACAACCCCTTACAGGAAGCCAAGAAAACACAAACAGTTGAAAGAAATTAATAAAAGCATTCAAGATCTGACAATGGAAATAGAAACAATAAAGAAAACACAAACTGAGGGAATTCTGAAAATAAAAAATTTAGGAATTCAAGCAGGAAATACAAAGGCAAGCTTTCCCAATGGAATATAACAGATGGAAGAGATAATTTCAGGAATGGAAAATATAATAGAGGAAATAAATACATCAGTCAAAGAAAATGTTTAATCTGAAAGCTTCCTGACACAATACATTCAGGAAATCTGGGACACCATGAAAAGACCAAACCTAAGAATAATAGGAAGAGAGGATGAAGAATCCCAGCTCAAAGGCCCAAAAATACTTTCAACAAAATCATAGAAGAAAAATCTCCTAACATAAAGGAGATCCATACAAAGTACAAGAAACATTTGAACAAACAAATAGATTAGACCAGAAAAAAGTTCTCTTGCCACATAATAATCAAAATGCTAAATATAAAGAAGAAAGAAAGACTTTTAGAAGTTGAAAGGGATAAAGATAAAGTAACATATAAAGGCAGAGCTATTGAATTACACCTGTCTTTACAATGAAATTCTAAACGTCAGAAGTTTCTACAGTTGTGCTACACACTCTAAGATACCAACCCAAACTATTATACTCAGGAAAACTTTCTATTATACTATAGATGGAGAAAATAAGATATTCCATGATAAAGTCAAATTTAAACAATATCTATCTACAAATCCAGGAGATGCTAGATGGAAAATTCCAACCCAAAAGAAGTTAACTAAACCTATGAAAACACAGTAAATAAATAATACCACACCAACAAAACCAAAAGTAGAGAAACATACCATCCACCCACCCACCCACCTCCCTACCACACACACACACTGCCACCACCACCATAGGAATCTGAAGTAATTAATTATATTGTCCTATTACTAAATAAAATTCTGGAGTCAGATATCAGAGTAAAAACCTGATTGATCAGAGAAGAAGCAGGGAAAAGACCAATGATTTTCTTTCTCCCCTTTGTCAATCCGAAAGGCATTTTACTCTTTCTAAGCCCATCCTATGTCTCTATATATGTCCTTCTGAAACATTCAATAGCTAATTTTGACACTTCACCCTCTGATTCAAGGTAAACTTTATTGGTAGTCTCAGGAATGTCACAATGTGATCAAAATAACCCACAACATTCCCCCCTTTTGTCTGAATAGAAAGGAAGGGTTTAACTCTAACACAGTCAAACTATACACGATAAGAACAATTATCAAGTACTGCTTAAATAAAAAGTGAGAGTACAAAGTAAAACTATGTACAGTAAGAACAATTATCAAGTGAGAATTGCATTTACAATGTCCAGTCAAGTTATTCAGAGAAAATACTCCATTATATATCCATCTTGGTGAGTCCAAAGTTTTGTACCTAATTTACTTTTTATCCTAATTTGTATTGCCAACCTAAAACTATCTTTTTAGACCTAAAAACATTTTCTTAGATAAACAACTTAAGCTTTTATGTACCTCAACTTTATGAACTTTACATCTCTTAAGTAAGTTTCTTTTCTGAATTTGTTAACAAGGAAAACTGTAAAACTATAACTTTCTATTCTTCAATTCCATCAGAGACCCAGGAAGGTTACACTATTACCTTAGTAAGCAGGAAGTACAGAGCAAGCAATTTCCAAAACCATAGAAATAATAGAAAAAACTGGATGCCTGGATAATCACCAAAGGTTTCTCTGCAACATTGGGACATCTATACTCGGTCTACAGAAAAGCTGATAGACATTTCTGTGAAGCAGGAATTTTGAAGGACTGTCCTACCTTGTCTTGGCAAAGTTTGGAAGTCTTCTTTTGTGTCCTGCTTGTCCACTTTAGATAGCATACTGTTAGCAGTTGAAGCAAGAAAATTTTTTTGTTGTTTTTGTTTGCCCAGTGACTAATTTTGCCACAAATAAAGAAAACTCTATATGGAAGTTATTCGATGCTCATCATCTCTTTTTGAAGTAAATTGGTACTGCTGGGAATAGCCTTATTTTATTTAAACATCTTAAATGTCATATTCTGTAGATCTCCAAAGTGTTGGAAGACCACCTATTTGTCTAAAACATCCCTGTTTAACCTTGAAAACATACCTAACAGGAATAAAAGTTTGATTGTGATAGATGATGACTAACCTGAATGTCTTTTTAAGCTTTCATCAGTTTCAGATTTATGTTTAATTCCCATAATCTCAGCCATGATCAATGGGTTCATCTTTCTTCTGAATGGATAAAGTGGAGTCCACCACAGCCTCTGTTACGACTTCTGCAAGATCAGCATGAACTTTAGTTTGCTGAGATATTCTGGCCATATCGAGTCTCTGTCCATCTCTCTGCTTACTTTGACTTGTTCAATCTGTAGTGCCCTTTCCTTTGCAGCTTCAGAACCTTCAGTTTTTATCTTGGGGTGAAGACCCTCAGAGATGTAGAGGTACACATGTCTCAGTAGCTCCCTGATGATAAGGACATTGGACACAGTAACATCACTGGTTGTACCATCTTGGGCTGTAGCTATTTTTGCTGTTAAAGAGAATGTTGGGTGTTGAATTTTAGTGAAACAACAAATTGCTATCTTTAGTAATGTTGATGTCTCCAGCACCAGAAACAAGCATTTCCATGCTGCCTGTAGGCCCCATGTTGGTCCTCAGAATACCCTATAGGCCCTACACCACACTGATATTCACCACTAGTGTTACATGTACCCCAGCCACCTCTGTTTTAGGGTTTAAGGTTTTCACTACCACCAGAGCTGGCCTAGACAAGGGAGAAACCCTAATCCACATTTCTTAATTTTTCTAAGTAGTTATAATAATAGCTTTCAAGGACTAGAAATTTACATTGCCTTGTTAAAGGAGCTACATAGGCACAATATCTTAAACAAGAGTAGAAACATATGTATTGTATAAAAACATCTTAAACTTATATCCATATACAAAAGTCCATATCAATATAAAATATTTAAAACTAGTAGTTGATTTTTAGTTTAAAATTAGATTCAATAATCTAATATTTTCCTGTAATTCCTGTGATGTGGGAATGCCTTTTGTATGCTGTGAATCTCAATCTTTAAATAAAGGAGCTGTTTTGGGCCATGACAGGCATCATAGAAGAAGTAGGAGGAGGAATCAAAATAGGTAGGAAAGGAAGGGCGGAAGCCATCTTTGACTCTATTCTCTTTTTGTCCTTATTAATAGAAACCTTAAATCCGCCATATAGAGCTCTTTGATTACATCTAGGCTCATAACTGGCCCTGTTCACCTTAAGTTGCATGCAGCAAATACACCATTTTATAATTTAATTCCATAAACCACTCAGTCTCTTTATCACAGGCCACTTCAGAGACACAACTCCGAAGCTGCTTTTGCTTTCAATTTTGTGCTCTAGACTGTTTTTTAAGCTTTCTATGGCCACATTGGGCTGCCATTTGTAGTAAGAGGTTTCTGGCCCGGACATTCGGGCCTAGCCTCAAGGTTTAGACACCCAGACCCACAGACCCACAGAGACACACAGATGTTTACATTAATTTTAGGCTGATCTGCCTAAGGCCCAGGCATATAACTTGCTAACTCTTTACCCCTTAAACTAACCCATGATTCTTATCCTGTTCACCCATGTGGCTCCATACCTTTTCTCAGAGCAGCATAGTTGTTCTCTGCTTCTTCTGGCTTATCTGGCAACTCTGAAGTCTCTGTGGCATTTCTGCTGTTCTTCCTGTTCCCAGAGTCGTCTTAGTCTGGCAGCCCCGCCCACATTTCCTGTCTGCCTTTGACCAATCAGTGTTTTTGATTTTTTGTTTGTTTGTTTGTTTGTTTTTATTAAACTCATAGGTGGGACAATTATTTACAGTGAAACATCATAAATCCACTACAGTTTATATCCAAAGTGGATCTTTGGGTGCTGTTTGTCAGCTTAGTGGTGACCACAATCCAGATGGAATTGTTATTTTGGGTCCCCATCATCCCTTGGGAACCTTCCAAAGGTCACTTTTAGGAATGGTCACAGTTTACTGTAGAAAGCTTAAAACATTTTAAATGTCATATGTAGGAGATCTTAAAAAGGCTAAAGGACCATGATCCATTAAATATATCCTGGATATAAAGCTTAATTTCTAGTTTGTAGTAGGAGTTTCTGATCTGTCCATCTGTCCTAGCTCTGAGGTTTGGACCTGCAGCCCCGCTGCCACTTAGCCCCAAATAGTCACACAAAGGCTTATATTAATTAGAAGCTGTTTGGCCTATGGCTCAGGCTTATTGCTAGCTAGGCCTTGCATCTCATCTCAACCCGTTTCTACTAATCTATGTTTTGCCACATGGCTTGTGACTTACTTGTGTTCCATTACATCTTGCTTCTTGGGTGGCTGGATCCCATTTCTTGTGATTCTGCCCTCCTTCCCCTTTTATCTATGCTTGAATTTTATGCCTGACTATAAGCTGTCATGCTGTAGGCCAAGACAGTTCCTTTATTAACCAATGATAATTCACAGCATACAGAAAGACATTCCCACATCACTTCCCCTTTTTTTTAATCAAAAAGGAAGCTTTCAATTTTAACATAGCAAAATTACATGTAAAAAACAGATATCAAGCAAGAATTACAGTTATAATATCTAGTCTACTTGTATTTAGCAAAATTTGTATTATTTAACTTATCCTTGTGAGTCTAAAGCTTCGTATCTATTTACCCTTTATTATAACTAAGAAAATTATCATTATAATGATGTAATCTTCAGCTACATCAAAGATCACAGAAGGATATAATATTACCTGAGTAAACAGGAAGCACAAGCAACTTCCAAAATCTGTAAATGACAAAGATGACATCTGGCTGCCTGGACAGTCACCAAAAGTTCTTTTGTAATGTTGGGGCATTCATCTTCAGCCTTCAGGCCTAGAGTGTCTGGGATACTCTTTAGTGAAGCAAGAAATTTGAAAGACTGCTCCAAACATTCTGGCATAGTTCATCAGCCACTTTTCCCCAAGTCCTGCAGAATGTCTAGTAGTCTCTATGAAGAAGGAAACTGAAGGACCATCTCGGCCTATTCTGGCAAAGTTCCAGAGGTCACTTTACTATGGATCCTACATGTCCATTTTATACATCATACTGTCAAGCAGTCAAGGCAAGAACAATCTCCTTCCCATTAGCTAATTTTTGCCACAAAGAAAGTAAATTCCACATAAATTTTCTTTGATGCCCATCATCCTTTTGAAGTATATTGGTGCTGTCAGGATAAGACATGTCTCACTGTCCAGAAAAGTATAAGTTCTCAAAATATTTTAAGTGCCATATTCTGTAGGTCTTTGGAGCATTTGAAGATTACCTATCTAGTTGAAATATATCTTTGCATACCTAAAATAAATCTAACTGACATAACTATAAATTTGATTATCATAAATGATTAACTCTTAATCTGTATTTCTTAATTATACATTGTAATTTTAAAGGAATTACATAAACATTATTACTTAAACAAAAGTACAAATATACATACAGTATAACGAAATTGACCTTAAATTTGTATTAATAAGCCAAAATTCATAAAAATGTAATATACTTTAAGATTAACAATTGTATTTTGAACCAAAGTAGATTCAGTAATTATTTATCATTTCTATATCATATCCCCCTTTTCCCTAGAAAGAGATTGACTATGACCATTAACCATTTGTAAAGACAACAAACATTTATAAATAATATTTTGGTAATTTGGATATAGCTTTCCATTACTACTTCCTGCTAATTGGGGATACTGACAATCTTACAGGGATCCTGAGGCTGGATCATCTTAATCAGCAGCCTCAAAGCTGATGTGGCCATCTCTTTCCATCAGAGATTTTCCAGGGGGTTTTCCTTCATCAAGCCTGGTTACTTAGTTTTCAAGTTGTTAATCCAATTGTGGGACATAGTCAGTTAATTTTATCCCAGCAATTTTTGAAAATCATTAAGAGTTTGTAATTGATCTCCCTTGATTTTTACTTTCTGTGGTTGAATTCTTTGTAAACTTATTCTATATCCTAGGAATTAATAAAACTTACTCTTTGTATTTTTCAGGAACAACTTCTAATCCCCAACAAGGCAAAATTTTCCTTACTTTCTCAAATATTTTTTCTAAGATATGTGCATCTGAATCAACTAGTCATATGTCATCCATTTATGAGGAAATTGTTTATAGGTTATTTCCAATAATGTTGAACAAAACATTGACACAATGTGGGGATGTTTCAATTTCCCATTGGAAGCATTTTCTACTGTTACCTTTTAACAGTCCGGGAATTATTATGAGTAAGCACTATGAAGGCAATTTTTCTCTATTCTGTTCTTGTAAAGGTATAGTAAGAGAGAGAGAGGGAGAGAGAGAGTGAGGGGGAGAGAGAGAGAGAGAGAGAGAGAGAGAGAGAGAGAGAGAGAGAGAGATCTTTGAAATCAATCGCTATAATACAACATCACTAAGATAATAAAAAAAAAAATCAAAAGAATTACAGAATGTTAAGAGAGCCCATTGGCTGAACCACCCAACTTATGGTTCTTAAATCTGTTACCATTTTCCAGATTTCTTTTTAATGACAAGCACAGCAGAATTCCAAAGACTGGTTGATTCTTTAATATGCTGAGCATTTAGATGCTCTTGAACCAGTTTCTAATGCTGTAATTTCCTCACCCAGACAGTTTTTTCAGTTAACCATTTTAAAGGTAGGACTATTGGTATTTTTTAAAGATTAACAGGTGTTGTGCCTTGTTTATGTACAACCTGAAATGCTGGTGACTGTTTTTGATAATGCCTTTAAATATTTCTCTCAGAAGTATTCTTTATTTTATGATTTTTTTCTGAGATTGGAGGAATGCCAATCTGGGTTTTCCATTGTTGTAACAAATAATGTCCCCATAAATTCATTGCTATGCTAGCACATATGGCTTTAATTTCTTACCTATCCTTCTTTCCTAAACATTTGACCCACATTGTACTTTTTTTTTTTAACCCGAGATAAAGTTCTAATCCCTAGAAGCTGAATATTTACCTCCTGAAGAGGCCAATCTAGATGCCAAGATGTTGGTGAAGCTATTGTTACATCTGTGCCTGTGTCTAGTAAACCTTCAATCACAGTGCCATTTATTCATATTTTTAGCTTTCGTCTTTGACCACTTATAGAAGTATGCCAAAAGACTAGTTTTGTGGTCTCTCCTGAAAACTTTTCTTTTTCTAGTGAAGCCCTTCTGTCTTCCAGATCAGTATGGTTTTTAACAACAAACATTAGGTCTTTTAATTGTGGAGGAGTTTCCCCAATGCTTACAGAGAGTGATTGAACCATTTTACATTGGGGCCTGCAAGAAGGCCCTTAAGGTCTTTGACTGCAAAGCATTACCTTGCCTGTCCCATGCTGATCTGAATTCATTAGTACAGTGCTGACTTTTTCAATACCTTCTGTCCATTTCAGAAGGCTGAGCCTTCTATTTGAATTATCTCTAGAAATAGCATTGTTTCTAGAAATGCCTTGTCTACAATCCTTTTCAGATGACCTTGCTGACCACCGTTAAAATATCTGACCTTTTGCTGTTTTTAATTTAATTTTATTTTTGGAAATCACTTCTCCTATTCAAGTATCATCATAAATGTGAAATCCAGTATCAGCTGTATTTCAGATCCATTCACCTATGGGTGCTGATCTTGCCTTTAATGGCCTATCTCCTCTTGGCATTTTGAATTAACCTTTCAAAAACCAAAATCGATGAGTTTTTGTCTAGCTTCTAAATCTGATATTATTCTATTTACAGCTGAAGTCACACTTGTTAAAAAAAATCAGTGAAGGAATAATAAAACAAAACAAAATCAGTGAAAACTTCTTCTGGGATTGTATAAATTTAGTCCATGACTCAGTCCTCCTTCCTGATTCCTCAACCTCGTCCCAAGCATCCAAATCTGATATATGGTATAGGGCTGAGATATGATCATCAAATATAAACTGTCTTTGTAAACCAGCATAGTGGACTTCACTGATAGTCTTGGGGAATTTCAGTATCTCATTGTCCTGTGAAGAGAAACTTACTCTGTCTACCATGTTTTCCATGGTAACTGAGAACCAGCTAAATCTTTCCAGTCTTGTAGAATAATTCTCTTCCAAGTTCTTATAAATTTAAGATATGTTTCACAAAAGGTGAATACATACCATGTAAAAATACTACATCCTTAAATCCCTTCAAATCTAATATTTCTACAGGATCACAGTTAACATCTACATAGCTTTGGGGGTACCTATTATCTGGTGGTCATTCTTGTATGGTAACTGAATAAATAAAGGTTAGTTTTCTAATAACCTTGGGCAGCTCCTTTTTAGTTTCATAATGCAATGGTACAGTAGCTTCTGCTAAATTCTTCTGTCTCTGTGTGAATATTTTTCTTAGTTTTATTAATAGATCTTTCTAAGCATTGTATCTTATTAGTCAGTTATTCATATTTGGCACAGATATCAAAACACCTTCAAAGAATAAGACATGAAATACCTAATTAGTAATAATTATAATGGTTATTATGGCAATTCCAGCTAAGTTGGTATCCTTTCTTTGGGTTTTTCTACTTTCAAGCTTCCATTATGGAAACATACAGAGACCTAACCCCTTGAATCATAATATTGTTCCCTATTCTTAATGTGGGAAAGACTTTAAAAATAAAACAAAGCCCTAATTCCCCTTTAAGAATTCCCAGGTGTCTCACCAGATCTGCTGACAGAAAGGCAGAGTTGTGCAAGGGTAACTAGCGGCAGCAGCAGCCCTTGGCTGTGGGGGACATGGCAAGGCTGTTGAGGCTGGCTGCTGTTGTACCACATAGCTTGACAGAGAATACACAGGCAGTGAGTGGCCTGGCCAAGGGCAGCTGCATCTGCTCAAGTATTAGCTGTGGGCTCAGGGTGTATAGAGATGTAAGGATTGTGGGTGTGAGAGGGTGTCAAGAAGACCAGCCTGGCATGGTGGTGGCCCAAGGAGGGGGTCCATGGAAAGCCTGAAACCTGCAGGGAGGGGGTGTGAGCCACCTGAAAGGTGGACAAAGGGACACGCAAGAGGAATTCACATGGCAAGTATAGGGTGGGGGAGGGGTTGAATGGGGCTCCCTGAGAGACAGAGTTGGTCTTCTGGTGATGAGTGGCTGTCTCAAGATCTCAGGCCTTGAGTTGTTTGCCAGATTAAGTGATTACTTACATTGTTTTAATTGTTAAATAACACTTGAGAGTCAGATATTGAGGTAAGAGCCTGATTGATCAGAGAAGCAGAAGAGACACAACCAGTGATGTCCTCTCTCTCTCTCTCTCTCTCTCTCTCTCTCTCTCTCTCTCTCTCTCTCTCTCTCTCTCTCTTTCTCCTTAGTTAATACAAAAGGCCTGCAAATCTTTCTAAGCTCCTACCTACTACTTTCTGTCTCACTATGTGTCCTGGGTCCTCCAAAATATCTAATGGCTACTTCTGGTCAGCTAGTAGCTAAGTCCACCCTCTCATTCAGGGTAAACTTTATTGGTAGTTTCAGGAATGTCAGAATGTGATCAAACTATCCTACAAAAGCAATCAATAGCTATTGGTCATTGGTATCTGTCAATATTAGTAGTCTCAATTTGCCAATAAAAAGATACAGACTAACAGAATGGATGTGAAAACAGGATCCATTCTCTGTTGCATCCAAGAAACATGCACCTCAACATCAAGACTAGACATTACCTCAAGGTTAGAAATAGATATTTTAAGCAATTGGACCTAAGAAGCAAGCTGGTATATCCATTTTAATGTCTAACAAAATAGACCTCAAACCAGAAATAATCAAAAGAGATTTTTTTAGAGTTAATCTTGTATCCAGCCACATTGCTTGCTGAAAGTGTTCAGTAGCTGAGGGATGTTGGAATTGTTGAAGAGCAGAGGAAGTCAGATAGAGAGAGAGACAGGAAAAGAGGAGGAGAGGCTGGAAGAGATTTTGCAGACTTTTGGATCTGGAAAATATTATTTGGCACAAGATTAGCTAATAATCCTTCTACTGTTCCTGGGATTTATCAGTTTTTAATCTCAATTTCTGACTCCCGAGTTTTTATTAATCCTAGAACAATTAAGATAAATACATTATTTGTTCTTTTAGAAAATCAACAAGATAAATAGACTTTTATCCAAATTAACTAAATAACACAGAGACAATACTTAAATTAGCAAAGTCAGAAATGAGAAGGGGATCATAACAACAGATACTGATGAGATCCAAAGAGCATACTTTACAAAACCTGTGCTTCACTAAATTTGAAAATATAAAAGAAATGGATCATTTTCACTAGATACCACTTACCAAAATTAAATTAAGATCATATAAACAATTTAAATAAACATTTTACCCCTAGTAAAATAGAAGCAGTCATTAAAAATCTCCCAACCATAAAAACCCAGGAAAACAACATCCTTCACAATAGCCTCAAATAATACAAAACATCTTGGGGCAACTCTAGACAATCAAGTAAAAAATGTATATGATAAAAAAATCAAGTCTGTGAAGAAAGAAATTGATGAAGATATCAGAAGATAGAAAGTTCTCTCATATTCAGGGAATGGTAGAATTAACATAGTAAAAATGGCCATACTACCAAAAGCAATATACAGATTCAATGCAATCCCCATCAAAATTCCAACACAATTCTTTACAGACCTTTAAAGGACAATTCTCAGAATTATATGGAAAAACGAAACAATCCTGAACAATAAAATAACTTACAGAGGCATCACCACCCTGATTTTAAGTTGTCCTAAAGAGCTATAGTAATAAAAACTGTATGGTGTTATCATAAAAACATATATGTTGATCAATAGAATTGAGCTGAATACCCAGACAAAAATACACATCTGATTCTTGATAAAGTCAGAAATACACACTGGAAAAAAGAAAACATATTCAAAATGGTGTTAGTCAAACTAGATGTCTGCGTGTAGAAGAATACAAACAGATCCAAACTTTTCACCCTCCATAAAACGTAAGTCCAAGTGGAATAAAGACCCCAACATACAACCAGACACACTGAACCAGACAGAAGAGATAGTGAAGAATAACCTTGAGTGTATTGTCACAGGAAATGACTTTCTGAACAAAACACCAATAGTGCAGGCACTAAGATCAGCAGTTAATAAATAAGACCTTGAAAAACTGAAAAGCTTTTGTAAGGCAAATGACACCATCAATCAAAGAAAGTGGCAGCCTATAGAATGAGAAAAGATTTTTACAAACTCCACATCTGATAGAAAACTGATAGCCAAAATATATTAGGAACTCAAGAAACTAGACATTGACAAACCAAATAAGCCAATTAAAATTGGGGATACAGGTCTAAATAAAGAATTCTCAATTGAAAGAATCTCAACTGGCTGAGAAATACTTAGGATGTTCAGCATCCTTAACCATCAGGGAAATGCAAATCAAAATCACTTTGATATTCATTCCATCGTATACCTGTCAGAATGGCTAAGATAAAGCAAAGCAAAACAAAAACAAGCAAATGACAGTTTGTGCTATTGAGGATGTGTAACAAGGGGAACACTTCTCCATTAGTGATGGCAATGCAAGCTTGCATGACCACTATGGAAATCAATATGGTGGTTCCTCAGCAAATGGAGAATGGACCTGCTTAAACCAGCTAAACCATTCTTGGCCATATACCCAAAGAACACTTCATCCTCCAACAAGGATACGTGTTTAATTATGTTCAATGAGGCTCTACTCACAATATTCAGAAACTGGAGACAATCTAGATGTTACTCAACAGAATAATGGAAAAACAATATGTGGTACTTTTGCACAATTGAATATTATTCAGGTATTAAAAAATCATAAAATTTTTAGGCAAATGGATGGAACTAGAAAAATTATCCTGAATGAAGTAACAAGACTGAGAAAGATAAATAAGGTATATATTCAGTTATAAGTAAATATTTGCCATTAAGTAAATGATAACCAAACTACAATTCATAAACCAAAAGAGGTTAGGTAAAGAGGGGTCTGGGGGGGGGAAGGTTTATAGATCCCCCTGGGAAGGGTAAATAAAATAGATTTTGTAGGGATATAAGTTGGAGAAATCCAGTTGGGAGAGACGTAAGAAGGAGGGAGAGAACATAGTGGGAAGAGATGGCTGGAATTGGGGAGCATTTGGAAGGTGGTGTAGAAACCTAGTGTAGTGGAACCTTCTTGGAATTTATGAGGGTGATCCCAGTGAGGACTCTTAGTAGTGAGGGATATGGAGTCTCAACTGGCCATCTCTAGCTTGTCAAGGCTTCCAGTGATGGGAATGGATTGTGTTCTGTTGGATTGTTGGTGAAGGGGGAAAGGCACAAGGAAATCCCAAACAACCCAGGCTGAGTTGCTCTCTATAAACTGATATAGCAGGGCCCCACTGCTGATGACAACCTCTACACAGATCATTGGACATGAAGAGGTTGAGCTGGTACCTGCATGGAGGGAGCCTCACCCATTTGTTCTAATCTCTTTGGTGTGAGAAGGTACTCTGCAGTCTTCTGAAAGAGAGATGTGAGCACCAACGCCACCACAAAACCTTTGACCAATAGTCAGTCCTGCAAGATATGTTGGGTCAATGGTGGTACAGGATTTTTGGGATTAGCTAACCAATGTCTGATTTAACTTGAGGCCAGTTCCATGAGAGGGAGCTCATGCCTAATACTGTTTGGATGGTCAGAAACCAAAGACAAATGACCTTTAAAATCAATGAAATGATTCCTAGTGGTATTCTTCTATACTCATAGATCAGTGCCTTGTCAAGCTGTCATCAGAAAGGCTTCCACCAGCAGCAGATGGAAACATATATAGAGACCTACAGTCAGACATTGTGCAGAGTCTACACTGGAGGTTTCCATTGGGTTCCTCCCCTTGGAGATTGGAGAATCAGTGGAAGAGGAGAGGAAATATTGTAGAGTCAGAGGGTGGGGAACCCCAGAACATGGTCCACTGATTCAACTAATAAGGCTCACATGGACCCACAGAGACTGAAGCGGCAAGCAAGGGCCTTGCATGGGTCTGCAGCAGGTATGGGTTATGGCTGTTAGCTTGTGTGTCTTTGACTATTTTGCCTGCTCGTGGGGACTCTTTTCCTCCTGTTGGGTTGTCTTGTCCAGCTTCAGTTTGAGGGTTTTTCCCTGTCTTGCATTTTGCTTTGTCATATTTGGTTGTTTTCTCTTGGATGCCTTCTCTTTCCTGATAGGAGACAGTAGAGGAGTGGATGGAACAGAGGGGAGGTGGAGATTAGCAAGGAGGAGTGGAGGAAGGGGGCTGTAGTAGGAGGTTTCTGGCCCGGACTTTCGGGCCTAACCTCAAGATTTAGGACCCACAGACCCACAGTCCCGCAGTCCCGCAGACCCACAGACCCACAGAGACACACAGATGCATAGGATAGTTTTAGGCTGATTGACCTAAGGCCCAGACATACAACTTGCTAGCTCTTTACCCTTAAACTAACCCATGTTTCTTATCTTGTTCAACCTTGTGGCTGGGTACCTTTTCTTAGAGCAGCATAGTTGTCCTCTGCTTCTTCTGGCTTCTCTCTGGCATTCTGCTCTGTGCATCCTGTTCTCAGAGTTTTCTTAGTCTGGTAGCCCTGCCCACACTTCCTGCCTGCCTTTGGCCAATCAGCACTTTTTATTAAACCAGTGGGTGGGTCAATTATTTACAATGTAACAACATAATCTCCCACAGGGGGTTATGGTCAGGATGTGTTGGGTGAATGAAGAACCTGTTTTCGTAAAGAAACATGAGGATAGATATTCTATTGCTTCTAGGAAATCACATCATGGGATGCTACAAAACAGAAAAACCTCATGATAAATACATTTTAATCATTTGTAGGCTTTCAGATAATTGAATTAAAATGTTTAATCATTAAATGAATGCATGAATTATGCTCATTTGCCTTTTAGGTGTGCATGTGTATACTATTTTGGAATTTTATCTTTGTCATTGGTTATCTGAAGAAGAATACTCTTAAAGAAAACTGATATTGGTTAATTATTATATTATACTCTTTACTAGATACTACATTGACTGGCTGTCTTACAATTTATTATCTCTGTATTGTAAAAATATTTGTGGCCTAAATAAATTATTTCCTATAACATGGAAGTGGCAATTGCCTACTGGCAAAGGAAAATAGTCTTTGGCCAAGTAAGAGTCAGAAAGCAGCCTGCTCGTTTGAGAAGAACTTTGCAATATGATGCATGTTTGGTTGTGAGGATATCAAAGAATGGAAGGTCAAAGGTTTAATTGGCACAGAGGATTGAGAAGCATGTTATTGGAGAACTGTTTGATTTAAAGGTGAGCTGTGCTTGTGTTGGGACTATCCTAACTGCCAGGTAAGTGGTTACAGCAATAGAGCTGGAGGCTTGTGACAAGAGAAAACAAGAGACATATAGATGAGGGAGGAGAATCATGGATGAAGTGAGGGTGACTCATTTGGAGACTTTTTGCCAAAGTCTGCCACCAGAGCTTCTAAATCTATTTAGGTCATGCATGGACCCTTTGGGGGTTAGGATCAATGTTTGATATTGATTCCCATCCTTAACTTTGAACTACGGACATTTGGGAGCTAGTCAATTCTTTGTTACAGGAGGTCTCCTGGGTGTACATTGTGGACTGATACATTGTTGACCTCTGGACAGCAGCCTCCCCTCCCTCAAGATGTGCTAAACAAAGATGTCTACAGACATTGCTAAATGTCCCTGTAAGACAAAATTGATCCCGTTTGAAAATTACTCCTCTGTAAGTGTATAAAGATATACAGCATTTACAAGGGGTAAGAATTCGCTGGTTGAGCCTTTCCTGTTCCGACTTTATGGTTACCTATGTCTGGTCACACCTAAAAAGCTTACCTATGATGTCATACCCCTATATGTCTTTTAGGGCATCATATCTCTAGAGCTTCTAGAACATGGTATTTTACTGAAGCTATGATGGCTGATAAACACAACATCACAACCCATGCTTTTTTCTCTTTTCTCCCTAAATTCCTTCTTTCCTACCTCTTAGAAACATGAGAAGCATTTTTCTCCTCGCTGCTTAGAACATTCCTTTTATTTATTTATTTATTTATTTATTTATTTATTTATTTATTTATTTATTTATTTATTTATTTATTTATTTATGCAAAGCTAAACATCTTGAGTTCATTTTATTCTTTCTGTTTCCATAAAAGTCTATTCTTACTCAGGCCTGGGATAAGTATAAGGGGGTGTTTATGAGTCCTTCTTATTAACTTTGTCCACAGGGCAAGTATTGACCCCAGAGAGAAGACCTGTCTCTACGTTAGTTAAGGACACATAACCTGTTACTAGAATCAAAACAATAAAGCAGGTCAATAACATTATCTTTCTTGGAATTTGAACTCAATGTGGAGGAAAGTAGCCTACTGGTATTGACTAAGAAAGATCAGTTGTCACCAAATTACAATAATGTCAACCAAGCTTCTAGCACCCAGAGGGTAAAGAATCCTGGGTAAGTCTTCATACAGCCTTAGGGAGGATCATTTTCATTGATTTCTGTAGTTCATTGTTCTGTGTTATTAGACATCTCCTTCATTGTTCCCTATAATAAACACTCATTAGATTCAACCCAGCTCAGATAGAGCCAAGGTAGGCCTGCACATGTAGACCTTCCTGACAGACACACCTACAAATGGTAGGGGGTGAATAGAACTTTGAAGGAATTACCAGGATGCCCTGTGTGCAGTCTTCCATGGAAGCACCTCCCACAGGAAAGGTGATCCTATTGCCAGGACATTGTCTGACATGCAGGTGAACAGAGTTAGTAGCATGGAGATCAGTTCTGGGGTTGTGGCATCTGCCTTGTCATGGAAAGTCAAATGTCACCAAATAAGAGGTTTACACGTGTTTCTCCAGGGTAAATGACAGGGGCCATGTAGCATCTCTTTGACTAAATGTACAATTCCTAAACTAAACCAGTCACTGCACTAGAAGCTTATATTGCTATTTTGTGCTATGGAGTTGTTTTCTCCAGATAGAGATTTCATTCACCCAGGACGCTGCAGGTTCCCTTTAAGAGCATGGAGGCTACAGAGAAGTGTCCTCAACAGTTACACTGCGCTGGGGCCAACTAGCAGGGGCCTTTGATAGGGGTAATTGTGATTGATAAAATAATTCTGAACCAACTTCCATTTTTTAGATTTTATTTATTTATCTTTTTGTCTGTGCATATGTGTGTATGGTATGTATATGAGTGGTTACGTACATTTGCACATATTTGGAAGCCAGGAAATTCTGTGTATCCTGTGCTATTCATCTCTATCTTATTTTCCCTGAGACTGTCTTTCACTAGAGCTAGGCTGACAGCCAGCAAGCCCAACAAGCAATCCCCCTGTCTCTGCCTCCTCATAACATTGGGATTACAGCACGTGCTGCCATGTCCAGAACTAGCTTGCCTCATTTTTTATGTAGGCACATGTCCTCACTCTTGCATGGCAAGTGCCCTTATCCACTGAGCCATCTCCCCAGCCCCACCATAGTCGTTTGTAAGCCATAGCCAAGAATGCTAGCACTGAAGATTTGTGCCATGCTCCACATGAATTCTGTGTGTCTCACAAAATCAGGTATAATCACCCAAGTGTCAACCTTAATTCTGTTTAACATGGAAATACAATGTAGTCTTGCTTGGTCTTATTAGTCCCTGATAAATCTAGAAGAGAATCATCTACCAGTTAATTAAAGGGTGATTGTCTTTTTTATTTTTGGTCTGGAAATTTGACAAGAAGTCTTTGTTTTAGAAAGTCACGTTGATAATTGCATGTTTGAGTTGCCAAGATGTAAGATATTTGTATCAGTATGCTTGCTTCTGTAGTGGTTACCAACATAATTCTCTCTGTGTTAATGCAAGCGTATAAACGTGCACACTGACAAACACATACATATATAGGAGTAGTTGTATGTATATTTATTGGCTTATACTTACAATAGAAGGACCATTATTTTAATGTATGACTCCAGTGTTCTGAATTATCTTGAATAATAAGGAAGTGCTAAGGTTCTGACCACAGAGTAACGTTTCCTGGTGAAATGTTATCACCTTTACCTACACACTCCACTGTGAATTTACATTTCTTCCTAAGGCATGCCAACCACATCTGATACCCAAACAGGGCACTCTAATGCTAAGGAAGGACAAAGTTTCCCTTGATCGGAACAGAAACTCCATGCCCTACCTCACAGCTGAGAATATTTTCATGTTCTCTTCTCTTTCCACTGGCCGTCTTCACCAGAACAGAATCCTGTTCATGGTGTGGAGACCAGGTTCCCACATTCTTATTTTACTTACAATGATCCTCCCATTACCTGTTGTTTTAGGTTTCTTTTCTCTATGTAAAGTTGCCAGAGTTTATGGCTATCTTCCATATTGTTCTCAGGGGATCAGAAGTTCTTTGACTTCAGAGAAAACAGGCTTTTGGCAAGAATATCATCAACCCTTTCTTTATGTCGATCCTCAGCCTACTTTTAGTGACTCTTATTGGCATGATTAGCCTCTCTTGAATTCAATATTGTCTAGGACTTATAAATAGAAGGATCTAAGTGAGATAAGTTCACATTAAATATTTTTTTGGTTATTAGGAACTTCTTGCTTTATGGGGGGACTTTCCTATATGTCAGGCAGTGTTCCAAGTTCTATGTGTGCACTGTGTCATCTACTCCTCACACGTGTTTGTGGGCGGTTGATCCTATTATTATCCCCATTTCATAGACGAGGAAGCTTGGAAAGGTTAAATAACTTGCCCAGGAATCCACAATTAATAAGTGTCCTTCTCTGTCCATCACATGCAAGTCCTTTAATACCTTAAATAGAAAAGCACCCCAGAGAAAAATAGAGAGAGCAGAAGACTAAATCTATCACCAAGACATTTCATCAGATTGTGCCGTGATATGCCTAGCTTTCCTCTAAATATTGGCTTGCAATCACGTTCTCATTACTCATCCCTGAACTATATATAGTAACACTATGTCATCCAGAGAAGAATGACTGTAGCAGTCGGTGCTAACACATTTCAGTGTGTGTCTCTGTTTCTGTTTTGTCGGGTGTCTTATTTAATTGGTGAATTATTCCCAATCAGACAGCTAAGAAGAATAAATTAAAAGCAAGTTACTTGGCTTCTCTGAGCCTGGGTATCTATTCATAAACACGCAATTCCCATTCCTGGGATTGAGAAGGGCAAGGCGGCCATTGTTTTAAATTCATTCATGGAAAGTTGTGTTTCTCTGTGCTCATTACTAATTATGCTCCTAGTCCTGGTCCTGAACCATTATCTCGAGAGAAACCATGGCATAGAGGAAGTTCTTCGACTCTTCTGAAATGGAAGGTAAACTTGAATACCTGGTCAGTTGCTTTGAGTCTGCTTATGTTCCTGCTTGCCACAAGGCTCAGACCCTCTAGCCAAACTAGTTCCATAGTTCAGCCAGCAAACATTTACTCAGGTGAGCTCAGGGGATATAAAGGAAGCAAGCAGGGCTCTGCTTCAGACAGTTGTGTTGGTGCAAATGTAGCATATGGTTGATTTCTTTGTAGGCGGGAGCAGTGGAAACACTCACTGCCATGAAAGAGTTGAGGGACTAAGACACATTTCTTTTGTACTAATGCGCTCATCTCTGGGTAACCCTTCACCTCCCATTATTTTCTCCTGTAGTCCTTCCTACATTTTTGACCAGTTCTCTCAAATGGTTTCCATTGCCTGGGGTAGACGCCACCTAACAGGTCAGGTGGTGATTATAATAACCACCAACCACAATGCCCTTTTATAAATAAAAGACAATTTTGAACTGCTGGATGATTTTATTCCAAAGTAAACAGACAATAGTTGAAGGTTCAGATAGAAGACAGATTCAGTCCTAACCAGGCGCACATAAAACATCTCTCTAACTCTATCAAATGAAGTTCTAAGAACAAAATAGATTGCACAGAAACAAAACAAACCAGACCCCCCCCCAAAAAAAAAACACCTCAAGATGTGTTCAGTAATGATATTATAAGTAAAAGTGTTGATACCATCTTTTAAGATTCTTCTAGATGATCACACAGTAAGCCAGATGAATACCTCTGCTGGTGTTACTCAATATGAGTCACAACTGTATTAAACTGTAGAACATGAGATACACATAAATACATAAAATTATAATAGTATCATGGTCACCTTTGAAAGATGCCGAGACACTAACTCATTATTTGTTAAGTTGTTAAACACAGATGATGAATCATTTTTTTATTCCTGTTTTTCTGACACAAACTGTATTCCAGGGTGACCAAGTAATTGGTAGATTGTAGGGGGACTATGTTGTTTCATTGTAAATAATTGTCCCCACCTATGAGTTTAATAAAAAGCACTGATTGGCCAAAGTCAGACAGGAAGTGTGGGCGGGGCTACCAGACTAAGAAAACTCTGGGGACAGGAAGAACAGCAGAAATGCCACAGAGAAGCCAGAAGAAGCAGAGGACAACTATGCTGCTCTGAGAAAAGGTACCGAGCTGCATGGCTGAACAGGATAAGAGTCATGGGTTAGATTAAGGGTAAAGAGTTAGCTAGTTATATGCCTGGGCCTTAGGCTGATCAGCATAAAATTAATGTAAGCATCTGTGTATCTCTGCAGGTCTGTGGGTCTGTGGGTCAGCAGATCTAAACTTTGAGGTTAGGCCTGAAAGTCTGGGCCAGAAACCTCTTACTACAGTAGATGGATGTCTTCTCTGCAAAAGTATTACAGATACTAAGAGAGGAAAGGCACAATTTGAATATTACCATTCTATAATCTGTAATAAATCAATAGATCTGGGCCTTGATAATCAATAGTTGCTAACATCACACAAAGAGCATTGAGTAGATAGTGTGGAAAAATACACAACACCATCTATATTATACTACTGTCTAAAAGTTTAATTTGACTAATAAATTCATTAGAACATCTAAAAAATGAGAGAGAAGAGGAAAATGCTAAACACAACAGATGAAATCAGCAAACCTCAAATGTTAGATTTAAACACATAAATTTAGAAGGAAAGAAGTTGATAATAGGACCTCACATATTAAAAAAGATTTGAAATATCAAATAATTATAATGTAGGGTTCTTACATGGAAACTGATACAAACAAGATCATGAAACAATTGGGGATATTTCAACCCTGGCTGCATAATTGATCTTATGAGATACTATTAGTATTAATTTTCTTTTGGTTCAATAGTATTTTATAGTCATGTTTTAAAAAGAGCCATTATCTTTTATGGCTGCATATTGAAGTGTTTGTGAAAAAATGATGACTTGAATTTGCTTCAAAATAACCTAGGGAGCAATGTAGATATTGAAGGATGAAAACTAGCCATGAGTTGGTTGTTGTTGAAGCTGGTGATAGGGACATGACACCTTGTGTGACTTTTCTCCCTGCTGTGTACATTCTAGAAACTCTGTAGAAGTGGAGGGGGATGTGAAAGGCACATAGAGGATGTATCAGCGTGCTGGTTCTGGGCAGTTATATGATCCTGTTCCCGCTCATTGCTGCCTGTCCAGTTCCTCAGAAACACCTAAGTGCAGAACTTTGAATTTCTCAGCTTGAAAGATAGGAAGATCTGGAAGAAATAGGGATCCTCAAAAGATCCTGTTGGCTTCTGAAATACCACACACTGTTTGACTCCCAAAGACCTCAACTTACTGTCTTGCAATTCTAAAGATCAGGTGTTTTGTTTTTCTTTTTCTTTTTCCTGGAAACTCTAGGAAAGCCTTCTTTTGCCTTTCCATCTCTGAGTGGCCTCCGATATTCCTCAAATACCCTCTGCAGCTAGCCGTGCTCTATGAAGCTGACCAACACCGATGAGAAGAAGCACCGGGTTAGGTTCCTTCAGATTTCTTAATCAGCATATTGCCTTGTTCATGTTTATTTTTTTTTCTGATTAAAGGGAAATTATTAATATACAATGTTGACTCATTGACATTGTGGCTCAGAATACTATCACTCATGCTTGAAAAAAGCACATCTAATACACCTTTTCCTCATAGACACATCACAACTATTTTGCCCTTAAGAATATTAGGCACAACTTTAGCATGATATAGGTAGATTGTTTTAAACAATGAAGTCAGCTATGACAACAGAAACGTTAACATGAAAGGCAGATGTGGCAATATGCTACCTCCAAGATGTTTGTTTACACTGAGAACTTAGACCAGAACAGCAATGCTGCTATGTTTAACTTCCTCTAGGAATAGGAACATTGGGCAACTCTGCCATGTGCATGTCCTAAAAGGGCCCTGTAAGCATCATGGGAACTGATTCTGAGGGCATAATTTTTTTAATAAACAATGTTACAAACATAGTTTGTAATAATGGGGAGGAGCAACTTCCCAGGGGAGGGTACATGGCTATTGATTCTTTCCAGTTCTCTCACACAGGGATTCTCTTGGCTAAAACAGATGCAGGAGAATCTGGAAAACACAGTTAAAAGATGAAGGATGGGAAACATCTGGCTACAGAGTTCACAACACCACAGGTTTAGAGGCCTTGATGGTGAATGCACCAAGAGAAGGCACTGGGGAGACTTGACACCTATAGATTTATGCCTGGAGATGACAGGTGTTAGTGAGTAAAAAAAAGCAATTTTTTATTATTAATAAAATAATATTGATTAAGAATCAACTGATTTAAATGTAAAAGACACTACACATGGAAGGTCCATGGAAATTCTACCTTTAAGAATGAAAAGATTTGAGAACATGTTAGGAGAGAGGGGTGTGGGTAACAACATCCATCTCTTTGCTTCTGTTGGTGGCTGGACCACCTGGAGGAGGCTCTCCTGTATGGGCTGAGCTGGCCCTCCCTGCATGTCTCAGTTTCTGATTAGTATAACTTTGAATTCTAGAGAGTACCACATTCCACTACAGTTGCCTGTAGTCTGGAACTTCAGAGAGAAAAAATACTCCAAAACTTATGATAAAGGATGGTGAATAGAAAGCAAATCAACAAAAAGATCATGTGAACACTGCGCTGGTGGCTCACTTGGGTAAGTCAGTGATTTACGACACAATGTTTTTATTTGATTTGGCATTACAGGGATAAATTATTGAGTGTTAATTGTATGTTGATAAGCTGTTCCTACTTAAATTTATTCCTTCCTCAGTTTGTGTTAATTGGGGTGTGTTCGAACAGAAGGGAATTGCCCACTTAATGCCTGGTTTGGCTTAGGTGCTTGGTAATAAGCATGGTTTTAATTGTGTATTCACTTTTATTCATGCTAAGAGAATAAAGAACTCCTATGGTGGAATTCTCTCCTGGACATTAATGCAATTTTTTTAAATAAATGAATTGTTAAAAAGTGCCATTATTCCTGTTTACTTGTTCAAGTTTACTTAAGTTGCAGCAGAAGGTAGGGTCAGAGGTGGACTGGCAGAAGGCTGGAGACATTTAAACGCATATTTTATTTTATCATTTGAAATTTAAATCCTCTTTAGATAAAGCTATCAAGGGGCTGTGAATGGCTTTACTTTCTGACTCCTGTTTCTCTTCTCAGGCAGGAAAGGATTCAAGTGAGGATCCGGAGGAGCAACATGGAGAATCTGTGTGTGTTCATGTATAGATTGGGGGGGAGGGTAAGAGCTGGGGGAGGAAGCCACAAGACAGTGAGAATATTATTTTTCATGGGTCTATGGTGAGCAGTTGAGTATTCTTGATGTAAAAATCCAAAACCTGAAATGCTCCAAAATGCAAAAGTGCTTTGATTTTGAGATTTTATTTTTAATTAGATGTGTATTGTTGCATGTCTGCACAAAGGACATGGGTGCAGGTCCTGTGGGGCCCAGAGATGTGGGGTCCCCTAGACCTAGAATCACAGGTGGTTCTGAACCACCGAAGATGGGTCCTGGAAACCAAACCTAGGCCCTCCATCCCCGATATCCAAAAATTTTAAGCACTGACTTGACATCACAAATGAAAAATCTCCATACCATACAGTACTGTTTCATACACAAAAATATGCAAAACTGCCTTTAAGACATCTATCTATACATGAAACAAAGATTTTATGTTTAGTTTTGGTCCTATTCCCAAGATATCTAACTTTACAGTCACTCACTCACACACACACACACACACACACACACACACACACACACACACACACACACACAACTGCTGGTCTCAAGTGTTTTGGATAAGGAATAGTTGATTTGTATTTTAATGTCTAACAAAGCCAAGTAAGTTCAAGAGTCAAGAATCAGTGCAGACACAATGCCCAATGTGCTAGTGAATGCCTATTATTTCAGCTATCCAGGAAACTGAAGCAGGAAAATCTCAGATTTGAGACTGGCTTGCCAGAGCCCCTGACTAGCAGGCATTCTAAATTCAATCTTCAGACCAAGAGCAGGAAAAATAAAATAAACATGTAGCCCAGGTTTCAGATGGACAAGTCTGGTCAAAATTAAAGGAAATCAGAAAAAGGAAATGGGAACACACTCCTAAAAGCACACCAGACTGGAGGCCAGAGTGGCCACAGGGGGCACCCCACTTAGCACACAGCGGGGCTTGTAAACAGCACCTTGTCTTGGAGGCACACTCTTCAAGGGCTTAATGAATTCTGCTAGATTTGGCAGGTGTGGACCTGGCTGTAAAGCAGAGAGGGCAGATCCTGCAGGTGCCAGAGCTCTTGAACATGGAGGCAGCTGTTCCCATCTCCTCTTCCTGGGACTCAGTGAGACTTTCCTCTCCTCCATGCCCCCCTGCAACGTTCTTCCACTTCTCAGCCCTGCTCTTAGCTGCCATGTGTGACCTTTCTCCGAGTACAATAGAAAAGAGTTCCTCCTGAGCCATTGATCATAGAGCTTTGCTGGTCAAAGAAGAAAAAACTTGCTGGCTTCTGGATGGAGAGCACAATTGAAGGTTAGAAAGTGTTTTGATCCGTACCAAAGAGCACAGTGCAAACACCGAAGAGTCTTTGCAATTTAGGATTTTTGCCCATGAAATTGCCCTAGCAGTACAGATGAGTGAGAGAAGCTGTGTTGAGATCACTTACAAATGTGTAAAGTCATTTTTACGCAGTGTGTACATGCGTGTGTGGGGGAGTGTCATAGGCCAGATTGCGGGAGTCAGATCTCTCCTTCCACGATTCGGATTTTATGCTGGAACTCAGGTCATCGGGCTAGATTTTCATCCGCCAAGTCGCCTTGTGGGCCCACAAAGGCATCTTGGCTATTGGCTATTTATTTCAAACAGGAGTCATAGCTAAAAGAAGATGAGCTAGCATCTCACTGTTACTGAAGCTGAGTAAGGACAACCCTGGTGTCCCTGTTGTTTATTCCTTTGCAGGTATGTCCAACTGGCCAAGAGTACCTGTGCATGTTTGCAAACACAAAGCCATATAACCAACTTAAAATATTATGAGATGGTTTCATGACTTTGAGGGGGTGTAGTAACAATAGCTATGTGATTATGTGGTTCTTGAGAGGGGACTTTGAAGAGGACAGCACTGTGTCACAATGCTATAAGACTGAACATGCTTCATGTCGTAGAACCAGGGGACGCTACTCCTAGCTCAGCCATAGTACAGGCAAAGAGGCCATTCTAGGTAAAGAGGGATCCCTAGGAAGTTGGAGCTTCTCCGGACTGCCTGGAGGTATTGAGGTCTGTAAAGGAAACCAAGACAACAGAAAAGAAAAGTAGTTCCATACTTAGGGGGCACCCAAAACCCCTGGACTAGGTAGAGACACTGCCTTTGGCTCTGTGTACACAGTGAGTCCCAGATCCTGAGATGAGCCGATGGCTGCCGGCCAGTTTGAAATTGAATGGAAGGCTAGAGCTAGAGGAGACTTAGGCCTAGATAATTTAACCCCGAGAGGCAGAAAGACTTGTTCAAGGCTACACTGCTGGATGTAGCCAACTAATGATTGGATCCATGTGTGTAAACTCCTGGGAATTATTTGGCATTATAAACCCCCAGCCAACTTACAACACCTAGGTCATCTTTGACCCTGAAAGAAGAAAGGGATGCTGAAAAATATTTCAATCTATGAAATAGGAAGGCTGGAAACTAAATTGGGTTCCAGCGAACTCTGTATTAACCCATTTTCCTACTTTTTAAGTCAGTATGGTAAGAATGATAGACAATGGGTTAGGAAAACGACCCAGTAGATGAAGTACTTGGTGAACAAGATGAGAGATGGAGTTTGGATCCACAGAATGCATGTGAGGTTGGACATAGCAACAGGAATCTGTGATCTCAGTGATGGTAAGAGAGTCCAAGGAAGCTTTGGAGCCATCAACAAACAATAAACCCCTGTAGTAAGAGGTTTCTGGCCCGGACTTTCTGGCCTAACCTCAAGGTCTATGGAGTTCTTTTTGTTTTAAAAGGAGAAAAGGGGATATGTAGGGGTAGTGTGTTGTTTCATGGAAAATAACTGTCCCACCCACTGGTTTAATAAAGGCAGGCAGGAAGTGTAGGCGGGGCTACCAGACTAAGAAAATCTCTGAGAGCAGAATGCCAGAGAGGACCAGAGAGAAGCTGCAGTATGCAGAGGACAACCATGCAGCTTTAAAGAAAGGTACCGAGCCTCATGACTGAACAAGAGACATGGGATAGCTTAAGGGTAGAGAGTTAGCAAGCTATATGCCCGGGCCTAAGGCTGATCAGCCTAAAACTATTGGAAGCATCTCTGTGTCTCTGCGGGACTGCGGGACTGCGGGTCTATGGGCCTAGACCTTGAGGTTAGGCCGGAAAGTCTGGGCCAGAAACCTTTTACTACAAACTCCTGTGAAGGAAAAGGCAAGTTGTTCTCTGACCTCCATGTATGTGCTATGGCACGTTCATGACTGCACACACACACACACACACACACCACACCACACACTCTCACAAACACACACTGTCTCACACACCATACACATACCACACACTCTCACAAACACACACTGTCTCACACACCATACACACACCACACACTCTCACAAACGCACACTGTCTCACATACCATATACACTCTCACAAACGCACACTGTCTCACACACCACACACACACCCACCACACCACACCACACCATCCACACACACTATGTACATAAAAATAACTATAGTTGGTATTAATAAAAATATTGAAGAAAAAATATGTATGTTGGGGAGGACAATGATAAGTAAATAGAGAGAAAATTCTGAATAAAGAAGGCTGAAGTCGTGTGATCTTGGGTAGGCTCACCACCATCTGTTTACATTGGACAGACTCCATGAAGTCAGCATCAGTACAAGCTGCTTTAGTTTTCTTGGGAATCTTAAGCTTGATTTGATTTCTATCTTGTATTTTGTCAGAATTGATCTCTGGCAATGACAAGCTGGCCCTTCCCTGTTTCTCTGAGTGTGGTGCTCAGGTTAATGGTATCAGCTTCACTGGAGAACTGGTAAGAATGCAAATTTGTAGGTCCCCTTCCAGTCCTGTGGAACCAGAAACTTTGGGGACAGGCCCAAGAATCTGTAGCCCAACAAGGCTTCCAGCCTTGTCGCATATTATGTAATGTAAAACAGCACTGTCACATATTAAAGTTTGAGAAGCCCTAAACTAAAATAAAAATACAACAAGAAATAAGAGCATGAAAGGGAACAGGAAGTGAGGTTCAAACCTGACTCTGCCAGCTGCCTGCTAGGAGGTCTCAGACAAGTGACAGCCTCTTGTGATTCTAAATGATTGGTATACTTCAAAGACCCCGTTAGATAATACAGGAAAAGTCTATGTATAAAATCCTTCCCACTTCACCTCTAACCATTAGAGCCCTCTAGTCCTCATACAACACAATGTGGGTCCTATAGTGTTCCTTATGCCCTGCCCATTTCTTTACCATGCTGTCAACTCTGGTTGAACTATGGAAGTTGAGGAGAGACAACTTTGTGAGCACCTTTGATAACGGATCTACTCATCCCTTGAGCCCCCACCACAAGATAACAAGTAAGGATTGAACCATATTTGATCTTACTTTACGCTTTGAGAAACATGTTGCTTTAGGTTTCTAATGCTGGGATAAAAGCAACTTGAAGAATAGTCTGTTTTACCTCACAACCTCCATCTGTCACCATCACTAAGGGAAGCTGGGAGCAGGGACTCAAGACAGGAACCTGGAGGCAGGGACTGAAGCAGAAGCCATAAGAGAATGACGTTTGCTGGCTTTTGTCTTCAAGGTTTGTGTAGCCTTGCTTTCTTATGAATTAAGATGACCATTAATTAAGAAAATGCCCACAGATTTATCCACAGGCAATCTGATGGAAACATTTTTTTCAATTCAGATTCCCTCTTCTCAGATATGTATAGGCTTGTGCAAAGTCAACAAAAACCAACTAAATCAGTCCTCAGTATCAGTAGGCCTGCATAATTGACTCGGTTTCCACAGGACATGGTCTCCCTCTTGTTGACTCTTCTGAATCAAAGGTCAAGCCACAACCACATGAACTTCCTTAGTTGGCAAAAAGGTCGAAATCTCTACAATGGGAACGTCCTTATACATCCAGAGTATCTGGCCACACCATGTCAGATGGTTCTACCTGGGGTTCTTTTGGCTGCTGTCATCAGAGCCCTCATAGCCACTCTTAGCAAGAAGTGGTCTCCTGAGCTGCTCGTGGGCCCTGTCTCTGGCCTCTATGTAGAATACAGAAGCAGAGTGGCAGGTTGGAGCAGCAGCTGTTACCACCTCCCTTTGGGCTCCCATAATGCATCCCAGAGGGCCATTCCAAGCTTGAATGAGCCTCAGAAAATTATCAAGCAATTCTGACTTGTTTAATTTTTCTCTCTCAAAAACTTGAGCGACGTGTCCTCTTAATCACGAAAAGCAAAGACAAAAGAAAAGAAAGACATTCAGGAAAACAGCAATTAATCTGCTCCTTCCTGTTCAGCGGATGTCTCTGTGCTCCGAATGCACTCCTTCCTCCATCCCACAATCTTCTGATGGGCACACAGAGCCTGCGCGCTGCACTGGAGACACCGGGTGAATCGGGAACATGGCTCCACTTGAGAATGTGGGAAGCCAGTGGGGAAGAGGAGAGATGGGCATTTCCTATATGTCAGGCTCTGAGCTAAGAGATTAATACTTACATGAGCTTTATGAGATCCACAGCCTTAAAAAAAATAAGATTGTATTTATTTATTTTAATATAGTTTTTCAAAATTAAAATACAATTCTTTTCATTTCCCTCTTTCTTTCCTCTAATCTTTCCCATAATCACTCTGATTTCTGCCAAATTCATGGCCTATTTTTCTTTAATTGTTGATATATACACACATATATAACATAAATTACACTCTAAGTTGTAAATATACAAATATCACCCTTCAGTCTGTATAATGTTGTTTACATAGATATGATGCCAGGGCTGACTATTAGGTATTAGGTAACTAGTTGGGGTTGATGTTCTGGGGGGAGATGATTTCTCCCACTCTTGGCCTTTCTCAGTCATCTGTAACTCTTTGTCTAAATTTCCCCCTTTATGTTAGCATTTCTGTTGTTGATACTGTCCTTGTTTGGGTCTTGTTTAGGCAGCCGTGTGGATGTGGGTGTAGCCTTTCTGACATTACTAACAGATACAATCTCATAGCAGACTTCCTAGACTTTCAATCTCTCAGGGCCCTCCTCACTGCTAGGTCCAGCAATTGCGCTATAAAATGTCAGTTGGGGTGGAGCAACATAGGGCCACTTGTTATCTGCCTTTTGGTCCATTATAATTTTCTGTCATGGTGTCTTTCTGTTACAGAGAACGTCTGTGATGGGGGAGGGGGAGAATTATGCTTCTGCGTGGATAAATACTTAGAATGCAGTTGGGAATGGTGCTGGTTTAGGGAAGGGGTGCTAGTAGGTTCTCCTCTAACTTTCATGGCACCACTAGCTCCAGATACTTAGCTAGGTTTGCAATGCCATGTATGATTTACCTCTCGTTCTGTTGGCCATAAGTCCAGCTAGGGAGCTGGTGGATACCACCAAGATACAAGTGCCACCATTGCATCCCAGGGTTACTGTGCCATGCTGGCCATCGTTGTAGTTCATAGGTGGGACTGTTGGTTGCTTCTTTCCCACCAAAGCTTGCTTAGCACTTTCTGATACCATGTGAACTACTTCTCAGGGAGGAGGCTTTCAGGGTCAGATCCAAATCAGGTCTTCTATGTCCTGTGTCCTAGTAAATAATGTCTTTAGCTGTAGGGACCTACCTTCCACCTCTGGGAGGGAACTAAGAGCAATCTCTTGTATTTCTTCAGCAACTCACAGGGGGCTTCTGATACTTGGTGTTCGGTGTTTTGTTAAATAGCCTATGACTCTTGGGGGGAAGCATTGCTAGTCCAGGTGGGGGATTTTTATTTAAATAATATTTGAATACATATAGACTTATATGTATTATATATAATTTTCGTTAAACAAATAACGTTATTCTTGTGGCTTTTTCAGAAATACTGTTATTTTACCCTCCTTCTGGGTTGACCTCCCTCCCCATGTCTAATTAAAGATCCCCCTTCCACCTGTTTCTCCTTCTCCCTTTACAAATCCTGTGGACCCAGCTGCTCCCCTCTCTCAGATGCCCCCTCCCAGGGCCTCTTTTTACTTCCCTGGTTTGAGCTGTTACTCCAGGTTGTGTTCACATATCTAAAGATTTGAGGGAAGAATTCATAGATGAGAGGAACATGTGACATTGTCCTTCTGGGTCAGGGTCATATCACTCAAGATAATCTTTACTAAATCCACCCATTTTCCTGCAAATTTCATCTTTATTTACAGCTGAGAAACATTCCGTGATGTAGATGTGCCACATTTTCATTACCTATTTGTCAGCTGAAAGACAGTCAGGTTGTTCCCACTTCCTAGTTGTTGTGAGTAGAGCAGCAGCGAACTTGGCTGAGCAATTATCTGTGGATAGGAGGTCAGGTGCTTTGGGTAAATGGCAAGGAGTGATATACCCAAGTCATATGGTAGATTTACTTCTGTCTTTCCGAGAGTTCTCCACACTGACACATAGTTTGGGGGCTAGAGTGCTTACTGCAATTTATCATAGCACCAGTGAAGTTAGAACTGACCTAGTATTTTATACAATATGCTGGATCAAAACTGGAATCAGATAAAAAATGATGCAAAATAAGAGGGTCCGTTTTAAGGAGCTCCGGTTGCCTCGTGGCCAAATGGAGGTCAGTTTGTGAGGAAATGTATTTGGTAGTAGGAATTCAAACTCAAAATCTTCAGAAGTTTCATTTTGTCTCAAGTTGGCAACCAGTGATGCCAAGTACATGAGAAAAATACCCTGTTGATACATTGAAGTTTTGGAGTGTATTCCAGTAGGGTGGAAAATGGAGTCAGTTTTCTATGTTAGTAAGTCATGGGACTAATCTGAAACAATGACTGAGTGGTACACTAGAGGTTAGGAACAAAGAAAGAACTAAATGCAGGGGGCAGGGAGGTGAAAAGTTCTTACAACTCATGTTTCACAGCTGCTATGATTTCCCAAAGAGAAGCCCTGAGTGTGCAAGGACCAGTAGATATTTCTTTCCACCCCCTCTATTCATGAGGACCTCCTCCTCTTCCTTCTGACCCTGTTCCACTTCATATTAACCAGCAGGGTCATCGATTGGTGCCCCAGATGCCAGGGTGAGCTTAAATTCAATGGCATCAGATAGTCTTAACTTGGGACAATTTGTCTGCCTGTAACATCCCATAGAATGAACTTTCTTAGCATGTGTTAACTTCCAGGGCAGAGTTCACTACAAAACATCCTCACTGTGGATCTGTGAACGGGGAGCTGTGGAAGGTCCCATGCATACAAACACGTTAGCCTGTGCTCAAAATGTGCTTATGGGGCAGATTCAGATATGATTAATGTCGGCACCGATGAGCATACATTAGTGGTATTTGCATATATATAAATTTGAATAATGTTCAAGGACATCAAATGATTTCAGACTTAATAATTATAATGGCAAATATTTATTGAAATATCATGTACCTGACAGTCTATTAGACAGTCTAGTAGACCTTTCACATACTGATTTAACTACTTCCCATAATTTCTATGCGATTTAGATTCTGTTCTCATAGCCGTTTACAGATAAGGCAATCAAGGTATGGAAAAGTTTAGTACCTTAGTCCCTTGTCCACATCAGTAAGATGAGCCCCTAGGAAGAGAGCTGATAGTCTGACTCTTATCCTCTCTCTGTGAAGCCCTGGATGTTAAGTACACTGGGGTGTTGCTTTGTTTGGGGAGTTGGGAACTTATATGGGAAACTGAAAGCTAAATAAAAACATTATCTCAGACGTGGCTTCAGGATGTTCATGCTCATTCAAAAGTATCTTTTGGTGAGGAGGGTATGAACAAAGTGTCCTCTTATAAGACTCGGGTCCTGGGTCTTTTGTTCTGTAACTTCAAATTCACTGATACATGCATGCAGGTAGACATCCAATACATGTCACAAAGTCAATGTTCTGGGTCTCAGAGTTGCAGTGACAGATAAGACATGGTCTCTCTTTCCATGAGCCTAGAGATTGGTGATACATCTGACAGCCCTGGGAGTAGAAGCTGGAGCTGGATAGTTTGGAAGGGAGTCGGGATAGAATTTCCAGAGAAGGTCATCAGAACTGAAAATAGATGGCAAATGGAATTTCACCCTGTGTAAGGTGGGAAATGTTGGCCAAGCCACAGAACAAAGGGCAGCTTGTTTCTTCCGAGAGCATGAGGACATGCAATGTTGACTGATAAGTCCTGAGATTGGGTTTGAACTCAGTTCTCATAGATGCATCCGGGTCAGCTCTGAAGACAATTCTTCAGCGATAATTTGCCTTTTATTTTTTTCAAGATGGGGCAGATAGACTTGTCCACCTGAAATGTGGATAATTGTGAAGAACATTTATCATTCTGTGTCTTGTTAACATGGAGTACGTGTCTCTCTTGATGTTACGATTCCTGCTCCCAGTCACATGTTTGCTACCTGTTTGATGACACCTGGAAACTCTGGTGTTCGAGTGATTTATCTGTTTTCATTATATGCAGGATATTGAGTTTTGTAAGTTTTGCCAACTTGATCACACAAAGTGCATGAACAGTCTTCCTGAGGGTAAATTGTGATAAGATATAGGGGTCCATGAGAAAGAAATAGAAAAACACAGAGTGAGGACCTTGGAGGAAATGAAGCAGTGATCCAAATATGGTCTAAGAGTTCCCTACATGAAGGGTAATATGCTTCAGGGCCCAGCTGGAAATAATGCAGATTTCCAGAGATATTGTACACAAAGTTCCAACAGACAAGCTTCATCATCTGCTTTTGATGCTGTCTAAAGGTTACCCAGGACAAAAGCGAGCACAGAGCTATGCTAATAGAACTTTGGCTAGATATTTGAAATGTATATCCCTTAAATTCTTCCTTGTATACCAGTCAAAAGCAAATGCATAAGAGCAATGAGTCACTCATCTTAAAAACAAGGTTTGCGCCTTAGATTGAGACTTAGGAAGTCCCCCCTTTTATCTGTGTCTTTTTAAAGTGCCATTTCTGTCATCCGCTCCAAAGCTGTTTAGAAATAATACAGGCAAGTCTTTCAAAAGTACATTACGTAACAAATAGTTCTAAGGACAGACTTGCTCAGATGTCTGAAAGTGAAGCTGTAGTTATAGCAATACATTTCATCCCGATTGCGCTGCGGCTCAAGCAGAGGAGCATTCCATGCAGCCATGGTGACAGGCATTCATTCATAATTTTATGATCTCTCTACCTAGAATCTGGCAGCCTGACAGACAACACCTGCTCAGCATGGGCAATGATCAAGGAGACCCTCAGCAGTTAAGGAAGGATTTGGGTATAAGGACACGTTGATTCATTCAATATTATTTTTGTCTTGCTGTCCAAGCATGCAGAATTTAGGCTAAAACCCTTAGGTTGACTGTACAAATGACTCAAGGACCTTATCATTTTGTGCAAAACTCCTGGAGCTGCCTGGAGAAGCCATTTGCTTTCTGCAGTTTTGCAGGGGTGTAAAAATGAATAGGTTGTAAAAAAAAAACATTAACAATTTATTGTTACAGTATCTGTAAAATTTTCAGTGTGCAAATTCACTGTGGAGGAATCTACAACACTAAAAGCATCCTTCTGTAAAGATACAGACATGTGTTTACTCCAGTTTTAATTGGAGTGTGTTTTGTGCGGAGGAATCTGAATGTTAACAGAAGAGTGGTTGAATTTTGACACATTCTTATTGTGAACTATTATGTATATCTTTCATAGAAGGTTTAGTGATTGAGAGATCGTGTGCATAGACTAGAGATCGTGTGCATAGACTGTCGAACACAAGTGCATGTATACTCACAAATACACACACACACACACACAGAGGAAGGTTTATAACTGTGCATATTGATCTTGACGAGTTCCTGTTCATATTGTATATCTTAAAAACATCAACAAAAATTATATTGCGCAAACCTTTCTATATACAAATATATCTGTATTTTCTGTGTGAGATTTGGGACACCTGGGGAGGAATTCAAGCCAGTTTCTCACTTTTGCTAAATAAAGTTTAACATCTGAAGGATTGTGTAACTTGTTATAGTCAGCATGCGTGTGGGAAATACAACACTGCAAAGGAAAAATCTGCTTACCCACTTAAGATAAGGCAACATTTGTGAGTCTTCGCACAGTCCCTGGTATCCAGTAAGCTTCTAGGAAATGCAGCTAGTGTTCAATTGCTTTGTCCCTCATGCTGATGTTGCACAGCATTCTGGCCTCGACTTCCTTTTTACTGGCTTTATTGCATTTTATGCTCCAGATGTCCAGGTGTCTCTGGAGTCAGCATACTATCTTCCTGTCACCCTCAGCGCTCCCCCTTACTTGGTTCAGTTTTGGATCCATCAGGTGACCTGCAAGTCAAGGCAAAACCTGTCCTTCCTGGGATGTCCTATATAGTTATATTCATTATCCTGTTGGGACAGTACTCCCCCAATCACCACCACATACACCAGATATGTCTTTGCATCCTTGGCTACTAATCTTGGGCCATGGAGTGGGGATTGACGAAGGTTTGCAGAGTAGCTGAGTGAGGAATGTCCAATGTGGGGTTGTGTAGGAAGAGAAAGTGCCCTCTGTTCCTCACCACAGCCTGGAGCCAGCAGGCACTCAGAAGCTACTACGTTTTTATTTTTGTTCCTACTTGGGTCAGCTAGGTGTAGCCATTTTGTTTCTCAGGTTTTTGAAAACTGGAAATTGAGTAAGGTGCTGGTGGTTTTTTGAATGATTAATCTGTTCAGATTACCACATATTGCCCCTCTAATTTGTAAGTTATTAACTGGTGAGAACAGTTAATAATACTCTATTAGTTCTCTGCATAAGAACAGGAAATTCAGTGAAGCCAATGTCACATAAAGCAATTGAGAAAACACTTTGCAGGCTGCAAAGGGCTTTGCTGATGGTGATCACAGCTGCAGCATTAACGAGTGGCATAGCCCCTAACAGCCAAGAACTTCAGGAAAGGAAAACTGGAATTCTCACACAGATGTAAATTGAATACATGTTGAGGATTTTCTGAAATTCAGCAGTCAATGAGAAAACACAGGCATACATTATGACTAATTTTAAAAGAATCCAAAGAGTATGTGTGTTTATATGACAAGCATGGGAATGAATGTGAAGAAGGAGGTAAAATTGTGTCTTGTGGCATGGAGTTAGGGTGTGTGATGCTCAATATAACATCTGAGCAGGATAGAATTTGCAAGTGTGTACACAAGCATTTTTGTATGATCAGGTTCCCATAACTCTCAGAGCTGTAAGTACATAACTTGGGAAGATGTCTTCTAGAATCTAGATAACTGCTTACTCTCTCTATCCAAGCAGAAAACGTTACTCCGGTCTGTTCTGTTCCCAGCACACCACCTAATATTCTTTGCAGATGATGTCATTTCATACATTTAAAATATAAATATGAGGTAGGTATATAGCAGAATGGGCAGTTAGGAAGGCTGTCATTCAGTTACTTAGCTACCAAGGTGACATTTCCACCCAGGTCTCTTCTTTCTCAACTCGGAAACTGTGTTTCACTCTGCTCTGCTGCCTCTGTCTTTCCTTCTGGAGTTTTCCATCAGTCCCTACTCTGCCCTGACTGAAGTTTTCTGTCATTTCTTATTCAAGGTCCACACTGCCCTGCAACTATACCCTGCAACATTCTGGAATACTTTTTCTTGACATTGCCCCATATCCCCTAGAGGAGGGACACTGTCTCTGTGTGTGCTTGCCACCTTCTCCTGAGGGATTCTCTGAAGGGATTCTCTGCCCACAACAGAGAAGTCACAGTTGCAATGGTGAAGGAGGATGGGCTGATGGCTGGTCCCACCAGAAAGACACTGGTCCTCCTCCATAGAGACTGAAAAGCTTTCTCTGGAGTGTATCCTGGCTCTCACTTTTGTCTTCAGACAGTTGCCTGGTCCTTTCCTACTTAATATTTGCTTCAGGGTTGTAAGTGCAAAGCTAAGTCAGGCAGGAGAAAACTTGTGGCTGCCTATTTGAAAATCTATCATTCAAGAAGCTTTCTTTGGATATATATCCATAAAAAGAAGTCCCCAAAGTATTGATTTCTAACATCTTGAGGCATAACCAGCTTTATTATTTATATCCGTGGAATTTGACGAATATAGGGAAACTCACCAGAAGTCTAATTTATAAACTCAGTTTATCTTTGCATGTTTTGATTTAGTGCATTCCTTCATCCTGAAGAGTGAAAAACGAGCTGGCTTTTGACAGTCTTAACAATAGGCAGGCTCTCTGTAAGAAATAATAGAAACATCTACCCCAAAGTTCATAAACATGGCTCATATACGGGTGGGAAGTGTGGCTCAGTGATTGCCACACTCCTAGCATCCATGACATCTTGGGTTCCCTTCCCAGCACCACATGGTGCAGGGAGGGGATGAAATCCTCTAAAAACATTACCCTGACAGTGTTCAATCTGGGCCATGAGATAGGTCAGCAGACTTGAATACTTGCTCCAATCCTAAGAACCAGAGTTGGAGATCCTCAAGACTCACACAATGAAAGAGGAGAGCTAAGTCCTACAATTGTCCTGTGAATACCACAGGCATGCTGTGGCCTGTGTGCACACTAAATAAAGACAGGTAGAGAAGATTTGTAAAACAAATTTGTCTTGTTATCTAAAGAATTTAATTCATTATTATAGGCTCTGTCATAGTCCTTTATTACTCTTTGAATGTCTACGTGTTTGGGGACTAAAGATATGGTTAGTGTTAGGAGCACATACTGCTCTTGCAGAAGACTTGAGTTCAGTTACCAGCATCTACAGGATGCAGCTTACAACCACTGTACATCTATATCCAGGGGATCTAGATGATGTATCTGGCCTGGGCAGGCACCAACACACACACACACACACACACACACACACACACACACACACACACACACACACACACACACACTAAAATAAAACTTAAACATATCTGTTGGTTATGTATTTATACTACATCTCTCATTTTTAGATAATACTTTTTGTTCTCTGAGAGTTTCATGTATGTACACAATGCATTTGGTCATATCTATCATATCTATCCCCCATTTTGCCCAACTCCTCTGACACCTTCATGTTCTCTTTTTTTAATAAATAACTATGTCTGGCTAGTGCTGTCCGTATGCACATGGGTGTAGAATTATCCACTGGCACATGGACATCTTATTAGTGGCTACATCTCCAAGGAAAAGTAGTTCTCTGTCTCTCAACAGCCATCAACTAACTGCCAATAGCTCTGTAGCTATTGAGGCTTCTGAGCTCCTCTCTTAGCTGGGTTGAAATTTTGACTGCATTGATCTTCCACAAGTCTTGCAAGGTAAATGCAACTACTGGGGATTCATTAATGCAATAAGAATGTTGTGTCCAGAAGCTCCTAACTTTCTCAGGTTTTGGTTTTTGGGTTTTGGGTTTTACTGCTTTTGTATGGGGCGGGGGCTTCCTGAGGAGGGGTGTGTGGTTTTTTGCAGATTGTAATAAGAAATCCAAAAGATATTCTAGGATAGTATCCAATCTATCACTTCAGAAGTCACTAGGACAATACACGTCATTCAAAGATTTCAAGATGAAAAACACCTAGTGACCGCTTTAAAAAAAAAAAAAATCCACTATTCTTAATTTAAAATTTTTTCATTTTAAATTATGTGTCTGCATGTGAGTTTGGGCATGTGAATGCAGTGTTCAAAGAGACAAGAGAAGGATTTTGGATCCTCTGGAGTTGAAGTTAAAGTCAGCTGCTTAAAGTGTGTGCTAAGAACCGAACTCTGGTCCTCTGTAAGAGCAGTAAAGGATCTTAACTGCCCCTATGGCTTGATTTTGTCTCTAACATACTTTATTATTCTCAACACTTTTTAACTTCAACTCCTGATATACTATTTTTGAGCAAAAAATAATGGTTCCTTTCTAAACCAATCTTTAGCTAAAAGATTGAATATTTTTCAACTTCCATATAACAATTATAATTTCAAGCTTCAATTGTGTTTCCTTAATGTAAAGCTCAGGAAATTGAAAAATAAGCCACCTCATTTCCAGCTCCTACATTTGTACCACATCTGTTCTCTTACTTAGATATAAAAAATAATATTCAGCTCCTTAAACTTATTATGTATATAATTGATCTGCTTGTGTTTTCCCTCCACATGTGCAAATAGTCACATTTGATTTGGTGTTCAAAATTGCATTTTAAAATACTTTAGAAGATTCTTGTATTTTATTTTTAGAATATGCCATGATTCCTGTAGCTTTATTTTAAAATTGATATAAAATGGGTAGATAAAAGATATTGATTACCAGTAATAAAAGTTCATATATTTTACTGTCTATGAATACATAAAATCAGGGTAATTGGCTCAGGTATTTAATTTTCTTTTCACATCCTGAAACTTTTGCGTACATGCACAAACACACATGTGCTCACTTACTCACAAGCACACATATGTATATGCATATTGTGAATTTTCCATTCTAATCCTTTTTCTCTAAATGTAAGCTTTCCGCACTTTAAGTGAAGCACCCTTTTACTAATGCTGTTCCCTGCATGCCAGCTGATGAGCCACTCCGCACCATTCCCTTTGGTTTGTCTCTACTTGGGGCACTGAGCTTTGCCCTGCGCTTGTTGCATTTGCCCAACAGACAAAAGTCCTCACAGGTCTCCCAGGAGAATCATTAAATCTAGTTTTCTTACCTTTTCTAGTTTTTTGTCCTTCCATCTCTATTCTGCCCTCCCTCATCTTCTACGTTCTTCTTTATTTCTTTCTCCCTTGTTTACAGAATGAGATATGAAGACAGATATCTCTACACAATTAGTAAGATCAGATCTACCCAGCACATTCCTGCCATAGAGAGAAGTATGTGAATGATCTAGGGAGACAGTAGCTTCCCAATAGTTTTTCTGCTTCACACCTTGCTGTGATTTTTCCAAACCTTTGCATCTTGCAAGGCAACCTAGGAACAACTAGGTTGGTCTGTTCCAAGGCACAGCACCACCCTTGATCTGAGGAATGGGATCCTCACTCTTACAAGCTTCACTTGTTTGCGTAAGGAGGTCCCATGTTGGGTTGAAATTTGCCACTCTGTGACTTTAATGTCTGATAGGAACACATGAACAAGTTTTACCTTTCCTTAAGAAGTTAAAGACTAGACACATGAAAATGTCTACCGTGACCTCTGACCTCGCCAAGCTCTCTTCCTTCCTTGTTCTACTTGTGGCAGCTTTACCTCTGTATTTATGTTGTACTGTAACCACATAAATCTTAAAATGCACGATGAAATGAGAGCCAGCATTGGCCCAGGAACGATATAGGATAGTCACTTGCCTAAGCAAAAGGCCCATGAGAATGTGGACAGGCACTATGAAGCCCTCATCCTTAGCCAGACGCTGCTGTGGTATAAGTTGCCTATCTGCCCATTCTCTACCTCAGTTTTTTGGTTTATAAAATGCTAGCAGTAGAAACAAATGAAATAATGCTTATAATTTGGAACAGTGACTGACATATTAAATCTGTATGTTACTTGCCACTATATTAGTATTCTGGGAGGTCATGTAACATCAGTAGTTCATCCTGAACTTTTAGTCAAATAAGACCATGTAAAGATGGTCTACTAGAAATCAGTGTCTTTTCTCTCATTCACATGTGTGTACTATGAATATGTGAACCCGAATGAAGGATCCTACTTCCATTGAAGCACACATGACTTCTTTTAGTATCTCTTCCAGCAAACTGACTTTCTTGGATCTTGATGGTATCAGTCAGAATCACAAGCCTAGCTTAGGATTCACTTTTCCCCCTCTGAGGTTGGAAAGACATACCCTTTGCAACTCTTGAATTTTGTTACTGAGAAAATAAGAACACAAACAAGGTCAAAGCGTCGGTAAAGCACCTTTGGACTGTTTCATCATCTGACCTATATTTATTATTTATTTAGTCCATAATAGTACAGCATCAGTGAGCACTCATTCCTCTGAAATTAAGATGGCCGCATTGCAGAGATTCTACAGCAACTCACCACCGCCAAGCATTGACACATGGAGATTGACTTGGCATGACTTCCTTATAAAGTAAATTTTGTTGTCTTGCTTCTCCACACTCTCAGACTCTTAATGAAACATAAGTGGCATTGTGTGCAACGTGTACTGTTATGATAATAACTGGGCCACCAGAACTCATCTCACTGTTTAAGGACCAAATGAAAATATTTGTTTTCTGGTTTAGAAGAATTCATTATGGTGAATTCTAACCACAGACATTACAGTATGTGTGTAAACTATAAAAACACTTTTCTTTTGTTTCCAGACTCTTCTGAGTCTTTGTAGTGAATAATTTCTTATCATAAATAATCCAATAAGCAAATAAATAAAGAAGTAAAATGAAAACCATAGAGGAAAGCCTTTGTGGAGAGTCTGGCTGTGTCCTTGGGTTAATACAAAAAGTAGGAAACCAGCAATACAACTCAGGTGTACTCTCCCTCCCTGTGGTGCAGTATTGCCTTGCACTGGGCTCCCTCTCTCCCCTAGGAGTACCCTGCCAGGTGAGACTTGACTAGAACCTTCCCTCGGCTCCCAGGAAGCTGCTTGTATTTGAACTAACCAACTGTCAGGTCTTTGGAGGTTGTTCATTATAAATTTGCAGTAATTGTTTTGACATCGTTGAGTTCTTGAAACATGGAAAGTACACCCGAACAATGAATAACCAGTAATTTCATTAAGGATTTGCTACATTTCAAAAGGGAGTACAATATTTTATGAAAAACAAAAGGAACCTTGTCATATTCTATTAAGGCATTCTCTTAACCCTCACTGAAAATTGCCCGAGGACTTTCTGGGCTCCTAATTGCACACACTACCTCAAATTTTCATGTAATTTAAATGAATGAGTCTTGTACTGAACGTCTCCTTTTTAAATTACTCAATGTCTCTTACTTAAATTGCTCAAACTTAATGTTTTGACCTCCTTTCTCAAAGAGTTCAGCTCTGAGAACAGAAGATTCTGAGGGAAGGAAGTTTGTGTCTAAGAAGCTATCTAAATGACTCACTTTGTAAGACACTGACTGGTTCACGTTTCTTTACTAAAAACACTGCTGTGTTTGCGTGGAAGGAGGGAGATGAATGGGTAGGCTCGTAAAGGGGTTTTCTTCCTTTACTTATTTCTCTGTGACATTAGAAAACACTTATTATTACTGCAACCTGAAAGTCAGATCCGAGGCCTTGTGTAGGAAGGAAGTAAATTGCCAGATTGTAAATGCGGCTTGAGTCACCTCCTTCTTGACGTTTCTTCCGTCCGTTTGGGAGCTGACTTGAGTTTTGACAAACTACAGCTTTCCATCTCGAAGGAAGATAAAATGAAATCACCTTATAATGCTTCCTCCTTGAGGGAATTGTTGTGGAGTTGGTCATCTAATGGCTTGTGGTAATGAGCGGAGGAAAGACAATGAAATCAGTGGGTATTTCTTGAGGTGTTGGCTGCTGATTAGCTCCCAGCATTTAGAAAGGCTTTCTGAGTTTAGTCAGATTGGGGTGTAAGCAAGTGCAGGGTTGAAAGCCGAGAACTTGTTGCTGGTTATTTCCTGGTTGCCCCTGAAGCTGGGTATGAAGAGATGAGGTGAAGAGGAAGGGGAGGGACGGGAGAGAGGGGGAAAGAAAGGAAGTCAGAGGAGGGAGGAGTGGATCTAGAGAAGTCCAGTGTGCACATCCCACTTACATTCTTCTGCATTTTAGGGGCTACCGGCATTTTAGCATGAGAGCCCTCACTTACACCACCAAGACCGCTTACTGTCACCGTGAGTCTCACTGGGCTGCACAAATAGACTGAACAAACATACTGTGATACTTGCTTGTGATCCTTTCACTGAAGAAACTGAGGCAGGTGGATCATGAGCTCCAGGATAGCTTGGGTTGCATAGTGAGGCTCCATCTCGACAAATAAACAAACAAGCAAAATGTTTTTGTAAGATATTAGGTCAGGCCAGCGGTAAAGAATAAGAATTTTTTTAAATGTAATACTTTAGTGATAAATATTTCAGCAAGACGGCAACATGCACATGACAAGGGTCTAAATTTCTTACAAATACCATTTAATTTAATTCATATATTATCCTCATAAAGCAAAAACTACTGTTATCCTCACATTTGCCATGGGCTACTAAGATAGGTCAAGTACACAAACTAGTCGACACAGCTCTTGGGTCAATGGTACTAAAATAGTTTTATTTTTCTGAAGCATAAGTTTGGATTTTAAAGACATTTGTGGCCAGTCATTTCCAAGAAAGGAACACCATCTTCGTCCCAAACAGACGTCACTGGAGTCATATCCTGCTGTGTCGCGCTGGTGGTGACAGTAATTAACAGTCATATCTGCGTGAAGGACAGTGGTGAAGACTGCCGCTTTCTCATTGTCTGTGCAGAACTGAGGCAACAGCATAAAACCACAGGACAGGCTTGTGAAAAATGAGCAGTATCTGGCCATCGGTCCATCCACCAAATACTCACAGAAGCTGTCCCGTGTGTAAACTGTCCCGTGTGTCTGGCACCCTCTTCCCTGTGGCAATGACACAGTGGGCACAGCAGGCCCTTCCTGCACTGCTTGAGTGTCTCAGACACTTGCCTCTCTAGACCAGCTTATCTGGGATTAAAAATAAATAAACAAACAAATAAATAAGATGTTCCACATTATCTATCCGTAGGACCAGGGGAGCAAAGTTCCTGAAGGTGATTTCAAACCCACACAAAGACATGCAAGCATAGGTTTGCACAGCCTCGAATGAGCTGACCATGTCCTCAAAACTACAAACCTACAGAAGATCTCACATTAAAATTGTTATAACAGAAACGGGGGAGGGGAAGTAGAAACTGAGAGACAGACCTTTTCTACATGACTTTTCTCTGGGGCTGTGCACTTAAGGATACGATCAGCGCACACTGTTTCGGTGTCTTTGGACCTTAGAAATGTATTTCAAGATTAATTATAAAATGAATTCTTTAGAATGGAAAAATACATTCATTTCCCAATACTCCTGAAGACAGCCTAGCTAACGAAGCCCTGAAGCAGTTTGTGGTCACACTGCCACCTACTGTTTATACTTTGCCACAACTGAAATGTAGCTTGGGAAAAGAAGGTAAGAAAAACGGCCCTGGGCAAGCCCTCTTTTTAAAGAAAGTATTTTAGTGCTTATTCTGTAACAAAGTTAAAGTTTTAAAGGGTTAAGAGGATGTAATTGGTGTCATTTCAAACTCTTCTGCATGTTTTGGTAGTTTCTGGTTGCCACAACGTTTAGAAATGCAAATTCCACAGTGTTCTCAAAATATGTATATACACAAGCCTTTTTATTCAGGTCTAACCGAACGCCATAGCTGAACTTTATAAAAATGTGTCCCAAGCACAGATGCATCAGGAAGGTGTCAGCTCACAACACTAGCTTCTGATCTTTAGAACAGGAGAAGGTCTCTGTGATAATATTTTTCTGATTTTGAAGCTGAGGCAGATTTTTTAAAAAATATAAACATGTATCTATCCAAATAAGGAGATCAAGTTGGGAACATCCCCAGCCACTTCAGAAAGACCCTGAACTTTTGGCATAAACCTGTTTAGTTAATGCTGAGTTTGATATCTGCCAAGTGCTTATAATTCAGGAACCACGATATTCCATGTTTCTCCTAAATACCTAAATTACTCAATGTCTCACTTCTTAGATATGGCGATATTTTCTGAAGCTTAAAGATAGAATCCTGCTAAAAGCTTTACACACGCTATGGAGTCTTTCATTTTTAAATGGCCCTCCTTCAACACGGTGCTGCATTACACATGCAAGGAGAACTTTCAAAGTGTTTATCATTATCGATATAATGGATACATTTATATACTTTTGCATTTTCAAATGTGTTGTAGACTGTTTCACTCATACTAACTTGTGGGTTTTATTTATTATATTTTAGGTCATAAGGGGAAATATTAACTTAGAGTATTTTGGCTTTACTAAACTGTGCTTCCTACTAATGCTGTTAAAGTTTTCATTATAAAATTATGTCAGTAAATTCTAACATCCCAGACATTTTCAGCTAATGTGTCTCTTTCTCTACCAGGGGCAGATAGGTTTAGAGGAACACCACCTCTGTTCATTAAGATACTCAACAAATTAAGACTAAAACCCCATGTTTTTTGTGATAGTGATAGTAATTTTTTACCAGACATAAAAATACTACATTATATTTAAAGTCATCATAATTAGGTCCACTCATGTGCAGTCTCCAGATAAACATATTGTTTGGAATGTTTTCCTTTACAGTGTCAGTAATACAGATACAAAACATAAACTCCGTCTGTGCCTTTATTTATAGTGACACTGATAGGATTAATAAAGATAATATAAAATGACAATAAGCAACATGAGCAAGGTTGATCAAATATTTATTTCATATTTACAGCCTTCCTTTATGTGAGTCTATTCAATAACAACATCAAACCATAGCCAAAGCCAAAGCAAAGTAGTTTTACCTAAAATACCAATGGAGGGAACTGAACAAATACAATTAAGCTGGCCTTTTAATAGGTGTCTGTTTATTGTTTTCCGTCCATTCTTTTCCCTACTTTTCTGAACCATGCTGACGAGGCATCTTAGAATACAAGCATGTATGATAGCTTGGACGCAACCAATTTTATTTCTTTTGTGTGTCATTAGTGAAAGATTGAGGCAAGGTTCACCTACGTGCAGTGATGCAAAAATAATAGTATTCCAGTCTGGCTGCGCAAGAGCATCGGCAAACAAGAGCATCATATTACAGCGCTTCTAGGTAGCCGACAGGACACATATAGCCAGATGTAAATAATGACAGACAGAAACCAACATCAGGTCTGTGGAGCACCAACATACTGCTATCATTTTCCCGCTAACCTTGCCTTGCGAGCAGCTCTCTGCCTGCCAGGCTGAGAGATCATTTAAAAAGCAAATCCTAATGACTCTGCCCACTGTAACAACAGTCGGGGAAGGGGGCATCAATTTAGCTGAGTTTAGGAGCTCGGGGCATTAGCCATTGTTGACTTAGACACCCTAAACCTGTTATTCTCCGCAAATCAATCCCATCCCCCGCGATAGCCTTTTCCTTCAGCTATTTCCAAACCTTAGACGGAGATTATCTTCCCAGGTGAGGAAACGGTTATTTCCAGTTATTCATTTGGCATTCTGGATGTCATTCCTAAGACATCACCTAGTTTTTAAGACTAGCTCATTTGGGAAAAAAAATGCTTTAAGGTTCCCTTTCTTCTTTTTCATGTGGCACACATTATTTTGTGTAGATTATGTATGCCCAGGGTAACAGTGGATAAATAACATCCCTGTGTTCCTGCAGTTTAAGCATAACATGGTTATGGTTCAGGTAAACACGTCTGTACATGGCTGCTGTAATCAATGTGGAATGGCAGAACAATTTGGCAGATGCATTCCTAGGAAGTTTGGGGGGAGGGCTGTCTTGTCCAGATTCAATAGAATATATTCACCAAGAAAACCTGAGCTAAAGCACTCACATGCTTTATTTGATAAAGTGAGGGTGACTTTGCAAGCCAGAGGGAACTGAAGCTGATGCACAACAGGATAATAGCATTATCACTTGGCAAATCAGAATGTAGCTGTATTTGGGTGCCAGGAGAAGGGCTGGTATGCTTCTCTCTCTCTCTCTCTCTCTCTCTCTCTCTCTCTCTCTCTCTCTCTCTCTCTCTCTGTGTGTGTGTGTGTGTGTGTGTGTGCTTGTTGGCTATTGGAAAAGAAGACAAGGAGGTTTAACTGCCTGGTTGTGAGTGGAAATGTATGAGAATAAATTGCTGGAAATTCCTGTTTGGTTAAAGAACAGGTAGCACATATGTGTTTTCACCGCCATGTAAGGGGCTTGAGCACATGTGGGGAAGGAGAGCTGGGAGACAGGGAAGAAGGAGTTTGCAATGGCCTGTCTTAATGGAAAGCTATTGATCTCAATTCACCATGCTTTAATCTCCAGCTAAATATCTTACTTACCTTGTAGAGAAGAGATGCCAAGTGGAAATACATAATAAACACACAATATTTTAAGGACTTTTGAATTTTGCATGGTAATAAATATTAATGCAGTTTGTGACTCCCAAAGAAAATAGAAACACTTAATCCTACTGTTGATATCAGGTAGAGTGTGGGTTGATTTCCCGGGGCGAAAGTGAAAAATGCACTATTTGGACTTAAATTTAGATTTAATAAATAACTAATTTAGGATCTTGTTCTATATGCAAGGATATAATCACAAGGCATTCGGTTTTAAAGGGTTTCATTTATTCTTGTGAGCTTAATTATTGCAAGGAAACTGTGAGCAATTTGTTTTTTACCAGTGTCTGATTTCTGAGAATGGTTATTAAATATTAAATGGATGCATAATTCAGGCAATTAAGAAAGTAATCACACAAAGTAATGTAATGGAAGTTAATTATTACTGCATAAGCAAATAGTTCATTAATGCTAGTAGTTGCTATGGCTGCATTCTTAATACATGCACAACTGAAGCATGAACCCTCTGTGTATTCTGGGGGCTGGTAGGAAATGTAATGCTACACAGACAGAGCCCCACTAATGAAAAGCAGAGGCAAATAAGGCTGTATTGACCTCTGATTTGTCCAGATAAGGTGGGATCATCATTACTTACGAGATGTTTGTTGAAACCAGTGTGGCAATAGCTGCTTATCATGTGGGGGTCGGTGCTTGTAGCACAAACCTTGATGTAAATAAGAACCCGAAAGAATCCAGCTTGTTAGAGACAGAAGTCAGCAGCCTCGTACTTGCCACGATTTGTTTTTCTTCTTAAAACAACCCCTTTGTTAAACAGCTAGAGCCATCATTTAAAATTTTCTTAGAAAGACTCAATAATTTTTGTTTTCTTTTTTCTATAATACCAGAGTTAGTAAGAGCTGACTCGGTTCTGCTGCTCACACTCAAGAGAAAATTCTGTCTTTGCTGGCGCTGTCCCTGGGAACACTGTGCTCTGGAAAGGCTATTTGATATTAACTCAACACATGTGGATTTCCATGCACTGTTGTGAGGCACCAAGGTGGCTAGACTGGGCCCAGCAGGAAGGGAAGAGACCAAATAAAGTTGGGGTTTCAGCCACAGCCTCCAGGACAACACCAGACCTCATCCACTGACCAACTCCTTTATGGGTTTATTTTTAAACTACCCAGACCTGCCCAACACTCATTCTTGGCTTCCGTACAGGTTGATACTGTCTGTTCCAACTCTTCAGAATTTCACTCACACAGAAAGAATTCTCCACAGCCAGGTGCTCTTCCACCATTTCAATTTGATCGCACATTCATGACACTCCCTAACAGCTCCAAGGGTGGAGCTGACATTCATGACACTCCCTAACAGCTCCAAGGGTGGAGCTGGTGCAAGGGTAGCACCCGGAAGTCAGAAGACACCAATCTCTCCAAGGACAGGCTACCAGCAATTCAAGGGCAGTCTAAACCCTGAACATCAAGGGCACTCCACCTCTGCTCCAGGAAGGAGCTAATAATGGTCCTCTGAGAGCAGGGGCTTTCTTAACTTCTTTTGTGCTGCAGACCTTTAGATATTCCTCAGGCACCTGGGAATTCACATAAAAATTACGTTTTTAATTTTAGATGGTTCCTGGTCTCCCTAATCCCCTGTATGGACCTCCAGTGTAAGATTCTACTTTAGAGAAGTAAGGCCAGTGTTCTTTAAACAGATAATGGGCATTTTGCAGATTACCGGTTTGGTTTGGTGGCATCTAGAGGCTAGCTAAAGCACTTTGGGAAAGGCTTCACAGAGTAAATGAATCTTGATCTTGACTCTAAAGTCTGGTGAGCATTTGGGGGCCAAAGGCAGAAGATTCCAAGTCAAAAGACACCAGTAGAAGAAGAAAGGACAGGCTTCTTGTGTCTATTTATTGGAACATATGTCCATGGAACAAAATTAGACACTTCCTGAGTTAAATAGGGATGCATAGGTGAGACATAGTTCCCAGGCAGTAAGAATCTATAGTTTAGAAGATGGAGCGCAGAAGACATAAATGACTATACTACAAAGGAAAAATACAACTGTGCCGAGAAAATTCAAAGGGGGGATTATTTAAGCGACTTCAAAGGGATTAAGACAGGAAGCTCATTTTAAAGGGGTGTTAGTACAATAAATCTGTTTAGCACAATTAAGATTATACCTTTGGAAATGAGAGGGACAAAGTAAAGACAAAGTTAGGAAACTGGAGAAATAAATAACAGGTTTGGGAAATGGATGTACCTTGACTCAAGAACAGGTTATAAGCAGAGGCAGCTTTGAAAAGTGAATCAGGCACATCTCTGACGCCCTTGAAACTAGCAGGTAAAGGAGTTTGACCGAATGATGGAGAATCATAGATACATCTTGTCATGGAGTTCTAGAATGGAATACCTTGGCAATATAGAGACCTTACAGTCTGTTGCAATAATATTGGCAGGAGGGAGCCACCCAGTGATTATTTAAATGTATGTGAAAGAATTACCTCAGTGAACAAGACAATATGCAATTAAGGTGCTGTGAAATTATGATATTGTGCACTGTAAATATTTGTCATTGTAATATTAGTTTAATAAAATGTTGATTGGCCAGAAGTTAAACAGGAAGCAGAGGCTGGGAAATCAGACTAGGAGAATTCTGGGAATCGGAAGAGCAGAGTAGCAGATGCCAGCCAGAAGCAGAGGAAGTAAGATGAGAACGCTGTACTGAGCAAAGGTACCAAGCCATGTGGCTAAATATAGATAAGAGTCATAGGTTAGTTTAAGAGTATGAGTTAGCAAGTAATCAGCCTGAGCCATAAGCCAAACAGTTTGTAATTTATATAAGCCTCTGTGTGATTATTTGGAAATACATTGCTGCAGGACTGGCCAGGCAGGACAGAGAAACTTCTGACTACAACAAGGGAGCCATTGGGAATTTATACCCATCTCATAGGTCCAAAGCTGAGATGTGACACACGGTTCACTTTCCAAAGACCGCAGTGTCTTTATTTACCAGAAATAAAGTGGATATGCCTCTATGGGACAGTCCTGTGTGTCTTTGCTACTTGCTTTCTGAGAAAAATCTCTGAGCCTTGTCTTGGCTTCAGGATGAGCTGTGTTAAGTAACTATCTCCTCAATTCCTTTGCAATGCATTTTAGTGTCGTCTTAGAGATGCATTAGCCAGAGAACACCTAGTTCATAAGGTCAGAACTTTTTATCAACCCTTGGGCTTTAAAACAAAACTTTATGAAATAAGAGAGTGATTCTGTTTGGTTAAAAGTGCTTGCTACTCTTCTAGAGGACCACGGTTTGGTTCCTAGTACCCAGTGGCTCATCACAACTTGTGTCTCCAGTTCCAGAGACTCAAACCCCTCTTCTCCATGGTCACTGAGGCAGCTTGAATGAGAAATGCCTCTTATAGGCTCCGGCACTTGAACACTGGGTCCCCAGGTGATGGTGTTTCTTGGGAGAGGTTATGGGAAAGGTGCAGCATTGCTGGAGGATGGCACTGTGAATGGGCTCCTACCACACCCTGTTTACACTCTCTGCTTTGTACTGTGGTGAAATGTGAGCTCTCAGTTTCCTGCTCCTGTCCCATGCTGCCTGATGCTGTGCTTCCCTCCCCATCATGATAGACTCATATCTTTCTGGAATTGTCAGCCAAAATAATCTACTTTTTTCATAAGTCGCTTCTGGCTTTGATTTTTATATATATTGTGATATATATATAAAGGTAACTGATATGGACACCAGAAGACATGGTCAAATGCACACCCAGACATGGGTACATACACATTTTTAAAAACAAATACATAAAACTTTAAAAATCACTCAGATTTGTACTGCGCAGAGCCCAGCCATTGGTCTTACTAGGACTGACATTGTCAGGTGTGTGGTCCTTGGCCTCTAGGCTCTTCTTTCAGGGCCATAAGTAGATTTTCTTCTGTTACCTTGTACAATGTCCATAGTCCAAAAGATACATTAAAAGGTGATTTCTGTTTTCTCAGAATGAAAAGAGATAAAATTCTTAGCTTAAAAAACACAATTAGTGAAACATGATCCCAAGATTAAAACTAGGCTTTCTCCTCAAAAGGCTATTGAGGTCCAGAAAGCCATGAAAGACAGCAAGAGCTGTAGTTTGTCTCTATAGTTTCTTCACGCTCCCCAGTGCAGTTCTGACACCAACAGACAAAATCCCAGACCTGGACACGCAGGGCATCCGAAATGCCCTTTTGTGCCTTCACTGTGGAACCACATCCATCAGTCTGGGGCTTCTTCTTTGCTCCCACCCAGACTCCTGATCAACAAGATTGCATCCTAACTCCTCCACCGCGGTCCCTTTCTCCCTCTCAGTAAGTTGTAGGCCATTCTGTCTCTTTTCTCTACTTGTAAGCAATTCTTTCATTCTTTCCCAAGCCATGGATGACCCTCAATAAAACATGGACTCTCTGATTGCTCATCTTTACATCTAACTTCCAATTAAAATCCCGCAACTATCGGAATATTTGGTAAATTCTAGAAGCTTCTGACAAATGCAAAAGACTTCTGAGATTTACCCACTGATTCTTCACTAGAGGTGAAGTTACCATCACAGACCAGAACCTCGCTGTTAAGATTGACACTACTGTAATCTGCTGCCACTAAGGCCTCTCTTTAATGTGATGTGCTGAGTATGAACCGGGTTCTTTCATTTGAAGTATGATGTTTACATGAAATAAGAAGAGGTGAAGCAGGCTGAAGGCATGTGTGTTGGTGGGTCACTTGGCTGCCTTAATGGGCCCTTATAGCATCATATTAGGCTGCACCCTGATTCTCTTTCAGTAACCATCATTGTGATGGGGTGGCAGATGAAGGCAGTGATGAGGTGACAATTGCCATCACATGTGAACTCCGGGCTGGGGGCTGAGCTCTCATTAGACAGAACCTGAGTTGCTAGAGAACAGTTTAGCTCTTACACTGGAGCCCTGTGTTAAAGTCTCCATATCACCACGGTGGGAAGAAAAACACCACCTTATAGGGACTAATGACTAATTCCCTACATCATGTCTAATGCATCCCAGGGTGCTAACTTCAGCACACCTGCCTCCATCACTGGTAACGTAATGAGAACACTTGTGAGTTACTGGTCACTGACAACATTTATAATATTCTTCAACCTAACATTATTGCATAGGTCAATGTACAGTGTTCACTGGGAGGAAGTGAATTTTGTCACCTTGGGAGCCTTAGTTTTATGAGGAAGCTGGTCAGCGAAGTGTTTCAAACCCTTTTATAAATGAGGTGGATGCATTTGGAAAGGTTCTAGGTGTCCCATGATACCCTTTTAAATTTTGTTACTAATTACATCATCAAGAGGTAATTATAGCACTCTGAGGCCAGAGATTTTAAAATCATAACCATCTTGGAAATTTAGCTAATAAAGAAAGGTATGCATTGGCCAGGACGGTTAAAGGGAATTGTGGGGGCGGCACAAGGAAGGAACTGGGAAATCCAGAGAGTTCCGTTATCATCAGAGCAATGACTGGCTGTCCACTTCCAGGCAGAGCTGTGGTGTCTGAGTCAACTTCTCAGTCCTAGAGAATCAAACTTAGTTCATTGAACAATATATCTAAAGTAATTATTTTACACACCCCCCAAGTTGAGTTGGGAAAAAAAAAAATCTAAACTTCCTGTGAGCAACATTTCAAGATGTCTGCTGTTTCATTTTGCTTGTTGGTTATAGTCACAGTTAAATGCAGCAGAGTAAGACGTAAGTAAACCGTCCCTCTGAAGTGTCTCTATCTCTTTTTACATCTCCTCTGCCAGAGGACTGTAGGGAAAAGCTCTGCATCTCTCCTACAGGCCCTGGAACAGCAGTTAAGCAGGCATGCTCTGGGTCTGGAATGTCTTTTCTTTCTGCTTATATATTAGTTAGGGTCACCCTGACTGCTCTATCAGAAAGTTTCAGAATGACAGTTTGTGGCACAAGTGCAACAGATCTGTATTTCTCTCCTGCCTAACGATCCAGTGTTGGGCCTCAAAAGCAGTCTTCCCCCTGAACTGATGGAAGGAAGAGACTCCTTTGTCTTGTGGTTGGTTCTCAGTCTCTTAGAGGCTCAGTGTTTTCTGCATCCAATCAGCTGATGATTTGGGAGAGACTTCATTAAGATGCAAAGGAAGCTGGGAAATGTAGTTTGGAGATGGGCCACTGTTTCTTGAGTTACACTTGACTTGAGTCTATGAAAAGGATTGCAAAATTTCTCCTAAAAAGCATGGTGCCTGTTAGTACTTGTGTAAGATAATTCCATTTGTACTTCATTTTAGCAGTTTCCAAATTGGTGTACAAAAAGCACTCAATAAAAGTTAAACTTTATTTCACCTATTTTTGTTGATAATTTTTGTTGAGTTGTCTTATGTCTACTCAACAGATATTCATAGTCTAGATATTATTCTGATTATAAGAACCAGAGAAAAATCGTGATAAAACACATTCATTTTTTGAACAAAGAGACTCTCTCTTTGATAGGATGTAAAATTGCACAGCACGACAGACAGTCCCAGAGGATTTGGAACCTGCCATTAAAATCTGAGTCCTGCTCTTTCCCGGTGTTTATGCTCTACTCAGATTTATTCATACGTTGAGATAAATTTGACTTCTTAGAGGAGGTAGCAGAATGTTCCATCATTTCATTAGCTACTGAAATTTCTCCGTCTTTCTTTCGATCCCATCTACTAAGAAGCGTGTTTGTCTCTGACTCTGTATCTGTATGTACTTAAAGGACTCCAAAAAGATCTCAGCCCTCAGCGTAACTCAGTTTCGCGGCCATAAAACTGCTCTGTGAATAGTAAACAATCCAGGAAGGTGTGATTTTCCTGTTTCAGACTGCAGAGAAATTCCAGGAATCCTGGGAAAGGAAAAGAAAGAGAAACCGGCTAACCACAGCCGGTCCTCTGGGGGGAGGAGGGCACACAGCTGGCGAGAGTATTTTGCTTTCTGAATGGGACCTGCTTTACCTACTTCCAGGAACCAAGGACACCTGGTCAAAGGGTCGCACACATGACCCGGCCCACGGTCAGTTCAGTGTAGCCGAGTTCTGTGGTGAGTTGGTCCCAATGGTGGGCACCTGCGCACTCCTCCGAGTGCCTACTGACCTCAGGCAATTCACCTCCCTTATCTAAGCCTTGGTTTGCTCATGTCTGGGCTGAAACGATACCCAAATTGTCAATTTGTTGAGATGATTCATGAATCATGCTCATCATCGGTGTGGTGTACAAAACAAGCACTTTCTACCTACTCGGGTTTATGAACTCTTCGGTACTTATCTGTGTGGTTCTCATGTGACTCCTATGGAGATAGAGTGCTTCAAGTTTAAAGGGGAGGAAGCTGAGGCCCAAAGAACTGAGTGCTTGCCTCGACATCATCGAACCTAAGTGTCTGATTCAAACCCGTACCCTACCAGGGAGTCTGTCTTAACCTCCGAACCATACTGCTTCTTTGTAAGAGTCCAGAAATGGTGTCCTTGCTTACAGCTTTATTAAGATTTATTCTGGAGAGGTTGTAAATTCTATTCAGAAATGTTTGATGAGATAGCTCTGAAATTAGGGACATTCTAGAATGAGGGCCTAAAAAGCTTTGCTCATAGTTAGTTCAGTCAGGAAATGAATGAATGAATGGATGGATGGATGGATGGATGGATGAATGAATGAATGAATGAATGACCGACCAACTCAATTTACAAGTAGATGAAAAGTTTTGTATGATCTACACCCAGGAAGTTTCCCAGAACCCAATCTAGAGATCGGTATCAGAAGAAGACAAATACCACACTAAGCATGGCTTGATCACTCTGAAGCACTAGTCATATTTGAGTTATGGGCCCCACAGAGTACCAGACTTCAGACAGTAGAAGGCTGAGACCTGTTAAGAAGCACCTAGAAAAGTAGACCTGGGTTAGCCATGTATGTGCAAAAGAGGCTTGCCAGAATCCATCACATCCTGATCCGACCTCCTAAAGCTACATTTGATGTGGCATTAGTAGCATGTTAGAGCCTAAGTATCCTTTGCATTACACTAATTGTTTAAGCATGACAGGTTATTGCTTCAGTCAGAGGGTACTGTAGATGGAGGGGGCAAATATGCAGGGCGTGAACATAATTTTCTAGTTTTTGAGAAGCAATTATAAATAGATGAGAAGTCACAAAAGTCTTACATGCAGAATGCTCATCTGCAGGACTGGAAAGGCCACTGGGACCAGTGAACCAAGAGGAGTGTTTCACAGCAGACACATCCACAGCACAGGTTTAAAAAACAGCCGTGGTAATTTGGTTGCAAAACAGAACAATGAAGGCAGGGATCACAGGGCTCAAAAAAAGACACTGGTCCAACACAATACTCTTTCATTGGCAACACTATTTTCATAGCAAACCCAAATTTCAAAATGTCAGCTTGATAAGTAGGAGAAAGAGAATAAAATCAAGGTGTTTTTCTCTAATACTTTAAGAATAATAAAAAGGAAATATACTCGCTTCTAACAATCCTTTAAAGCTTCTGGGAAAAATGATGCCGTGCTTCGAAGAGACCCAGTTATTTTTTATCTAGATGCTATTTTAATATACACAACCATTAAGTAGGTTTAGACCATATTACAAGGCTCGTTTTTTCCTCTGTAGTATTCTCTAGAATTGGCTAGAATTTAATAACCATGAAGAGCTATAAAAGTTTAAAACATAATACCTTACTCTAATTTCCATTTTCTTCTGCATGTGAGTGCTGCCTCGGTAGATCAGAGTCTACCAGCATCTGCTAGAATAAAATCTGGCAGCTGGCTCTGTGTGTGTTTGCTTCTGAGTTATGCTGCCCTATGTCTGAAAGTCATCTCTGCTGGTTTTCAAAGTCATTGGCTAGTAAGTTACGGACAGTATTTAATATCCTAAGCTCTCCTTTCTTCCTCCCAAAACAGAATAAATACTATTCACTCCATGGTATTGCTCTGTGGCTTGAATTATGGAATGTAAAGTATTTAATGTGAGTTAGATTGACAATAGCTGCCTGCTGTGGGTGGTTTCTTTGTTCCCACCTGAAGTCTTGAGCAAGCTGGGTGATGCTAGGGTGTCCTTTGATTACTTTGATTCCCAGATCTTTCCAGAAAAGATGCTAGGTAGCCCTGAGGTCCTTCAGAGTTTTAGAGCTGATACAAATGATTCACAAATGATTCTTTATGGAAATTTGTGTAGTGTGAAAGTCTACCAGCTGGGCAGCAACTCAAGGTATCTCTAACAAGTCAGTGCATCCTTTGGTTCAGAGCTGAGGGCAGATTTCAGGGTTGGTTGATTCAGTGGTACAGTATCATCCACGGGGTGCTAGGGCAGCTACCATGGTTCCAGATATCACAGCAAAGACAGAGTCTTCCAGAGCAACAGGTCTGTTTTCCTCCTGTGGCTCCTTCTGTTGGGAAGGGAAACTTCACCCTTGCCAGGCGCCCTTATGAAGATTCCATGCATGTCTCATTGGCAAGATTAGCATCTTTTGAAAAGAGGAATGAGATTATTTCAGACTAATAGTCTCATTTCTTGGACAGGAATGGGGGTCAGGGTATCCTGAGACACAGTTACAGGGATGGCACATATAGAACATAAGAGATCTGTGTCTTAAAAAGAAGTAGATACAGGGCAGACAAACTGAGACTCAGAAACTGGACATAGTGATGCATGAGTGTAACCCCCAGCAACCACGAGACAGAGGCAGGGGGATTGACACAAGTTTGGGGCCAGCCTGCTCTCCATAGTGAGATCCAGGCTAGCCAGAGTTAGAGACACAAGACAAAGCAAGAGTGGCAGTAGGGTGGGCAGGAATGCTGCAGGGCTCTGGTTGATAAAGCTGGTTTGTCTGGAGTGGAGTAGTCTCTGAATAGACATCGTGGCTGAAAGAGGCTTTCAAGGGTATCAAGTTGTGTCCTTCAGCTCCCTATAGTTCTTTTAAAATCTGGCCCTCTGCAGCTTCAATTCCTGTAACAAAGAGCTCCTTAGGTGCATTCCTGGCTTGAACTTACCCTCCAGATCTGCTGACTGCCCCTCTGAGGCTTAATACATGCATAGCATATGAAAGTTTTGCATATAGAGAAGTGGGAGGTGGAATGGAGGGAAGGGAAAAGGTGGGGGAGAGGGAGAGAGAGAGGGAGGGAGCGGGAGGGGGAGAGGGAGAGAGGGAGGGGGAGGGATAGGGAGAGAGGGAGGGAGGGAGAGAGGGAGAGGGAGAGAGGGAGAGGGAGAGAGGGAGAGGGAGAGAGAACCTGCCTCCCTCACTGTCGCACAGAAGTCTTTCCACCCACCTCTGTGGCCTCTGTCTCTTTCCTGTCTTTCCTGACGTCCTTCCGTCTCTCCTAGCAGCCCTTTCAGGTTTGGTATTTTTGCCTGTTAGTATTAATCTAAGCACCATCTGTTTTTGCAGGCAGAACATGGAGGAGAAGTTGGAGATGGCTCCCCAGCTCTGCAAGGATGAGGTCAAGGCAGCAGCATTGCCTACTGGAGCCTGAGGTTAGGCATCTTGAAGAAACAATCACGTCTGCAAAAGAGGACTGGACTTCCCCAGCCCAAAGCTGGCCTGTTAGTATGCTAGCCAAGTCTTTGTCTCTTTGCTGAACCTTATCAAATATTCCTAAGATTTTTCTACCTTTTAGCATAATTGGAGAACATCTTAATGCTTCACAAGCCACTTTCCCCCAACCTTTTCAAGGACATTTTCATGCAAACTTGGCAGGGGCCAGAGTTGGAGGTTCTCCTCATCAACAAGACTGCTGCACACTGTCAGGGCTGTTGTCCATAGTGTCAGGGTCTGGGCTACCATCACTCACCTTCTGCCCTCAGGCCTCTTGTGTGCAGGCTAAAGTCTGGGTAGGAGTGTCTAGCTGAGTGTGGGCCAACCGTTCTTAATCTAGACTATGTGTGTACACAAACATTTATGTCCACGTGTGGACTTGGGGATATGTGCAGGAAGCATATGGGAACAGTCTGAGATGTGTGTGTGTGTATATATATATATATATATATATATATATATATATATATATATATAATATTGAGATGGTGTATGTTCAAGAATTAGGTAGCCACAAATGGCAACTATTCATGACAGCAAGCAGAGCCACCTGAACTTGTGGAAGCATGCTGAACTCAGCATATTTTATGCTCTTTGCCTGTGTTTTGAACTTTTCTAGGAAGACAAAATGCTCACGGAAAAATGACTTGAAAAGTGTGTGTATGTGTGTGTATATATATGTGTGTGAGTGTGTGTGTGTGTGTGTGTGGTGTGTGTATGTGTGTATATATGTGTATATGTGTGTGTGCATGTGTATGTATGTGGTGTGTATATATGTGTGTGCATTTGTGTGTATATATGTGTGATATGTGTATGTGTGTGTGGTGTGTGCATGTGTATGTGTGTATGAGTACGAGTATGTGTTTATGTGAATGTGTGTATATGTGTGTGGTGTATGTGTGTGTGTGTGTATATGTGTGTGTGTGTGGGGGGGTGTGTGTTCACCCTCAGCATTCTGAATTTGTCGAGGAGTGGGGAGAACTTGAAACCCAAAGGCTTACTTTGAGTTTACCAGAAAACTCAACTAATTGAGAAATCTCAATTTTGGAAAATAAATTACTTTGTTTTTCCCCTGGAGTAGTGTTTTGTGTGCTCTTATGGGAGAAAAATGGAAGGGTAGTATCGGGGAGGCAGAATGGGAAGGAGGGATGGTGTCTGGAATGCATACATTTTGAAGGAGGAGGAGTAGTTAAGTGATTATATATATAACTCCAAACACTGGGATGAATTGGGAACCACCATAATAAAACACAGGTGAGTTTCAGAAAAAGGTAAGTAGCGTTCTGTCAGTCTGAACACTGTGCCCAGCAGGAGGCAGAAAAATGTTCAAAAGGCTTTTTACCACCCGTAATCCCTTGATCCTTTATTTTTATAGGAGATAAGACAATAATTTTTCTACTGGCCACAGAAAGGTTCCTGAGAAACCCAGATGCATCCCTGGATTACGGTGCATTTATACAGTCAGCAGACAGCGGATGGGAAAATCACTTTCTTTGCTTGGATTTCTATATCATTTTCTACTTAAAACATTCAAAATACTTGACTTTCTTTGTCATCATCCCACATCCTTACTATGTATGAACAAAGATTCTGTAAATGCTGCTTAGTAGGAGTGCTTGGGAATCTATGATCTGCTTAGCCAGGGACATCAGGGCTGTGATCTGCAGGCCCGTAGCCTCCCATCTTCTCTATCAGCAATTCTGCTTGTCATTTATCATCTACCTTTGGAGGTATGGCCTCAAACTCTGTTCTGGCTGAAGTTCACCTTCTCCCTATCGTTACTATAAGTAGCATCTTGGTTAAAAAAAGAAACGAATTTGAAAATGTCATCTCTTTTTCTTTATTTAAGATAATGTCTCAATCTGTTGCCTAGGCTAGACTGGCACTCCCTGTACCCCGTGCTGGTCTTAATCCCTTGGTGGTCTTCGTGTCTGAGCCCCACCCCATGCAGAAAATGTCATAGCCTCATAAAAGAACTATAAAAACAAGTGATTCTTTAAAAGTGTACGTCCCACTCCAAAGGTGAAAGATGAGCATGGGATTTTCATAGACATGTGTGTGTGTATGTCTGTGTGTGTGTATCTGTGTGTGTCTCTCTGTGTGTATGTCTGTGTGTGTATGTGTCTGTATGTATGTCTGTGTGTGTGTCTGTGTGTGTATGCCTATGTGTGTGTATGTCTGTGTGTGTGTATGTCTGTGTGTGTGTATATGTGTGTGTCTCTGTGTGTATGTCTGTGTGTGTGTATCTGTGTGTCTCTCTGTGTGTATGTCTATGTCTGTGTGTGTGTGTGAGAGAGAGAGAGATAACTGTTGTAAGTCTGTCTTACTTTCTCTGTCTCAGAACCTCCATGGGATCCTCACATCTACCTCAGTGGGAGCTTTTGAAATGTGTAGAGGCTTACTGACCTTTAAAGAGCACTGATCCATTTGGATATCTGCTGTCGGCCATGAAGTGACTTTAATATTTCAGTGGAGGTTTTTAATCTGAAGGAAGTACAGGCCACATGTTAATCTCTATCTAGCTACTGGAAATAATTGTATTTGTTACATCAGAGGTATTATGAATAATCTTTAGGGTCACTTTACTATGTGGAAATAGCAGACCTTGTTCTGAACAGGGCAGAGAATGACTTCAGTGTAGGAACTAGTTGATATGAAATGAAGAAGTTTATAAAAAAAGATGTTTTTCTGTGGAGTTGAAATAGACATGTGAGCCAGTGGATTTATGGGCCTTTACAATCTAAGAATTGCTGATGTTCATCTGAGAAGGGACAGATAAAGGTCAACGCTGTAATGGAGGGTTTCACATCTTATTGGCTGGGATAATGCTCTTCCATTCTGATACTATGGAGATTAAAACAAAAAGATTCTCCTCAAAGTTTACTTTTAGTATTCTAGTTTCAATGATGTAACACGAAGAACTTCTGGGGTATTCCAAGAAGTCGAAGATGGATGGTGAAAGAGATTATTCACATAGGGGCCTCTCTCCCAGATGTTGGGAGAAGGTCCCTTGTGAAATCCATGGCTTTGCAATTATTGCAAAGGGAATGTTAGAAAAATTGTAATCATCCAAGGGAAGCAGGATCAGAATCCAAGCCAAAGAAGAAACCTAAAGGATGGCTTGTAGGAACAAGCTGTAGCAGTTGGAAAGAGGTCAGGAGGTGAGTCTTGAAGACAGTTTGCAAGAGGTAAGAAGAACCAGGGATTTTATTATTTTCTTTAGTGTGAGGATCTGCTATTGTAACTTGACACACAGCCAAATATTGAGTGCGATAGCAAAACAATGTAAACGGCTTGCTAGCAATTATGATTCACCTTGAGTTGGTCTTGAAAACAAAATAACAAAACCAAAAACATAAAGATGAACAGAGACCTAAAAAAAACTGTTGGGTCTGCATGACTCTGATCTGTGTGCACAGCAACTGGGGCTCTTAGCGCAGCAGGTTTCTGTCTGGAATGTCTGTTTGGAGAGCAAGGAAATACCTAACCACAGAGGAAGGTAGGCTTTGAGCAGGGCAGGGTATTTTCAAATTAATTCCCAAATGAATTAGCCACAAAAATGTAGTATAACATAATATATATACCAAGTTGTTGTTAACTAGATCAAGCCAGTGGATAATAATTGCATAGATGATAAGAAAGACTTCAATACATAAATGTTTTTGTGGAAAGCATTATATTGAACTCAGGCTGCTAAAAAAATGTTTCAGGAGACTTATACTCTATTGCCAGAAAAAAAAAAAAAGTATTCTTCAGCTTGGCTCGCTCTCTACAAAGGCTTTACATATAAAAATAATAAGCGTGAGAAGGTGCCAGCACACTTCTTACATAGAGTTAGTACTTCATAAATGTGAATATGTTAAATCTAAAACTAAGTAATTCCCACACACATTGAGTTTTATGGCTAGGCCATTTTATCCCTTTGGCTAAGTTTGCATAATATGTCAGCCTTTAATTAATGCCATTTCTATTCCATCCTTCTAAAAGAATCCTCCAGCTTCCTTGTCCCCCACTCCTCATCAAGTCACCTGGCTCTGCCCCTGCACTGTCACTGTGGACTCAGACTCTCCCAGAGGGTAGGAATTGTCCAATTCACTAACACTTCAGTTCTTCAGTTCTTGTTTTCCATACCTTACTGGAACTTTCTCTCTCTCTCTCTCTCTCTCTCTCTCTCTCTCTCTCTCTCTCACACACACACACACACACACACACACACACACACACACACACACACACGCACGCATGCATTTGCACGAGAGAGAGAGAGAGAGAGAGAGAGAGAGAGAGAGAGAGAGAGAGAGAGAGATTTTTTTCCTGCTGCGTCTGTATTCACCTTTCCTGTTTTCCCTTGGCCTCTCTGAACTGTTTTTTCTCATGACATTTCCTCTCAACGTGTACCTGTCTCTACACCTTAAAAGCTTTAGTTCTTTAACGCCCATCTGTCCACCCTATGTCCTGCTTGCTCTCTTCCTTAGCATTTGATTTTAACACAAAAGCTTGTTCATGGCGTCACTTCCTACCCTTCCTATCAAGCCAGTGAATCCAGGTTTGTGTATGTAAATAAGGTCCCTCTTGAGTTCCAGAGGAGTACTGCCAGTTCCCTTCAGTCACCACCATTGGGGTGGTGGCGCACAGCGCAGCGTTGCCACTTCCAGAATTGAGTTGGTCGCAATTCTCTAGTCCACCATTTTCTCACCTCGAGTTTGGAAGTTCATTCATTTCGATGAATTCATTAAGTTCAAGTCATCCTGGTTGGATAGCATCCTCTCTGTTGTTCAAACTGTAAATGTATGAGTAATTTATATGTTCCGCATGTCATTGGACATCCTCTGGTATCCCTGAGCCAATGTGCTGTCTCCACTTCTGTTACTTGAGTTCAGGTCTTCCTCTTGCAGCTACGTCTTAATTCCATCTTCCCTGGTTCCTCTTTTTGTAATTCTGGGGTGTTGTTGAGTGTGCAGATACAGAGTCAAGCATAGTCAACAGCATCTCTGCACTGTTGGCAACTATGCTAGGATCCTGTGATTGCTCTGAGGCTCAGAGCTGATCAAATCATTCCTTGTCCAGTGTCCTTCATGGGCTCTTCAAGCATTAGAGCTACACCTGCCTTGTTTGATAATGTTTTTCAATATGTTATGTGAAATACAGCTCAATTACCTTACCTGGAAAATATGACTGAGGCTGGACACATGCCCATCCAAAATGCAAGGCACTGTCTTCTATACTCCCATGCAACTGGCGTGGTGGCCATAAAACTGAATTCTTGCTAATGAAAATTAAGTTCATAAAGGCAAGCTAGTCTAGATTGCCAACGGGACCCAGGGACTTTTTTTTTTTTTTTTTTTTTAACCATCTGCCTTTCTTCACTCCTTTGTCTTACTAAACAAATGTGTTTATTTGAATCCAGCAGCCATCTAGGGTGCCAAGGAGCCTCATGGATGGTGTGTGAGGACACTGAAGCATAAAGACAGGAACCTGGATCTTTGGCAAAACTGCAAATTATAGAGCTCTGAAACAGCTTTGGCTGTATATAGCCACATCTTTTGTGAAAGAGAAAGCACTATTTGGACTGATAAAGTTATATTCAGTTGAACTTGACCCTAATATGACTCTAAAGATCCTACACAAAGTAAGCTTCTCTTACATCTCTGAAATTACATGTCGTCTTATTGCCCGATTTCATGCACACACCCTGATTCCATCATTTGGATGACCATTAAGGAGAGCAACAGTGTTATTCCTACCTGGTCTAACAGTACACAAGCCATAGGGTTGTTGGGAAATTAAATTAGATAAATTATATAAAGTATTTTGCAGAAAGCAAGACCCATTGCAAGTGCTTAGTAAGTATCTGGTTTATTGGCTCTGTAGACAATTGACCTTAAAATGCCGAGAAATGCTGTGGAGATGTCTCAGTGGATGAAGAGCACTTGCTGTACTAACGTGAGGACCTGAATTCAAATCTTCAGCACTCATGTAAAAAGCTAGAAATGGCCTTATGCCCCTGTAATCCCAACAGTGTGGGGGAATAGAAACAGGAACATCACTGGGGATTACTGGCTGCCAGCCTAGATTCTAGAAACTCTGCCTCAGGGTAATAGGCTAGAGACTCATAGACAAGAACCCCTATCATTCTGTGGCCTCTCCACATGTCCATACACAAGGGCACACAGTACACATACATATACCACATAATATACCACACACATACACCACCACCACCACCACCACCATACGTACACACCACACAAAGTCTTAAAAAAAATACACAGAGAAAAATATTCAAGAGGTAAGGGGAGAGATGAAGCTGTAAGTCACAATTCCTTTCACTAATTAAAGAAGACTTTGTCTTTTGGTTCTGTAGAGCAGACAAAAATATCCCAGAGTTTGCACAGAAAAAATCTGAACCTGTTTCCATGTTGAGAGATTACTACAAGTTTTTCCCAGCTTTCCCCTTCCTGTGCTGTCACTGAATTCCTTGTACAAAAGTCACCTCTTGGGTCCCTGATGTCGATTTGCCTCAATTATCTCCCAGCGATGCTCTGACCTACCTATTTATGGGAAGTGGCAGTAGCTGTATGCTCTCTCCAGGGATTTTCCTCCTCTTTTCACAGAGAAGGTCTGACAGGGACCAATTCTTATTTCTTTTAAGAACTAAACCCTCTTGCCTAACTTTATCATTTGTAGCAGCCATCACCTTTCTGAGAAAGGGACTATACTTCCTATCAACAAAGACTTATATGGAGCCAAGGAGAGTAGAAGAGAGGATAGTGGTGTGCAGAGTCTGGGAATACCCTAGAACAGCAGGCAGCTCAGCAGGGCAGAATCCTGGGTTCAAGATGCAGTGAAGTGAGAGTCACATCAGCCTTACTTTCACACGTTTGGGGCTTGACGTTGCCCCAACCTCTCTGCCTGTTTTTCCTCTAGTTACTTTTCTGGCTTCTCTTCCTCTGTTGTCTCTCAATAATGATGGTCCTTGGGGGCTCTACTTGCTACCTTGAGCCCTCTTTCTCAGGATGACCCCAGTCACCTTAGGACCACAGGAAGCAGACCTATCTCAGATTCACAACAGTACTCCCCTGTCTGCTGACTCCAGTTAGGTTTTCCCTTTGTATGATTCCACACCCCAATGGAGCTGATGAGATCAGCTCATGTAAAAAAAAAAAAAAAAAAATGTTGAATTTCAGGAACTGATTCATTATTGGAGAAGGACAAGACTGCAAATCCATTTATTTAGACAGAGGGTTTTGTGTAACAATTAGACATCTCACGTTCCTCCAGTTCTGGATCAAGTTCATTAGGACTAAACTCAAGCCTGTAGTCTTTCCTCTTCTTCAAACTTGCCTTTCTCCGAGTACTTCCTATCTTAGAATATGGTACCTATTGTGGAACAGAATATTTGTTTAACTAAGTAAAGATGTGGTACATTGGATTGTGTTGCAGAGTAACTGTTTAAGTATGTAAAGATCTATTGCATTTGTTTAACTATATAAAGATATATTGTTTCACCATGCCTACCTAAGGTGTTTGATTGGTCTAATGAAAAACTGAACAGCCAATCATTTGACATAGGAGGGATAGATGAGTAGAGAGAAAAGGGGGCAGCTTACCAAGGCCCAGTCAGCAGGGAGTCAGCCAGCAGGGAGCTGGGAGAATAGCGGAGGGGGCAGCCAGCTGGTGGCAAACAATCTAGAGCCCAGACAATCAGATACAGAGGAAGCAGCATGGAAAGTATAGAGAGATGAGACAATGAGCCACATGACAGAAGAATATCAAAATAAATGAGTTAATTTAAGTTATATGAACTAGTGAAACAAGCCTAAGCTAAGGCCAGGCTTTTATAATTAATAATAAGTTTTTGTGTTGTTATTTGTGAACTGGTAGCCCAGAGAAAAATACATTTACTTATAGTATCCAACATGGGACGCATATATCCACCTATGGTCTGAGAAAGTAGTCTCTCAGTGAGGCTCAGCACACAGAGGCTCTGCTACCAAGCACTTAAAGGGGGTTTATGAGCAGTGGGCAGTTTGCTACTCAGTGGTTGAAGACTAGGTAGACATGCCTACAGCAGGATGAACCCAGAAACTTCCTAGAGCTGGGGCAGATAGACTGACTCAGGCCAGGCCCCATAGGCATAAAGCTTGGCTTTCACAGATGCAAGTAGGGTAAAGCCATATAGCAGCATAAAGCCATATAATAAGTTTAAGATTTGGCCCATACAGTTGGAAAACACTACAGATGCACAGTAAAGCAGGTCAAGATTGAAAAAAAAAATTCTAAACAGGTTATAATGTATTTAAAATGTGTATAGGTGCTTAAGAAAGAAAATATAATGGGTATAGACAGTTATGAAAATAGTTGAAAGTAATAGTCTTTATAGAGAGAGTAATCTAAAGGGAAAAAACCATGTAAACATGAGGAATACACAGGGAGTATAGATGTTAAATGATGTTGTGTTGACTTTGAATCTTTTTGAATGCTGATAAGCATTACAATAACTGCTGAAAACATGTGATTATAAAGGGAACTGCTGAATTAAACCAGCCTAGATACTTTCAGGAGGTCTTTAAAATAAAATTTAGAAAATCTACTGTATTAGGGGAGAGGTTATGTTTTGTTTCTACAGAAAAAGGTTGTAGATTCCTTCAAGGTTAATAGATATCAGGTTTGATCATAAGAGACCTCATGAAAATCTTGGCTATAGACATAAAGAAATAAATTAAGAAAAACTATGAGACAGGTGATCCCTCTGCACAGGAATAGTTAGGAGTCAAAATAACAAATGTTATAACTAGTTTTCTTAGGACTTGACCATTATCTCAATTTTCTCAGGGTTTCCTAAAGATGCTGTCACCCCTAGACAGCAGGAAGCAGTCTAGAGAGTACAACACCCACATTTCCAATAGGTGGATTGATTGGTTTTTAGTGGTTCAATGGAGTTTGAGTATTTGTCATCATTTAGGAGGGAATATAGACTAAATATACAACTATTCATCTCAAATGTTTTACATTGGTATGGATTTCGGTATATTAATACAAATTTAAAGTTATTTTTGTTATACTGTGTTATGTTTCTACTCTTGTTTGAAATATGGTACTTATTTAGCTCATCTAAAAATTTAATGTATAATTTTAAAATACAGGTTAGTAGACATCTACAATAATCAAACTTGTAGTTATATTAGGTGACACTTTCAGGATTAAACAGATATATTTTACTTGTACTATCAGGAGGTCTCAGAGCAAAGAAAATTATTAGAGGCTGTAATAAATTCTACATGGACAGAAGGGTCAACACACCAAAAATACATAGTAATCCCAAATATTTATTCACCAAACAACAAAGCTTTAAATCACCTAGAGCAAAACTTGAAAAATTCAATTATGAAATGGAAAAACCCTAAAAATACAGTTAGAAAGGTCAACACCTTGTTCTCAGTCATTCATAGACTAATCAGGAAGACAATCAGTGAGAACACAGAAAAACCAAAGCATTGAGTGAAGAAAGTGTCTGTAGAACCTCCTTCCTAACAGTACAGAATATTCTTTTCAGATGTCATTATAATACACACCAAGATAAGCTTCTAAAATTATTTAAAATCTTCAAATTTAAAAAGAGAAATTATTTTGAATGTATCCTCTGTTCACATTGCAATAGAATTAAAAATAAGTAACCTAAAATCATAGGATAATGTATAGTAACCAAGAAGTCTACAAGGAGAGCAGAAAAATGGCTTGGCAATCATTTAAACTCCCTCTACTCAAAAATCTGCAGGAAAAAATACAACAATACTAAAGGAAAGTGGTAAGAATCAGAAACCAATATAAGAAAAATATAAATAGAAAAGACATACAAAGATCTGGCTTTTAAAAAAGTTCAAGATTGACAAACTTTAAACAAGACAGAGATAAACAAAAGGAAAAGGTGTAAATAATCTACCAACATTAGGAAGAAAATGAGAGCCTTTATCCTGCAAACATCAAAAGAATCACAAGGCAATGATATGAACATCTCTATACACAAATAATTGGCAACTTAGATGAAATGAACCATTTAGTGAAATGTACAAAGAAATGCAACTCACCCAATATTAAACAAATAATTTGAATATCTCTATATCTACTAAGGTTTGTAATAACCAGGAAGATTCTCTGAACTTTTCTTCCAAGCCATGAGTATTTTTTCTTAATTCTTTAACATGGGTGTATTTTAAGTCAAATAGTGGCCAATTGTAACTTGAATTATTAAAGTGTTAAAGTATAATAAAAAGACTTTTCTCTATATTCTCAAGACATGCATTCTTAAAAGAAACAATCAAAATGGGCAGAAAAGAAATAAATAAAAACAAACATCAACAAAAATTCATATCATGATAAAACCGAAGGGCATTAAAAACCTCTGCCCTGAAAAATATGTTATTAAAAAATATTTGGTGAAAGTCTGGTAATATCCTGGTAAAGACACCACAGCCCTCGGTTACAGGATATGGAGAAATCAGGAGGAATAGGTTGAAAACCTCCTTCTCTGTCATGTCCTGCATGCCCTGGTCCTGGAAACTCGACCAGAATGAGTTTGAGGTGTAGACAAACACAATTCCCCACCCCACATGACACACTGAAATATTCTGATTCACTTAGCTAAGAAATTTTAACAAAATTTCTGAGCAAGTATAATAACTCATGTGGTCAATTTCCTGGTCTCATTTAGGGAAGCCATACTTTTTAGTTGATACATCTATGTCAAGTCTAGTATCCTGTTGTAAAACGACAGTCATATGAAGTAAGAATTTGTGATGATTGAGGGGAAATTTTGGTCTTCTGCGTCTTTCAAAAGAACTCTTTTATCACCAAGGTGCTAGGCAGTTATTAGAAACCTAATCAAAGCTTACTTTTCAGAAGTTAATTAACACATTTTATGTCATAGTTATCATAGCCAAAGCTATATATGTACATGCTGTCTTTTTGGCTGTGCCTTTCCCTGGGAAGAGGAAATAGCAATAGCATAACATGCCCTCTGGGCATTAAGCTACAAATGCACTTTCCCTCAGCATGGCATTCATTTATAAAGATTACTGCAACTACATTATGCATGGAGTCTGGCCTCCACTGATCAGATGCTCATCCCCAAGTTAAACATTTCCTTTCTCTAGCTGTTATGATTTAGGACAAAAGCTTGGGATCAATACTAAAATAAATGAATGTTCTTAGAATGTTATCTCTAAAGTATGTGTTTTTAATATTAGGAAGAATTAAGAAAAAATGAGCTACTATAAAAGTCATAATGGCCACCCAACATATAAGGACAATCATTCAAACTCATCATTTTGATGTCTTTCCCCCCATTCTGATATTACTTATAAAATTATTTCTTATTATTATATGGATTATCAAAAGCAAGACATGAAATTAGCTTATCAAAAAGCCATAGTTCTGCTGAGGCTGTGAGGGGCCATCCATGCATATGTGGAACTCTGAGGAATCCCAGGTGTCCCGACACCACTGTAGGACAGTGGAATAGGTACACTCAGCCACTGGTTGCTTCATCTATTCAAGGGCCATCTCAAACCTTTCATATCCTGAGAAAAATAGAAAAAAAAAGGCAAAAGGATTTTCAGCCATGTGTGTTGGGGGGGACTCCTACATTTTCAGATCTTGATTCTACGCCAACTCTGAAATAATTATAGTAATTACAAAGATAAAGGGTAAAAGTCACAAAGTTCTGGCTGGGACATTCCAGAGCAGGAACAAGCTTGGCGCCATTTTTATAGTTATGCCTGTTAAGATTTAATAGACGGAAAGTTTCATTAGTGAGCTGCGCTGCAATTAACTTCAAGGAGGTTCCAGACTACTGTGTGCAGCTGCTACAAAAAAAAAAAAAAAAAATTGTTTGGCTTTGCCTCCTAAGCGGGTGCTCAACATTTCAATTATGAAAAAGTACTAAGAGAAAGCACTTAAAATATATACAACACAGAATCTAGTCTTTACTTATCACATAACACATGATAAGAATGGGCTTTTACTTCTCAACAGACACATGCCAACCGTTGACTGGAGGTTGGTTGCTTTTACATATATTGTTATTATATGTAACATTTACATGGAGTTCTCCATTGCTCCTGCTATCTCATAAAATCATACCCTAATGGAATAATAGTGATGTTAGGAGTGTTTTCTCTAAATAAAGACTCTCCTGATCCACAGACTCTATCTTTAGTATGAACTGCTTTCTATGAGCATGAACAAAGTCAGCAAACACTGGAGAACACAACATATGGAATCCAGTGACAGGCTCTTTCATGCGGCTGGTTAAAGTTCAGTCTGCTCAGGAGATATGAGTGCAGATGTAAGACAGTCCTTAGACTCCACCCCCACAAAGAGGAAGCCATGGGTTCCTAGGCCCATGCCATCTGAACTTACCCATTCCCAAAGTACTGCCACTGTTCTAGTCAGGTGTCCTTGGTAGATGTGTCTACCAAGCAGGGGTTGTAATTTCTTTATCCTGCTATGATATAGCTACACTGTTATGGTCCTAGTTGTTACGTTTTTATTGTATTAAACCGCAGACTGGCATGTTTTCTTTTTAATGACTTGAAGAACAAAACCTGCATTTTATGACTTCTAAAATCTGTCTTGATACTCTTTGCTCCCATTACCCCCCTCCCATTTACTCTACATATGTTTCCATTAATAGGCTGCAGACTCTTAAGTGTAGTAGTCATGTAACCATGATAAGCTCTTTCAAAGACATATGCTAGCTTTTTCAGACTAGAGGCTACATTTGGTGCCTGGAAACCATAATTTAGTTTGACAAACTGTTATGGAGTACCTAAAACACTAGGGTTTGGGACACATAGAATTGTTTTGTGGACCAATATGTTTATTGCTGACTAAGAAGCACAGATGAATTCATTTTCCTCTACTTAAGTGTGAAATCTGGAAGAGGGTGAGTTCTGACTTTATCTGCCTTGTATCACATGGTACCCCTATCTTGTGAGATGGTGGGAGTCTAGTCTGAAAAAGCTATCATAGTCACCAGTGTGCTGTCTCTCCACCGGTGATGATTCTCTGCAATCTTCTAGATGGATTGATGTTCTCTGTCCTCTTAAAAGTCATCCAATACCATGTCACCAAATGTGACTGGGAAAAACAGAACAATGTCATGACAGGAAGCCAGGCTTAGAGTCCCTAAAAACTGCCTGCCTTTTGTCCAAAGAAGTTATGTAGTCAGACAGAGATGCTGGCAGAGGGGTGCATCAGGACAGTACCGCATCCCCTCTGGTTGCTATGGTATTCTGCACTCCAGTGACTTGAATATTTTAGTCAGGCAGATCCTGTTTCTTGGAAAACTTTTGGTTTAGTTCTAGGAAAAGTACTAATACATGGGTAAAGATCAGGGTGGTTTTGGGTTTTATGTATTTGTGACTGGCTTTAGTTTCTACTCTCAAACACCAGCATTAACTTGCAGAGATTGTGAAGCATTGTGTGGCATTTCTTTCATCTCCCTGTGATAGTGTTTATAAGGAGTCAGAAATGATACTAAAGAACTGAATCCTGACCTTAGGTGCCTCTTCAGATGACATACACTTCTGAACATCTCTGTTAACCAATATGCTTATTATCAGTTCTCTCACAGGAAGGTAGTTAGGCTTAACTGATCTTTAGAACAGAGGTATCAGCCTTGCATTGTGGTGTATGAAATGGATAGGTACATTATGCATTGGCTGTGTTTAGTAGTCTACATTCTCATTTGAAGAAGCATTTGACACTTTACAAGCAGGGACAGTATAATGTACTTGTATTTAAAAATGTTTTTGCATATGGCTTAGAATTAATTATGAAATAGTTCTTGTTTGACATGTTTACTTTTAATTCTTAATGGGTTTCCAAGTGGGGTAATGCAGTAAGTCCCCCAAAAAACTAACAATTATCTAGCTTAAAGAGCTTTGTATTTCACTGTAAAATTAAGATTGTGGGAATATTGTGTTTTTATTCTAGTTATATTAACCTTTTCCTACTCATATTAGCTAAAGGTTAACTTGTTCTTGCTATTTTTATGAAGTGAGAAGCAGGAACTGTGTCTTTTTATGAAAGGAACCATGGGAGTGGCAGGCATTCATTAGAGATCAGAATCAGAAGTGACTGATATTAAGAATGTAGCTCATTGTACAAGGCCAATTTGAACTTCTGTAGGCTGTATTAGGAAGAACGAACATAATGTGAAAGACGCCTTAATTTTACTTCATGCAGAACCAATGTACATTGGAGAAGCAACACCCTGTGACTTTCAGGGAGGTAAATGTATCTCCACAGATGGGTGTTACCAAGTAAGCACAGGAATATGGAAATCTATTTTAAATGTTGTTCAATGACCAAGGGAAAAAAAATCCCTGCTTCTCTGTTAAATTTTTTCTGGTTTCACCACTGCACAACTAAGCAGCTAACTCCATTTCTGTCTCCACCTTCACACAAAGGAACAATGCAGCCAAGGGAAAATGGCTATCTTTACAACTTGCCAGAAAGAAAGAGGAGTGCGTTGGGTTCTGGATCTCGGACTACAAGTATTTGAGGAAGGAAGGAAAGGATAGAGATTGGTTTTCTGAGGGTTGAAGAATGAGGTTTTCTATAATGGTATCTTCTACCAGAAATTTGAAGAAACAAAAATGGTAAGTGACCTCTTTTATTTATTTCTAACACTGATTAGAAACATTTCAATTACTTCTAAATAATGATAAAAGTAACATCAATGAAAAAAATCTGAGGTTTTCCAACACAAACAAGTCTCTGTCCCATGAGGGGAACCTTTTGCTAGAATTTGCCCCATAATTTCTAAATGAATGAGCAGAAAGCAGAACAGCATTATACTGTTTTACACAGAGTTAACCTTACTACATACAGCTAAAAATCTATCTCTAGAGACAGGCCATAAAAAGGAGGCACTTTTTACCCACTGTGGAAGTATTAGAGAGTATTTCACACTTTATTATTTTAGTGTAAAATTACTAATCAAGGGTGGGAAATGGCCAGAAAAAAAAATGAGAGAAAAAGAAACTTTGCTATGGGACTATGCTTTTCTACACTGCAAATACCTATCACAGTAAATGTTGGTTTAATAAAACACTGATTGGCCAGAAACTAGCTAGACAGGAAGTATAGGTGGGGTGACCAGGCAAGGAGAATTCTGAGAAGTGGCAGAGTAGAGTGGCAGATGTAAGCAAACAGAGCTCACCTAAGAAAACGCTGCTACCAAGAAGCCAGGGTAGACTCTTCATGTGTATGAACAGAAACCTTAAATCTATTATATGTAGCTCATGCTCACACTAAGGTTGAGACTTTGGGAACTCACCATGTGCAGCTCAAGCTGCAAGCACAAACCTGCCATGTTGTAGCTTAAGCCTAAATACCACAGCATCTCTATACCATGACCCACTTGAGAGACACAACTAGGAAGCTGTTTTTGGCTCTGTTTCTATGTTCTAGAATTCTTTTTGAGGCTTTATGTGGATGCACACAGACCATGCTGGAACGTCATTTGTAGTCAGAAGTGTCTCTATCCTGCCCAGCCAGTCCATCGGCCCTTTAGTCCCAAATAATCGCACAAAGGCTTGTATTAATTATAAACGGTTTGGCCTATGGCTCAGGCATATTATTTGCTAACTCTCACTCTTAAACCAAATCATGATTCATATCCATGATTATGTGGCTTGGTACCTGTTCTTCCGTGCAGCATTCTCATCTTGCTTCCATTTCATCTGGCTAGTCTCTCCTCTCCTCCTCTTTTGCTTTTCCCAGAATCCTCCTTATCTGGTTACTCCACCTATACTTCCAGTCTGCTTAGCTTCAGGCCAATCAGCATTTTATTAAACCAATATCTACAGTGGCGAATATTTACAGCGCACAAGAGCATAATCCCACAGCATTTCTAGCATGCTAATACATTACTAAGCTTTGATTGAACACTTCCCCTTGTGTTTTGGCCTCATCTTTGAGGGCCACTATCTCTCAAATAAAATGCTGTTGAGAAGATGATAAGACCCACAGTAAACAGCTGTTGTGAGCGAAGGAATGTTCTCTTGCTCAAGAGGCATAAATTTTAGTTAGTTAGTTAGTTAGTTAGTTAGTTAGTTAGTTAGTTAGTTAGTTAGTTATTGTTTTTCCCTGAGGCTTGAACCCAGGGCCCTGCACACTCTGCCACTAAGCTACCTTTTTATTTCTGAGTTTTTGTAAAAATATCATTTCATTCATCGAAGGCCAACCCCCTTTTAGGTTGTAGACTGCTTCTCTATTAAAAAATAGCTTCCTTCCCATGAAGACAAACCATCCAGGACTTAACAGATGTGAGTGAGTTCATGCTTGATTTTTAATAAATATGAAAAAATAAAACAGAAACAAATGACCATCTAGTTTGTAGGCCATCATCTGGAGGACATTCCACAGGTCCTTGTGACCTTCCAGTGTGCCCTTCAGGAGTGGTGGAATACTGGCTCTCTTAATTTGCTTTTTATTACCACAACAAACACCATGATAAAGTACAAGTTGAGGAGAAAAGGGAGTCTTCACTTTACAGCCCTGAGGTTGCAGTACATCCTCTACAGTGAAGTCGGGCAGGAACCTGGAGGCAGGTACTGAAGCAGAGGCCATGGGGGGGGGGGTGCCACTTCCTGGCTTGCTCCCATGGCTTCCTCAGCCTGATTTATTATACCGTCTAGGACTGCACCACACACTGTGTGAGCTGGGCCTCCCACATCATTCAGTAGTCAGGAAAATGTTCTAGAGACTTGCCTATAGGACAAGCCGATGGAGACACTTTCTCAATTGAGGTTACCTTTCCTCTGACGACTCAGATTGACCCAAAACACACCAAGCATAGGGAGTCAAGGCTCTCACACTGCATTTTGAATTCCTTTACTATTCCTTATGACCAATTGTGTTTTCTTCTACATCTGATCCCTTTCCTTGCTGTGAAGGGGCCCTGGGAGATGTGGGGACTCGAACACTTTTCCTCATGGAAAGTAGCACAGCGTCTGGAGACAGATACTCATTTTCGGCTCTCAATCCCTCCACTTACTGCACCTGCTTTCTCATCTGAAAAGTGGGAACAGGAATATATTCTGTCAAGAATGTATTTTAAAGATACGCTACAATACCCACTAAAAGTAACCACTAAAGAAACACCGAGGTAGTTTCAATTTTTGCCCCTTTAAAAAATATTCACAAAAGAATTTGTTTATGCATATGTATGTATGTGATATGTATGCTCTGTATGTATGTGCATCTTTGTGTGTGTGTGTGACATATATGTAACATACTTTCTAGCAAACCTCCACCTCCTAAAGGTTCCGTAACCTCCCAAAGAGCACCACGAGCTGAGGTCCAAGTCTTCAGACACACGAGCCTATGTGGGACGCTTCTCATAGAAACCATTATAATTGTTGATCATGACTCATAAATGGATGTGTGTTCAAACACCAAATACATCACAAGAAAACTTGTGACCTGGTTTCAGTACTCTTAAATATTTCTTTTTCAAAACTGATCCAAACACTTTAAGTATCTATAAAACACAAGTCATTCCTGTTTCCATTATACAAATACAAAATTGTAAAAATACCAGAGAAAGGGTTTGCTTTTCACCAGACAAGTTATTTATTGTGTTTTAGCTGCTTCCCACGTGGCTCCAAATATTCAAAATGCACATGGCATGTTCTTGATATTCAAGTAACTATACACATAGAAAGATAATTCAGACAGGTGTGCCCCAGTGCCCTCTACACCTTCCCTCTCCCCAGGCTCACATATGTTCTCTTTCTTTAGAGCTGTGCTAGCACAAATTACTTATCCTTGTAAGGCCTCAGTGTTCCAAGCTGTAGTTGGGTCACAGTAACTCTACTTGGGAATACACAAGTTACATTGCATAGTCTAATAAAGATGTTTTTCACATGTAGAAACACCCTAGTATGCTTGCTGTTTGTAGCTACTGTTTAATCTGATACCAACCTGAGCACTAGCCGCTGGCTTTGATGTAGTTTTAGCAATAGTTACATTGAATTTCATAACATCCTCCCATAGCCTGGGTTGGAGGTGAGGTCTCCTCTTCACAGATGAAATGTGTTTCTTCAATGAAAGATGGAGTGTATACGGGCTTGTGGTCTGACTATTCGTAACTGATGAGTTATCATGTTAGACTCGGGCTCGCAGAGAGAGTAAGACCAGCGGGCTTAAAAGAATGTCATGTAACATTTATTAGAGTCATTGCAACAGGGACACCTCCCACTCACTTTGATTTAGTGACATTACTTCTGGTTAAAAGCCTTAGGTAAGGCCACACACAGTGGTTGGTGATTTGGATAATTAGAAGGAATGGCAGAGGCCTGTCTCTTTACAAGAAAGTTAGCAATGACATGCAATTAAAGCCAGCCTTGGGGGGGAGGCTGGGTAGCCGTAAGGACTACAGTGGGATCGGGTCAAATCAAACATTTATAAATTCTCCTGTCTTCACAAAGGATTTCTGTTTCTCTATTTAACAAATTACCGCTGAGATGACTATTTATTTAAACAAGCAGAATAACATCTCAGCACCATGGTCATTTTTCTCATAATTTGTAGGAGCACAACGACCAGTCACTGCTGCTCTTTGTATTCTCAGGCAACCGAAACATCACTGTCGTGTGTGTGTGTGTGTGTGTGTGTGTGTGTGTGTGTGTGTGTGTGTGTGTGTGTGTGTATGTGTAGGAGATCTGTTCTAAAGTGGGGGCTTCTATATCTATTATGATTCTGAAGACTGTGAGAGAGGTAGGTAGGGGTTGTTATTAGGTCCTTTTCAAACAAAGAAAAGAAAGCTGAGCTCTCGTTTATCAGCTTACTTAAAGTAGAAGCAAGAGGAAAACTCGAGCCGCACGTGGAAATCGTAAAAGTTACCCCTACCCCCACCTTCCCATCCCCCCTCAGCACGTTTTTCTTCCTCTTGAGACATGGAAGAAGTTTTGTCTTTAGAAGAAATGATGGATCCCTCCAGGAGTTAAAGATTGCAGTTACCCCGAGGCAGCCTCCTCAAGGCCATCTGGGTAGTGGAACAGAGAATGTGGCAGGATGGGCTTGACCTCAGCTGTGTGTGGGTACCTGGTACTCAGAAAGAAACAAGGCAGGAAACAGAAGCCACAATGCTGTTAACACTTACTTTGCTCTTACTGAGCACTGGGGGCTAAAGTGTGGGCATTGTGTGACGTCAAACGCCACAGCAACCTCGAAGGTAATCATTAGTATTTGAGATGGTGAGTGGATGGAGATGCTTAGAATACCTCACCAGAACTTGAACCTACATGTAACCTTTCAGCCCCAAGCTGCATCGCCTCCCTGAACTGTAAACTATGTGTTACTGAAGAACTGTTTCCCTAATAATTGCCCACGCCTGTGTGTGGTGGCTCTGCAGGGGAAGGTGGAGGGGGGGCTTCTACAAGTTCTTTCAGCAACAAGGGTTCCTTGGGGGACTCAAGGTGGAGGGTTGAAGCTGTTAACAACAGCAAAAATGTGAGGTGTAAACGTGTCCAGATACAGGGACAGACGAGAACAGAGCAGCATCCATTGGGTGGTCCATTTCCCTTGAGATGGAAGTTAGATATTCAGCTGTGGTATTAATTTTTATGTCATCCATGCTGTTTCCTTGCTGACTTGGCAAATGAGTCAGTAAGTTACTGAGAAGGGTTGGGTAAGCTCCTCATGGGTATTTCTGGGACTAGGGGAGAAGAGAAGGGAAGTCCTTACATGTACAGTTTCCTGGCCCATAAATAAGGGCTGTGTTGCCATTCCTGGCATTATGCTCCTGTCATTAATTAACTTTTATGGAAAGCTATGATGTTCATGACTCTGGCCTCTCCCAGCTCTTGATCTATGTGGTGTTATGTGGTGTAGACAGCAGTGCTCACAGGTGGGATTTGTCTGACAGGGGAATCTGAACTAGTCTGTTGTGGAAAAACCTGCTAATATATGGCATGTCCCTGCACTGGGTGGGTGGGAAGAGAGACAACAAGGATGCCCATCCCCATCCCCAGCATCTGCTCAGGGGATCCCATTACCCTGTTCTTTGTTAGGTTAATTTTTTTGTTATTTTTTATTATGTGCTTTGTGTATGTCTGTGTGTGAGTATGTTCATGTGTGTGCAAGTGACCTTATAGACCAGAAGAGTTGGGTCTTTGGGAGCTGAAGTCCCAGGCTGTGACCACCTCATATGGTCCTCTGGAAGAGTGTATATACTCTTCGCCACTGAGCCAGCTCTTCAGCCCATTGGGTTAAATTTTAAGTATTGAGACTATTTTTTTTCCCGATGTTGTTGAAGGCCAAAGCTCTTAGTCTAAGATTTAAGGGTGCTCTTCACTCAAAGTTGGAACACAGGCCATCCATTCCATCAAAACCAAACAAAGTATTCCAGTCTAGGAGAACCAGTCCATCTTTTTGAAATAGATCACACCCATGTTAACGGTTCTGCCAGAAAATCACCTATTACCTTTGACTTAAAGTCTCCCTGTGTGGTTTCCAGACAGAATTAAAAAAAAAAAAAAAGTTACTACCCATTAGAATCACCAAAATGACTTATTGTAACAATCCACATGAGATAGTTGTTGACCACCCATGCTGATTAAGCCAATTAAAAATTTTAATTCCTTTTTTTTTCTTTTGATGGCCAGACAAAGAGCAGGTCTGAACTTCCAAAAAGTCACTTGGGACCCACATTCAGGGATACAGTATTTTTAAAGAAAAAAACCATAAAGATATATCAAAATTAGGGTTGGAATAAACTTGAAATATTCTTGACAGAGCATAGTAGCTATTTTAAACATAACTTCCCAATTACATATATACATATGCTATACATATTGGCCATAGTCAAGGCCATAGATATCTCAAATATCTTGCCAAGGCAGATGTGAGTTTTAGGGGAGGGTAGTAGAGAGCTGAGAACTGTTTATGCAAACACAAAACAGACTCAGAACAGGATGGTCTTACCTTAGTCATCCCATTATTGAACATGGTTTCTGATTTTGTAGATCTAAGTGGGGTCTGAGAATTTGCACCTGAAACAAGGTTCCAATATGGTGATGTATTTGATTCAGGGAGGAAACCTGGTAAGAAGCATGGCCTTTGGAGTCAGAAAGCCTGAGGTTAGCATCGTGTTGCATTGCTGTGGATATTTAGAAGTTGGAAAGCAGGCTTCCTCATTCATAAAAAAGGGGATATAGGAAAGGATGGCAAATGTCTCATTTTGTCTGTTTTGATTTGGTTTGATAAGAAGTAAATAAGCACTCATGGAAAAATGATTTCCCAGTATCTACACATATGGGCAATATAACAAAAGCAGCCTCATACTGGTGACAAATTATGCCTCTTCACCAGAATCACTGGCCCATGATTTTAGAGAAAAAAAACACCTTTCAGAGTTAAAAAGCTAGAGGGAAATATGGGTGAAAATAATATGCCAGAGACCTTAGGACAACATTCTGAAAGACATTCTGTTGTGTTATAAATAATAAGAAAAGGAAAAAGATCTGTTTTATGTTAAACTGTGAGATGCCACTTGCAAGAGAAGTAAATATAAAGGACAGGCGTAAGTGAGACTCCAAAGCTTGCCTGGAAGACTATTAGCATGTCTCATGTAATCCCAATAAAATGGTTTATATTAGGAGCTGAGCTGACTGTCTATAAATGGGTTTTGGAAAGAGAGGATGAAGGCTAGGTAAACCAGTAAAGTAGTACACATTGGAGAAATGCATGTATGTTAACTCAGGTTCTTTGGAGAAATGGAGCCATAGAATCCAAGTCAGAACTGTGCCATTGTGGAAGCTAAGAGATACCACAACATACATGAAACAAGCTGGTGGGGAGGTTCAAAGCCAGAACTGAAGTATAATGACCTCCCACTCCAGTCTGGACCTGAAGGCTTGAAAGTATGTGGGCTGGAGCAGAAGATCTGTGTTCCCTTCAGGCAGAAAGAAAATTGTACCTTTATGTTTTCTTGATGCCTCCATAGACTGGATGATCCCCTCCAACTTGGGGAAGACCACCTACTTCAAAATCAGATCTTTCCCAGAAGCACCCACATAAATATATCTCCTGATGATGTTAACTCAGCTCTCTGGCATGCTTGGCCCCAACAGGGTAGCACATAAAATTTACCAGCACAACATGAGATGTCTATTTGCAAAGACAGTGTGTGTTGGGGCCAATTATGGAAGAAGTAATGCTTGCCATCTATCTACCTAACTACCTCTGTCTCTACCTTATTTCTCACGCCTGATGGGTTACTTACTGGAGTGAATTTCAACTTTCTGTCTCTCTCATACAGTAACCCACTGACAAAAAAAATTCCCAAGAAAAGATTTACAAACATTAATTAGAAGCTGAGTATGAAATTATATGCTAACTGTTGCCTCTCCCTTTGACAGAATTTCCCAAGCTGTCTTTATAGGGACTATGAAGCCACGATTGAGAAAAATGCATTGTTAATTAAACATAGATTAAAGGATCTGAAAACTCCTGGAGTTTAAAATTTATGAGTTGGTTTTTTTTTTCCTTTGAAAAGTTTTTCTGTACTAAAAAAATCCATAATAAAGGTGAGAAGTGAAAGCACACACCTTTTACTTTCAGCACTTGGGAGGCAGAGACAGATCTCTGAGTTTGAGGTTATTTGGGTATGTTTTTACCCACATTGGGCGCCATTTGTAGTATGAGGTTTCTGGCCTGGCCTTTCCTGTCTAGCCTCATAGCCTGGGCTTTCCAGTATACAGTCGCATAACGCCATTGAAACACACAAACACTTATATTAATTGTACGCTGGTTGACCTAGGGCCCAGGCATAGAACTTGCTAGCTCTTGCTCGTAAACTAACCCATGACTCTTATCTTGTTTAGCCATGAGGCTTGGTATCTTTTCTCAGAGCAGCATTTCAACTTCTTTCCTCTGCATCTGCTGGCATCTTATCGTGGTGTCTCCGTGGCTTCTCTGTGGCATTTCTGCTCTGTTCTTCCTGTTCCCAGAGTTTTCTTAGTCTGCTAGCCCCACCCACACTTCCTGTTTGCCTTCAGCCAATCAGCTTTTTTAATTAAACTAGTAGGTGGGACATTATTTACAATGCAACAACAAAATCCCTGTACAAGCCTGGTCTACAGGGTTAAAGGGAGAAACCCTTTCTCAAATATATATAAAAAAAAATCCAAAATAAGTTAATATCACTGTTACATCAACTGAAGAATCAAATTATAGAAGAATTTTAAAAATGCAATTTGAGTTGACAAATGTAGGATTTTGTTTTGCTTTTTGCTTTTCCTGATTTTATCCTACCCTCTGTCAGATGGCATGACATCAGATTCTAGAGCAAACTCTTCATAAAACACTCTTTTTGAAATGATAGCAGAGTGAACAGTTTGTTTAATTCCCAAATGCCTCACACATTACATTATTGGAAAGCTCCTTCATCTTGTGCAGACAGGAACCACACAGACATCTTTCTGCAGCTAACTGCTCAACTCGATTAGTCAAAAGTATGTCAGTCAAATCCTGGGACAGTGAAGATTCCCTATGGTCTGGGCACCATTGGATTTGAAAGTGATATCCAGTCTTGACCCTTCAAACTCCAGTTTGGGCAGATGATGATGGACATCTGGGTCTCAGTTATGAACAAAGGTGTGGGTGTAACCATACCTTTTAGAGATCTCACATCTATCTCTGGGAAGTGCTAAAATGTTTCAGTTGAGGCTTTCTGTGTCCATAGACTACATTCTTCTTATATGTAAGCACTTGATATCTCTGGTATTATTTAGAATAACCTAGGGCCCGATGTTACCAATTATATGGTCTTTTAAAAAGAAGTCTAAATTTGTTAAAACAAGGACAAGAAGTAATTCCATGGTCAACATTCTAGAAAGCAATTTTATGCAGTGACTCCAAAACTGGATGGTTTTTCCAACTGACAAATCACATTACTTTTTACTACTATAAAAACCACAAAACAGCTAAGTGTGTGTGGGGGGGGAGGTGTTATTAACTCATGGATTCAGAAGGTGAGGAAAGCATAACACAGCTGCCCAGTTTGTGACTGTATAAGCATTGGGACAGAGATTATTTACATAGAAAATCAAGACTTCACAGGAATGGAAAGAATCGAGGACCAGGCATAATTTTGTAGACCCACCACTAGAGACCTACTTGACCCCAGTTCCTGAAAGATCTACCTGCACCTTGGTGGTGAATCAAGCATCCAAGACGTGAGCTCACAAGACATTTAAGATTCAAACCCCAACAGCAGTGCAGGGACTCTGCAGTGCTTGGCTCTTCTTGGTAGAAATGAAATTGAATAATTGAATGAGTATGTGTGTATTCAGACAAGCAGAGTCACTGCATTTCTGTCTGAAGGCTGGTTGGACATAGAGGTACTCTTGCTATCTGTCTAGTACATAGATGGAAAATAGCAAAAATTAGCGGGAGTAACTATCAAAAATGTTAGTTCTTAATATATATACTTTATTCTTAAGAAAACTGAGAACTGAATTTAAAATTCAATATCCTTAATTATTTCACACCTGAGTTCTTTAGTAACAAATTGCCAAGTATCTTTTTCCAGAAGTGGAGCAAGGTTAAGGGGGTGAGAGTATAACCAAGAATTGTACACATCAAAGTAAATGTCAAGCACCATGGCAGAGTTCATCATGTACATTTGATCAGCAGCAGCAATGGTACCTGGCATATGACAGAGCACATACTTCATTGTCCCTCAATCCTCTTAGCAAATGGTTGTAGTATGAGAAATCTCTAGACCCCATGCATAAGTTATTTCAAGTTTCACGTAATAGTATGATTCGGACCACAGCAGTATAGGACATAAGAGTAATAGTTACACATTCTTAATGTTTCTCAGAAAGAAAAAGAAAAGCCTTTAAGATTCAATACTATCTTGTTCAAAACCAGATCCTAGATGACTCTGTTACTGAGCTATTACGACTATCCAGACACTGTGCTATGTGCACTTCCTCATATCATCTTATTTTAGTTGAAATAGTTCTGGGGTTTGATTTATACTTTGCTGATGAAATGTTAAATGTTATACTTTACTTTTCTAAAGTGTTAAATGACTTGATCACAAAACACCCAGCATGATCCCAAATCAGCCTAACTACCTATGAAATTTCTCTCCATATTTTATGCATTAAAATGATTTAAAAATCTCCTCAAATCTGTTATTAAGAGTTTTATTGGCTGCTTTCTGGATAGAAACATTTCAGAGCACAATAGAAACTTGGCAGACAGAATGCCATTTATTGGGGAAAGACAGGAAGACTGGAGCCAGTGATCAGATGCCAGGCTTGGGGACTGAGCATGGCTAGCAGAGGCCTTTATAGCATGCATGAAGCCCTGGGTTTGATCCCCAGCACCATGTGAACAGTGCATGGCAACTCACCTATAGTCCTAGAACTTGAGAAATGGAGACAGGAGGATCAGAATTAAGTTCACCCTTAGCTGCATAGAGACTTTGAGTCTAGACTGGGCTACACAAGACCCTGTCTCAAAAGCAATCAGCTGTGCACAAACTTTAATGATGCCACACTTTGTAAAATCAAATCTCCAAATGAGACCAAAAGGTTAGAAGATTATTTTTTCTTTATTTTTTTTTTAGAATTTTATAAATGAATACTGTAGTTACATCACTTCCCCATCTCCTTCTAGCTCTTCCCACACTCTTATTTTTCTCTTAAGGATTGAAACAATTTGTGCAGTGGATGGAAATGGAGACATTTTAATATTCTATCCTGTAAAGCCAAGTGCTTCGGAAATCATGCAGTGGTCCCCAGGTTAGAGGTTATCCTCAAGTTGTGAATGTTTTACACTTTAATTATTGGAGATGATCCATATCTCCCAGGCACTCTGTACTTTCCCCAGCATGGACAGTGTGAGGCTTTTGCAGGACAACAAAACTTCAGGAGCCTTCAACTGTATGATTCAAAAAATGTGAAGACTGTATATGGGTTTCAATCCTTGGTGACAAAAAAGGATTTGTGAAATACTATTGTTTAAAAGGTGTTTTATTCATTTTAGGATATCCATTTAGACCATTGGCTTATACTTGTACTTTGGATGATTCTATTTTCTAGTTAGCTAGAGAGTTTGTTCCTTGACCTAAAAATATGATATGCTCTGATGTGGTAATATCTTTCTGAACGCTGTGGATATCATTCTTTAAATAGAGGACTGTTTTGTCCATGAGAGGTACTGTAGGAGTAGGCAGACTCAGGGATCCCTTTTCAAAAAGAGAAAGGGGAATAGATAGAATAGACATAGGTAGATTGTTGTTATCTACCTGTAAACAATTAGCCAAAAATGTGCCAAAGACAATCTGAAATGGTATAGATGCTTGTATATTGATACAAATGTGAAATTGTTTTATATGTTTGATTGATATAGTTTGTATATTGATACAAATTTAAATCTGAAATTGTTTTATATCTCTAAGGTAATTTGTATAGATACAAAATTTAATCTGTAATTGCCATATTTTGCACATGCTTCTACCTCTGTTTAAAATATTTTGCACATTGATACATATTTAGCATATCATTGTCATTTCCATTATGCAATTTATACCTCTGTTTAATTATACTAGTTATAATATATAATTATATTAGTCATATACATAAGATGCTTTTTATACCTTTGTTTAGATATTTTGCATATGATATATAATTAGTATACTATTATCATTTTGCATGATACATGTACCTCTGGCTAACATTTGTATGATAGTCATACTGGAAGTCATCATTCAGAGACTGTACACTCATTTATAGGTTGCCTAATTTTACAATGCAAAGCTTCAGTCTTTAAGATGATAAGAGCTGCATGTCACCATTACTTAGGTTTGCCATGTAACAGTCATGTTGTTTAGGTTTCCTAGATACACACTAGAATATATCAGATAGGTAGAAGTCTTCAATGACTTCATAGACCTGGGGAGTATGGCATTTAACGTTTTGTTATTCAGAATTCAGCCATGAGAGACACAACGACTCCTGTCATCACTGTTCCTTTCCTGAGATGGTGTTGAGTATCAGGACACTTTAGTAGGAGTTTGTCTTCCTTGGCAGACAATGGCCTGTTGGGCGAAGAACTTCCTTATATAGACTGCAGTCAGTACACAAACTGTCCAATCCAGATGAGTATGGTGAAGGATAGAGACTGCTGGAACCTGCCTGTACAGGACAATAAGGTTTCTCCAAAAAGTCCCTGCTTCAGAAAAGATCTGTCAGATATCATAGGTGTTTAGCCAAAATGGTGGATGTTCCAACTGCATAGAAAACCTGTGGGTGACTGTCCAGGCAGCTGAATGTCACTGTCCTCTCCTAAATCTTGTAAGCTACTCTCTTGTGCTTCCAATCTTCAAGTATATTTTCCTTCTTAGGTCTGATGGGGTTGAAGAATAGACAGTTAAGGTTACTATCATCTCATCTCTTCACAAAGAACATTCAGATGTTGGCTTTTTATTATTCAAGATAAATAGCTTTGAAGTAATTTCTGTACCTCACCACTTACCAGTACTCTAGACATGTAGGATGTGCCTTATGTCTGTTGGTTTTTAGTTGTAGTTTGACCTTGCTTATGTTTTGCCTTTCCTTCTCCCAGTTATTAACTTATAATAATTCCTATTGTATAGTCTTAGTTTAGAACATTCCTTGTTAGACAAAAGGAGGAGATGTAGTGAAACTCAGGTGTTAGCTGGCAAAGCTTGGAGGTATGTCTCTGGAGTACTGGAAGCCTGAAGGGGCGTGGCCAGACCCCATTCGGAGGCTGCCAGGATACTGAGCCCCTCCCTGTGTTGTTCCTGTTCTCAGACAATGGGTCAGCAGCCCATTGTGGGATGGTTTCTATCTCCAAGAATTGTCTTAAAGTTCAATTTATCATGAGTGTTCATATCCCCTCAATAAGTATTAATCCTTTATATGATATATTGCTAGTGAATTTTCCATGACAGAAGGCACCCAACGTGGGCCAAACACCCGTATAAAGCTCAAGAAAGCTTAAAAAGGATTCTAGAGCACAGAAATGGGGCCAAAAGTGGCTTCCATGTTGTGTTTCTGAAATGGGTCATGGTACAGAAACGTGTGGTGTTCAGGCTTGAATTTCAAAATGGCGGGTCCACAGCAGGTAGATTAAGCTGCTAAAAGACTGGTTCCAAAGTCTTACAGAAGACTTGGTATAAGCAACAAGCTGCATGTGATTGATTTAAGGTTTCTGTTTATATTAAACAGAAAGGGAACAGAGTCAAAGATGGTTTCTTAGTAGCAGCATTTTCTTTGGTCTGCTCTGTTTGCCAGTAGCGAGCAAAGATGTGGTCCTTTAAAGGGAAATTTTCTGACTCAGCATTATTAGCAAAAACTGTGTGGCCCTTTAAGAGGCCCTGCTGCCAAACACTTAAGTGGAGTGAGCAGTGGTCAGTGGTGCTCTACTTGGTGATAGTGTGGACCCTAGGATTCACCGGAGTTGGAGTGGTAATACTGCTTCCCAGAATTGGGAAGATAAGTGTGGCTCTGGCACCTCCACCATGTTGAAAAACTCCCAAGTGGAACAGAGTCAGCAGGCAAAGTAGTGCTTTACTGTCTAGCATCTTAAAAGCTTTTTTGGTTAAAAATGATCAATGACACGCAACAAAACAGATTCAGATGGAAAAAACTTTCAATGGGCTTAAATGTGTAGATAGATAGGCAGTCTTCAAATACTTCAAAGATCTAAAGAATATGGCATTTAAAATATTTAAAACTTTTGTGGAAAGTGAGACAGATTTGCTCCTGGCAGCCCCAATCTCCTTCAAGAGAATGATGGGCACTGAAGAAACTCCATATGGAATTTACTTTGTTTGTGGCAACAGTTAGCCACTGGACAAGAAATTATTCTTGTATTGATTACTTAGCAGTATGCTGTATAAACTGGACATGCAGTTTCCATAGGAATGTGACATTTGAACTGTGGTGGAACAAGCTGAGTTGGTCCTTCAGGTTCCTGCTTTACAGAGAAAACCACCAGACATTCTTCAGGAAACAAGGAGAAGCAACTGACAAACTGTGCCAATATTCTTCAGATTTCCTACTTCCCTGAAAGGTATGCCAGAGGCTCTGGACCTGTAGGCTGAAGATAGATGTGCCAATGTTCTAAAGGAAGTTTGGTGACTGTCAAGGCAGACAGGTGTCATCTCTGTCATTTCTAGGTTTTGGAAGTTGCCTGTCCTTCCTATTTACTTGGGTAATATTATATCCTTCTGTGGTCTTTGATGTAGTTGAAGATTAGATAGTTATAGGTATCAGTTTGTTTTTTTTTTTAGTTATTTTAAAAGGTGTATTAGATATGAAACTTTAGACTCACAAGAATAAGGTAGATGATAGAATATTTTCTTTAATTTTGATAAATATAGATTAGATATTGTACCTATAATTCTTGCTTGATAGCTGTTTTGTTATATGTAATTTTACTATGTTGAAATTGAAACTTTCCTTTTTGATTAGGCAGAAAAGGAGAAGTGATGTGGGAATGTCTTTCTATATGCTGTGAATATCATTCTTTAAATAAAGGACTGCTTTGGCCATGGCAGGCACCGTAGGAGTAGGCAGAGAAATCGGAGCGTAGGTAGGAGAAGGGGGGATAGAGTCAGACAGAGATGCCATCCAGCCGCCCATGATGCAAGATGTAATGAAATAAGTAAACCACGGGCCACATGGCAGACAGAATAATGGAAATGGTTTGAATTAAGACGAAAGACCAAGCTAGCAATGTGCCTGAGCCATAGACCAAATAGTATGAAATTAATATAAGTGTCTAAGTCATTTTGGGGGGGAAAAGCGGCTGTAGGTGGATCCCGACCATTGGACTAGTTGGGCCAGAAACCTCATGTTAAAGAGTGTGTGACCTGACCTCCTTTAGCATTTGCAGGGTGGAATGTTGAATTTGTAAGCAGAACACCCATGAAACCTTAGCAACATGGACAAAAGTTGGCTTTCCTGATATGATGAGTATTTCTTTATCATAAGAAGCATCCATATCATCTTTTGAAAGCTTTTCTCTGGTCCATGAGACAGATGTAAACAGAATGTGTATGTGTATGGGGGAGGGCGGGGGTTGAATGGTCAACAAGCCTAGAAAATCCTCAGACTTGCAGTTGAGAAACAGTGCAGTTCTAGGTGGAATAATTCATTGGTTTGAATGTCTCTTGATATTTGGCCTTATTGCTTTTCTTCTTGGGCCCAGGAAGAAGATCTTTGGGACTACCACGAATTCAACCATCTCACAAAAGATAGAAAGACGCTTTCTCACAGGATCATCTATGAAATCCTAAAGAACTCTAATCATCCCAAGAGTTTCCTAAGCTCATCACAAGACCACCATCTCAGCAAATGTGCAGCAGGCTGGTACAGATAGTATGTGGAAATAAAAGATGGTTGATCTCCTCTAAAATGATGTAGCGCAGTAACAAATATAATTAGAGGTAATGTATGATATTGACACAAGAGACATCTAAAATGGTGATGGAAATGAGACAGGTCAGCTGAATGTAACTATGCTGTTTCACAAAGAAACACACCGTATCCATTTGTAGAATGGGTTTGTCTATCCATGAGATTACTGAACATGTAAAGACAGGTGTGGAAGTGCAAGTGTTGGGGAGGTGGAGATAGCAGGATCCATGTGGACCTGATGGTCAGCTAGTCTTGTCAAATCGGTTCTAACTTCAGTAAGAGGCTCTGCATCAGTAAGTAAAATGGGGAGCAATAGAGAGAGCTGATGTTGACTAATAACTTCCAAATGGACACACAGACATACATAGGCATGTCCATTTGCAAACAGAAATACATGTATGCACCTACAAACACATATATACACACATACATGCATGCACAATGCAATATGGGCATGCACATATATATATATACATATATATGACATTCACAAAGTTATAAAATAAATAAAAATTTCAAAGGAGTTTTTATCTGAATTGAAGTGTGTCGACTTAAATGCAGATCATCTGCTAATAGTTAAGACACTAAAATAAAAGTGAATTAGATAGTACTTATTATTCTTGTGCAATCATAGGAACATAAATAAACATGCTCTCTCATGATGTCAATGAAACTTAAGTTCTAAAACTAGTAGGAGTGTGCATATGTGGTGGTTTGAATGGGAATGACTTCCATAGGCTCATATGTTTGAATGCTTGTCTCCAGTTGGTGGAATTGTTTGGGAAGGATTAGGGGTGTGGCCTTTTGGAGGTATGTCAGTGGGGGTGGGCTTTGAAGTTTCAAAAGCTCATATTAAGCCTAGTCTTGTTCTCTCTCTCTCTCTCTCTCTCTCTCTCTCTCTCTCTCTCTCTCTCTCTCTCTCTCTCTCTCTCTCTCCCTCTCTCTCTCTCTCCCTCTCTCTCTCTCTCCCTGCCTATTGCCTGAGGATCAAAATATAAGTTCTTGGATACTGCTTGGATACCATGGTGCCTACCTGCCACCGCACTCCCCACCATGATGATCATGGACTAACCCTTGAAACTGTAAGAGAGTCATGAATTAAATGCTTTCCTTTTAAACTGCCTTGGTCACAGCAATGGAACAGTATACTAGGAAATCATGTCTACAATCAGACCAGCAGGGAAGAAAGATGCTAGAAGGGCACAATCTGAGGATTGTAGGCATTATTGCACACCCCAATAGCCATTACTGACTCTTCTTCAACTCAAAGACTTTTGTCTCCAAATGCTACACATAGCAAGAAACCCTACAAGCATGTGCTCACCAAATCAAAATAGCTATATGCTTTTACACATTGATTTCTAGGAACCAAGAACTATTCTGAGAGCTTTATACACATTTACTAACAACAACGCTAGGAAGGTAAGCCCGACCATTATCCTCACATTCCAGACAAACATATTGAAGAACCAAACCGCCGAGTAACTCCTGTGAGGCCATCAGATAATGATGGAAGCGAAGGATCAATCAAATCAATCACAGGTTGCTGCCAAAACTCTGCAGTGCTGATTCTAAAACTCAGGGTCCTATTACTAAACATATGAATGGGAAGATGAAAGTCAGGGTGACTTCGTTATCAAGACTCTAGTAGCAGAATCTACATTCATTATACAGAGATGGTTCTAACCTTTGGGAATGTCTTAGTGCTCTATTCTCTCTAGCTTTCTGGGAAACTAGGGGTATCATTCCTGCAGAGATGACCCATAGGAAAGCGCTGGCCTAACCTCCAAGCTTCCAGCCTTTTCATTCTACTCTTCCCTATAGTTTCCAATTAAACAAACCTTCCTCACATGCTGTGCTCACCAGGCCATGCTCACCCCTAAGAAACCAAAAGGATAAATACAACTTCCTTCTTTTAAGGGTGGCCTTCAAGGCCCTTCACAATTTGGTTCCAACTATGCATTCCAAACATATATATTCTTCAACAATGCTCACACAAGTCCTCTTTGTACCTGCAATTTGGTCTGGTGGTACTACATATGTATGTATGTATGTATGTATATATGTATGTATGTATGTATGTATGTCAGCTGTCTGGGTAGAAAAGGAGAGGCCAGTTATATCTAGACAAGGAGTCTTCTTCAAGTCCTTTGACCACTGACAACAACTCTGACTTGCTGCTGAGATTTCCTAAAGACTTCCTACCAAGATACCACTCCAACTTGAGTCTTATCTGCCCTCTGGCTAACTCAAAATTCTTTACCACGTACACTGGTCTGTCCTCTGCCCTCACTTCTCCTGTTGTATGTGGCCAATAGCATCAATCTTGAGTATGTTGCCATTGATCTCCTTGGAGACAGAGGCCCAGTTTTACACTATCATAACCCCCTATTGCATGGAAGCTCTCACCATACTGTGTTAATTGAATAGTGATCTTTATCAACTAGTTTGGTTCCTCATCTTTGAAAATCTCTCTTATATAACACAGAAAATTAATTTTCTGTCTCATCTCCTATGGTAAGCCAAAATGCCTCTTATCCTTTAGGAGTGTTCAATGTTAAATGTAAAGAAAATAAGAAGAACACATCTTTTTCTCTGCTGTGGCTATGTATGGTCCCTCTTAAACTGATCAGAAAAGGCAGATCCATATCTATAAGGATATTTAGTTCCCAAATTAGCATCTTCCTGTATTTTGTAAGAAGAACTCAGGACTTCCTGACTGTTTAAAGATACCATTTAGCTGAGGCTGAGTCCTAGCCATTTCCTGAACAACTTTAAGATACAGGGTAAAAATCTATGGGCATTAATGAAAGAGCATTGGTTCAGAAAGGCTGGGATCACAAACTTCCAGACTGAGAGGGGAGGGCCGTCCTTTGTCAAGTGGTACCTTGCAGAATCCTTTGTGCTCTTGGCTCTAGAGTAAGAGGGAAGGGGTGGTTGCAGGAAGCTACTTTAAAGCAAGGGCGTAGTAAGCATGCCATAGACTTCTGAGCTTTCATAGTGTTTGTTCAGGAGGCAGTTTCCAAGGTTTTACAGCTTTGCTAAAAACATTTGGTCTCCTCTTTAGATCTGCTTGGCAGATATTATTTTTAGTGACTTCCGAGGCAGCATGGTTGCCGAATTGAACAGCAATGAATCTTTACTGATGCCCATCAAAACTGGACTTTTGTATCTCACATTTCACTTTGATTATTTTTCATCTCTTTCTGAGATTCCCTGGAAACCAGCTTTGTCTTGTCAACTGCATAACAGGCATGGAATTTTTATAATGGCCTTGTCACAGCAGAGCGGATTTGCATCTTCTAGGGAAATGCAAATTGTCCATCGTGGAGTTCAGCGACATTTGCGTCTCTTTAAAGCAATGGCACTAAAATGACTGGTAGACATACTGTTTGTTTAGCTAGGTTTCTGTCTTTGATCTCATGTTAACATACCTTAATGACAGGTAATGATTGATAATAGAGTATTGTAAAGTTCAGGTAATAAATACTGCTTAACTCATAATAATTCTGAATAATGTACTTTTTATGACTTGGTTTGATGGAAAATTTCCTTGTCAGCTTGGTCTAATTGTCCAAACAAAACCACCCATTACTTGAAGAAATGCATGCCCTTCCTAGACACATTAATTAGGGTCATGGCTGGGCTGCACAAAGGAATATAGTAACACTTCAGTTATCTTTAAATGTAATCTTTAGACAATCTTACTAATGCTAAACTCGGGTTTAATGAGAAGCTTTTGTTTACACTTGCCCTTTGAGTCTGTCGGTCTTCCATTGAAATCTTTGGTGATGGCCAGAGCCACATGTACATTTACCCAGGTCTTTCCTCAGAGGCTTCTTGGGTCATCAATTGCAATGGTTTGAACATTGAAAGTCACAATGGGACATTATCTTTTTCTTAACATAGGGGCTAAGAAAATAGCATATGAATAAAAATTAAACATTTAAACTGTAAGACATTCATGTAAGAAGCTGAAGGCAGCAATGAGTGAGAAGATATCACATTCATTTATTGGAAGAGTTAATATCATTAAAATGTCCTGAAGTGATTTCCAAATTCAATGCAACATACCAAAATTTCAATAATTCTACCCAGAAATTAAAAAAACTTGCCATATATACAGAACCAGAAAAACATTTCCAATAATCAAGGCAATATTGGGTAGACATAGCCAAGCTGGATGGATCTTAAATACCTGATCTCAACTTCAAAGGCAGCAAGGCACTGTACAAACAAAAGGCCAGAAAAGAGAACCCAGAAAAAAATCCACACAACTAGTGTCACCTGGCAACTAAGGTTGCCCAAAAATACACAGTGTGGAAAAGACAATCTTCAATAAACATTGAAAAAAAAAAAAACCAAAACCCTGTGAGATCACATGCAAAAGAATGAAATTGGGTCTTTGTCTTTATATCACTAAGCATATGCACTCAATTTAAAATGAATTAAAGACTTAGATACAAGACCTGAAATTATTAAACCCTAAAACACAGTCAACAAAAGCAAAAATAAACTAGCATGGTTGCATCAAACTAAATCCCTTCAGTTTGTAGTAGCAAAGAAAACAATTAGCAGAGTGAATTGGCAACCTATGGGATGAGAAAAAAATCTGCACACTATACATCTGATAAGAAGTTAATAGTGTACATACATACACATAAGCACATGCATGCACAACATAGACATATACTCCCTACATACACCTACATGCACAAACATACACAAACATGCACCTACATCCCTTACATACATATGCACTTAAAACCCTTACACACATGAACACACACATTCACAAATACACACACACACCTCAGCAACTCAATAGCAAAAACAATACTCAAATCTTTTAAGAATGGACAAAGGACAGGAACAGACATTTCTGAAGGAAGACATGCTAATGAGCAATAGAAGTATGAAAAATCACTCAGCATTCCAAATATTAGGGAAATGCAAGTTATAACCACAATAAATATCTCCTCCCTCTTGTTAGACTGGCTTCTGTCAAAAAAGATAAAATACATAGCAAGGATGTGGAGCACAAGAAACCTTTCTACACTGTTGCTGCAAATGTAAATTTGTATGGCTATTATGGGAAACAGCCTGAGAGTCTACCAAAAATTAAAAATAGAATTGCCATATAATCCAATTCTAATTCTGGCATACATTAAAAAAGAAATGAAGTCAGTATGTAGAAAAGAAATTAGTAGGCCCATAAAATTGCAGCCTCAGCATGATACCCAAGGTTCAAAGCAATATAAGGACTATATAGAGAAATCATAGTGCACACACAATAGAATAACAGTCTTCAAAAGGAAGGAAATCTTGTCAGTTGCAGCAACACGGCATAAAATGGGAGGATACTATGTTAAGTGGAAGAAGCTAGACACAGAAAGAAAAATACTGCATGTTCTCACTTATATATGGAATCTAAAATATCACACTCAGCAGTGAGTACAGTTTATATCAGATCAACTGCCTACCAGGGGGTGAAAGAGATATTGGAAAAAGGATATAATGTTTCAATTAATTAAGAGCAGTAATTTTTGTATATTACGATGACTACAGCTAGTAATACTATCCTATATAATTGAAATTTTCTAAAAGAGTAGATGGAGTGTGACACAATGCTGGGTATTGAACACAGGATCTTGCACATGAGCAAACAATCATCTCACCATGGTACATCTCCAACCCAAGGGAACTAATTTTAAATGTTCTCAACACATCCATGCATGGGTGTGTGCACACAAGATTTATGTATGTCAAATAATGGACATGCTAATAAGCTTGATTTAATCATCCTACAATGAATACATATTTCAAAATGTACACTGTACCCAATAAGCATAATAATAAAAAGGGGGAAAAGAGGAAGAAAGGGAGGGAAGGGAAGGAGGGAATAAAGAGGGAAAAGGGTAGGGGAAATCTAGGAAATGGCCACATGGCCCTTTAACAAAATGGCCACTGTAACACCTTGAGTTTGGCTTCAGGGTATAACTATATATATATATGAATTCAAGACTAGGTCTTTGAAATAGGTACCTGGCTTAAAGTTTAGAAAGTACTCAATTCAAGATTTTAAAAAGTGGCTATTACTATCCTTCATTCAGGAGGTTGATGACAGTTTTGCATTTGATTTAAATCTCAAGTACCCAAGAAAACCCACAAAAAAAGTCTCACATTGGGAAACAATTTCATTCCCATAGTTGAGTGTTTCTGGACAAATATCTGCAAATGCCTATATCTTAGATGACATGCATTGGTGATACCTACAACCAACAGGTGCCCACAATGATGGACTTCAATGAACAATATTGTTTACTCCACATATTGCTTGCTATCTATTTGGAATCTTGTGTATTTTAGAAATGGAGTTTTTCTTTTTCAAAACTTTTACATTTATTCATTTTGTTTATGTATTTATGTGTATGTTTGTTTATGTGTGTGTGCCTACATGTGCACATGTGTCAGTATGTGCCATGGCACATATATGGAGGTCATAGGACAGCTTGTGGGAGTTGCTTTTCTTCTTCCATCATGTGGGTTCTGGAGATCAAACTCAGGTCATTAGGCTTATGGCAAGTGCCTTGACTCCTGATCCAATTCACCCCCTCCCCCTGGAAACAGGGTATTCACTGTAGGCTTTAGAATAAAATCTGTTCATCCTTGACAATTTTGCCATTTAACCTTGACCATCATTTATGCAATAATTTAGTCTACTTTGAATGGAATTCTTGGATATTACAAACTAAACAGCAGCATTCTTAGAAGTTTGTTTACTACACATTTATGAAAATACTTGTGTCTATGTGGACTTCATCTGCACACTTCTTTCCATTCAAATATATGAATTTTTATTCTTAAATATTAAAATAATTCCTCTTGTAGACTTGATGCACTAGAGGCTCCAGAAGATAACCAAATAGTAGATACACTGCAGATGCCACTGGTGGCCAGCTGTCCCAGCTTGCAGTTGGAGGTGTTCATGACCACTGCAGTGTACCAATGGATATTTGTTGGACAAGTTTGGTTGAGCTGTGGTTGTATTATGCACATTTGAAAATTTCCAAGATATCCACTCACCATGCATTATCAAATGTCCACTATGTGCCTATTATTGAATGTCTAGAGTAGAGAGGTAATCATGAGTAAGACAGAATGTTCACCCTCAGGGAACTTGCAGTACAATAAGGAAAACCACCCAAACCTAATTATTACAATGCACTGTGGGAAACATGGTAGTATTAAGCACTTAGCTTTAAGGGGATGAGCAGAGGCTAAAGCTCAAGGTTTCTCTAGTTCTCAATGCCTCTGGGCAGAGAGGGAGGCTGAGCTTCTAAAGCCCTGGGCTAATGTCATGCTTAAGGAGAACTGTAGACTTCCAAAGTCACTCCTTTTATCCTTTACACAACTCGGTCTCATACTTCTTGTCAATCACTGCCTCATCTAAGTCCAATATTTTAAGTTGGCATTCCCTGGCTACTGTACTACTAATCTTTGATTACAATAACTCCATTTTCATTCATTTACTTTACTTCTAAAGTAAATACTCTATCAATACACTTTGAGCTTCTGATAGCTGCCATAACCTAAAGGTTATGTTTTGTACCACTGGCAGCAATTCTAAGCTGTGTTCTGATTTCATTCTCTGATGGCTCCACTGAGATTCCAACAGGTTATGAATATATGCAAAAGTGCAGGTTACAGTAACTTCTCTTACACAAAATTATGTGACAATACTAAGCGAAATAGCACTGTACCATCTCATTTGTATATGAAGTCAGAAAAAGGGCAGGGGAATGGAAGGAGGGACATGCTGATCAAAGCTACAAACTTGCAATCTATAACACAAGTTCTAGGGAATTAAGCTACAGAGTGAATGAGAGTGGATGAATTGGCTTGTGATAATCATTACACAATGAAGACATGTACAAATCATTATATATGTATGTATGTATAATGTCATTATATATATAATGAAATATATTAAAATCTTGTAAAGTTTTTAAATAACAATCTTTTCTCCTTTTAAGAAAGTTTCCCAAATTATGTTCCAATACCAAGTTCATAAGATGTCTTGGATATTATATTAATAATCAGGCTTCTTTACTCAAGGAATCCGAGAGGCTTTAACATGCCAACACATTGTGACTCTGCAGATCACTGAATATAGTGATTCTCACACCCACTTAACCATGAAAATTAGTTTTCTAGGGGATTTTTGCTTATATATATATTGGGACATTCAGTTTTGTATGATTAGTGGGATGTCCACTGTAATAGATTGTGTGTGTGTCTTTTGGTTCCTACTGTGGTGGGATTCAGGTGTTAGCTGATAAGGTCCAAAGATGCTTATCCAGGGTCTCCGGCTCCTGAAGGGGGAGTGGCCAACCCCATTCATAAGGGGCTGCTAGGATCTTGGGAAGCCCCGTTTCTGGTTCCTGACTGCTGGAGAGACCGGTTCGGCATCCATCATCCATCGCGTGGATAATCCAGTCTATCAGGCGTCTATATAAGCTGTTACCTGTATCGTGAGTGTTGGCTTGTATTTTAATAAATATTAATCTTGGATTGGTACTTTAAAAGAATGGGGTTGGCCACTCCCCCTTCAGGAGCCCAGTGCCCTGGATAAGCATTTTCGGACCTTATCAGCTGACACCTGAATCCCACCACATCCTACTGCTGTGATGAAACACCATGACCAAAGCAACTCAGGAGAGGATTTATCTGGCTTATATTTCCTTACCAATGTTCATCTTCAAAGTCTGGACAAGAACTCAGACAGGGCAGGAATCTAGAAGCAGGAGCTGAGGCAGAGGCCATGAAGGGGTGCTGCTTACTGGCTTATTCCCCAATGCTTCTTCATCCTGCTTTCTTAAAGAATCCAGGATCACCATCCTAGGGTGACCCCACCCACAATGTGCTGGGCCCTCCCCATGAATCACTAATTAAGAAAATGCTCTACAGGTTTGCCTGCGGACACAATTTGGAAGCATTTTCTCAATTAACCCCCTCCCTCCCCGACTCTTGTGTCAAGTTGTCATAAAACTAGACAGGACAGCTGCAAGGCTCCAGCTTGGTTCCTTATCAGATGAGGAAAATGCCCTTGAAAGTAAACACTGCAGATGATGGTTTGCAAATCACATCTGTGTAACTGGATGGTTACTCGTTCTGTGAAGCAATAGAACATAATGAATCACCCACTGAGCTGTATCCTGAGACCCACCTAGGTCTTTGTATTTCTTAGGTCTCCCTGAAGAAGAACCACCATGGGGCTGGTCTCCTACTTCTTCTTTCAACTTTTGGCTTTTGTTACTTCTCCTCTCATTGCCATTCTCCACCTGTTCCTTCTGTCTGTGGAAGGGTATGAATACATTCAACTGTGAAGAAGACACAGACAGGCTAAGTGGGAACAGACTTGGAAAGAGGTGAGGAATGAAGACACGGGACAGAGAACAGGATGTTGGGCATCTTTATAGCATGGCATTTATCCATGTGGTTGCATGAGACACATGTGGCATGCAAATCACTTTAAAACCAGACATCAAAACTGCTTCTATTTTGTAGAGGAGAGTTTGGCAATAAGGAACCTTGGTGGTATTCCAAAAATAATAATCTCATTCCAGAAGCTTCCGAGGAAAGTTCTAACTAAGCAAGGGTTTACTGTCAGTCACCAGACTGTGTGTCTATCATCGTAGTTCATGCTCCTGGAAAGAATAAAGCTGTATCTGACCTTTTTCTGTGGGCGGTCTCATTGCCTTGTTAGTATTGAGAAAAGGGCAGTGAAGGGAAGAAGTGAATCAGAAGCTAGGAAACCAGCTGAAGGATAAACGGAACCAAGAGGCTGTGGACAGATACATGCCAATGACAAAAGACAGCCTTTCTGTGGGCACATTAGTTAGTATTACGTTCTAGTATGAGTGACAGCATACCTTGATAACAGTGATTCATCAAAATAGAATGGTCTTCCTCTCATGTATAAAAGTGTGGATAAGTGGTCTGGACTTGATAGAGTTCTCTACACACCTTCTATATTTTCTGAGAGATCTTTCCTCTGCCATCTAATGCTTTGAAGTGTTAGCATCTGCACACTAGGCAATGGAATGGAGAAAGAATATTGTGTGCAGCTCTTGTGTTCCATTACCAGAATGTATTCCCATGGCCATAGCCAACTGCAGGAGAGTTTGGCAAATGAGTCTTTATTCTGTATATTCAGATATTCAGTCAAAGCCTGGAGCCCATCTAAAATGAAGGAAAAGAATTTGTAATGAGATTGGCTATATAATTAATCACAAAAATCATTGACCTCTCATTTGATACTAACAGTAAGTCTGGCCGTGTGATTTGCTATAGCCAATGAAATGCAGTCAGAACCTTAGCAGCCAAGCAATATTTTTCGATATCCCCTTTCTTGTCTGCTAGTGTTTCAATTAGAGGCTTATCAGTCATTCTGGGGATCTGTTGAGAAATGATATGAAGCAGATCTGTAGCTGACTGATGAGCACACACGAGATACAAATGGAACATAAAGTTTTAGGGTTGTAAAACCTTGAGATTTAGGGATCTTTTGTTATAACAGCATGACCTCCCTCAATAGCTTTCTAGGTACAATCCCTAAGCTACTTTCATCTGCTCTTCTGGAAACTTGTGAGACAGGCAGCTGCTCCACCCTACCCCAAACCTACCGACACAGATATGCCAACAGGGTCCGCCTCCTCAAAGGGATTCTAAGACCATGGAAGCCACTGCTCCTGCTTCAAACTAACCATCTCTGCCACACAAAGGTGGAACTGTCTGCCATGTGCCAGTAAATACATGCCACATAACTTCTGTCCTTGGTTTTTCTAAGAATAGAGACAAAAGAATCTCATTAAATAACTATAAGAATGGAATTGGCATCTATTTCCTTAACGTCTTGTTCAGACAGTCCATTATTGTCATGTAAAAATACTACTGGCATTTGCAACCTGGCTTTATAATCTGCAATATTACTGAATTCATTAATCCTAATGGTTTGAAGGAATAAAGTCTGTAGGGTTTTGTACAGCCATATAGTCATGCTTTCCACAGATAATTTGGCTTCCTCCTTTAGAGTTTGGAAAGTTTTTCTTTCATTTTTTTGCCTAAATGTTCTGGCTAGCAATCCCAGGATCATGAAATCGTGAAAGTAAACTTCGTCTTAATCTAGTTACTAGGAGAACAGACTTTCCTCTTTCTCTGTTTGTTCTGATGTTAAATGTGAGTTTGCCGTGAACATCCTCTAGAAGTGGGGTGGTTTGAATAAGAATGGCCCCCAAAGACTCGTGTGTTGGACCGCTCAGTCATAGGCAGTGTGCATATTAGGGAGTGCAGCCTTTTGGAGGAGCTATGACATTTCATTGCAGGGGTGGGCTTTGAGATCTCATATGCTCAAGCTATGCCCAGTGTGGCACATAGTTCACTTCCTGCTGCCTGAGGATCAAGATGTAGAACTCTCTGCTCCTTCTCCAGCACCATGTCTGCCTGCATGCCACCTGCCATGGTGATAATCGGCTAAACTCTGAACTGTAAGCCAGCCCCAATTAGATGTTTTTGTGGATTTTTTTTTTTAAAAAAAATAAGAGTTGCCATGGTTATGATGTCTCTTCACAGCAATAAAATCCTAAGACAAGTAGTGTTAAGTAATTCATGTATATCTAACTTAATAAGAGGGGTTTCTTAATCATGAAATAATATTGAATTTTGTCAAATATTGCCTTACATCTATTAAGATGGTCATGTGCTTTTTGCATTTTTTTCTGTTTGTATGGCAATATGCTGATCATATTTATTGAACTGTTTACTGTCGTAGTTATTGGGCCATCCTTGAGATCTAGAAGTGGCATCTTCCTGCTGTTCTATGTGACTTTAGCTCTAGGGTTATAAACTATAGCTGCACATGTTGTATGTCACATCTTTTCATTCTGAAAATGAAATCACAAGAAATCAGTGATAAAAACAGATGTTTCCATATCATAAAAACTATATAGAAGAACAACGCACTAAAACTCTGTTTTTCATTTATTTGATATTAGGATGCCTTATAATTAAGTAAGAATACAAGCAAAACAGCATATTTATATTGCCAAAGTAGACTGCTAATGTTAGAGGGTCTCTAACTGATATCCTCTGATACTAACACCTCACACCTCATGACAGTTCAATTACCCTAGAACATTCCACACTCAGCTAACCTATTCAAATGCAGCTAACTTAATACACTTCCCACATCTTTCTGAGAAGAAGTCCTGAGGCTGGTACCAGACATCTGAAGAGCCCTAAATAGGCAGAAGATACATCCTCACAGCAATTCTCTGGTTTCGATTTTCTGCATCCCATCAGACCACTATTTGGATTGCTCTGATTATTGAAAGAATTCCATACTCTAGCAGACATGTCCAAGGTTACAGGACTGTTGACATTGCAACATGACATCACAGCTCCAAAGTTCATAGTTAAGAAGAGTACAAGAATCATGAAGAAACATCAGTGTTTTAAGATATCTTGGGATTGTTGTGTTGGGCTGCTACCCTTGGCCACACCTTCTTTCTCCTTCATCCTTGGGTTTCCCTGTTTCGTGACTCCAGTTCAGATGATTATATGCATTAGAATAAAGGCATGTTCTGGGGTGTTTTAATCTCAACATTGAAGAACTAAAAGTGTGAATATGGCTGGCCCCTTCCTTAGATATTTGTTGAAATATGCCTTACATGGGATCATAAATGAAAACAGCCCGGATCAGGGCATGTGAAAGAGAGGTGGTACCTCCTTATTCCAGGCAACTGACTGTATTTCCCCCTCTGCTGTGCTTTCTGAGAGCTTTAGGTCTCAGATAAAATACCAAATAACCCTAATGAGGCAGCTATTTAGCTTAAGTCGGCAATATTCTACATGCATTTACCTCACAGTGTGAACCGAGCAAAGCTCCCCTTGTGTGAGAGAGCAGGCCCCTCATTTGCTGTCTTAGGTTGAAGAGTTGCCATATTTAAAAGAACAAACATGATTTCCCAAGGACATAACTTTTAGTATGCTATGTTCAGTTCTCAGGCTAAGCTTTCTTATTAGTCATCTGGTATTTTCCTCCAAGTCCACATGGAAACCCCACTGTCTCCTTCATACTAAATTCACCATGTGAAACCACCACATCTAAAAAGCCAAATGTCCTGAGCTCTATAGAACTACTGAGAACATAGCTCTGGATCTGTCCAGTGGGCAGACAACTCACACATCCAAGCTCTGGGTCACATAAGGACAGTGGGGAGGTTCAGAACAAGTCAGATCCCCAACATTTTCTATAAACATAATAAGACTTAGATGGATGCCAAGAGCCTTAATGAAGGGAGGGAAAACCCAGAAGACATTACAGCCATCACAATGTTGATGAGGAGATAGAGGCTTCCTGTGTCTTCCCTTGGCTTTTATGGTGAAATGTAAAAGACTATTTGAAGTTCCTTCTTTCCCAGCAAACAAACAGAATGTCTCTAAACTATTTAACACCTGTGGAGAGGATTAAGACAAAAGGCCAAAAAGTATTCTTAAACTTTTTCCCACTTCAGGCTATTTTGAGTCAAGAAACCCTCCCCCTCACTTGGCTGTACTGAGATCTATTCACGGAAATTGTGAGCTCCAATGCTAGGGAATTATCTCACAGAACTCAGAGTTGAGAGATCCGTAAGGTTTGCTCACTGCAGTGACTTACCACTGTGACCTCCAGGCTCTTGAACATAAGGTGCAGAGTGGAGCTACTTACATCTGGCTATTTGCTCCCAGCGGATCCTCCTCCGTTCCTGCCTTTTTCCGGTCCCAGATTTCTAGATCTAGACCCCTGTTCTGGGTAGGTGTAGCTACTCGCTAGTGTGCCCCAGGCTGGTAGCCAAGACTGTATGACTTTGGTGGTCTCTTTAACTGACATTGTTTTCTGCACTTCACAAGGATTGATTAAATACTGTTTACAGCTTTTCACAAAGGTACATAATTTTCTTCTTTATAATTTTTATACTCATAATTAAAACATTTACAACACCCCAAAACCACAAAGGTAGAAGCTAAAAAACAGCTGCCCCACACCACCCCAGTTCTACAAACTACTGCCCAATCACACCCTAGTAGAATCTGATCCATCCCTCTCCTGGCCCTGAACTGGTTGTGGATGGTATTCCTGTAGAGAGCACAGTGCCGTTCTGGGACCCAACCTCAGTCCTTGATAAAGAAACTGCATACTGCCATTTTTACAATGCTTTGGCTGTGGAAAGGAAGTGACATCTTATGTCACCCTTCCCCTGGTGAGGCACCTATCCTGTAATCTCCCCCACCTTTTGCATGGCCCTTGCTGTTCCTAATGATGCCCTGTCTCAAGCTGTACTGAGGTGTGTGATTGTCTCCTCCAGTCAGCCATTGTCTTGTCTCTTCTATTGAAGGCTTCCTGTTCTCTTCGTTTCTCCTGCATTGGTCCCTGAATTGTTATTTCTTTCAATATGGTCATTTAAATGTTTTGTCTTTTGCTTCCATTCTTTTCTCTTATTCAAAATTAGGTGTATGTCCTTATTAACCAAAGAAGGGTAAACAAAAGAAAGCTTCCATGCACTTAAAAAAAAAAATCATGAAGTTTAATATATTTCCCAAGTTTTATTCTGAAAAATTTCAGTTCTGCCAAGAAGTTGCCAAAATGGTATAAGAAAGAAATATAACTTTCACCTTTGTAAGTCAACTATGAACCCTTTACTGCATTTGATATCTTTACAACATACACTCATTATTTTTCCTTGCTGAGTTATTTAAGAGGAAGTTGTAGATATTATAAGCCCTCATCCCTAGATACTTCTGTGTATTTATTTTTAAGAACAAAAATACTCTCCCCATAACCACAATATATCTATCACATGCAAAAACAGAAACAGAGACATCATATTGCAGTCTAGTGGCCTAGCCTTGGGGGCTTCTTTAGTATTCAGAGGAAAAATCTACATGTGGGTTTCTTTCACATCACAGAAATTAAGATTTCATTACAGCTTCACCAAAATGAGTATCAATGAACTATAGTGGACTTATTACAATACTTTTTTTAATTCTTCAATTTGTGACACCTAGAGAAAATATCAAACCTACCTGTCAACAAAAGGAGTCTGGCCAGTGAAGTATGTTTCCTGCTAAAGTCCTTGAAGTAGCAAGGGGGGGGGGGGGTTTGCCCCATTTGCAAATAGCTTGTAGAAATTCAACATGATGTTTTTTTAACATATAAATTACTTTTGTGATGACTCTTGTGTTTAGGGTCATAATCAGCCTTGCTTCTTCCATGAATGCATATATCAGCCAATCCATTCACAGCGAGAGCAAGGTGATGTCAAAATGGGGCCGAGTGCTCTTCTGTGTTTAAAGATAGAAATGTGTGCTTATACACATGTCAACGAGCAAGCAAACAGTGTGTAACATTGTTAGAGGAAGAGCATCCCTACTCTTGCATCCCACGGGCAAACAGCTCTCCTGACAACCACGGAAGGCCAAGGTTGAATCTGAGATTGATTTCACCAACACTAATAGAATAAACCAAACAACAAAAAAATCTTTTTCTGGTGATCCACCAAACCTAAATCATTGTCTCCGAAATCTGTTCCTTTAGTGGTTCCGTTGTTTTCCTGAGACATTAAGAGGACATCCAGTCTGTTGCCAAAAGGGATTTGTCCTTTTTATTTAGTCAAAAGAGTGCTTCAGCTATTTGCATTTCTGAATTGCTTAGCTGCCCAAGCATGCTCGGTGTATGCTGTTTGAAATGTGTCACTGAGGCACGTGACTGCTGTTCTCAAGCTGATGTTGGACTTTCTCCAACAAATATGGATTATGTTAAAGTCGGCTCTGAATTGACGAGGATATGTTAATAACTCCCAGATGGGCATCTCTGTGCTCTCCAGCAGGGAAACGTAAGCAGTCTATGGCAGGAGCAAGTGTTTGGCAGGTCCATCATTCCCGTCATTAAAGGCCACATTATTACTTACAACTATGCTTGCATGACAATGGCTGCCGAGGTGGGCTCAGCCTCACAGTAATGAGCACTAGGAATTGGCTTGTGGGTAAATTGTTTTCCAGGTGTTAATAAAAATGATTTTGCATGAAATGTTCCTTTTCCTGTTTCCAAATAAGGCATTAGGAATGACTCAGAGAGACAGCAATGGAGGTAAGCTTGGAGATTGACACAGGCTGAGATGTGTTCAAGGTGCAGCCAGCCACACAGTCCTTGCTCAGCAAAGAAACTCTTCCTGTTTGTCCTGAGCTTATGTGCTTTGATGTCTGATTCCTGTCCTAGCAAGTTTTATTGAAGCCATTATTCATACTACAGATGTTTACATGGGAGCCACAGATTTTTTATTAGATGATATAATTTCTTCGTCCTTGGTTCTTAACATGTGGAGTATAATTTTTTCCCTTACAATTGATTTTATAAAAGATTAGAGAATATATGTCTTCTGTAATCATATTTCTAGACCGAAGGCATCTGAATATATTTGATATTGAATTTCAATATTACCAGTTACCTAGGAGTACACAGTTCATGGACTCTGTGCTTACTACAGTTAATTATGATGAAGGTAGATATCAAGATAAAAGGGAAAGCCTTGGTAGGAAAAATAATCACTTTGGTGATTATGAATAGATGTACCTTACTTTAATAGACTGGTAAAATACAGCAGTGTCTATTTGCAAAGCAAATGCTGAATGCTCATTGCCTCCATTTAGAATCTTGCTCCCCTATATATATGATGCAGTGTGAGAATCCCCGAGGATGATAAATGTGATTGAAAACACTCAACTACAGATGATACACTTTCTCCTTTGTTATAAGTCTCTCCCCATAACAATTCAGCCACAAAGAGCTCTCCCACTTTACAGTCAGGTAACTGGATTTTACAGTGTCATTTCATCTACATAGGCATATCCATATGTTTTCTTTATCTCTCCCCACTTTTACCAACAACTTAAAGGAACCTAAAATGTAAAATCACAGTTTCTGATAACATCATGATGAACCATTTAGGATTTAGATTTTTCACAAGGCAACAGCACTAAATGCTATGGATTCCCAGCATGCACTGAGATATTTTTAGTGCTAACAGTCAGGATTTCAAAATATATTATTTTAAGTCATTTCAAAATATCAAAAGATCAGCAAAAGATTTTTTAGCATTTCTGCCTTGAGGCCTTCCTGAAGAGATCTAGGACCCTGGGTGTTAACAATTTGGATATTCTGAAAAGGTAGAGGAAAGGAAATTCAGTTTATAAACTGAGTTTGGTAGCACAGACCTGCAGTCTCAGCAGAGACGCAGAGGCAGGAAGGTTGTCATCAATTCCTTGTTATCTTGAGCTGCATAGTTTCAGGTCAGCCTTTGGGCTGCATTGGAAGGCCTGTCTCAAAACTGAAAAACAAGCAAACAAACAAACAACACAAAGCAAAGGGGCTGGAGAAGGGGAGGGAGGGAAGGAGGGAGAGGGAGAGAGAGAAAGAATCTACCTTACAAGGACTTACTGCTCTGCTTCAGGCTACAGATGTGCCCTATAACTGTCTTTTATAAATGCATCATGCTTTGGTTCCTTATATGTGAGTATCATAGAGCGCCCATAGCCTAGGAATTCACAGAACCTTGGAAGCTGCATGGTTTTTGGAAATACTTTCAGCTTCCAGTCACAGTCACATTCTTGAGTGCTAATGGCTGCCTGGGAGTCTTGGTGCCACTAATCCCAGTGACTGTGTCTGAGCAACAAACAGGGGAGAGCTTGTGTTCAAAAGATGCTATCATTTTTATCAACACCTAGTATTTCTTAAGTCTCCAAAATGTACTTCTGTACCATTAATTTTTCCATCAAAGAGGTTCAGTACATTTGTGTCTGAGAAAATTCAGGAAGTTAGCTAGCAGTTGTAAAAGAAATAGAAAGCCCTATACTTAGAAGCCATTAGGATAAAACTTTCTGAGATGGTGTGAGTACCACTTGTTCCTTGTCATTAGAAATTAATAAGCCAACCTCAGAGTATTAGCTACTCTGTAAAACTCACAAAATAGACTATCTGGTATTTGGGAGGAACCTGAACTTCTGGGGACATTGTCAATCTCACAGCAATTGGAATGGACATTCTGAGATGAAGAATTCGGTATGTGGAAAGAGCTGAGCCTCGTATTTGAACCATAGCTGATCATAAACTAACAGCATCACAGTCACATGAAGGGATCCCACCAGCAAAGTGGTGGGCTATGCAGACAATGGTGCACTGAAGCCCAGCCTTCTGACACTTTTCAGTGTTATGCCTGCCATCTTGGCAGAACATACCCCAGACCACACTGGTTGATATCAGGGAGGTGCTAAAGGGAACACCCTTTATGCAAAAGCACCAAAGTAGCATTAAGTCCCGTGACTTGGAGCCTTAATTTCACCCTTCTCATCCTTTACTACACAGTACACTAGTCTACTTATAATGACTCTCAACTTTCTGGGTTGTTAAAAAGAGGCTTATAAGAGCAATTGAAAGTAATATGGGTATTTTAATATTGTGACACTTAGTGCTGCACAAAACCTTTGTTTTCTACAGGTTTATTGAGCTGGTGTATTAGATTTCCTGCTGTATGGCCAGGAAGATTATGGTGGCTTAGGTCTTAAGTATACTTTGGGGAAGCATTTTGTATTTTCGCTATAAATAGTCTTTCTAAAACAACACGGTTGTGTAACTATTAATGTTTATATTGCATTATACATCTCCCAAAGTTTTCTATGCTTAGTGAAGAGCATGGTAACCAAAAAAAGTGTCTTTGTCTATGAAATTATTCAAGTGAGTCCATCTCTCCCATTACTTCATCAGTGTTATGCTCTGTTATTATATTGTGGTATTACTATGCATGTAAGCCTCTAGAAGTTAAACATTTACAATACATGTGTGCCTTATCTTGAAGTAAAAGTCATAACACAACAGAAAGACTACCTTTTAAATGGAAGTAATGATGCCAGTGTGGCGGTTTCAAATGTATGGTTTCATAAGTGAACAATTTTATTGAGAAGACCAGTGTTTGGAGTCATATCAAAGCTGGTTTTTCATATTATGTAATTTATCTGACTTGGTGAAAGTAACCAGATCGTTCATTCTACTATAGGACGTTCATTTTCCTGATAGCTGTTAAATTATTCTTGTAAGTTACATAGCAGCGTGGAGCCCTGACAAAGGACAGCATTGCCTTCTACCTGGGTTGCAACCCTGTTCTGATGCCTGAGGAAACATAACAAATGGTGAAATCACATTTCTTTATGTAGATAATTTAATGAGCAATTCCTTCAGAATACGTAAGAGTGGGGGAGCCTCAGACCTAACAATACAGACACTCCCAGATCCACTTTTCCATTCACATGTGAATAACCAGTTTCATCATGTTCAAAACCACAGTCTAGACAAAGCAAAAGGTAAGGTCTGTTCCATCCAAGGAAATGAAAGATTATCTTCTTCAAGCAACAGAAACAACATGGTTCGGGCCCACCTTTGAATCACTCCCAGCTTCATTCAGATAGAACATGACATCTGGGTAATCTGCAATTTGCTAGGGGCGTTGTTAGCAAGCTTTCCCTCCAGGGTAGGATTTTAACCAGGCTGCCAGCAGCTGTGTATTTGGCTACTTGGCCACATTAGGCCTACAGAACCCCTGCTATTACCCTGGTGAAACCTGTGCCAGGGCCCCCGGTGACACAACGAAGGTATTAGGTCAGATGAGTTACATTAAGTGGCAAGTGATAAATTCAAGATGACAATTTAAAACAGCAGTGTTTCTTCTAAGTAATTAATTCCAGTGGTGCCTGGGGCGGTGTGTGGTTGCCGCCACTGGTGTGGCAAAGCTGTGTAGCTAATGAGAAAACATTACAGAGAGGACTAGGTGCCTGTGCATTCTGGCAGACTGAGGTCAGTATGATTAGGAAATATTAATGCAGAGTGACTGTGATAAACCATATACACCCAGGAAACTTAATTATTATATTAATGCAGAAACCGTTGGCCACTTTACAATGTGGTGGCTCACTAAGTGGGCTAGGGAGAGAAGTAACACATTCTTTTTGGAGTCTGTGGTAGTCCCTAAAGCCAGCTGAAGATGGTGACAAAATGGCTTGTCACAGCAAGGTCCTGCTCTTCTCATCTGTGGACACAGTGTCTTCAGCACACACAGAAGGCATAGAATGATGGACTTATTTTATTTTCCAACCATAATTTCACCAAGACCTTTGATAGATGACTCATCTTCTCTGCTTAAAAAATAACTGTGAAATATGTGGAGATGAATGTTGTCAAGCAAGGGACAAAGAGATTCTCTTACCACATCTGTCCTTTGAAGAGGGAGTGGCCAGGTCACCTTTGACTCTCGAGTGCTACCAAGGTGTTAGAAGACTTGCTGACCTTCATTCCCATCACCAGACACTCCTGTTCAGCTTGAAGCAGAAGGAGCTTGAGGCCAGATGGGTGGGATCTTGAACAAATTCAGACTGTCAGGAGGAGTGTGTTTGAGCCTGGAACTCAGCACCCAGCCCACTTCCATCTGGCGTTCACCTGGATGTCTCACCGGGAAGGGAGTAGAGCCAATCACCCAAACTGTTTCCCTATAAAACTCTCAAAGAAGGCTGTCCAGGGACTCTGGTGCACATAAGCCATACGCATGCACACATATATACACACACTCACAGAACCCAGAGTGTTGGCTCATCTCTAGGAGAGGACTTTTAGTTTGAGCAACTACAGATGTCTTGTGGTGTATTAGATATATAGCCTATAAAATACCTACTAAACACTTTCCCCTTGGCACTGAAAAATGAACTGCTTCTAGCTGTAAGACTGTACCCTTATCACTTGCTATAAATTGGCTGTGGTGTTGGGTACTCAGCTTCAATATGTGCTCTGTCCACGGGTATGCTTGTGAGTGAAGGCAGATGAGTAGAAAAGCCATTAGCAACACGTGTTCTTTGAAATCTTGAAGGGCTACCAAGTACATCTTTGTACTCCCAGCATCCTATGTTATGAAGAAGCCAATTGCATCACAGATAAAATTAAAAAAAAAAAAGTCTAGTCTCTTTTCTTTTTCCATAGAATACATGAATTTGATTTCGCATTAGTATACTTGGTTCCAGTTTCTAAAATAGGAGAAACAATTAATAGATCTTCTGGGAGGCTCAATCTCCACCTGTAACAATTACAAAATCACATGCAGTTTTATACTTACATACAAATACATTCATTCTTGGCATTTTCGCGTACAGGGAAAAACTTAGAAAAAGTCAGCAAGCAAACCCATCTTTTTCTTACATATTTTGAGGTGACGTTTTGTAAAAACATCAAGAAATTGCTACAAATCTTCTTTGCAATGTGATGAAGTAAGTAGAAGGCAAGGAAGTGAAGCACAGCAGCATTCAGCAAGAGACCAGAATGTAAGGATGCCTGCTTTGCCATCACAGCACTCAACAGCAATGACATCAGCATGATGAGAAGAAATGCATTTGATGCATACAAATGATTTGTGTCTCGTTATGCGCAAATATATATGCTGCAGGATATCTGATCACTCCGTGAATCTTGAGTTTGTATTAATTAAATAAAACCTTAGATCAAGAGGCACACAGAGAGAGAGGGGGGGGGAGGGAGGGAGGGAGGGAGGGAGGGAGGGAGGGAGGGAGGGAGGGAGGGAGGGAGGGAGGGAGGGAGGGAGGGAGAAGAGAGAGACAGAGCACATCAGGAGGCCAAGTAACTGTGTTTCATGATGTGAGGGCCCAGGAACCACTCATCTTGCTGCTATGTTTTCTATATCAGGGTCAGAAATTCTTTTTCTCTAAAAGTCCAGATAGAAGTATCGTAGGCCCTTATAAATCATGTGATTTTTGTTTTAATTATTTAGCTCTACTGCTGGAACACAAACCTAGCCATACGCACTGCAAAAACGAATGTATGTTGCTATGTTCCAATAAAACTTCATTAACACTAAAGTTTAAAATTCACTTAATTTTCACGGGTTTCAGAGTATTCTTTTTAGATTTACATATTTAAATATTTTGAAACTTAGCCCAATAGGCCATATAAAAATCAAGGGATGGGCTAAATTTGATCCACAGATCACCTTAATGGGTCCTTTGTTGCAAAGGGTTGCTTCTGATCTGCAAGGTCAAATCATTACCATCCAACCCATCTCCTACCCCAAGAAATGGAGAAAGGGAAAGAAAATATCAATCACCTTAGAAAGACTCCATTTACCTACGTCACACGTCCTATCGACTCATACACACACTGTCACATGATCGTGGTTAGCAGCAAGTCACTATGAGGCACATAGTTCCTGCGTAGGCTTGTGCAAACTGAGCTAAATGTCAAGGAAATTCTACCCCTCAAGAGCAGCTATACACACAGAGGAGCAAACTGTCTCTGCTATAGAACTATGGAATTGAGTGAAGTAACAATCAAGAGTATCTATCTCCCAGGCTCTGAGTCTTTTGAGATCTGTCTGTTGCCATGACCCTCAAATGGGATTTATGTTACTTACTGATATTGAGGCACACAGTGGCTGGAGTACTGAGGGAGAAAGGTCATTATCTGCCCAATGAGCGGCTTCTGCTATTGTAGAGTACAAAATAACGTTGTCAAGGTACTCATGGAGAATTGCCACACCACCAAAAAGTAAGCGAATAAAGAATCAGAGCCATGCCAAAAGCAACTTCAGAAGCAAAGATGCTTCTGTTTTTCTTTACCTTCTTACAATATCATTTCTATTTTTAAAAGCTCTGACCCAGGTATATAGCTCATATGATCAGCAGCTGAGACCAACCTGGACTTTCTGGACTTCAAGTGAAACTTTGCCCCACCACCTGAAATTCCAGTATCTGCTACACCTTATTCTCACTCACTATTTCTCTTCAGGAACCCCATTTGGAGGTTTCGCCATGCCCTGCATCAGATTTTCAACTCATGCTGGAAGAAGCAAAGGTAAAGGGCTGGAATCATTAAGAAGTCAGGACAACTGGAGCTTTTGAGATACAACTCAAGCTATCCACAGGAAGAAAGCTATCCTCAGATAGGCATGTGGCTGTAGCCAGAAAACTGAAGTCGTGCAGTAGAGAGAATTGTTGCTTTGGTTCTAGATGGACAGGAAGGTATTTATCATGTCTAGTTCAGTGATAGAGTATAAAAAGAGGTAGTTATTTTGTTTAAGACAGGGTCTAGGTTTATAGACTCATTTTGTGGAGCATACCGGCCTGAAACTCTTGTGTCAGCCTCCCCAGTGCTGGGATTATAGGTATATGCCACCACACTTGGATCAAAACAGATTTTTTGGATCCTACTCTGTACAAGCTATTACAGTGAGCCTTGGGAGGTGGAAGTAAATTATCTTTTTTTTTTTTTTTTTTTTTTTTTTTGGAGTTTGAGTTCTGGGAGGAAAGAGAGTTTAATATATATGTAACTCTGATGGAAGTATTTATAAAAGAGCTCACAGCAGGGAATGAAAGGCTCCATGTTGGGGTTGGTGAGTAAGTAGGACAGCGAGGTGTCAATCTAGATCCTGGAAGAAAATAGTCTCATCTTTCTTCCAGAGAATCTGATTTTGAGGAGAGATACATCCTGTACTGCATTCATGAGATATAACTGTTAGAGTGGTCATGTCAGGTCATGAGATACAACTGTTGTTAGAGTGGTCATATCACTGTGGTAGGAGAAAACTTTCAAAGCCATAGTGTATGTGTGATACAACATTCATGTATCAAGATGGAGCTATTGTTAGACTGTTTCTCCCAAGAATCTATATTTTACATCTGTGTTTTGTACTGTGACTGTTTATAGACCTTGACTGAAGCATTCCCAAATACATGGACCATTTACAACTAGTTTTGAAAAAAAAAATACACTTGAATCACACAACACACAGACCAATTCCATTATGGAGCTCATCTAATAAGAGGTCAAGTGAAAGGTCAAATTGAAGTCCTCTTTTAATTTTACAAATTAAAATGATTGCTAAATGGTAATATTTATTATCTCTGAATACTATCTGTGTTTGCATATTTGGTTTAGGAATCACAGACACGCCAAAAGCATTAAAAGTAAGAAAGAAGGCTTAGAGAGCAGATAAACAAGGAGAGATGACAGGTATTTTTGTAGCAGTTGGAAGCTGGGGATAATTATACCATTGTCTCTCACTGTGTTCCCATGTGGATTTGCTTAAATGTCACTGGAAACAGTAACTTCTCACTCTTTCCTTCCTGGGAAACCTTATCCAACCTGTGCTCAGACATCATGAAAGCTTGCCTCAGCCCAGAGTTGCAGGCCCCTGGGGAATTCATATTCAGGCATCACGGGTCGTTGACCTGGCTATTGTTGTTTGTGATACTTACTGGTAAAGTTTCTCAATCAATACAACATCAGCCCACAGAGCTCCAGGGACCACAGAGCTGCAGCGCTGTCCTTAATCTTGGAGCCAGCCTGTGCTCTCTGCTCTGCTGCTAAACTGGGTAGTTGGCCTACTTGATGCGGCATTATTGCTTCTGGGGTCAGATGTGAGCGGTTCGGTAAGGGCTGATGAATGGCTGTTGGTGGTGAAGCCCCTCTCCCGCCCACCCAGAGATGATAGCCTACAACCGCGCTTGCACAAAAATCCGTGTCACTTGTTTGTGAGGCTTCTGGGCTGGAGGTAGAAAGGATTGGCTCTGTGGTGGGAGGAAGCTTTCAAAGCCATAGTACATCGTTAAAATCAAATTAATTTTTCTTTATCAGAGGAGGTGGCTCTCTATACCTGGTCTATGACTTTACCATGTCCATTTTCTTCCGGTCCTTGTTTGAGCAAGACTTCCAGGGAGTACAGAAAAGATAAATGGGAAATTATTTTAATTGTATTAAGACGGGCCATTGATGTCTTCATAGCCGAAGGAGTAATTATTCAGAATGTTAACCATAGACTTAGCAGTGTAACAACCACTAACATGAAGGAGAAATTAATATGTAAATAATCGTTGAACGTAATAGTGGGATGGCTACCACTGTTGTTAAGAATATAACACCACAAAAGCCTGGATGATTCTTTTAAAAATAGATGTCTTGCAAGAAGTGTCAGTGCATTATTTATCCAGCTATTTCCTGTTTGGTACAATCCTTTTTTTAGTAGTCAGACAAAGAAAAATAAAAAATGCTTGGCATGACCTAAATATTCTGTCTGTTATAAATGATGGCAGGGCTCTCCATAAGTAAATAGACCACAGAGTGTTGTCAAGGAAGGTAATCAAAGGTGTAAATGTTAGGTTCAGACAGACTCTACATAAAATCAGGAGGCTTCGTTAAATATTTAATCACATAAAAAAGTAACAAGGAGAAGAGAATGGTGAACGGGTTTCCAGGGGTGTGGTTCGCAGTGTGGAAAGGAAAGAACTCTGGGCAGTTGTATTCTTCAAGCTGAACCACAGACCTTACCCTCTGGATCACAGAACCTATTGTGAAGTTGATCGTGTCTAAGGACATATTTTTTGGAACTGGGAAAATTGCTCTGCCTTCCCAGGGTTGAAAATTAGGTTATGTTAGTGATGTTGGACTATTGCTGTCTAGTCTGAATAATACAATATGATGTTTTCAAATGTTTGAATTTAAAAAAATCAATCCATATATATGCATGTATGTATGCACATATATATTGGGGGGCATACATTTATGTAGATATGTGTGCACATGTGTGGAAGCCAGAAGTCAACCTTGAGTTTAATTTCTCAGAAAGCTGTCTTGTTTCTTCAGACAGTTTCTCTCATTAGAAGCCAGAACTCTCCGACTAGACTAGCCAACGAACCTAGGGATCTGCCTCGTTCTGTCTCTCACTGACCCAGCTTTTAACAAGGGTACTAGGGAAAGATCTCAGGTCTCCATGCCTGCAAAACATGTATTTTACCAGTTGAATTATCTCCCTAGCTCCTTTTACATGACCTGTTTACATGACAATCAACTCTCTCACACGCCAAAGGAAAATAGTGTTTCCATTTTTAATGGCTGAAGCAATCCCTATGCACTCCAAACCCACTGTATAGCCAGGGCAGGATGGGAATCAGGGGCAGCTCTCTAAGTCCAAATTGTCAAATCCAGTCTGAATCAACAGTATCCATGGATGATTTAGGTATGGCAGACTGTGATTTCCTACTGTTGCCATATGTCTCCTGTAGGTTCATCCAGCCTTCTAACGATAGGGAGGAAAGATTCCTGGAATGGATGGCAGATTCCTGTCATTGTCCTGGCCTCTAGTTCCTGGGAAATGGATTACCTGTATTCTATAGTCTCCTGGTGTCTGTGGCACAGGTACTGATTTTGGTTGCTGATTGTGGTCTGTTCTCTTGATTATGTCTGTGTCTGAGTAGCTCCACCTTGGCTCTTATAGTAGCATGCATGCTCTGGAGTATGACGAGGGTGCCTACATCTGGTGGTCTTTCCCACACGGCTGATTTCTTGCTTGACCTTACAGCTGTTCTTGAGTAGCTGTGGAGGCGTCCTGTGAAGAGGTCTCTTTTCAGGTTTCCATAAGAAGTTGACACACCCTTCCCTACTCCTACATGCTGTGCTTCTTTCCTCCAGGATTTCAGCCCAATCAGTGAGACAGGAGGTATATTTCTTATCCTTTGTTTCTATGCCCTCTGAGAAGCCCTCTAGGCCTGAAAGAGGAAAGCTCTTTGCTGCCTTTTACAGACATGGAACTTGCTGTTGTTAGAGCTGCTCATCCTGTCCAAGGTGTTATTTCTCTTCTCTCTGAATCTGTAGTAAAGCAATTGTTATTGCTGAGAAAATAATGTCTCAGGTGAAGAAGGACTAGCAAACAACAGTTCTTAGAATATCATCCCCACTCTATTGTGGTGTCTCTCAACACAATGCTCATGAACTTTCTTCCTGTTCCTTGGTGATGTCCAGTATGTTGGAGCCTGAGCCTCAGGCTCCATTGATAGAGTATTCAGCATCATGTGAGAACAGGTTGCTTGACTGGTATCCGCTCCCCTGCTAGAAACTGATGGTGACCTTACTTGGAAAGAGGATTGTGTTAGTTTATATAAGAAATGTCCCTCATAGGCACGTGGAGCTGATGGTACCACTGTGGGAACTTAGGGAACATTTAGCAGGTAGAACCTTGCTGGAGAAGTGTCACTGAGGGGTAGGCTTTGACGGTTTGTCTCCTTAACACACTTCCTTGCACCCCCCATATGTACTTTGTGTGTGGATATAAATGAGAGTAGTTTCTGGTTCCTTCCACCTGCTGCCCCAGCATCCCCACCATGACAAAACGGTAAGCTCAAATAAATGATTTCTTTTCTGTTACTTTTGTTCAGAATGTTTTACCAGTAGCAACAGAAAAGTATCTACAAGAATCTTGGCTGTTAAGGATCCCAAGATGAGGTCATTGTGGTGAGCCAAGAAAGAAATATATGAAGAAGATAAATGCGAGATCTCAGTGAGTGACTGTCAGCCAAGAAATGACAGCCACCATCAGAAGCAGAACAGACAGAGATGGCTGCCAACACAGCTTCTGGGAGAGTGCAACACCATGCAAGATTATACTAACTTTGGTACAAGCCACCCAGTTTATGTGTGGTCACCTGGTACTAGCTCCCTAGGGAAATAACTCATGAAGAGATGCTAAACTTGTTTTTTCCCATAATTCCTTGCTTACGAACTTTTTAGATGTCTTTTCTAGTTTCTGTGTATTATTCTTCAGTTAACGTCCCATACTACGGATGCTTTCCCAGAAAAGTGTCACTTAAGTTTGCAAACATTTATTGAGCATCTACTACTGGGTGTGCCAGAGGGCAAGGATAAATAAAGTACAATCATTTCCCTTCAAGAGATTATGCACCATGCCTGTTTGTGTAAGCAGATAGAAATGTGTCTTTTAGCTTACTCTGAAATTGGGAGTCCAGGAAGGGCTCTGATTATGCCTCTACTGCAATACAGAAGAATAATTTCCATACAAATTTGAACTAAGACATTCCAATGGTTTTTATACCAGTCCTATCTTCAATCTTTCTTCCCAGAATTGTCAAATTATTCCCCGCTTCCTGACATGGACTCCCCAGAATAACAATAATAAGGACAAATATCTCTGGATAATAAGATAACCTGGGAATTAAAGCTGGTACTAGCAATCATTTTGCAGTGATTAGGCCACGTTGGCTGGCCCGGGCTAGATAACAAATACTAATGAATGAGCATGAATACAGATTAGAATGATGGCCTGGTGTCCATAGGAACCTTTAGAGACTCTGATCTTTAACTTCAAATAAAGCTATGGTTCCTTAGCTACATGTTTCACTTACATGAGACATTGTATGGATAGGTTGAAATGGTGAGCTACATCCTGTTGGATCTTCGGGATCATATGGGAGATTACAGGATTGGTGCCAGATATTCTGAAGAAGCTGACATCTAGAAAGACACTCACAGTTCTGGATTGTTTTTAAAACTGTCCAGAATTGAGCATCTGAAGCTTTAACCTTGAGCCAAGGTTACCTACTCCAACTTCCAGAAAGAAAAGGTTGCAGTGAGATGGGGCTTAGAGTATAGCTGGTTGAACACCTGGGATCTGACACTGATCACTACAGGCCTAGAGGAGAGTGGTCTCTGGGCCTGTTTCCTCTGCCAAAGCATGAAGGCCCTATAGACCTTGAGAGCTCAGTAATGAATTAAGTTGGCATTTAGAAAATGACTTGGATAGAACCTGGCCCCTAGGGGTCAGTTAATGAATGTAAACAATGGAGATCACTACACTTCTTACTCCTATCTGAGCACTGACCTGCACATGTGATCATGTGTGTGTGAAACATGTGAGTGGCTCCCTTTCACCATGGAGAGACTAGTCCAATGGAAGGCTGTGAAGAAATCAGAGATGAAATCCAAGATGAGGTCAGAGAGGGCCATCACTCTTGGAAATCTGAGTGGGTATACAGTGGCCTGGAGGTCAGAAGAAGCAAGATCAATCCAGATGTGTGGTCTGGGAAAAATAATATATCCTCCCCTGGAAAATATAAGAGTTGGATGTAATGTTATCTCACACCTTGGCTCTTGACCAAGTGTTCACTGGTACACACTCAACTATCAAAATTAAAGGCCTTGTAGTTTGTCTTTAGTAGCACTAACTAGAACAGTTCACAGGGCTTTCTTTAATCTTAAAGCATGCCTATCCTTGCTAGGTAGTAGTATTCTGAGAACCTAAGTAAGTGATGGAAACTACAAATAATATAACACCTTCTATGTATTTCATCTTCATCTACAATAAAGTTTAACTTACAAATTAAGCAATAAGATAGTGATAATAAAATAATGTGTAATATTTTGTTTGTGTTCTGACAAAGCTTGCTTGGAGTCAGAATGGAGCTAGCCCCTAGTAAACCATAGAGATTTGGAGGACTGAAGAGAGAGAGAGAGGACATGGGAAGACTGGGCTGAAACAGCATCTTGGAACTTTTGGTCAGAAGAGAAGAGGTGGGAAGTCAGTAGTGGCGAATCCCCTGCTGCTCTGATCTTTCAGATGTTTACTCTGATATCTAGCTCCTGGTTTTTATTAATAAGATTAATTAGATTTACACTTCATAATAACACAGTTATAAACATATACTATGATAAATATTCTCTAAAACTTATAAATTATTTCTGAGAGTGTCCGTCTAATATTTCTAGATAAGGCATAATCTAGTGAAAATGAAATCCCCAAAGAGAATCCATGGGCAAAGGGGCATGCTCTGATACCCTCTATCGTAGGAAATAGTGATAACTGTGGGTCACAACTGCAACTGAGGTGAAATGCAAAATGTGGACACTGAGGAGAATCTTCAAGGGCAGTTTGTCTGTAACTTCCTGAATCCTAAAATCCTCTGTCTTGATGGCTACTGAGGTAGAAAACCCTCTGGTCTTTTGGAGTCTTATTAGATACCGTCTTAGCAATTCTATCCCTAATAATATTTGATAATAGATTACATGCTGAAATGAAAACTTGACCCAAGACAATGTATAGGAAGGGCCTCAATAGGGAAAGGGGTTCTAAGCTTGAAGTGAGATAGTATTGTGTCCAAAAAGGTGCAGGGACCTTGGGAAGCAGAAAGTGAAGGAGCCCTGGATCCGGAATCAAGTCCTGCCTGTGGTGAGTGAACTACCATATAGATAGAAACGGGGACAAACTGAACAGTCTTACTCAATGGTTTTCAAGTCTGGAGATCTGTTTTTGGTTTGGTAAGGAAAAAGAAAGCAAATAGAGAAAGAATGGTGAGCAGTGCCAAGGTGGCACCTCTTTACCTTTTGTCAAGATACAGTTGTCTACTAACCGATGTGTCTATGGGAAGGCTACTTTCCAAGGCAGGATCAGGGCCTGACTGTGTCTACAGGTGAGTGCCCAGAAAGCCTGGGTCAGAAAAAAGCAAAGGAATGGGAGCCCAGGGAGCTGTGTGCATATGCAGAAGTTGCTCCATCACTGTGGACGGGAGCTTAGGGACAAGCAGGCTTACTAAAAACATTCAGAGAGGTCTTTGCTATTCGCTGGTATAAGCTAACACCCCCATTGGGGAGCAAGGGCTTTAGCAAATCTAGCTTTGTGTGTGTTAATTGCTGCGGTAGATGTAAGAAGCATGACAGGTATTCACTCAAGCAGAAAGAGCAGAATTTCCCAGCTATCTTCCACTCATTTTATTCAAAATTGAAAGGATAGTCTGCTGTCAGCTGGGGCATTTTGCTCTGCATAGAAAACCCAAAGCCTTCATCACCCCCTGATGGCTACAAGCTGGAAACCTCAGAAAATGGGCACAGCGTTGACTTTCTTCCTATATGGTCATTACCACTATCAGAAGTCTTAATGTTAAATTTTGTTTTTAAATCTCATCAGTAAAAATAATGCTGCACAGACTTGTTTGCTTAAGCAGTTTTCAGTCAAAACAAAAGCACCCAGGGGTCAGTAGAATAGTGTGAGACACTTTGGTGGGAACTGTAAGGTGTGAAATAATGGCAAGAATGACACGGTGGCCAAATCTACTCTTGAGTTTATTATCTTAGTCTTCTCAGACTACCATCAGTAAATACCATAAAGAGGGCAGCGTAAATAACAGAAATGTCTTTCTCACAGTGAGGCTGAGAAACGTGTGGTCAAAGGCCCTACTAACTAGTTTCTGAAGAGAAACCTTTTGTAGCTTATAGGTGTTTGCCTTCTCTCTGTATCCTCACGTTAAAGAAAGAAACAGAAGTGAGAGGAAAGGAAAAGATGGAAAGAAGGAAAAGGAGAGAGCAAGTGTGCGTGCGTGTGTGTGTGTGTGTGTGTGTGTGTGTGTGTGTGTGTGTGTGTGTGTGTGTGCGCGCGCGCACGCACGTGCATACGCATTTTTTTGTGTAGCCCCAAATGTCTTGGAACTGCCTTTGTAGACCAGGCTGGCCTCATACTCAGAGATCTGCCTGCCTCTTCCTCCCAAGTGCTGGGACTAAAGGGTTGTGTCACCACTGTGCCAACATTGCCCTTCTTCACCTTGATTTTTGATACGGGACCTTTCACTCATCTGGACATTCAGTGATCACACTCCAGGACCCACCTGTCTACCTCCATAGCACTATGACTACAGGTGTGTGCAGTCACACTGGATACATTTTATATCATTGCTGGGGGTTGAACTTCAAGTTTACATGGCAAGACACTTTCACTGGTGTCTCTCTTTGTAAAAACACTAATCCAGTCTGACCAGGGCCATACCCTCATGATCTGAATTCATCTTACTTACTTTGTAGATAAGGCCTTATCTCCAATTTTAGTCAGCACTGGAGGCTAAGGCTTTGAAATTGTAGTGAGGCACAATTAGGCTACATCACTCATATTGCTAGCATTATAAAATGTTGATCGCATATGTATAGACGTGTGTTTGTAGTAGTTTAATCTTTTCAATCTAATAAAAAAGGTATTCCAGTTATTCCCGTTTTACAGGAGAAACTGAGGCTTAAAATGTTAGCATCCTTCCCAATGTTACACAGCTGCAAGTAATGACCTTATTCATGTGCATGAAGAGTTTGCTATACTGAAAGTTTTGCTGATCCTTATAGAGTAAGTCTTGGCCATGTCAAGTCCCTCGGGGACTCTAAACAACTAATGAGCCTTGACACCCATGATTAGGAGAGCTATATTGGAAATATTTGGTGCTTACCCACTCTTCTCTTTGCAACTGAAAGCTCCATTCAAAATGCACAACTTCGTTTGCTCTTAGTACTGTGCAGCCAATTTTGCCTTAACTATATAGTAAAGCAATGTTTGGTGGGGAGGACTACACTTTTTTATCAGGCATTAAGACAGTACCTTGTTCCCAAAGCATTAGAGAGAGGGGGAGAGAAAGAGAGAGAGATAAGGAGAGACAACATGAATCAAGTGTCTATAAATAATCACAATGCAAAGTAACATATGCCAATAATCATATTCAAAGTAATATATGCTATGACTACTTGGGAGCTTGGATGGTAAAACAAGGGTCTGGTCTGCAGGCTATCAGAGAGGATGCTGCACCCAGCATGATTCTTGAGCAACGTGGACCATTTGGCTAGGAATTCCCGTAAGAATGACTGCACAGGCCTTGTAAGGGAGGCCATGGTGCTATGAGAAGCTACACTGCACATAGGGTACCACAAGGGCTGAAGGCGGCAGACCGGAAGCCGCAGCATAGTAGGACCTAGCACCTTGCTACTGCTGAGAAGTGTGGAGTCTTATGCCCCCAACCAGGACAAGATTTATGCTTCTGAAAGATAGGCAAGACAGATTTTGAATCAGCAAGTTGAAGGCCAGGGACAATTGCTGTGCATTTAGGGAAATAAAAACCCTAAAAGCCTTAGTTTAAGTAAAGTGTGGAGCTAGAGGAGGCATAGTGGAGGATTGATGCTTCTAATCTCGGCCTAGAAAGTAAATCTACTGTGTCAGAAAACAAAAACTGTGAGATGCTCCTGTTATCCAACTACAGGTACGTATTCTTGGGAAACATTACTCTTTACACTTTTCATTGTCACAAATTATGCCAGTAGACAGTCACACCCAGAACTCTCTGGCTGCCAGTATGAGCCGACCACAACTATTACATGGTTGAGTGGTATACATTTTGTTGTAGTTGAGACTCACTCACCTGCATTTCTCCAGGCTTTCCGAACTCCACTGCTGCTGTCAAGAATGGGCTAGGTGGGAGGAGCCCCACTGCATGGCTCTTCTTGCCTCCATCAGCACCCTGGGTCTAGTCCCCAGCATCCCTTGATGCCTATGTACTTCTTCAGCTACATTCAGGGACATTCTCTCCTTTACTGGGCTTGAGGTCAACGGTATCTCTTGGTTACATAAGGTTAGACATTTTCAAGGAAGCTACGGAAGACAGGGCTCTTGACGTTCCATAAGGAGTAGCATCTATAGATTTTCTTAGGTTAGGCATAGCTTTTGGAACTTCATGATGACATAGTTTGGCTCCTTGGAAGAGTTCTTACATGGCTTCCTTTCTTAGACTTTTCTTCTTTTGGTTGTCAAGGCGCTCAAGTAAAGTGGTTCATTTACCTGAGACACATGTTAGAGTTCACCTTGGCTTTCACCACACCCACTTTCTCCTCCCCCTCAAAAAAAATGAGCCATAAACAACTTCTCGTTAATAAATGCTTCTCAGTTGAATTCTGGATGCCCATTGAATTATCTGGGACAATTGATGAGGTTTCTGATTCTTGATTTCTTATTCAATTCAGTCTGTCTACAACTCAATTACTGAAGACTTTCAAAGCTGTACAATCAGGAATGGAAACACACTGCTACCTGAGACCGTGGGTTCTTGAGCTGGCAGACTCACCTTAGTGACCTGGCCTCCGTGGCTGTTCCAGTCAGTAGACTGCACCTCTGTCCCCTACTCTAAGCCCAGGGTACTCTTTCATTGTGATTTCTTTGTTTCCATATTAAAGGATCCCTCCAGTCTGTGGCTAGTTTTAGAGCTGAAAATACTGACTTCCTCTCCGCTCAACAAATCCTCCAGCCTTGGCAGACTTGCTGCCTCAGCTTCCCTTCCTCCTACCTGTGTTCTTGGCAACTGTTACATTAATGACCAGCATGCAGACTTGTCCTGGGCTGGAACAGTTCTCACTGTTTCTACTGTAGAGTGCCATTTCACTCCCCACACACCTGAAGTTTGGAGATATTATCACCATTTCAGTTTTCCTTAAGTGAAGTCTGAAACTGAGAGACATTCTAATACCAATTCAAAGATGGAGCTAAATTCAAATCCACTTAAGAAGTAAAACTAAGTCCCACCCTTGAGTCTCAAATCTCATAGCAACCTTCACCCCAGAAGTGCCATTTAAGAAGTGTGCATGGCAAATCCAGACCTCCACAGTTTGCAATGTTAGGATTGCATCTACCACTCTGCATAACAGCAAAGGAGGTATATTGTCTTCTCACATGCCTTGCCTATGTCTGGACTGTTGTTAAATTCTTATCATGTTTGACTGGAGTATAAATAGGATTTTCAGAGATGAAAGTCATCTCATGCTCACGTCTGCTAGTGTTTGTGCATACTATAAAACTCCACTGTATATGGTTTATATTTTATGATTACAGAAAAACAGTTCCCTAAAAACAAGATCTCAATCCTTCAGAGAGGCATGTGATTTTTGCTGAAAGAGGTAACAGGCACTACTCTCCATGCACTGAAGACTTTTCCACTAGAAAATACACATCTTAAATGCTCATAAACAATAAGAAAAACTATGTTTATCACACAGATAAATATCTCAGTGGTGATGGCCATTACATTTAGAGCATTCACTATGTCTATCTGCTCTACCCATTCAGGACCAAGCCCTCACATATTCTGAAATAAAATTTTTTGTGGTAGTATAAAGGAAGCTATATTACATAGGAAACAAGAAAAATGATTTAAGTGCAAAATCTGTATGAAGGTTTGTTGTCTTGAGTATCTTTGCTATTGTTTTAACCAATTGAAAATAGCTAGTTGCCCTATATTTTAAATATTCTTCTCATCCCCCCCCCCCCACATACACAGAGAACCTTAGCTCATAATAGACTTATACCTCTGAATGGGTTAAAAATAAACACAAAGCCTGGAAAGGCAGACGCAGTGATGACAGTCTTGAAGTTTCTTGTACCTGTTGTGACAGGAATAACAAATTAATTGGGACTATAACGGATTCTTTGTAAAGGTGAAGTAAACACACTTGACTGTATATTTTTCACCATCACTTAAGTCTCAATTGGTTCTAAAAATAAGCAGAAGACATTGAGCAGTTTTAATGGATTCTGACACTTAGGCATTATGCTGTCACGCCAGTATAAATGAATCATAACTTTGCACTGTACCTAGGAATTACTACACATTTGGAGAAAATTTATGATGCTCCAAGCTTTGAATCATGATGTGATATCAAAACTACAGTCAAAAGAAGAAAACTGCTGGCCATAAATTATGATCCTCAAGCCCTGAGGTATAATGCCATGCATGCAACAGGTCTAGACTCTAGAGAACTTAGGGAAGTGCCAGTGGGTATCCTGGGTGCTGCAGCACATTGATCTTTCTGAAAGTGTTTTGTAGTAAAACAACAACAACAAAAATCCATCCTTGTACCCATGATAAAGATACTTATTTTTTTTGTTTGGGTCCTTGTATTCATTTAGTCTAGACTCCCTCTGAGGGCATGAGCATGTTTGCAATCCCCAGCTTCTGATTTTCAAGAAAAGCAGTCACTGGGCATCCCCTTGCTAACTGACTACATTGGTAAACACACAAACACATCACTCCACCTGCCTTTTTAGGGGAGTGGTTGATGTGTCTGGACATTGCCCTGATGTCAGTGATTACTCACAGAGAGATGACTGCCTGACTGCCGGCCAATGTGTCATTTTAAAGGGGAAGTCTGTGGATCTGAGACTCCACGTAAGTTAGATGTTCATGCGTGTGTGTTTGACTGATACTGACTCTTAGAAAGCATAGAGATATCATATTAAGATAACAGGGCATCTTTCTGAAGCACTTCTACTACATCATGGAAACTGTGGTACTGCGCATCTGTCCAGTATTCAACATTTTTCTCAAGGCATTTTGTGAGCCGTTCTTTCTCTACTTTTGCTGAAGCAATGAAGCTGACATGTTACTCTCATGCGTAAGGAGAGACAGAGGTGTGTGAGCTCCCTCAGAGAATACACAGCTATTCCGATGTTGGCTGTGGAATCAGCACTCACTGTAGAAGTTCACTTGTTTAGACAAAAATCTAACATCCAAAAGGTACTAAATGCTGCAACTAGGCAGCAGGGCAGACCTGTGGAGCTCCATGATAGAGAGGAAAAGACCACGGCTAGCACAGGTACCCACAAACAAGGAAACAGGGGATTCAAGAACAAAAGCATCTGCTCATTCCAGAGCCCTCTTCCCATGCCTTGGCTACAGGAAGCTGGTGTTAAACCAGACAGCTCTCCTGTCTCTGCTTCAGCTCACTGTGTTCTCATAGCGCCAAACAACCATCCTAGTCGACTAAGTCTATTGATCTTCTCTGAGATATTTGCAAACAGCCCAACCCCATTTTCTGCAGAACACTGTGAAAGACTAACCATAGACAACCTTCACAGATGGCTAATAAATTGATGGTCCTCAGATATTTGAGGAAAATCGCCCCAAAAGGCCCTCATATCTTTTAAGGGTAATTTTATTCATTACCAAGTATGTTCCTGTGACACTCTTCTGGATTGTCAACTTTGATCTTTCAGACCACTGTTTTTCTAGAAGTGTCCTAAAATGGTGACCACACATTTACAATGCTCACTCTGGTTTCTCCTGGTCTTAATCCCTCCCTTGTGGCTACTTGTACAGTTTCAGTTTCGATGCAGACGCTTTCTACATTGACCTTGTACAGTTATAAATGTTTTAACATCTATAAAAGAATAAAAATGCGCGCTGCCATAAAAAGCAGCAAACAGAAAATGCATCAAATAGTAGGAAGATCTGAGTTTCTGCAACACCATGCTTCATAAGGCCCGCTGTTACTATGCTTCTGTTGCAATCCCTGAACTTAATGGCTGAGAACGTGCTTCTCGCAAGGCATTTTAGAGAGCATTATATTAGCGTGACTGTCGGTTAGCATGAAGCTTCTTTTTATTTGTACTGGGAAGGAGATCATTTTCTGGGTTTCTTCAGAAAGAGAAGCAGGGCTTTGCAGCCTTTTTAACCTGACACCCCCACCCTGCACCCCAGAAAATAAACTGCAGGTGTGGGGACTCACAGCTACCCCCTTCCTCCGCTTTGGGAGCTTTGCCACTATTTGGAAAGTATGCTGTTTATGCTCCAACCAAAGTTTCCTTTTTTTTTTTTTTTTTTTTTTTTTTTTTTTTTTTTTTTTTTTTTTTTTTTTTTTTAAAGACGAAAAAATGCTGCAGAGTGAAAAAAACAAAGCATTTAAAGCTTCATAAAAGGTTGTGAGTTCATTCCTTTCTCCTTCTCGGGGTTATAAACAGGGTTCCTAAAAAAGCTCCTCTTGGAGCTGAGAGGCCTACCAGGCATTTAAAGGGGTAGCACCTTCACTTGTCAATTTCAAGAACAGGGAATGATCCTGGAGGTTTTTTATTCCTTTAATCAGCTGTAATTTTCAGCTCTGATGCTGGCTGACAGGCTTCATCTCAAATCCTCAGCGGCACGTTCCTCTGGCTTCACCCCTGTGAGAGCCGAACGAGGGGGAGGAACCCTGAGCGTGGACTGACAGGGGAAGCCGGATGGAGTCTTACCCACTAAGGATGGGCACCACAGTTTAGAGGGTGTCAGGGGTGCGGGTGTGAGGAATGGAGGACGCCCACGTGCTAAGACATTTTGCATTCTTCCTTCTTTCTTACCTTTGTGGAGGCCTCGCTGTCCTCCATTTCTCAGTTCTTCCCCTCTCCTCTCTCATCCTCTTGAAGTCACAGGTACAAGGACTTGGTCTTGGTGGTGCATGAAAAGGTGCACACCTGCACATACACACGTACACCTTCTGCCCTGAACAGTTACCACAACTATCACACACTGAGGGCTTCCTATGTTCCGTGTTTCCAAAGCTCCAACCAACCACTGGAGTCCAGCGGGTCCTCAAATCACAGCACCGGCGGGTCTCACTTTACATGTTAGGAAACTGATATAAGTGTGGATAAGAAACAGATCCAGACACATGCCCTCCAGGTCACATGGTCCAGCTTTAAGTCATGGTCTCCCAACTGTATCTCCAAGTCACGTCCTTAGTCACGGACTTGCAACAGAGAGAGTTAAGAAGGAGTGTGCTGTTTGATATAAGGATCAGAGTTGCTCACACCGGGGTTGCTCACACCAGGGCTGGAAAGCTACTACTTCCTGAAGGTGCCTTCCCCTTCCTGTGAGGGCCAGAGCTAGTTACAGGGAGAAATTCTGTGGTTTGACTGTACAGCGCAAGACTCCCTCCCTTTCAGAGAAGGCAGCTGAGGGAAGAGGGTGGTAGAGGTATTCTTTGGGGATGAGTATGAGCGTGGTTCCTGGGGAACGGTGTCACTTTAGAATTTCCTACCAAATGTCAAATGATAAGAAGATGGGATGAGCAGCAGCCTTCACTCAGAGACCCACATGCCTAAGCCCTGACTTTCTTACACACTCAGTGCAAGACCATCTTTGTTCCTTGGATAGGGCTAGGGCTTAGCCTGGACACACTATTTAGCCTAACGCTCATGCTCATAATTATCTTAAGATCATTTAGAGAAATTTTTAAAGTGTGGTTTTAGTTGAAATAGATTTATAGGACTGTCCACCTTCCTTCCTCAAGCCTCCCCCATACATCCCTTCCCAAATTGTTAGCCTCTTTTTATTTGAGTAACATCATTACATAAATGTATGTAGATATATGCACAACAGAAATAAATACAACATACTGAGTACATCTTTGTCGTTTGTGTGTATGTGCACTCAGGGCTGACCACTGCATCAGACAACCAAAAGGAAGATAACTATCCCCCCTCCCCCATATCATTAGCTGTCAATGACTTTTGAGAACTTTCCCCCTCCATGTCAGCATAATCATTAATATTGCCATTGTTCTGGTTATCTATACACTCATTTTTATAAGAAACTGTCATGGCAGAAATACTGGTACTGTGACTCTTACAATCTTCCTATCTGCTCTTCAGTGAGGCTCCTTCAGCCATAGATGCAGGAGCTCTAAAGTGGACCATTGTATCTCGGCTCACCATGACATGTTGGTCCAGTTGTAGTTGTCTGGGTTGGTCTACATTTGCTGTATAGAGAGGCTTCTTTGAAGAGGGATGGTAGCTCTATTCATGTAGGAAAAGTGGCTTGACTAAGCACCCATTTGGAGAATCCTTATATGTTTAAGTCATCAGTTTTGGAAGTATTCACTGCATTTCTGCCTTGGCTATTTTTACCTTGTGGGTAAAACAGAAACTAAGTTTCTTTATGGTTAGAATTAAAGATGCAAGAAAACAGTAAGATACAATACTTTTAATGATGAAATAAATGGTTGTTGTATGCACAGGCAGCATATTCCACCAGTTTGATGTTCTTGTATATAGCTTACATTGTTTCAAAGGTGGGTCCAATAGCATCCTAGACCAAATAGGATGAGACAGGAAACATTGTATTTATTCTAACGGGTTCTTAGTAGTCTTTCTACTCTGCCTCACTTTTTCCGTCCATTTAATCATTACAACAAACACCAGATGGTAAGTAGTTGGTTAGCATCCCTGTAAAATCTTTCCTTGGCAAAGTTGGTATCTGGACGAGAGAGAGAGAGAGAGAGAGAGAGAGAGAGAGAGAGAGAGAGAGAGAGAGAGAGAGAGAGAAGTCCTACAGTGTTGAGTGATTTAACTTTTAACTTTCATTTTGTGGTGGTTTTTTACTGGTCATATTTCTCCCTTAAGTTACAGTTCAGGGTCATTGCTTGCTTTCTGGTCCAATCAAGGACAGTACAAGCATTGACACAGAGAACACAGATCATTTTGGTTTTGTTTATATTTTCAGCTCAAATCTTCCAGCAACCAAACAAGGTCACAGATGCAAAACACTACCTTGAAGAAAGAAAATAATGCAATGACATTTAATAGCCTTAAACTAATAAAACCCTTGAGAAACCACGAGTTCAAATAACTATCCCATACCTTAAGAGAATTATACTCTAGTGTTATGGTAATCAGACACACCACCCACAGTTGGTCATATGGATAACCCTCATGTCAGGATTAGAATTCCATAAATAATAGCTGTATTTGTGGCTCTAATTTGGTTTGCAGTTGATTTTCCTTAAAAATAATGCCAGAAAAAATGCTTTTTAAACACACCATAACTTAGCTTGAGCACTATTTTAAAATTACGCTGGCATCCCTCAAACTTCAAGATCTTTTGTTTTCATAAATTATAAAAGGGCAATGTCACAAGCACTCATCTGTGTGGCACCCAGGCTCTGCTGACAGCTGTGATACACTCTCAGTGTGGCAGGTTGGGAGCTGAAAGTTTCATCAATAAATATGACTCTAATCACTTCATGTTGACGGTCAAGGTAATGGCGTTTAGCATCTCAGAAACACACACCTCCCTCAGCCACACTTGGATTTGAACGTTGAAATTCACACTGTAGGGAGCATCTCTTTCTTCCTTTCTGACAGAAATTTTACTATTAGGTACCTGATAATTCTTGATAATAATCTAGTCTTGAGACCATTTTTATTGCTTGCATTTTATCCTCACATGGGGATGTACACCTAATGTACAGAGCACACGGACGTAAGGGCTGATAGATCCTTGTAAATATGCTTCCCAAAGAGCTCAAACATGCATGTCACCACTGCTTCTCTGAATCCATGATGGTGATTATGTCAGTGTTTTTAAACACAAGAAAAATAAGCAACACAGAGCCAGAGAAACAAATTCTCCAGATAGGAAAAATAGCAGGGGCAGAAATTAAGGGCACTTTTATAAGAAATGAATATTAAAACATTTTCTGTGTGAATTAATTTAAAAATAAATGGCAGCTTTTGTGATACCCAAACTGCTCTGATGTACCCATTTTTCTGCATCTCTTGCATTCCTTCTTCTGCACGTCCATCCTCTAGCAGGGAAGGTAGTTTGTATAGATGGATCCAAATATTACGAATAACACTTTAAAATCTATTATCCTTTTTATTTTAAATATGTATTTGTTTTTTAATTCTCTTATAATTTATATGACATAGCACATGTGTGTACATAACAACTTATACTTTAAAGGGGATTTTTGCAATTTTTTTTAATAAGATGAAGGTAACGGTGGAGATTGAAAGCCACATCTGTATGGTAACTTAGGATTTGTTTTTAGTTTTGGTTCTTCATGGGATGGAAACCTTTCCATGCTTTCTGTGAAAGAGCTTTGCTGGAAATATTCTAAATGTCAATGACCTGGTTTGAGAATGTCAGTAAATGCAATAATTTTGTATCTCTTTACTACTAAAATTTTTCTTCAAGATCTTCTGTGATGTTTTCTAACATACTTGATTCTGTATTCAGCTTGACAATATTTGCAATGTCTGAAATATAGTGTATTAATCTAAATATAGATGTCCCCTTAACCACATGGCATACAAAGGCAGGAAGCCAGAAGAAATTTTTGCACTCCGGAATTTCAGGTCGGTGAGCCGGGTCCCACTTTGCTTCAACTATGGGAGAGAGTACATGACTATTAAAACATTTAAGTTCCCCTTTTCTCTTTTGAATCTACTTTCCAAATTTGAAATAATATTAAAGTGCAACCAAAGAATTTTCAGCAAAAAAAAAAGAAAAAAAGAAAGTAAAAAGAAAAAAAAAGCTTAAAGAAACAGATTTATGTGTAAAATACCAGGAAAGACAAGGTAATTTAAAAAGCCCTGTTCTTTCGACAATAATTCCTGATCTGCACAAAATTCACTTTATTCTTATAATGACCTTCTCTTTTCATAAAGAAAATATGTTTCCTCCCTTCTTTATTGACCAAACTGTAATGAGAAAATAAGAAGTTTAATGCCAGTGGGTTATTATTACTTTTTTTTTCCCCACCTGAAAAACCTGGAAAAGAACTGGCCCCAATTAATGCAGGGGCCACTTAATTTCTGTTAAAAATGTAACACGGTTAATAAAGTGTTAGCTGGGAATAAAAATGGAACTGTGGTGAAATGCAAATACTAAACGATTATATCCACCAGGTGGACTTCTGTAGTGGAGAAAAAATATCTATGATGCTTTCAGTGAATGGAATCATGTGAGAATGTGCTAGAACGTATTGCAGTTTTGGAAGCTTGTGATTTCAGACTTTAATGCTTGCACACAGACTGACTTTAAAAAGCAAAGGTTGGAAACAGATAAAGCAACATTTTGCCTAAAGTTCATTCATCAAAGGGCCGCATATTTTGAAAAGGGTAAAAGCACTCCTAAACCCATCAGGGATAAGCAAAGGCTATATACTATAGATTATTTTAATCCCCCAGCTAGATATAAAAGGGATAATTACATATTTGTGGTTGAAGCCATGTGGTGGAAAAATCAATACAACTTTTTTGTATGACACTTCATTAGTGTGAAAAATTTTAAAAGCTGAGAAGAAGTGCCTTGCAATTAAATGCCTCTGCTACTTCAGCTCCAGTAATGGGTTTGTATTATTATCTAGTTTATTTGAAATAGTGGCTGCACTATAGAAGTAATTGGAAAACATTGATTATGCGCTTGTATCTGGAAAGCCTGGCAAATCATTACAGGGCCCGGCAACAGTTAGTTAGCCTTACTAATGAAGCACTAATTGCTGTAAGTAGGTTAACATGTTAGTGAAACTAGAGAGAGATAATAGTTCAGAAAATTCTGAAGGATTTTTGCCAAACATGTATTTCCATGTATTTATCAAAGATAGAGGTCACATGGGGTTCTCCCCCTGTTCCCTCTCTGTTTTGTTGAATTCAGTTTTCATCCCAGCACTCTGGTGGAAGGGAAACGGTGATCATTTGGCTTGAGGTGACCTCATCTACTTTTACACTGTCTGTCTGTTAACCAACACTTTCAGCAGATGGAACTGAGCCCCCATCAACATTGTGCCTTGAGCAGGTTTTGGGGTCTTTCAGTTCAGAAACTTCTGATACCCTTCCCTTGGTTCAAGGGCTTTTCACTTTCCTAGTGTAAAATCGCCCTGCAATTGTATTCCAACCTTATTGTAAAAGTTAATGGTTTTAAACTTTTACTTATTTATTTAGTTTTGGTTTAGCTCATGAGATTTAGTCCAAGGAACTCGGTGGCCTTGTTAGTAGGAAAGAGAATTTAAAAAAATTTTTTTTACTGCTATTTGTGAGGGAAAAGATGATCAGTGTGAAAAAGAATTCATTCATAAGTGCACTAGGAAACTAAGATAAAAACGCTCAGCATCTATAAGATTGGCAAACAAAAACAGAAACACTTGGAATTACCCAGTATCTATTGACTGAATGGTGAGTAAGGAAATGTGTATGGTCACATAATGTACTATTATGCAGTAGGAAAATTACATGGCAGCAATAGGTATACACACACACACACACACACACACACACACACACACACACACACACACACACACACACACACACTGAAAGAACCATAGTGTTGAATGAGAGAATCCAATTCTGAAGACCATATATGACATAGCAACATTTTATAAAAGCCCAAGTAAACTAAATAGTGATATGCACATATATAGTAGCATTGCTTTAAAGGGATTCACAAAATGTATCAGTAAAATGTTCAAGGCAGTAGGTATTAAGGAGAGGTAGAGTGGTGAGTGGAGGCACACAAGAACTGTAGTTTTGAGTTAGATGGGATTGTCTATGAATATCTTAATATTGTGATTTGTAATTAAAGTTTATATTTCAGATGTTATTTTGTGCACACACAAAAAATTTTAAATAGAATCATTATATTTAAGACCCTAAAAATAACATTGTCTGGTCAAAGTATAAAGTCACTAAATCACCAAAGGAAAAAAAATACCATTTTTAAAAAAGTTGTATTTCTCTGAGTTGATTACTGATAATATCAGTATGTTTAAAAAAATGTTTCTTTAATTAAAAAAACGAGATATATGTAGAATATTTTGTAAAGAATCTCCTTGTTTGCTTAAAACTTACTTATAAGAACAGGAACTAACTATTTCTCTTTGAAAGGTTTAGCGTTCTTTACCAGTGACTTTGGGGCACTTTCTGGTTTATATATAGATAATAAATCTAGAAAATAGATCTTTAAGGGCAATTAAATAGACAGTAGTGATACCAAAGTTGAAAACAGAAAAGTTCCTGCATATGTAATATGAGACATCAGTATAAAAGGAAAATGAATATCATCATTCCTGGAAAGTGTACAGCAGAGGGGGAGCCAGTAGAGATTATTTTCTCCATCATTCTTTCCTTGCTTGGTCCTGCCTGTTTTCTGTGCCCCTGTGGTGATTAGTAGGTGTACAGACATACTTTTGTGAACCTATTGAAACTGATTACTTATATGAATGCCAAAAATAAGGGTTTACAAATGATACGAGAGTGGCTTGCAGGAGGAACACACAGCTTCTCGAATTTCTGTGACAAGTGACAAAATACTCCTGTGAAGCAAACCTTGGATTGTCCTAACAAGTGGGCTAATAGTGTTATCTCACAAAGTGCAGCTCATGAGAAAAGCCACAAAAACTTAATAGGATCTAAAGTTCAAAATCTTTCCTTGAGCTATTAAAAAAAAAAGAAGCCAAACTATTATGGTTTGGATCTAGCCACTGGAATGTTGTTGAAGGTGTAATGATCTAAATGATGCCAAGGGGTTGCTTCCATCTTCACAAAGTGGGCAGTGGGCAGCAAGCAACGGGCACACGTAAATCTAAATTGACCATGAACATGGTATTTGTTCAAGTCAGATGATGAGTTTACGTGAAATTATCATAGCATTCAGTCTCATTTTCTTTAATTATTTTGTAACAACAACAAAAAAAACTGAGCGGTCACTTTTACTGAAATCTTGTTTTTAAACATTTGATTGAGCAGTTAGTGCCTAGCTCATAGCCATTTGTGGAGAAATGTCAGATTTCTCTTCTGGCCACTGAGTACCCTGAAGAGTCTCATATTTATTTTCAAGTGAGGTTGGGTAGTGGCAATCAGGTGCCATCAAGGGTATCAGCTGCCACAGAGCCATCAGCTCACGATGAGAGGCTGTGTTTCTCTTATCTTTAATAATGTTCCCCGTTTGGAATTATTGGAAGGATTTGGCTGGAGTAGAAGGTTGCAAAGAGGGGAGATTATTGTTTAAACGGGACCTGGTTTGTAGCCTTAAGTCAGAAGAGAGCGGTTCTATTTGCAACATTTCAAAGAAAAGTAACAATGCTCTCAGAGAGCCCCTCTCTACAAGGCAGCTCATTATTGTAAATGTGGGACATGTTTAGACTGCTAAGGAGGATCATAAAAAAGTACAGCCTCTACCAAGAACTCCTCCAGCAGCAAACATTGTCTTCAGGCCAGATCCATTTCTGGGCAGCTCCAGAGCCTGCAGCCTGAATGGCAAGCTCACCCGATGAGACCCAAACAGAGCAAGTGGAGTTACAGAGTATAAGTGTGCACGGTGCACATTATCTGCAAGGTCTTTTGTGTTAAGGAAATCATGACACCTGCCAATCTTTCAAATTCCAAAGGGTAAAGCATGAGGCCCAGTAGGCTGTCATTGAACATGACAGGCTTAATGCCAAGTTTATAACAGAAAAAGGGCAATCTTATTGTGGTTTATTCAGTTTTCTGTTGCTGCTTCAGGAGGAAGTCTCACTGTCTCTCTTCCATGCTCTCTCTCTATTTTTAAAAAGCTAATTTAGAGCATTTGAAATACCAAACGGATTCTTTACATATCTCCTGAGCCCCCACTCCTGTTCACTACCCCCCAGTCTCCCCTTTAGGGAGCAACCCCTAAATCCTTCCAATTTAGCATCTTGGTGAGACCAGACTGTTTTTAGCTGAACATTTCCTTCCATTGTGACAGAGATGTTTCTAACACCGAACGTGTCTGTTTAATTACTGCTCACACTTGCTCTATTTCCATCCAGCCTGCCCCTCGCTTGAGCCCATTGGGCTGGAGAAAGAATTACTCCCCATGCTGTTCCTTAGCCCTTCTTGTTCAGATCTGTAATTGGCCCTGTGTTTTTGACTTTTTGCTAATAAGCAGCTTACTTTCTCTCCCCCTAGACTCAACCCACCACTTTTGTTTCATGAATTTTACAAAGGATTTTAATAGATGCTTTAGGCTATGCAAAATGTTATATGAAGGGAAGCATTAATGCAACAGCCTTGACACAAAGGACGTGTGAATCGCTGCTTATCATTATGGTCAGGTCTCGAATTTTTCATTAGTTCTGGAGGACAAAAGAAAAAAAATAACAGCCCTACTATATGAAGGAATATTAACCTGTATTGTGTAACCAACTATAATTGCTTAGCATTTTACATTAACTCTCTTCAGACATGGCCTCTCATTATCTTTACACATACATAATAACTGCTTATTACAGCGGGATAGTTCATGCCGATGCATAGTGGGTAAGGCTGTGTCAGCAATTCTAATGTGAGACCCACTTCCATGGATTTAAAAGAGCTATAAAATTTACCTCTAGACCAAAGATTGGTAATCAACTTTTCACTTAGAGGGGGAATTTTTGTTTAAAGTAAAACAAACAAACATATATATATATATATAATATGCATATTTTACATATATATATAAACCACTCTTGTTGAGGAAATTTAAAGAAAAATAGATGAATATGCTTAAGTCATTAGTGAGTTCCTAAAGCGGAGAATTATTGAAACCCACCATAAAAATATTTGGATTATTAAATATAAATAAATGAATATTAAGTAGCATCAAAATTAAATGCTACATGCATAATAGGCTTTATTGAAAATAGCTGTATCCCCAAAAAAGGCCCTTATATGCAGAAGTAGTCAGAACATAACACCTATTTTCAAAATGTATAACCCATAACTTTCACTAGGAAATAAATTAAAATGCTTACAAATGTTGAATGTTTGTGAAAAGCCATCCAACTATATAAAAACATCCAGACTTTCAGAATTATTTCAAAATTCTCTTTTCAAAAAGTCTGAGCAACTGTTGACTCAGCAAAAGGCTGAAATTCGGCAGCCATGATATCACTAAGTTCGCGAATGGGGACTTTGAAAAATAGGCGGTCAGGTTTGCATTTTTTTTTTTAATGAGTCTATTGAGAAGGCTTGAAATTTTGGTAGAAGTATTCTCAGAATGGTATTGATTATATCCACTGACTTTAGAAAATATCCTAAAGTTTTCTCAGCAAACAAAATCTAAGACTATTTTAAAATCATGCTGAAATGATAAACATGAGACACACAGATACATCTACAATACATCCCAAGCATCCTCAGTGTGTCTGTCCTGAGATAGAATATATTTTCCTGTAAAGAACAGGGAAGCTACAATAATAGTGTGTCATATCTAAAAGTTACCAGACAACGGCACCCTGTGAATGAATGAGAACTTACATGGACATGCACTCTTGGGTTGAAAGAAATCTTAGAAAGAATATTTTGAAAATAATTTCAAAACAGGCGATTCTATAGCAGGAATTGGAGCTATATCTTAGAGTTCATTAGGTTCTGGGGACAATACACTAAACATTAGTGGCATAAGCAGAGTTTGTGTCTGTCCTTAATCTCCTTTAATCTCCTATTTGTGGAATCTGCTTCTCTCTTCAAATGACACCAATCTTAACTCCATGTCTTATACTGGCAACATTACCCATATGCCAAAAAAGTTTTTAAAAGTGCAAGGCCACTTAGACTAACACCAGATTTTACTGCCTATCTAGAAATGACAACTTACAGAAGTGAGAAAGTGAGTCTGGGCACAAATGCATTAATGTGTTCTGGTGGTGGTGCATAAGACGTATCAGCCTTGTCCTAAACTGATGGAATGAAGGGTTCCTGGCTGACAATGACTCTCCTGTGATGGAAAAAAGCTACAACTTGTTAGTGTAGTTCCCGTAAACAGCATGCTGGCCTCACATGCTAATTAGCCGGGGCCCAGCTCGCCTGGGCTGTGCAGTGGCACTCTAATCAGAGATGATTGTCATCAAGTATCACAGATGCCTCTCCCGTGGCTCAGCCCAGGGAGGCTGTAGAGAAGGAAGCTCAGAAAGCTGTGCAGAGCCCCGGGTCTCCGGGTGCCTCAGCTGCTGTTGTAGGCAGCTCGTCATTTCTGCCTGCAGAAAGAAACAGGGTTAGGCAAGAGGGGTATCCTACCTGTCGAGTACTCCAGAAGGCAGTGGTGCAATCAGTTTGAAGGGAGAGGCTTCAGAGAGAAAACCGTGCAACGAAAGCTACTTGGAGGCTCTCCCACACACACACCTGAGATTCTTATAGATGACAAATGCCAATTCTTTCAATTTCATTGCATTTTTGAATGGATATCTGAATGGGCTAAAGGAGCAGGCTTGAAGGTTTATAAGCTGCAATGGAGCAATCGAGGTTGTGGGAAGGAAAATAACGCCCCGCAGCATGCCAAGAGGTGTGACTTGAGCCCTAAAGTGGGAACCTGATAACCCTGTAATCTTCGGCCTCCTCCCTGCCAGCTATACTCTCTCATTTCACCCCAACAGCTTCAAGTCCCTCCTCCACTCCCTGCCCTACCCCACCCACTGGCCTCTTGCCCTCAGTAACTGAACTCCTTTCCCTGGGGTTACTGGAAATCTTCAGCTCTATGGAACTTGACTTCTCAAAAAAGAAAAAAAAAAATTTCCCAGCCCTCCTGAGCTGGAATGGCCACCTCCACAAGGCCACACTCTGTTTTCCCGGTCGCTGTCTTGTGATCTTGTGCTCTACTTGAGTCATTCATCATGTCTTGTCAGGAACACTGAAGCCTCAAGAGGCTTCCTTGCCAATCATGCCTAGTGCTTCTGGGCTGTTGTCCCGTAGGCAACCCCGGCCCACACCACCAAGCCCACCTTGAGAGGTCTGGGTCTTCTCCAGAGCTCACTCTTAAGTTTTGTGTTTACTTAACATTTTCATTAAAACATCCTGTGGGAAAGGTCTACCTAGCTTTCTCCAAACTATGAACCTACCCCATCAGTGCCCTGGCCTCTTAAGGAGATGCTCCCTCTCTACACAGTCCCTGTGCATTTGCCACCTGGTGACTCCACTCTCTACTTTGCTCACCCAAGCCAGAAATTAGGACCTACCCTTCTCATCTTACCCCTAAACCATAACTTTGTCTCTTCCACTCCATCTCTCCACCTCTGCTGAAGGTTTCTGTCTCTTCTTATTGGCCTCATTTTTGTCTCACATTCATCCTTCATACTGTAATCAACTTGATACTTGTACAACCCCAAACCAATTGTGCTATTTTTTCCAAGTTTTGCAGAGAAGCTAGGCATGTGTCATATATCTGTAATCCTTCTATTCCGGAGACTGAGGCAGGACAAGGCTTATCTGAACTACATAAGCAATTTCCAGGCCAAATTAGGTTATATAGTAACAACTTGTCCCAAACAAAACCAAGCAGAATGTTTCACCAGATCCTAGGGAAGGCCAAGCATACAGCTCTCTAGCTTGAATGCCAGCCTTCTGCCCTGGACCTGCCTGGACCCCTTTTCTACACTGTACTGCTTGTCTCAGCTCCCCACCATCACTACCCAACTCTACTCTGATTTATGCATAGAATGTCTGTCCTTGTTTTTCCAGGCTCAGATCTCTAGAGCATGAGATTCTTAATTTCAGGGTCATAGGTTTAGGCCCCACATTGGGCGCCAGATATTGTAGTATTTATTTGTAATATATTGTATAAAGAATTAATATTTATTGAGGGGTATATAAGCACTTATGATATAAATTGAACTTTCAGACAATTTTTGGAGAGAGGGACTGTCTCATGTTGGGCTGTTGGGCTGTTCTCTGAGAACATAGGAATAAAAGGCACAGAACTCAGTGGTTTTTAGATCTTATTCGGTTTTGGCTATGACTCATAGGGGTCTTAATTTTTAGGACCTATTAAGATGTTTTTAAATAACACTAGAATCTCACTACATAGATCAAACTGCATTTCTAAGACAACATTCCTGATATTTCTAATAGAAGAAAATGTTATTTCCTATATGCTCCCAGAATCATATGTTTTTTTAAAAAATGTTATGTTTATAATCTTTCCTGCAGGTATGTCTGTGTACCGCGTGCATGCCAAGTGCTTGTCAGATCCCCTGGAACTGGGCTTCTAGATGGTCATACACCATTATGTAGGTGCTGCGAACTGTATCCTGGTCCTCTGGAAGAGCAGCAAGTCCTCTTTAATGGCTAAACTATATCTTTAGCCCCATTCTACCATCATATTTTTTTTGTTTCTGTCACAGATAGAATTTTAGCCATGAATGTGGACCTATTTGTCCATTGCACTTGACTCTTAAGAAGGCCATGTAATGTTTACCTTCATACTTCTCATTGGCTGAGTGCTTGGCCCACAGCAGACAATAAGCAAATGCAAGGATGAGTAGATGAGAATAAATCTTATAGTTTCATGTCTTACAGATGGAGGAAAAAATGAGGCTCAGGGGTCAGGACAGAAGTCTAAAAGTTGCTGTTGTATATTAGAGTCACACTGTCTGCACTGTACACAGACATGGTCTCAGAGCTTTTCTGTTTTGCAATTTAGGCCAAAGTAGACTTGGGAAAAAGCTAGAGAGTATCTCTACTGCGTTATGGTTGAACTCAGATGGAGGTTTTCACCAAAACTTGACTAGCCTGTTACCTTGTCTAATTATGGTGCCAAACTGTGCTGAGACTTCTGCTTTCTCATGTTTCTCAGCCTTTGGGCTGCCATGAATTCTTTGCCAATGACTGGTCACCTTGTAATATGCGGGTCTCCATTCATGAGTGAGGCACAGCAGAGAGTTTGGCTTGAGATGACATTTAGAATGCTGGCCTGAAAACTTGGTTTGCAAATAAACATTTCACAACCCACTTATTTGTGAGATCTGATGCCCTTCCACCAGATGAGTTGAGTAATTGCACCTCGGGTCATTGTAGTACTGAGTAGGCAGCCTCAGCCACACAATAAAGAATGTGTATTGGAGCCAGTGAGGATGTGGGAGACTTGGTTGAATTAAAACTTCTGAATGCTTGTAAATAATATTGAAGGCTGTTTTCCAGCATTTAATTAGGTGAAATATAAGGGTCTTTTTATTTTAAAAACATTTTGGGGTTTTGTTTTTTTTGGTTGTTTTTTTTTTTTTTTTTTTTTTTTTGCTTTTTTTCCCCACAACTAAGAAGGAAGTATGGGGGGAAAATGCACGCCTCTAGCTTTGGCACTGAAAAAATAGAGGCCTATATGCCCCTCGCCACCAACAACAAGATGTTTACAAAAATTTTGGGGCTCTTATTTGAATTTTACTTTCTCTGGAATTACATGGAATACAAAATTATCTAGCAAGGGGATAGATACTAAATAATTTTAATTTGACCCATCTTTCTGGGCTCATTCTTAAGCCATACATTCTTACAGCCACAATGGTGGCTGAGGTAGACCACTAAAGGCTGTTTTAAATATATTTATTTTAAAGACTCTTGATTTGGGTGTGGGTTCATAAGTTTAATGAAAGTTTAATCTGTTATTTTTATTAGGGAGACTTTTTTTTTTTTTTAAAGAAAACCCCGTGGTATGTGTTAGAACAAAGCAAGACTAAGAACTGGTGAAACTCAGCGGGAGAGTTGATCTGTATGTACAAGGAGGCCCTAGGTTTAATGCACATGTGGGGGGAGATAATAATAAACAATAGTAATCTAAGTTATCAAGAACTGCTTAAGCTTATACTTTACAGAGTGTACCACCTACTATCTCAATGTCACTTACAAATCTTTTAATCCAGAAAGTACTTTCTCATAGGTACATAGACAGATTATATACAGTCATACATATTAGACATAAGCGTATATTCATACATTTAGTCACATTTGGACTATCGATCAGACATAAAAGGTTGATAGATAACTACTATTACAACCTAGAGAAAAGATAACTCAAATTTAGCAAGATGCAATGTATTTCCTATGAGTTAAGTAAATTTTCTTAAGCCACAAAGGACTAAACACATGTGCAGCCTGTGCAGTCTTAGGGCTGTACTCAGAGTGAAGTCTGGATTCTGTAACAGGTTAGACTGTACACATTTAAGATTGTAGTCAAGCTGCATTTCTGGTTCCAAAGCCTGATTTAATAAAAGCAAATCAGCCTTGGCTATTAGCTAAGTAAATGAAAGTGTTAATTAAGCTCAGCTCCCGGGCCAGGCATACAAGCCTGTAAATCTCCAACATACCTGAGGAATGTGGGCAGGCAACTGTGACTTTGTGTTCAAGGGTGGAGTCACATTCATTTGTTTGCCTGCTGTTCAGTCTGGGGACTGTAAGACGGTAAAGTTTTAATATTAGAAGGAGCAGAGGAGGAAAAATGAGGAGAAAGAAAAGGTATGAATAAAACCTGAAAGAAGGCATACAGGAAGAGAGGCTAAATTCTGTTCACTAATTGGCTGCCACTCTGAAGGTGAGCGTTAAGTAGGGCAGGGTTTGGAAAGCTACCAAATTATTCTCCTGGTCTTGACTATTAGATGACTGCCTCTATGTGTGTGTGTGTGTGTGTGTGTGTGTGTGTGTGTGTCCACGATGTTCATAGATGAAAAGAGTGTATAGTCTGTACACATATTCTGCAATGCACATGTGTGCCCATCCACATACAAAGGCACTCAAACCAGGCTTTGCATTTAACACTGAAGGCTACACCAAAGATATGAGTAAAGAGGACAGAGGCAATGCTGCGGGGGAGAGAGTTCTGCAACTTTAAATAAAGGGCATAATGAAAGCTCAAATGTACAGTCTTGATATGCTTGAAGAGTGTAGGGAGGTGACACTGTTGTTGAAATCAGATTCAAAACATTCCCTGGAATATGAATGCTTCTCAAAGAAAAGGGCTTGGTTAAAAAAAAAAAAAAATCAGGACAAGAAACAAAAGAGCCCAACTTCTAAAGATGCTGGCCACATCATGATTTGCTTCCAACAGAAAAATCCACCTTAAGAAAGGTCCAGAGAGCGCAGGAGAAAGCACATTCAGTAGGAGGAAGTTGGGAGTGTGGGTGTCAGGCTGTCAGGAGTCTGACAGCTATGGTAACTACCCTCTAATCCAGCCACGCTCTCAGCTGACACCACCAGGACTGACTGACAGCTGAGAAGCAGGCACTTTTTACAGGCTCAAGTGACATCCAGTCTATTAAGGCTGACAAGCACAAAGCAGAGATTTGCCCTGAATGGTTTGGTACTGAAGCCTAGTAAAGGGGTTATTTGAAAGGTCTTAGATAAAGTGTCAGACTCCAGCTCAGATGATAGCAATATTGTAATGATGGGACTGGACAATGAAGGGTGATGATCGCTCCTCCAGGCCAGGAAGACTGTAGGTAATGGAGAAAGGCAACAAGAAGCAGGCCTAGGATGATTCTCCGATGCCAATGTGCAAGCCAGCATTCAAGGAATTTCCTTCCTTAGGCAGGATGGGCCTTCGGGCTCTAGGATGTTGCCTAAGTTGCATATTAACCGTGTCATTTGCGTAGGGGTTGGTGGGGCAGATAGCAGGTATAGAAAACTGGGTAATAGCTAGGTACCCCTAAAGGAATGTTCTCACTGCTTTACACTTCAGTTCATTAAGAGTCACTGCAAATATTTGGCCACCAGAAAATAAAGAATTTTTAGGCTGAGGAAGGGAAGTGAGTACATCGATGGGGTTTCTACTATTACCACCCCACTCCTGACCATACCAGCCCCCCAAAACACTCAGACTTAGTTAACAAGTTTTTTTTTTCCTAACAGGAGAAAAGTTACTTTTCCAAAGTGCTCTTTTATGTCAGTCTGTGGTATAAGAAAAGGTAATTACCACAGTCCTGTTTGAGAGTGTGTCTCTACTATCATCATAAACTAATATTTGTGTTCAGCCTCTCCTGAAGTGTGTTTATTTTTGCCTGCTTATTCACAGGCATTTAGGGAAGTCTCCGGAATATAGTGGTGACCAAGTGCCTATCCACATTGTGATTCAAATCCAGGACCTGAAGCTGATGTCCTACTACCAATTTACCAGCTATTGATACACTAACATGCTTCTACTCTGGCAGAGAACGGCACTGGGAGCCCCTTCTCCCTCCCCTGCCTCTCTGGCCTCTCTTTGCTCTCTATGACTCCCCAAGAGTCAGCAGAAGAAAGCCCGAAAGGCATAGCAGTTTCCTCTCTCAGCATTGCATTCTGAATGACTATTATGACTTTCATGTCTACATCTGCTAGTGGGACTCATAACTTTACATTTTATTTTTAAAAAAGTAAACTCTCTTTCTGGAGCATCAATTTACTCTTCTAAAAATACCACCCACCCCAAAAAGCCAGAATCCTTCTAGAATTTTCCCCATATAGAGCTTCCTTGGAGCCCTACACACAAAGGGGACTAAACCCTGAGTGTTCATAGGTAATCACATTTCTTGAAATTTGAGAACAAGATAAAAGCCAAGACATGGTAACAATTAATTAGTTTTGCTCTTAGAAACGTGGTGTATTTTTATGTTTCTGCCAATGAAAAAATGGCTTCTGATTACCCATAGAGACAAATAGGACTAAGTTTACTGTGGTGGGATTCAGGTGTCAGCTGATAAGGTCAAAAGACACTTATCCAGGGTCCCAGGCCCCTGAAGGGGGCGTGGAAACCCCATTGAAAAGGGGCTTCTGGAACACGAGTCGCTCTCTTCCTGGTTCCTGGCTGATGGAGAGACAGAATCAGAATCCATCGTCCGTCCATCACTCATCCACCGTTCCAGACTCCAGTCCCTGTTCAGGTGCTACTGTAATCTGTTACCTGTACCGTGAGTGTTGGTTTATATTTTAATAAATATCTATCCTGTATTGGTGCCTTCTAAGTACACTCCGCCTACAGTTTACTCTACCTTTCAAATATTATGAAGAAATGATTATTGATTTTATAATGTTGGGATAATAGATTGGAAGCTGTATCATCTCAATGGTACTCCAGTGAGAAACAAAAACAGTCCAGCAGCCCTGAGCATCCAGAAACATCCAAAGAGAAATGGAGATATACGTTCCTATTTGAGAAAAACAACAACCACACCAATGGAAACACCTAGCAGATGTTACAAAGAGCCCAAATATAGGTCTTTGAATGATTAAAGCCACTTTTCCAAGCCCAAAACAAATTTTACTTAATTTAAAAAGCACAAGAAGTATATAGAGTGAAGCAAGGGCCAAGAGACTATGGGAAGTATGCGAGGGAGTTTTTAAAAAGTAATATGCTAGGGCTGAAGAGATGGCTCAATAGTTGGGAGCACTTGTTGCTCTGTCAGAGGACCAGGATTAAATTCCCAGCACCCACATGATGGCTCATAACCACCTGGAACTCCAGTCCCAGGGGCTCTGACTCTCTCTTTTCCTCCAACACTGCACACACCTGCTGCACAGACACACATACAGACGAAATACCCACACACATAAAAAGAAAAAAATAAATCTTCAAAGAACTGTGCTAAATTTCTTAAAGAAGCACAAAGCATCAAGAGATGGAAAAAGGAGGTTACCCATCATTGCCACAGGAGACAAAACCTCATAGGTGTTAAAAATGATCAGGAGTTATAAACATTCAGTTTCAAGAAGTCAAAATAACCAAACTCTTGAGAAACATCAAATATGAAAAACACCATGTTTGTGGTGGCATGCGCAGAGAAACAGAGCATCATGGCCACTAAGTAACAGAAGTGGGGAACTTTATCTGCACAGCATAGATAAAAACAGGTCAAGAGTCAAAGCAAACACTTTTCACCTTCAATTTTTTTTTAAAGAAAAAAAAAACAATGAGGAACAGGAATAAAAGAAAATGAAGAAGAGATGAGGAAGGAGATGAAGAAATGGGTTCTATAAAATAGGGACAAAGCTCAAAGGACGGTGATGAACGGACATACTGAAAAGGAAAGTATCAGTACCGAAACTGAAATCCCCTCGAGGCATGAAATAACACATTAAACCACTGGCTGGTGTAAGAGACAAACCTAAAACACCCAACCCTCTCCTTTCAGTAGGACTGATCACCTTTGTCTCTCTTATTCTCTAGTAACATCCCAAACAGCAATAGCAGATAAATGCCTTAAGAGCTAAAGGAAAATGTGAGAACAATGTCTCACCAGATATGGCTCAGCAGGTAAAGGCACCTGCTGCCAAGCCTGATGACCTGAGTTCAGTTCCTGGAGGGAACCAATTTATTCCAGTTGTTCCCTGACCTCCAGATACAGGTTATGGTGGGTACTCACAAATAAGAAAGACAAACATGGTACGTACTCACTTATAGGTGGATATTAGCCATAAACTAAAGAATATGCTACAATCCACAGAGCCCCAGAAAGCTAAGCAAGAAAGAAAGCTCAAGAAGGACACGTGAATCTCACTGTAAAGGAGAAATAAAATAGGCATCATGGGTGGGTGGAGGTGAAGGGTCTGGATTGGGGATGGGTAGGCATAGGAAGAGAAGGGACCAGGTAGGGAGAGGATGGAGTCACAGAGTACTGGGAAAGACAACTGTAATCAGGGGCATTTCTGGGATGAGCTAGAAACCTAGAGCAGTGGAAACACCTAGGAACCAATGAGGGGGCCCTGGCTAAGATTAAGGAGATATGGAGCCTGAACTGGCTATCTACTGCAACCAAGAAAGACTTAGAGTGGAGGGAGAGATCTGGACCCTAATCCAACCATATAACCTTTGACCTATGATTTGCCCTGACTCCAAGATAGCTGAGGTGATGGTGGCACAGAAATTATGGGAATGGCCAACCAATGACTGGTCCATTTTGAGACCAATACCATGAGAGGGAGCCCACCCCTGACCATGCCTAGAGGGCCAGGACTCAGAGTCTGGACCGCCAGGACCTAAGGTAGAACCAAACATGACTGACAATAAAAAGTCAATGAAATGATTCCAAATGATATTCTGCTATAGTCATAGATCAGTGCCTGGCCCAACTGTCATCAGAGAGGCTTCACCCAGCAACTGATAGCAATAGATGATGCAGAGACCCACATCAAAACCTTAGGCAGACCTCAACGAATCTTATAGCAGTGGGGGAGAAATAATTTTGAAAGCTAGAGGGGTCAAGGACACAATAAGAAAACCACAGAATTGACTAAGGTGGCCTCATAGAGGTTCCTAGGGATGGAACTGCCAATCGGAGAATTGCATGGGACTGACCTAGGCCCTCTGCACATATAATACAGCTCTGTAGACTATTTGTGTAACTCTATCAGCTTCAGCGGGAAAAGAGGTTCCTAGTCTTACTGCAACTTGATAGACTGTGGGTTGCCTTATATTCATGCTATGCCTGACCTTTTCTGAAGAGAAGGGAGAAGGAGTGAATGTGGGGTAGAGGGAAGGCTGGGAGGAAGAAATGGGAGAAGAAAGGGGGGAGGGTAAATTGTGATTGGGCTGGGGAAGATCAATTAAATGATTAATTAGAAGAAAAATAGTAAATGAATAAATGGAAAGTGATTTTAGATGCATGAGATATTAATGGCAAAACCAAAATGTTACAAAATGCATTAGTCTACATATCTAAGAAGTTCAATAAACTCCAGGTAGGATAAACTCAAATAATTTAAACTTAGCACATCTCAATAAATTTATTGAAAAGAAGAAATAAAGGTACAATCTTGAAAGCAGCAGGAGAGAAGTGGCCCAGGCACGGGTGCCATAGGTCATCACAACTGATTGCTTATTGGAAATAAAAATCTGGATGACGGGTGCCACATGCAATATTGAAGAAAAATGCAGTTGAACAAGAATTAACGTCCGCTAAGGCATTCTTAAAAATAAGGACAAAGTAAGACCAAAAAAAATAAAAATAAAAAAAATTTAAAAAAAGATGAACTGTGACTGGAAATGTGGCATGTGCCATAGTCCAAGCCATCTAGGAAACTAATAAAACTAAAGTCAATTAAATAAAACACTGGTTCTTTGAGATAATAAAAACTGACAAGTCATTGGCTAGATTTATGAAGGGAAAAAAGGCCACAATTTAGTAAAGCATTGAAACAGGAACCATCACGATTAGCACCAGAGAGACAGATTATAGAAGAATGCTACAACCAACTATATACTAACAGAGTAGGTAACATAGATGAAGTGGACTTATGGTAAAAAGATAAAATCTAACAAGGAAAAATAGAAAAAATGAATACATTGGTAGTCAGTAAAGAAATTTAATCAGTAATCCAAAAACTTCCATAAAGAAAATCCCCAAAATAGAACCATACAATACACTAATTCTTTATAAACTCTTTTTTAAAAAAAAACAATAACAACAAAACCTAAGGAGAGAAAAACACTTTCTAGGTCACACTGAGACCAAATACATAAGAAACAAGTCATACACCAGTAGCTGTTATGAGAAAAAACACTCTCGACGGAATTCTACCAAACAGGTCCAGCACAGTATAATAAGGAGTGCATGCCAAAGACAATTAATCACTTATACCAGGAATTCAAGACTCACTCAGTGGTCAAAACCAGTCAACATAATAGACCACAGCAATAGATGAGGATTGAAGTCATGATCATCTCCACAGACACAAAAGAAGTGTTTGATAAAGTCTATCCTTTTATGGTAAGAACAGCTAGCAAACTGCAAACAGAAGAACATTTATCAGTCAGTAAAATTACAAGTATAATTAGAAAGAGAGACTGGATATTTTCTTCATAATATTAGGAGCAAGAAGGGAATGTTCACTCTTGGGACTTCCATTCAATGTCGTTCAAGCTGTACTGGTGAGAGCAAGCAGGCAAAAGTGAGCTCCAAGGCGTGTAAATTTTAAAAGGAGAGATGCTATACCTGTTTGCAGAAGTTTGATCCTATATATAAAAATCTATAAGAAATAGACATCTATTATGGTTTATAAATAAGCTTAACAAGAGGTTTATAGAATATAATAAAATGATGGAAAATTAATTGCATTTCTATGCATCAATAACTAATAATCTGAAACATGAAATTAAGAAAATAATGTGGTATTAATTATTAAACAAAATAATTTTTAATAATTTGATATTTATATATACTTAAAACATCATTCAATTAAGTTAAGCAGGACCTAAATAATTGGAAAGGCATTCCATGTTCATGGATCAAAAAACCTGGTAATATTAAGAGGCAATACATCCCAATTTAATATATAGAATCATTATAATCTCTATTAAGATTCTTGTTTGCAAAAATTAAAATGTTAATTCTGATCTTAAAATTCCTACGGGAATACAAGAGGATAGTATTGGCAAGGGTTTGCAGAAATTGTCTCCTTCCCATACTGCTAGTGAACGTAAAATGGTATAGTTGCTGTAAAACATTTGACAGTTCCTCTAAAAGTTAAACACAGTTACCACTTGACCTATCAAGCCTATTTTAAATACATACCCAAGAGAATCACGTGCTCACAGAAAAACATCGTCCCAACTCTCCATAGTAACATTATTCTGAATGACAAATGGCAGCAGCTCAAATGTTCACTGAACAGATAGATTAATAAAGTGTTGTTTATCTATGCAATAGCCATAAAAAGTCAACTATTAATACATGGAATGAATTTTAAATGCTAAGTAAAATAAGCTGATAAATGCTACATTTCTATAATTCTATTTTTATTAAAAAAATAATTTGTTCTAGTTAATAGTAACTCAACTAAGCCTGAATACTGTTTTATTGAATAATATCAAGTTCAATGTTTTCTTTAGAAAGCATTTATAGAAGTGGTAGGTGTTCTCTTTAGAGACTTTCAAACTCGTATTTATACACAACACAAATCAAGACGAAGGCACAGCGTACTTCCTATCACAAGAATACAGCTGTGGCCCTCAGTGGGTCTCACGGTAGCCAAGACCTGCATACTTCAGTTGTGACTCTCAGCCTGAGAAGGGATCTGGCCATCATCAAATGGGTTCAGCTTCTGCTTTGTCTGTACTTTCTACCAGCCATTTAACACATTTGTCAAATGTCTTCTAGAAAAGCCTAGAAGAATTTTGTCAGATCCTAGGAGAATCAAAATTAGAAAGCTTTGAGGCGCTTGCAATAGTAGGTGAGACAGATGTAGATTTTTCCTCTTGTGATAAAGGGCAATCATTAAAGTTTCAAGATATTTCCTTTGAAACTCTGTAATAGGAATGTTATGAAACCATATATGCCTGGAAATTATTCTTTCTGGTTGCATGGATTATAGATGATTCTTTAATCCCACCTGAAAAATATCTGTAGGAAGAAAGGGAGAAGAAATTTAGTACATTAAAGATCTCTCTCTCTCTCTCTCTCTCTCTCTCTCTCTCTCTCTCTCTCTCTCTCTCTCTCTCTCACACACACACACACACACACACACACACATCATCATCATCATCATCATCGTTCACAATAGTCACTGAACCAATCTGTGTCCACTAGCAGTGATAAGTAAAAAAGTTGTTTACATGCACAAAGGAATATTATTCAGTCTTTAAAGAAAGAGACATCCTGTCAAATGTGGATAAATCTGGAGGACATTGTGCCATGTAAAATAAGCCAGGCGCAGAAAGAAAAATGCCACATGATCTCACTAGCGTGTGGAATGTAATAAAAACTGAGCTCATAGAAGCCAGAGGTAGAATGATGGTTCCCAGAGGCTGGGCAAGACACCCATTGCTGGCCAACAACCCAAAGTTTCAGATTAAAGGACTTGAAATGTATTGCAGAGTAGAATGAGGTACTCAATGATAAGCTGTTGTGTGTCTCAAAATAACTAAGGGGGTAAATTTCAGGCATCTTACCACTGAAAGAATCGTGATTGAAAGAGGTGATAGATATGTTCACTAGCTTGTTTTAATTTTTCCACATTAGATTGTAGGCATGTATCAGAACATCCCATTGAACCTCATAAATGTGTACAGTTCTGATTCATTGATTAGAACATGAATAATAATTTTAATGGTGATAATAATACCTATTTCGTGTAATTACTATGGAAATTAAAAGGAGGAATATGAAGTGCTTAGCAGAGTGCTTGGAATGGCTTTATAACTACTCAGATCTATTCGTCCCTTCTCACTCAGTTAATTCTGGAGGCATTCTGATGAATTAAATATTCTCTAAGAACTTATACTTTTACAAAAAAAATAAAAACCTCAATGTCTTTTGGAGAATTTTTAGATAGTCATAATTTAGTGATTTTTTTTTCTTTACAAATCTGGAGTGGATTTAGATTACAGTAACTCTAAATACTATAATGTTACCAGAACTCTAAAAATTTTCATATTTAAAAGCATTGCCAGTTAAATTAAATGTCAATTAAGGTATCAAATCTATTGTCATTGAGTTCACTTTTTTATCATCTTCTATATGCAACTTAAAATGTCAATATAATGATATTCACTCTCCCAGTACTCTCAGAGTGATCCAAGGTCTACAGACTCTTGGAAGGTAATGCGAAATCCATTAGCGTTATGGCTGAAGCACCTCTTCCTAACAGTGCCAGAGGTTAGCACTATCTTTACTTCTGGCCACTATGAATATCTATTGCCCATAAATTCAGGCTGAACGACACAGTACTAAAGATGATACAGATTCCCCCAGTGTCCTTCCTATCTCTTATATTTTCTGTTCCAGAGACTCTACTTTTAGGGAGAAAAATTGACATAAAGGAACCTGTGGCATCAGAGTTAATAAATATGTTCTAAATATGCAATTGTATTCCAAGGTCAATGCCTGTTGCTTATATTTTGATCAATTTAGTTATGACATTGCCCCTGTTTTTGGTCTATTAACTCTATTACATATCTGTCCCAACTTATTTTACAAGCTCGGGAAACAAACTTGGCCATTTTCTACTCTTACAATTACGATCTCTTGATTTACCATTCACCAGGATAGCAGGAATCCAGGGCATCCTTCTACACTACCTAAAACAACATCAATCTCTCATTTTAGAGAGGCCCAGTCATAATTCTAGAAAGTTCTTAGATAACAATTCAGAGAGAGACTCTGATGAGTCACAAGATGCCCACTGTTGTGGGTGTCACCCAGCCTGTTGGTTCTTGAATGTACAGTGGCTCCCTTGCTGATTTAACTTTGTAAACAGACCTTATAGGCTCTAAATCACAATGACACTACTTTATACTTACATGATCAGGTTTTATTCTCAATGCTGGACCACAATGTGCCAGATCCAGAAGTTCTTTGAGTTGGCCTAGTGTTGCTGTTAAACCAGAGGATCTACCTGAGGCCACTTTTCTTTATGGAGAATTTCCTCGTGTGTGTGTGTATTAACTTTCCTTTCCTGCCACTAGACGTCAGTTGAGACTGAGTCCAAAAGAGACATCTAGAGATTCTGAGTCTGATACAAAGGTGGGCACAGGGAAGAAGGGAGGGTGCCATAATTTCTTCCCAGAAGCCTTCTTCATAGCTATGAAAAAAAAATGTTTTCATCACAATGGTCAGATCTATGAACAAGCTGTTATTTGGAGGGGCTTCCTCAAGGCCATAATATACAAGGCCATAATACTCTTTCCTGGTATAGCAATGACCCAGCTGTGTGGAAGGTACATAATAAGAAGTCTTGCCAGGGAGTCCCCCAAAACATGGTGCTATGAAGAAGCCACCTGTACACTGGGACATCCATGCTGTAGCAGATTTTATAGTCATCTTCTCAATCAAAAATCACAAATGGTTCAACTAGACACTACACTGTATAGATAGATCTCCTAGTTAGAGATTCTATCACTGTGAGAAAATAGTATGACCAAAAGCAACAGTGAAGGACAGGGTTTATTTCAGCCTACAGAGAAACAATCCATCGCTGATGGAATTGAGACAAAAACTCAAGGAGGGCAGGAACATGGAGATAGCTGATGTGAGGACATGGAGGAGTACAGCATTGCTCTTCATGGCTTGCTCGGCTTCCTTTCTAGAAGAACCCAGGACCACCAGTCCGGAGTGATAACACCCAAAGTGAGATCGTCTTCCCAAGTCAATCATCAATCAAACTGGTGGAGACATTTTCTCAGTTGAGGTTTCCTTTCCCCAAATGACTTCATCTTGTATCCAAGTTGGCATAAAAGCAACCGCACATAAGGATTCTCACAGCAGAAATTCTCAGGAGACAAGATTACTGATAGTTCCATATCTGTCAGATTAATCATGGTTCTGTGCCCAAGCAAATAGCCACTTTGAGCCTTAAAATAGCTCAGATTATGTCTAAGACCTCATATAATAAATAAGTGGAGGAAAAGAATGGCTTAAACAAAGTTTGCTTTCTTCTGGAATGAGAAGTCTAGAAGTTGATAACTGTTGATACTTGTCTAATAACTCAAAATGGCAGACTAGGCTTAGGGAGATGGCTCAGTGGGTAAAGGCACTGCTGTAAGCCTGGCAACCTGGCATAGATCTCTAGACCCACAGTAGAAGGCGAGAACCCACTCCTGAAACTGTTCTCCACATGAGTACTATGGTATATATGCACACCATCCCCCATCCCATCACATGCATACAGACAGACAGGCAGGCAGGCAGGCAGGCAGACAGGCAGACAAAAATGTAGCAAAGTGACTGAACCAAGGACTATGCTTTCTCAGCATGTCTATCCTAGTCATAGGTAGTAGTTGAATATCTAGTTGCCATATCACATTTCAGACAACTAAAAGGAAAAAAAAGCCAGGCAGTGGTGGTGCATGCCTTTAGTTCCAGAAGGCAGGCACATCTCTTGAGTTCGAGGTCAACCTGATCTATAGAGTGAGTTCCAGAATGGCCAGGGCTATTACACAGAGAAACCCTGTCTTGGAGAGAGAGAGAGAGAGAGAGAGAGAGAGAGAGAGAGAGAGAGAGAGAGAGAGAGAGAGAGAGAGAGAGAGAGAGAAGAAAAAATAAACCTTGGGAAACATATGCTACTCCAGCCATCCTCGGCCAATGCTGGTTTAGAGTCCACCAGTTAGGCTGTGCCACATGTCCACTCCTAACGTCAAGAGAGTCCGAGATTCTCAGTGTCGGAAATCTAGATTTTTAAATTCCAGGGAGATGCTGGATAAAGCTGTTGAGATAATTATTGCCTGAATCCAGCTGTAGCAGACAGGTAAGAGCCAGGACAAAGACAATAACAATCCAGAGGCAAAGCAGACAAAAGCAGAACCAGCCCTGCTCTCTGCAAGAGGGCGTGTGGAAGGGCACAGGTCAGGCGCCGCAACTTATCTTTTTAGAAGCCTCCTAAAAGGGCTAATAAACTTCTCAAGACAAAATAGACCGACTGTCAAGAGTGACAAGTCCCCAAATAATGCTCGGAGCTGTGAATCTGTGAACCTGTCATCTGACCCTATTCATTTTCTGGAAGCCGCTGGTAGAATAAGAAGTCGCTGTGTGCACTCAAGTGATTTCCACTCAAAAATTTTGTCAAAATATTTTATTTGAGAATTTTACTGTTTTCATCTCATGCTTTTTGCTAATATCAAGCCAAACAAAATATTCCATCATTTTACATGAAAAAGCACTTTCACGGCATAAACAGGGGCGGGGGGGAGGGGGAACCATTGCTGCCCTGAAATCCTATCAGAGACATTGGTGAGTGAGCTTTCATGATTCCATGAATGCTGTAGTCAGTCCTTCAGAGCCCGTTTTACATGGGTATCCTATTATTTAACAGGCACTTTAAATTGAGACCAGCATCCTGATTCTCAAGCCGCACAGCTTTTATTGGAAGTCTCTGCCACGTTTAAACATCTTTAATACATTTTAAAAATAGAATTGTAAAAGGCAGGGACCAGACTTCAAAGCATAGACATGTTGGCCAGAATTGTGAAGCTGGCGACAGTTTTCACTGGTTGTAAAGTTTGGGAGCCTCTTTCAATCTCCAGAACAACTGAGGAGGAAGGGGTCTCGCAAGCCTTCCTCTGCCCGGTGTCTCCTGGATCGGCCTGAGCCGATACCAGGTGTGGGAGAGTGAACATGCAGGAAGGGAATGAGCATAAGCCAGAAGCAATCGCTGTCACCGACCAGAATGATCAAGCCAAGAGCTGAGCTAGAAACCAGGCCGAAACAAAAGCAAGTGGGCTCACGGGATGGGCCGGCAGATCTCTCTGGGCCTTGGTCCCTTCTGTAACTCATCCGCACACACCTTCTTACTGAGGAGTCTGCAGATGCTCTCTACATAATGGAAAGCCTGGTCACTGTCTCTTTTAGTCTCCACTGAACTTTATGTGGACACTTACTACATGCAAGCGCCATTGTTTATTTACATACTGAACTCTTTCTTCCTTGAAAGAATGAACCTCTCTTATTCATCTCCTGTCCACATCTCATTACATGCATGTTTCAGGAAATGTAAGACTTTCATGTGGCAGGATCTGGTTTGGAGAAGTTATTGAGGAAGGCGGTTTGAGTGTCCGTATCTGACGCACTGGCTCACAAATGAGCTCTCTGGACCGCAGCATTAGTATGGCTTGGTGGAAACCTGCCCTGAAGGGTGAATGGGCAAACTGGAAACCCAGAAGTGTGGTGCTGTCCCTCCAGTATAGAGGTAGGCAGAGTAGGAACTCAGGAAGGGCAGATACATTAGCTCAACATGGAATATGCAATGTCTCTGTTGTATGACAAGCTGGAATACGAAGGTTTGCCGTATTTTAACAAACCTTTCTGGTGATACTAAGGTACATTAAAGTCCAATATTTGTAGGGTATGGAGGCTTGTGCTTGTGACCCCAGCACTTGGAAGTGAAGGCAGGAGAAACAAGGTTCAAAGTTATTCTTAGCTACATAAAAGTCAACTTGAGCTTCCCTATCACAGCGCACATGCATCCTACAGAAATGTTCAAAACTCAGGACCTAATCATCTTACCACCTTCAAAACAAATAGTAACAACCCTCTGAGGGCTGGTCTAAGTCTGCACTCAGAGGACACAAGCATTGTTCACCCCAGAGTCCATGCTTAGTTATCACTCTGTGAATGTTACATTTGGGGTTTCAGGAATTTCCAATACTGGCTTCCTCACATGGTTTATCTGGGTTTCCTTTGGCTCATCTAGGGTCCCAAACTGGAGCAGACGAACTCTGTCCTCACAGAGTCCCTGTAAGTGAGTCAAAGCCAGGTTCTAATCAAGTTCTCTTTTTCCTACCAGGACCTGTCCTTTTCCTCACACAGCAGGGTCTGGAGACGCCAGAGAGCCATCGTTTGTGTGGACTGGGAAGAGCTGTTTATCACGGCACTTGCCAACATGGAAAGGAACGTTCCTTTAATAAGGCCAATGAGAAGCTCTCCATCAAGGATGCAGAGAAATGATATTTCTGAGGCCTCATCTTGAAACAGTCAAATAAGTCATTTAAAGTTTTTCCATTGATTTCCTCTTGACTGAGTCATAATACTTTAAAATTTGTTAGCAAACCAGATCCCTTCTAAAGAGAAATAGGAACACCCCTGCTGCTTTTATTTAATTTTGCCAGACAGATATATTTCCCTACCTGCAAACACACACACACACACACACACACACACACACACACACGTTTATTCTCTCGTGTCTATAAGCAACAGGGAAGCCACAATTCTCAAGGGCTGTGTCCGCTCCAGCCAGCGTTCCCTAGGATCTAAAGTGCTTCTCAAGGCTGCCTCCAAACACTCTAGGTGGGCTCTGCTCCACAACACAAACACAGTGGAAAGCAGCCACCCCTCTGGCACTTCAGGCCAATAAACACCCTGTCCTTTCACTCTCAAATAAATAATGCCTTGAAAATTATTGTTATTACTGTTTTTTTAATAAGTCTGCCTTGCCCCAATGTGCCCCCCCCTTCTACCTGTTCCCATTTGTTTTCCTGTGGGGGCCAGAACTTTGAAACCGTGTCTCCCTGAGCAGAAGGAAGATGTAGCACCTTCTCTGCCTGGCTGACCCTCCCTGGAGGGACCTAGTAGGAGTGAGATACCCCTGGTGGGACTTTTCTCATTAGCCCTGTGGGTAGCCAGCATCACAGACAGGCCAGCCTTACCATCTAAGCAGAGAACCCCAAATATTTTGTAAGATATAATAAGAGTGGTCAGATGTGACAACTGGTTTATTATCATGGGAATTTGTTCTAATGCCAACAGAAGTCAGGGGGGCAGGGGTTGGTGGATCCACTTCCCCACAGATGACTGGCTTGAGGGCAGGAGCCAGGGAGCCTCAGAGATGCAATCCTTGCCTTCACTATGAAGCAGCCTTTGTTGGCTAATGGCCACTTAAAACAAATATTGAAAGTAAGCTTGAAATAGCACCAGCCAAACAAATGTTATGAGCACAATAAACGCCAGAATATCATTCTTACAGCAGAATATCTGTAAGACACCTCAGTGGTACGGGATATATAAAGAAGACTGAACAAGATATCCTGCTCTTAATATAACTCAATATGAGAAAGAAGACATGTGTACAAGTAATAGCAAAATAAAGCAGAAGTTCACAGGGAACCATGAGAGGTATGAACAAAACCATCTGGCAGACTTGACTTCTGCCCGGTGCAGTTCAGGGACTTGTTCCAAAAAAAAAAAAAAAAAAAGCCCTTAGAGGAAAGGAAAGTACTATATATTTCTAGAGGCAAAAGTATGGGACATCCATGCGTTCCTCTTGGCAATTCCTGACCTTCATATTCTCTCTGCTTTTCAGAAAGAGCCTCCCTCCCAACCTAAAGTGTGCCAGTGTCATGCTGCCCTGTTCAGCCTTCCTTCACGAAAAGCTGTGGACTCTGGATTCAGTGCCGGCTAATGATACTGAATTGACCTCTGCCAGGGGAGCTTTGGGATTTATGAGTCTTGTTTGGTTGGTTGGTTTTGTTTGATTTTCAAGACAGAGCTTCTCTGTATAACATTACTGCCTTCCTAGAGCTCCCTTTGTAGACCAGGCTGGCCTCAAACTCACAGAGATCCACCTGCCTCTGACTCCCAAGTGCTGGGATTAAAGATGTGCACAACCATTACTTATGTCTACATACCGTGCCTTCTCCTGAATTTTATGTGGTCACCCAGGGGTATGGTACTATGAGTAATGGTTGCTATCCTGACATCTGGAAGAAAGAAAGAGAATCATAGAGAAACCAGCTTTGTCACAGAGCCCCTACCCACTGTGACCTGCAGTCAAATGCATCCTGGGTCATATGCAAAGATGAAGGAAACCTATTGGATGAGAATAGAAATAAATCAATGAGGCAAAACCTAATAAGATGTTCTCAGAAAGCGACCAGTGACTATAGCAGACACACAAGCTAACATGAGACAAGGCAGAAAATGCGGGGCTTCATGACTGGAATAAAGAACTTGATTTTATCCTAAAAGCAGTGCTGGGGAGACAATGAAAGCATTTGACCATGGCACTGCCCTTATTGGAGCACTGAAAAGTGAAAATCAGTGGAGGGTCGGAGGTATAGATGAAGGCTTGGGCTGGAAAGAGACAGATGGCGAGAAAACACAGAACTTTTCTCAGAAATTATCTAACCAGGAGTCTTCAAGTATGGCGGCAGGTTATATTCCCTCGGGGAAAATTTTTAATTTTAAGTCTTGATTTCCCCCTTAAGTTGCTGATTGAGTTGGTCTGGAAGGGTGATCTTAAATGGGTTCGAAGGTGTTTGGCTTTATTTTCAAGATCATGATACGATGTAATATCACTATTGTGAACCCTTAGTCCTGAAATGGCAGCCAAGTACAGATGGGGCAAACGAGGAGAAATCAAATCATGGGAGAGGGATCACCTCCTTCAAGGCAGGTGACAAGAGAATGACACCACCATTCAAAGAAGCAGAAATGTTGGACGAATGAGCATGCCCGAGAAAGAGAAAGTTTAGTTTCAGAATATAGATTGGAAGTGTTTGGACAAGCTCTACACTCTAGTTAAACATCTGGAATGAAGAGAATGCTATCCAGGTATAATGGTACATACCTATAATCCCAGCATTCAGTAACCATGAGAAGGCAGCATTCTACAAGCGCTAGGCCAGCCAGGGAGACATAGGGAAACCCCTAGCTTAAAAAAATTCTAACATAAATTGGGAGGGGAGGCTGGAAAGATTAAATCCCTGTTAATTTTTTATCACTTGCATTGGGAGATCATTAATCTCTAAAATGGTTAGCAGAGCTCAGAAAAGAAAGAAGGAAGATGGGGAGAGGAAGGGAGGGGAGGAAGGAGGGAGGGAGGAAGGGAGGAAGAAGAGAGATACTTGAACAATAGTGAAACCGTGGGAAACACTGGAGAGAAAATAGTGCTGAAGGCCAGTCAGTTTGAAGAGTTCAAATCCAGTCCCATCCACTTAGGACAGTAGATGGGTAGAGTTACTTTGTGGTCAGACATCAGGGTATGAGGTGTCCATAGTTGTTTGTAACTTTGGAAAGCTGCCCGCCCTTCCTACCCAGAAATATGACCGTACTGTCAACCTCATCTAAGAGCAGGAAAGATAAAACTATGCTGGGGTTGATAACAAGATGTCTATTTTAATGAGCAAAGTTTTCAAATGACAATCTTGAACTTTCTTGCCCTGTAACAAAAATCACAGTTGTTCACATCAGTAGTTCTCATGGAATGAAATGCAGTCAAGATTGGGAAAGTGGTGTTTATTAGACAAAATCTTAAGCAAAGGGCTGAAGAGATTGCTCAGTAGTTAGAGCACTTGCAGCTTTTGAAGACTTGGTTTTGGTTCCCAGTACCCCTCACAACCATATGTACCTCTGACCTCCACACCTTTGTATGCATGTAGTATACATATATATGCAGCTAAAACATACATTCAAAATAAATCTTTATAAAACCTTAAAAATTATACCTAAAAATTTTCCTCTTTGTTTTAGTTTTCTTTATAAAAATTTGAACATAAATTCCAGATCCCGATAGTTGGTGTGATAGTAAACATAATAACATTTAGGATGATCAAGAAATAATATTGTGAAGATTTTCATTTATTGCTGCTTGTGTCAACTCATTACTTATTAAATTTTTAATTATAAACTGAACACTGATCCAGCTGGTACTATGAATGACAGTGGCACACCATGACATGCACATAGATCCAAGACAGTTTTTCTAATTTTTCTTGGCCACGTAAACTTCTACAGCAGTCTAATTTCACAGACGCAAAAATGAACCTGATTCTGAAGATTGTATGAAAAATGTTTCTGTTTTTTTTCTCCCAGAACACTGTAGATATGCGTAAAATTTGTGTATAGATATGTGTAAAATGTCACATGTCATGACTTGAATGTGGCATGTTCCCCAAAGCTTATGTGTTTGAACACTTTGTCCCTAGCTAGCAACATCATTTAGGGAGGTTGTAGAAAATATTGGACAATAAGACTCCAATGGCAAATACAAGACTTCCGGGCTTTTGGATTAGAGCCTGACTGGGTTCCAACAGAATCTGTCTGCTTCTTGGTTGGCATTGTGCAACAAGCAGCTGCCACACATTTCCTTACCATAGAGCCAGCCACTACCACCATGCCCTGGTTGCAGTGCTGGATTGTCATCCTCTAAACCATGAGCCAGAATTAATTCTCCCTGAAGGGGCTGCTTGCCTGGTACTTGGTCACAGCAATGAATACATAGCTATCATTCCAAGTTTGTAGAATAAAGGCGAATCATTATCATGTTTGTGACAAATTAAGTTTTATATAGTTCCTATCAGGACAGGAAAGGAAACTGCTGATGCTGGCAAGCACTTTCATACTTGAATTTGACATGAAATCAAATGTCTAACTTTGAAAGGGAAGTCTAAGGAGAAATAACCCCTGGCCTCTCTTCTTCTGTTTCATAGTAATTGCTTCACTGTAAAATGCTCACAAACATGAGCTTCTTAAAAATGAGTTTAAAATTAGCTTTCTCTCTGGGATAAATGTACATTTGTTAAAAAATCAGCTGCCCATCACACAAACCACAGAAAGAGTCATGGCGAAAGCCAGGCTCAATTCCCTTAAGTTTTCAAATGAAGTTGGTTGTGATAATGGCTATACTGCTGAGAAACAGATAACTAAATTCACAGTTCCTCAGGAGTCTCCTCATGTTAATTCATGGCCTTGGAGATCCACCCCTCCTCCATGAGTCCAGCATTCCGTGGTGAATCCACCTGCAGTGCCTCCTCTGCTGTCTAACTTAAAGCTTCCTTTTACTTTTAAATATGGTCCTTCTCATTCAGTGGAATATTTCCAGCCTTTAAAATTAGAAGGGGTTTTTTTTTTTAAGAAGATAAGAACATAGAAAAATACTAACCTCACACAAACACATACACATATCTATTATAGAAAGGCGATATAAAAAATGGTTAAGTGAATTTCAACAAAAAACTGGAATAATTTTAGTATTTAGGCCTAGAAGATGGATTGGAGACAATTTTTAAAATTTTAATTTTCTGTTTATCCATAATTTCATGAAATATATAAAATAGGCTATGATTTAAAAACATCAGATGTGAGGAAGATGGTTCAGTGGTTAAGATCTCAGAATATACTGCTCTTCCAGAGGACCCAAGTTTGATGACCAGCAGTCATTTCAGGTGGCTCACAGTCACCTGTAACTCCAGTTCCAGGAGATCTGACATCTCTGGCCTCTATAAGCACCTACACTCATGTGCTAGCTAGCACACATACACACACACACATGCGTGCGTGCGCGCGTGCGAGAGAGAGAGAGAGAGAGAGAGAGAGAGAGAGAGAGAGAGAGAGAGAGAGAGAGAGAGAGAGAATATTAAGGAAATAAATCTTTAAAAATATTATTATAAAACTCAATACCAATACAGTTAAGGATCATGCCAAATATGATAAGTTATATCTACAGAAGTTATAAAAGGAATACAATCCCTAAGGAAGTGTTGGCATTGCTTATAAAAGGGGGCATATAGAAAATCCGAAGGTAAATTTCTTTGACTTGAATGTCACAGAACAGAACTTTGCTGGGGTCCTTAATGCCCTGACACCCAGTTCAATGGACCATTCAGGGAAGCCTTAGGAAGGAGCAAGTCAGATAGAGCCAGACTGGAAGTGAGATACAGGGGTGGCAGGATGGACAGGGTTAGTCTTTGGTCACTGACTGAGTCAAACTCATCAACCTTCATTCTGGAAGGATTCCCAGAGGAAGCCTGCAGCAACTTGGAGATTGTGGTAATGAGATCAAACTGTGTGAGATGCTGTTGAGAAGTTTCAAGTGTATAGTTTAAAAGGATGAGGGAGCACACATCTTGTACCATAACACTGACGTTTGGTGGTCTTCATTCATTAATTGATGGTGTGCTTAATTCTAGGCTCCCCTATGGAACCATGCACTTTATGGGGACAGTAACTAAGTGTTGCCTATGTCTAGCACAAAGTGCTGGGCACATTGAGGCATTAAATTTTACCCACTGAATAGGAAACTTGGCCAAATGTTCAAGTAAGAATGGCTACCTAGTTACTTACGTTACCAGAAAAAGCATTCAAAATTCCCTACACATACTATGTTCTTCAATGAAGTACTAACAGTATTAGAGTTTTTTTTGAGTTTAATGTACAAATTTTCTGAAATTATCAATGCTATTTTTGACATTTAAGTGGCTCTTTGAACACAAAGAACATATGGGCTGTCCTCAACTTATTTAAATAAATGAGAGCATTATGACTTTTATCAGTGAAGTAATTTGTGTCATGACTTGTAGGTGCTTTGCTCTGTCTAAGTCTGCCTTATCTCAAAAGTTTATTGCCAGCAGCAGTATTGTACTTCTGTAAATTAGATTTGCATTGATTATAATGCACTGTTAGAGATTTCATATTTATTCATTTATTGTGGAAAATGTTGCTGAGTGTCTACTACGTGCCAAGAATCAGGGGTTTTAAAAATTAATGTAAAAGACTTGTGAGAACTCACACACTGTAAGTGAAGGTCTGCAGCTAAAGCCTTAAGGAAATAATAAAAACAGTTCCGTAGATGTGCTGTGGTAGATTCAGGAGCCACAGGAAGGTAGTATGTTCTAACTGGAAGTTTGGAGAGAGTTCCCAGTGGATATGACTCTGTAAATAGACTGGATGACTGAGTAGTATTTGGGCATGCAGACTACGATGGGAGAGGGCTGTTGTTATGTTTTAGGTCTTAAATGTACCCAAAGACCCCTATTATAAAGGCTTGATTACCAGCCAAAGGTGCTATCAGGTGGGACTTTCGGGAAATGGGACCTCATGGAAGGAAGTTAGGTCACTGGGATGCCTTTTTCTCTCTACTGCTTACAAGCTACTAGGAGGTGAACATCTTCCTCTGTCACATATATCCGCCATAATCTACTGTGCTGTCACAGGCCCAAAGGCAGCAGGACCAGCAAGAACGCAAGCTGAAACCATGAGCTGAAGTAAACATTTCCTCTTTTACACCAATTTTTTTTAAGGCATTTTGTCACAGCAATAGAAAACTGGCATTAAAAAGAATAAGAGACAGCTCATGGGCAGGAAATATGAAGTATAAATGTGTTAGATGACTTGGAACAAACAGCAAGGAGGAAGAGAGAAGTAAAAAAAAAAAATAGGTTTCCAGTGTGGTCAGAAGACCTGAAGCCTGAGCTTCTAGAAATAAAAGAAATTCAAACACTAGGTCCTGATCCAGGTCCACTGATTAGGGAGCTCGCAGTGGGCCTGATGACAGGTTTGGACAAGCCCTGAAGGTAAACCAGAGTCCATTGAAAGACTCTTACAGTGTCTGTCTTGATAATTCTACCTCATTCGAGAAAATTATTGTGGAATCTCAGGGGGTAGAGATTTTCATAAAGACAATTTCAGAAATGTTCTAGCTAGATCTTTACTGTTTTATATTTGTTCTTGAAAATAGCAATTTGGCAACATTTATAAATTACAGAATAAATGATTTCTAGACCTCTGCTTGTGACCTGAGCAGGACCTGAAAATATTGTCTCATTGTGAGACATTATGAAATAGAATGAATTTATAAGATACATAAATGGTCGAATGGTTTTATTACTCTTTATACGGCAACTTTGTGGAAAATGGCAAATGATACTTTTAGTTTATATTCAGCTATAACAACAACTGATTATTTCTAAAGATTAAATTACTGTGTAGCAAAATGAAATGGGCTATATGGTCACTTCTTTTCAGAAGCATCTTCTTGTAGCAATTTTTTAATTTGTAAACTCGGCTAGTTGATTTATTTTTAGAAGAACTATGGACCAATATCTGATGCTTTACAACTCTGGCTGTACAGAGGTATTGGTCTGGGAATCTTCTTTGGGATTTTGACCCTAAAGCATGACCCAATTCATGAATAACAAGAACAGTAAATAAACAAACAATTCCGCCAATGAAGAGGAAAGAATGGCAGAGGGGGAAGGGGAGAGGGAAGAAAATATTGATAAAACCCTAGTAGTGTAAAGGGGAGATTGATTATCAAGGCTGATTATGGGTCACATATGTGTTTATACACAGACACAGTCCTCCACAGCTCTCACCAAACTCTGGCTATCTGAATCACAAGTTCTCAACCCTAGATGAACACTCCTACCAGCAGACATGACCAAACTGTTGCATCTTAAGAATGTATTGCTTCACTGTGCATGCCAGTAAACACAGTGAGTATTTCCTCAACTTTGGCCAGTTCCTATTATTGACTTTACATACATTGTCATGACATGTCCTGGTTCTGTGGTTTTTCTGACTACTTGGAACTTTTCTTTGGTTTATTTCCTAAGTTATCTTGATGTTGAGACTATATATAAAAAACAGAACTTAGTAATAGATAAAGGCTCACATTTAACGCATAATAAAAAAATAAATGTGTCACCAAGGAAAAAGTACTTCCTCTGAGAGGTACTAAATTTACCTTGCATTATGTCACTTGCCTTGTCATACTGTACAAGGCAAAGTGTATGATAATGTAACAAGTAATATTTGTTCCTTTTCAGGATTTTACATTTTACTCATGTGTATGTGTTAGGCCTATGTGAATTTGTGCCACACCTGTGCAGGTGCCTACTGGGACTAGAGAGGGTATCAGAGCTCTTGGAGATAGAGTTATAGCCGGTTGTGAGCCACCCAGTCGGGTGCTAGGAACTGAACGTGGGTCCTTGTTTTAATACAACTAGCCCGCTTAGCCATGATTCTGTTTCTCTTGCCCCTGTAACATGATTTTCATAATAATGTCATATGGTATGAGCTCTGAAAGTATGGGTCTCGCACAAGGGGCATTGGTAACACATGAGAATTCATTTAAAAGGCCAGTTCTCTGATCCAAGTTGGGTCAGAAACTCCAAGGAAGGGACCCAACAATACACATGCTAGTAAAGTCAGAGCTCATACCGTGTTACATTATGAAAAGATTCCAGTGACTGCAAAAATGTGAGAATAGCTGAGTTAATAGATGAATTTTATCAGAGAAAAAGCATAACCTGAGGGCCAGATAAAGGATACATTGGTTCCTGGTACTCTTATCACATCAAAGAGACACAAAGTGAGGGGCTACAGGTCCACCCCTCTTTTCCCTTCCCTTTTTGAAAGGGAAGCATGAGTGAGATGGTCAATGAGGAGAGAATGCAGCTTGGATTTGGGTGTCTGGGGACACCAGCTACCACACTTGCTTTGAGGAACCACCATAGCTGTGGGATGCTAAGAAGTGTGTTTGCAGCACCTTTCACAAAGAGAGAGAAGAACAGTGTTATACAAATGAATGAGACTCAGGGACAGATCTATGAGGAAGTCGGAGATATTAGAGAGAATAAACACCATGGTCAGATCTTACCCAGCTGTCTTCCAGCTTCCTCAGCCTCCCTTCCCTTGGCTTGGCTTCCTCTTCTTAAATACCTTTTGGTAAATTAAGGCGTGGCCCCACCACTGCCTGCTTGAGAGCCTGGAATTCCTTCTATAATCTAAAGTGACCTCGACTCAGTTGGGATTAGGGCATAGGTCACCACTCCCAGGATACTCCCTGTGCTGGGATTAAAGGTGTGAATCTCCACTCTCTGATTCTCCTAGACTGACTGTGGTTAGAGCTCCAGAACTTCTGAAGATTTTATTAACTCCCCACATAGACTGTGGGTAGATTCCCTCTGATATCTCCGAAACTTCTGAAGCTTTTACTGAATCCCCATAGAAGGGAGGACCCCACAGTCCTTGCTGACTTGTTATCTAGATTCTAGACCTTTCCAGGCCAGTTTTGAACTCCTGTCCAGAGGATATGCCAGAAGCATGTCTGTCATTCTTTGGGATACTCCAGACTTTGGACATCGACATGGATTGTTCCGAGACAGAATATCCAGACTGCCATATTTTGCACAGGGGATTCACCTTACTGGAGTGAGAAGGTGTAGCACAAATCTTAATTGGTCTTAATAAAAAGCCAGAGCCAGATATTGAGGTAAATGCTGAAAGATCAGAGGAGCAGCCACTACAGAGATGTCTTACTTCTACCAAATCCTCAGGCTGAAAGGGCCCAACTCCTGTCTCCTCCTACCTCCTATGCCTCTCTCTGCCCGGCCACATCACTTCCTTTCTCAAACTTTGTAGTGCTGGGATTAAAGGCCCCTGTATCTCCCTAGTACTGGAATCAAAAATATGAGATCCCTAGTGCTGGGATTAAAGATGTATGTCGTCACTGCCTGGTCTCTATGGCTAACTAGTGGCTAGCTCTGCCCTCTGATCTTCGGGCAAGCTTTATTTGTTAGAGAACAAACAAAATATCACCACAATTAGGGAACAATAAAGGACATATAGACAGATAAATATACAGAGAAGCTGAGATCTGATGGGCTGAACATTTTGATGGAGATGCATCAGTGGAAGCCAGGAAACTCAACATGTTTATTCTCTACATCTGAATGGTGGGTTTGTGTTATACATTTGAAAAGGAAGCAGGTTTAGCAAATATCAGTAGCTCTACAGAGGAGGAGTATTGGGCTAGAGTCATCCCAGAGAAGGAAGCTATCATTTTATACTTTCTGGACACTCTCTTAACATTTTTACTTAGACTGTGGGAAGGCCTTGCCATTACCACGGGTCTGAAGCATTGGGGTCCTTGACCTGACCTTGCCCATGTCAACAACGCACACTCACTTAAGGCTTATCCACTCCCCACGCTGATACTGTTAAACAGTTCCTCTACTGTTGTGATTTCAAAACTCTGTCCCCAGTGTCCCCTTTGCTTTCTTTCACCTTCTCTATGGCACTGAGATGGTGTGATAGAGATGCCTATAAGTATTTATAATGGGAACATTTTAGAAAGAACTAGGAAAGTAGTTAACCCCGCTACTCCATTCACATTAGAAATCTGAGGTTCAGAGAAACTGAGAGACTTGCCTTGCTTCATACATGTAATGGCAGACAAAATGAAAATTCCTGTCTTGATCTTCAGTGAGGTATTACTGGAGAGATGGCTCAGTCGTTAAGAGCACTGGCTGCTCTTCCAGAGAACCTGGTTCAATTCCCAGCACCTATACGGTGGCTTAAAACCATCTATAATTCCAAAGTTCAAAAGGATCTGACTTCCTCTTCTGCCTCCTCACTCACTAGGAATATATATGGTACACAGACATGCACACATGCATTATACATACATGTAAAATAAATAACTAAAACATTTTTAATTAAGTAAGAATCAATGCATGTGGCTACATTTTCAAATGTGTAGCATCCATTCTCCACATTACACTCTCACACACATACAGAAGCATATGATAAGTTTGCCACAAAGCTTCCACGTCTAGAAGTGTTTACCAAGTGTTTATTCTGCCTATGGAGCAAAGTTCCTTATAAATAACTTCTAAAGAGGACTTACTTGACTAGCCAGGATGATTTTTCTTCTGAATTACATCCTAATATGTATAGCTTTCTTACCCAGCTTATTCCACTTGGATCTATGCCCAGCACAATTTATGTCTATGAACTGCTGAACATTTAAGCAAATTAAGTGTCCAAAAAAATCAAACACAAATTGTATCTTGGTGATTTATGCCTTCATAAAGCAAAACACATACAGTGTGCCGAACACAGACCAGATTTATAGCTCTGTTGGTTAGGGAAAATGAATGGCTACCTCCTAGAGTACATGTCAGGAACTATCTCTCTCCCTCCCTCCCTCCCTCCCTCCCTCCATCCATCCATCCATCCATCTCCCCCTTGAGTGTGTGTGTGTGTGTGTGTGTAAAATCCTTGACCATGTGGATTCCCTACCCCATCTATATTTATCTCACAGATGATCTTCAATGCTAATATGCAATGTGAGCCAAGAATAGAAAAGCATGCAAGAATAAGAATTCTGAGGAGCTAGTTAACTTTCACAAGAACTGAAAAAAGGCATCTGAACAGTCCAGAATTGTCTGCCTCCAACCTAACACCTTCAGGTCATGCCCCCTTCTCTTTCTACTGTCGGCTGAGAAATTTCACCTAAACACAGAAGCTATGAGGGAAAGGGGAAGCTGCATCTCTGCACTGCATCTCTCCACAGGCTGAGCTGACTCAGACCTCTCCAGTACCAACAGACTTTACAGATACGGCATCCTAAAGGTATCATGGGATAATGATCAAGCATGTGTGTGATAAATCTGAATCCCAACTTTGCTATGTATGGACAGTGAGTATCCATGTTCCTATCTGTGAATAAGAATTAACTATATTTCCTTCCAAAGGTTATCATTTGAATTAATGAGATAATGGATAATTCAGCTCCTAATAACCCCCAGCTTAGAATCTCCACGCTATCCTGTTGATAAGGGACTGAACCTAGTGACTTGCCTTTCATATATAAACAATGACAGAGGAGATGAGTGTCACTTGCTCTGATGAAAGCCAATATTCATGTTGAGAGCCCTGTGGACAGACTTAAAGGCCAAATAAATGACAGAGGCCTCTAGTCAACAACAAGAAACTGAGACCTTTGATGACCAGTCTAGGAAGAACATAATCAGGTGAATGAGCTTGGATATGTCTTTTTCCCACACTGAGCCTTAAGATGGTAGTCATGGAAATCTTGGTTTTAGCTTTGGGAGAACATCCATCCAGAGGATTCAGTCCACCAGGCCAAGATGCCTGTCTCAGAAACTGTGGATAATAAGTGTTTTTATTTTAAGCTGCTAAATTTGAGGTCCTATAACTACACAGCAATATACAGAAAAAATGGACTATGTGCTCATCCACCACATGACACTCTATAAGTAACAGCCACTGTAGTGGCTGATAATAGCTTTGTGCAAATAAAGATTATCCTGTAATAATTTAATCATTTTATTTCTATTTAAGCTTTCAGATAAAGATTTTAGGGCACATAGCACATTTTAGAGCATATAAAAACTTTGGTAGTTTACTAACTTATAAACAAGGTCTTATTGAGAATTGTCTCTATAGTCTCCTGTGTTTTAATACCCATCCCTGGTTGGTAGAACTGTTTGGGAAAGATTAGAAGGTGTGACCTTGTTGGAGGGGGTGTGTCACTGGGGGGCTGGCTTTGGGGTTTCAAAAGCTAGAACCACTCTCATGTTGCTCTCTCTGCCTCATGGTTGTGTCTTAGAGTTGAGCTCTCAGCTGCTGCTCCATACCATGCCTGAAGGCCTGCTTGCCTGCTGACATGCTCCCTGCTATGGTGGCCATGGACTCATCCTCTGAACCTATAAGCCCTAATAAACTTTTTCTTCTATAAGCTGACTTAGTCGTAGTGTCTTATCACACACACACAAAAAGCTATGACTAAGACAGTGTCCTAGGCTAAAATAATGAACATAATACTTTCCTCTTGAGCTGGAGGAGATTACTATAATGCCAAGTATACTAATCCTGAAGTACCCTGGGTAATCTATTCTTACTGTTGAGTTCAGACATTTCTACTGCAATTCACTATGGCAAAATTTTAGGTAGCTGCGAAAGAGTCAATCTTACAGAACCTACTTAATTAAAAGTCTGACCCTCAAACCCTCCAATATGCTTCCTTGAAGACTGGAAAAAGATATTGAAATCCAACGTGAGTATATCTTTGTTATCAAAATAATTTTTCATTTAAATTATATATTTTTTGTGTGTGAGTGCATGTGTACTATGTATCTGTTCATGCAAACTCCAGTGTATGTGTGGAAGTCAGAAGCCAACTTGGAGAAGCCATATCTCTCTTTCTACCAGATTCCTAGGTATCAAACTTGGGCTCTTAGGCACAAGAGCAAGCCATTTACTCACTGGCTCTCAAATGAAATTTACTCTGAAAATAATTTTTAAGAATATGTAGGGAAATGAACTTATATTAAAGGGTGTCCAGTTCATTGAGGTATTATTTACAAGCATGGATAAACAAATATAAGACCACCTAAATGTCCAGCTTTAAAAGGCTAACTGAATTATTGACTGCATGTCCAGCAAGCATAGCTTGCTGGTAGACTTGTTTTATAGAGATATTACAAAGCTGGGAAAATGATCAAAAAGCTGATATAAAAAGCTGAATAAAAACAAGTGCAATTCTAAGATCTAAACTAAGTTTAGAAGAAAAGGCATACAATCGTGTGTGTGTATTTATTTCTGATAGAGCTTGGTCTCACAGCCTTACGTGATTAGCTAACAACAGAGTGGACAAGTTTTTATGAAGAAATGAAACCAAGCACATATTTTGATTCCAAGAAGTACCAACCCTGAAGGAATTTGAATTTTAGCCAAGTGACTTCTTTATAGTTTTTCTTTTAATGGAGTGTTTTATTTAACCCTTTGACAGAAGAGACAGTACATTTGGTTTCCTTTCCCACAGGAAGGCACATGTCCCACCTGAAGACTAGAGGAGGTTTCAGTGTTCTGAGATGAAAAACGTGGATAGGCACACCTCTATTTATTTATGTTTCCCAATGAAGAAAGAAGGAAACAGAACTCTGGATCTCAGCAGGAAGATTGAAATTAGCAGTGGGAAATCATTTCCCAGTGGTAAAATCTTAAGGAAATAAAAATTGAAGGCAACTCATGATTTCCATCATTGATAATCTTGTAAAAAGCCTATGTGTCTGAATTATCAAACTTGCACATAATAGATAAGACATATAAACCCCAAAAATACTGTGCACTTCACTTTTTGCATATTTGGGCCATTTTCTTTCTCAAAGTTTAATGTTAAGTCAGAAGGTACAGATTATTTATTTTATTTTGTATGCATGTGTATATGATTGTGTGTGTGTGCACGTGTGCGTGCATGTGTGTGCACATGTGTGCATGTGTGTGCATGTGTGTGTGCACATGTGTGCACGTGTGTGTTGCGCCTGTGTGCACATGTGTGTGTTGCACCTGTGTGTGTGCGTGTGTGCGTGCGTGTGTGTGTATGTGTGCACGTGTGTATGTGTGTGCGTGTGTGTATGTGTGCGTGTGTGTGTGTGTGTGTGTGTGTGTGTGGTGTATGAGATGTACCATGGAGCATAGTTGAAGCATAGTGGAGATGAGAAGACAACATATAGGAGTTGGTTTTCTTCTTCCTTGAGAGCTTCATCAGACTTGGATCATCAATCAGGCTTGGTGCTAAGTACCTTCATTCACTGACCTGTGTCACTGTCCCAGAGGATACAGATTGATGCTAGGACCACAAAAGAAAAACCTAGGTAGAAATCAAAGTGTTACAAATGGATTAAATAATGTAATCCAAAAGCAAATGTAAGCGATTTAGTTTAACCACAGTTTGGGATTACCCATACCACTGCTCTATTAGTATAGGTAATTGAAAATTGACTCTGTAATCAATCCCCATTTCTTTTATTTAATTCAGGTGCACTTCTCAGCAGGGGCAGGAGAATGTATTCAGCGGCCTTATGAAAACCCATGTCACCTAAAGGACTTTTGGTTACAACTAAAAAAAATAAAGATTGTTGAAACACACAAATTATTCAAGGCACACAGCTATATTTCCCCCTTTGACACCAACGTACTTTCATTAAAATTTAAAAGACTTTTTATTGAATCAGTATGAAATCTGTGTTCATGTTGCTTCAGTCTTCTTGAGATCTTTAAAAAGACCAGGAAATAACAGTCTTCATCTTCCTCTAAGGTCCTGTCACCACAATCATGGCATGCTGGTGTTCAACAGTCATTTATCATCACAATATTGACTGTACATCTTCTCCATCTCATCACAGAACTTATCTTCCCATGGCAGATTTCAGTGGGGTAGCAGGTACTACCAGACACCAGAGCTAAGGGGGACACTTAGGAGCCATCCTGCCCTGCCAGTCCCTACTTCTGTGTATTACTGAGTAATCCACTGTGTCACCTGAGACTATCTCTTAAACATGCCTTCAAGCCATCCATCCCCTTTCCAGCAGACGTAACTATCACCTGATTAACATGTCCACATCTTCTCATCTGCCTGTTTCCACGGGTCCCTAAAGTGTTTCCCGTGTCTGTCTACTCCTATCCTATCTAGGCTTTGTATGACAGACAAACTGTAAGGAAATCTAAGGATAATGCTTCCTGGTTTATTGCTCCTCGCTGGAAGACCAGAGTGTGTTTCTTCTTAGAGAAACTGAATGTGGATTGGTTGATGCTCTGTCACATAAACAAACTGCTAAAACTCTTGACTCAATTCATTCCTTCAAGATGACAAGAAAGAAAAAGTCCATCAAAGGTGGGATCCCAGGACCATCACCAATAGCTTCTACAAATTTTCTGTAAATGCGGATGCTCATAAGAAACCCTCAGTGATCTGTTATAAGCCCTCCGGGTAATTTTGATACCCATAAAAATTTAAAAGCCACTATCCTAAACAAATTCATTTCAATAAACTTAATTTTCTCAGTCCCAACATGGGACAGAGAGAGAACCAACATAGTGAGTTTCCGTGGCTGCTGGCAAGTCACAGTAGCTCTCTAAAGCTCTGTGGTCGGCAGCATAGGGCTCCCCTTGTGCTGACTCTCAGGTGGTGTTGGTAGGCAGTGTAGAGTCTTGAGCGTATATCATACAGAGCTTGCTTAGTCTAACCCGCAGTGCTGGCAAACAGTCTGCGTGTGAAAAACCCCTAAGTTTATAAGCAATATAATCTGTCTTATTCATAACATAAATCTATCTTCACCATCTTGCCATCTACACAACACCTTTCAAGATCTTCCCCAGAAAAATACCATGAAAAGTGAAACTGGCTTTATCTCCCGGCTCCCTCCCTCGCTGTCACTTCAGGTGCCCCCGCTCTTTCTCGGGGTTCCATTGGCAATGATTTACTAACCACGCAAATCACTGGGTTACGGGGTTAAAATGACTAACGGACAGATTTGATGTTGTACACCCTTAGCGCAGTAACATAAAAGTAAAGAAATATTTGAGGTTAATTTAGATAACCTTATATGTGCCTATGATTTCAACTTACCTGTTTATGTAAAGTTATTTGTGTGAGGTTTTCGAAATGAACTATAGGCATCATATTAATGTAATACTGTTTTTCAAGCACCCAGATAGCCCAGTGTATGAATCAATGGCCTCTCACTTCATGATCAGAGAATAAACGCTAGCCCCCATGTTACACATCCTCCGACTTCCCAAGAATAACAGTGTGTTCAGCTCACTTTGGAGCCCTAGAAGTTTCTCTGGAGTCTGGGACTCACATTAATGAATGGCTCCTGGACCCTTTCACCATGCTGCAAGACCAGTGCTAAACCACTCCTGATTCCTGCCACCACCCACCCCCATCTCAGAGAGGAGATACGAACCAGCCATAAAGGCTTCCAAGACTTCTCAAGGAGTAACTGTGCCTGTCACCATGCCTGAAAATCCGTGTTCTACCCCTGTATCTGATTCCTACAAGTTGTCCTCTGCCCGCCACACATACCACATGACACTTGTTCGTGGACCACCACCACCCCACGCTGAAATTTAAATGTAATAAGAAAAGTAAAAGGTATAAGATCTTTAAAAGGTATGAGATTGGGAGGGAGGGGCATAAAATGGCAAATAAAGACATCTATGGAAATCTGAAATGCAAAACCTAACACCCATAAATCCGAAAAGCAGAGCGGGTAGGGCACTGGAGAAGACACAGATGAGTCTACTTCCTCCCGTCAGGGGATGCTTCAGCTCTAGCTTGACCCAGGGAGATGAAGGTTTTAGTTTGGATTCAACTCTAGGCAAGCTGTCCTGGGTGGGCGTGGCCTCGGAACCCACCTACGGTAAGTGGTCCTCATTCGAACCAGACTCCACAGTACAGTTCCAGGCGCCATGTCCACCAAGAAACCAGACAGCTGTAGGTTTTTGGATTTGAGTTTTTGTTTTGTTTTGTTTTGTTGTTAATTGTTTTAGGCACGGCCTCACTGTAGCCCAGGCTGCCCACAACAACTCCAGGAATCTTTCTGCTCTATTCTTCTAATTACTGGAACTATAAAGGTGAACTACCATACCCGGCTATCTGCCATCTTTTAGGCCAAATTGGCAAGCCTCTATGTGCCCTCTCTGTCACCATCACCTGTTCTTCAGTGTTCACGGCTATTGTATAAATTAAGAAAAATTCTCAGAAAGGTTTGCATGTTCCTCTAGATCTCTGATCTGGAGAGGAAAGGGGAACTGGGGTGCACTATAGAGGGAGGCAAACCAAAATGATATTTAAAACCTGTATTATGCCAGCATGGTCTTTAGAACTTGCTTGCTCAGTTTAGTAATGTCTATAAATTTAAAACCAGTTAGTGATTCTGAGTTAAGCTGTGCTTTAATCCCAGGTAAGGACTAAGATTTCAGCTGTGATGCATGTGACAGCAGGTTCCAGCCTACCCACTGCTCATTCTTTAAAGTTTCTCATCTGAGTTCTGTTTGTTCCCATCTGACAACTTGCAGGACTTGGGCCCTGCTTTGTGCTAACTGGAAGCAGGGACCCCCTCACTTCTCATTGCTATGATGATAATGTCGAATGACCCAAAAGTGAATAATCTCTCGTTTCTATAACCTACAAAAATAATATGGGGAAAAGTCACCTTTGTCTGAAGAAGAGGAGAGAATAAGGGTGTTCAGAACACACCGAGCCTTCTGAAGGCTAGGCAGAGCTCTTCTCCCCATCTACACTGTATCTTCCCCCTACATTTAAATGTAAACAGGCAAGCCTGGTGTCTCCAAGAAGGCTTTTCCTTTTAAAGCTCTCATTCTTATCTAAACAGATACAGGTTAGAGATTTCAAGGCAGAGCCCACATAAAACCCCATATTAGGGATGATACCAAACTTAAAGAATGTTGTAAAATGAGAATGGAAAAAATGTACAAAATGAATTCCTGCCCATGTACATGCTTTCAGTCAGGCTACTAGATAACCAAGCCCCTGTCTTTGTGTTAACACTGTAGATTAGGTCAAGTTTTTACCTCTCTGAGCTCTTTTCCTGTAAATGACGGGTTTTGATGTGAAACAAGAAACATGTCAAAGCGAGTTGAAAGATGTAGGCATTTTATGCCATGTCACAATGACAGGCCGGTGAATATTTGGGCCATTAGGGGCTTATTAGTGAATAAATGACCAGATGGTTCAGTGATGCACGGAGTCGGACAGAGCTGGATGCTCCTAATCAGTGCTGTCTGTACTTGATGTCAAATCACATGACACAGTAACCCATGGATACCAAGTAAGAGTTACCATTAGCAAGTCAATTTGATATCTGGGTGGTGTAAACAGACCACACTTCAGAACTGCCTCTGTTTTGAAGAAGAAAAGGAGTAGAGTCATAAAAGGCACACACACATACACACACACACACACACACACACACACACAACGCACATCCTAATTGTTGTTTGATAATTATACAAAACAGTTCCAACAGTTCCATCATGCCTCAACCCTTTTACCACTGAAAAAAGACCGATGCCTGGATGCACAGGAAGAGATTGTGAGAGACACAGAAATTAGGCTGAAAAAATGATAGACTCTTTTACTAAAAGCCATAGCAGAGCCTATCAAAGCCACAAGTTCAGGGCCACAGTCTCCAGGCATGCTGTGGTAGCAGGTGAAAGGCATAGCTTTGGCACAAACCATACACCACAAGCAGACACGTGCCGTTTACCCTTGCAGGCTCACATTTCTTTCTCCTCCGTGTCTCTGAGATGTTAAGTATGAACAGCAACCTTGGGGGTTTTCCAGACAAATGTAAGAAGTGCCTCTCTCTTTGCCTTTTATTTTTTTCTTGTTATTTTCTGTGTTTTCCAATCAACAAGAATTCCCTGCATCGTGAGCATCCCAAGATATTACCAAACAGAATAAGTTCTCTTAAAACCCAAGGAAGAACCTGGGTGGAGAGAACTCAGGTTGGGGCGGGTGTGAGCAGATCTACAGCAAACTCGGTGCCCGGTATTTCCTCTCAAAAGCTCCAACTAAAGCCATTTACCCTCAAGGGGGGTCTAATAAGTAACCTTATTATGAGAAAGCTTCTCCTCTATTAAAACATAATATCTATTGTTCATAGAAAATTTTTATTTTTTTGGTAGATTGTGAATTTGTGTCTTTACTTTTTAGCTATTATTAATTTTTTGATAAATCAAATGCTTATGTTTGAGCAAGATTTCTTGAGGCAGGATGAGCAAAGGAGGAATTTCTCAGAAAATTTAGTTGTATTAAGTAAGGCATTTCATATCATGTAACATTTAATGGCTACAAAAAGATTATATGTAACATATTTTTTAAAATATGTTATCTGTGACCTAATGTATAAACCAGACGGCTAGCAAAATAAAATGTTAATGCTCCCCGTTTTCATCGTTCTATGCCATACCCATGCAGAAGTAACTACATCCTAAATTCTTAATTTCTCCTTCTTTTACTTATTAAAAAATAATTTAATTTCCTATGACTATATTTATAAGCAAAATAAATCTTAATTTGCTTGTCTCGTTCCTTTATAAAAATGGTGTCGGAAACTGGAGAGCTGGCTCAGTGGGTAAGAGCATTGGCTGTTCTTGCAGAGGACCCAGGTCGAATCCCCAGCACCCAAATGGCAGCTCGCAGCTATCTGTAACTCCAGTCCCAAGGAATCTGACACCCTCTTCCAACCTCTGTGTGAGTCAGATATGCCTGTGATACACAGGCATGCATGCAACAAAATGTTCATACACAAAATAATTCTTAAAAGTGTAAATGGTATCTTGGGGCCAAGGAGACTGATCTGTTGAGGAGGTGCTTGCCAGATAAGTAAGTTTGAGGACCTATGTTTAGAGGCCCGGATCTCACATCAATGCCGAATTTCCATGGCTGCCTGTAACCTCAGCTCTGAAGGCAGAATGGATTCCTGGCATAAGCTAGCTAGCTGACCAGCCACATAGGCCTGCTCTGGGTCCAGGTGAGAAACTCTTACTCAAAGAATAAAGTGAAGATCAAGGGGATTCCCAACATCAGTCTCAGGCCTCCATGCACACGCATGTGAGCATGTGTACACAGCTACACATGCTACATCACATGCTAATATATATATATATATATATGCTAATGTATATATGCAGTTTATATTCTCCCAAAACATGCTTTTTCCCTCAGGAGTGAATTTAATTCCAATCATGCCAGGTAGATTTCAGCATACTTACCCTAACTTCCCCTTTTCTCTCAAACAAACAGTCTTTTCATCAGCTACCTCATTCTTTTGTACCCTGAGCTGCCAAACGCATTCATGTTTCATACACAGTTACAAACCAGCATTAAGAACACCTATGAGGCCCCAGCCCAGCCCCCATAAGCACGCCCTGTGGTCCCAGCCACTCCGCCATTGAAACAGGAGCATCAAGGCTAGTCTGGGTAATTCAGTGTCAAAAAAAAAAAAAAAAAAAACCCACACACATTAAAAAAAAGCTGAGAGAATAGCTTAGTGGTAGTGCTTGCCCAGCATGCATGGGGATGTGGTTTCTACCTACAGGACACAAAGCCCCTTTTGCTATTACCACAGCGACTTGATACCACCAGACAGTTTGGAAGGTTTTCCAAACATCTATACTGTAATCTGGGGAATAGCAGAAAAACGTATAGGTTGCCTAATTTTCTGTATATGTTCATTTGCATGACAATTTAATGTTTTATCTCTCCTAAAAGACTGTTTCTACTTCTAAGCACACTTGGATCCCTGGACATAATTCCCAGTACTGTTAGGTAAATGAAGCTATGATTGAGCTTTTAAAAGTAAATCAAGTGATAGGTTTTACTGAAATTATTTATCACTCAATGTTTCCTTCTAAAAATGCATTTTTTTCTGAAATACTTGAAGTCTGGTTTCAGATTTTTGAAATTTAGACTTTTTTCTCATTTTAAAAAAGTTATTGGTAATACTGCACATAGACTGGATTTTCTACAACAGGATCTGAGCAGTACCCAGTAATCTAGCATACTACAATCTCACCACAAGATGTCTGAGCCCATGAAGGATCTGTTCAAGGACCATAAATGATATGTGTGGCTTCAGAGCAGGTTCACTCTGAGAGTTATGGGAACACTGATGGTTTTCAGAGATTTCCAGATCATAGGTCTGTGGGTTAAAAATGCAGAACTATAGTTTTTCGAAGGGTAGAAATTTGAATCCATGGCTCATTGGCCCCTAATTTTTTTCCTTCGCACTGATGACTCTAACTGGCTTTCCTTGGTCTCAAGGAAAATCAGTACTGTTGAAAGAACTGGCTGTAGTAAAATAGGAATTGCCCCCACACACTGGGGTTATGGAAAACTGAAGCTACTATCACTCTGCCCACCAAGTAACACAAATCACTGTACTCAAATGGCTGAAACAGGGATTATAACTCAATAGACTTAAAAATATTTATTTGTAATTCACTTGGAATAAATTGCTAACCTTAAAAAATATTTTTCACTCACATTGAGGGTCTGGTCATCTATTTCTAAAAGGGGTTCTTCTCATATAGAAAATTAAGTTTTAAAGTTGGTTTTTGAAATTCATAACCAACAAAGCTCATAGCATCTTATGAAGATGGAGATGGGGAAAATTAGTTGTTTCCAGGGCCATGATTTTACAGATCTATCTAACATGAGCTTTGAACAAAGCTAGTAATGGTAAATCAGACAGGTACTCTATTCAAACGCCAGGGATGCTTCAGATTCAATGTGTCTGGTGGGCAAGGACTTCACACACACACACACACACACACACACACACACACACACACACACACACACACACACACAAGGAACTTCTATAGCCAGACCAATGCCTCTCTTTTCTCAATCTTCAGATGTAACATTTGCCTCAATAGCCATTGCTTACAACTGTGTCCTGTGCCTGTCATAACTGGCCCAGGGTCCCACGAAAACCACAGCTTAGACATTTGTAAGCTCAATGCTATGCTGTAGGAAGGCAGTCTGTTGTTCTCTGCCTAAGTTTACCCATCTGTAAGATGAGAATGATGGTCATCTTGTTGAGTTGTTGGAAAGATTACATTTTATTTAGTGTTTTCATTATGGGTTCTAGCCTTATAAATTAGTATTATTCCAAATCCACACATGTACCTCCTCAGATTTTACAAAATCTTATGTTAGAACTATATATTATGAATTATGCTCATAATGGTATTCTCTAGGACCTTTATTTTATTGATTACATTACTCATTGCTCAGGTTCAAAATAGCAGATCGATCCATATTACAGATTCTTTCATCTGAATAAGTTTTACTGCACAGTGAGCATCAGCTTCCTACAGCTTGCACATGCTCTAGGTCCCCAACTGGTCATTTGGGTCTGAGTTGTTTACAATCTTAAATATACTTTTCAGTGGAAATGATGTTTTAGAAGAAGTCAGTTATCAGGCAGATACACAAAAGGTAGGGAAGTGAGTATCCATGCCCTAAGCTGAAACCCCTGGGATTCACAAACTGGGACCCACTTGCTACTTTGCCAAAAGGGAACAATTAGTTTCTGTGTGTATTGAATGTACATATTCATATGTATGCAAATGTGTGTGGATGCACATGCACGTATATGTATATGCATGGGAAGGTCAGAGGACAGTGTTGGATATCTCTCTCTATTAGTCTCCACCTTAATTTTGGAGACCAAGCCTCTCACTGAATCTGTTGCTTACCAGTCAGCTAGCTAACCTCTTTTATCTACCTCCCCAACTCTGATACAGCCACAGGTCACTGTGAGCAGCTTCTTGTACAGGGCTGGGGATCTGAACTCGGTTCTTTATGGCTAGAGAGCAAACTCTTTACCAAGTGAGTCATTGTCCCAGGTCCGTGATCAATTATTTTTACATAGTTTCTGAGAATCGAACCCAAGTCTTCATGTTTCACCAGAACTTAATCAACAGGGGTATCAAGACAGTGATTTGAGGTCTCTGAGTCTTTATATGCTTTCCATCTAAGAGGAGAATGTAGTTGAAAGTCACAAAAGAAGCTGGTAGACCCCAGAATCTGGTACCAACTTAGATAGAAGGGAAGGAAATGAGCTAGAGAATAGACATTGCCTCTAACAAGATTATTAAATACATCTGGAACTTCTTGATATTTACTTTATACTGGTGTAGCCCTACTGATTATAAGGGATACTTCTTAAGACCAATTACTCTTGAGAGCCCTCAAGGATGGGGAAGAGCATGGGGTGTGTCTCACTCAAAGACTAGTAGAGGACTTGAGATAAAGGCTCAGAGAAGAGAAGCAGAAAGTTTAAATGGGGAATGTCTCTAGAACCAGGAAAGGAAAGTAGGCTATGTGAATCCACGTGGCCCGCTTCCACTCTCAGAAAGTACAAAACCCATCCCCTTCGTTAACCGCACAAAGATCAAAACACCTTAGCATCTGGTCATCTGAGAGCTACCACCGGCTCTCAAACCTGACTGCGCCATCCAATTATCTGGTAGGATTAAAAACAAAATTCCAGAACTGAAGTTGCACATCATACCATTGTCACTAGAAAATTAAGCCGTGCAATTGATTCCAAAGAGTAGCCAGTTGGAAATCTATTTTCAATATCAAACATTTGTAGGGTTCCTAAAATGAAAATGAAGTGGTTCAACCTCCACAGAACCCTGGAACATTCCAAACACAAAGTCTTATGCCCTGTTTCCTATTTATAATTAAATTCCTTCTTCCCCGAAGAGTCTGGTACAGAATTAGTAAATATATTGGACAAAGGTCATTATTCACATTATGATTTTATTAGGCAAGGTGGGAAGTTAAAAAAAAAACTTAACAATGGTATTCATTAAAATGAATGACAAAATATTTTAAACATTTTTATTTGCAGATTCAAAGGTCATCCTAAAGATCAATATCCCCTGGCATGTGGCAGGCACTGTGTAGAATGTTGAAGTAAACATTTACAGCCACAGATATTGCCCTCAGTAATCAGTGATGACAGCAAGACTTACCAGGGACCAGCCAGGGTATAAAATAAGTTCTTGGCTACTGATCACCAAAAAGCTACATTCATAAGGGCTAGGTAACTTGTTTGAAATGATCATGGTTTAAAGTCACAGATGTTGGTCCTATATGGATAATATTGCTCTGGGGGTGTGGCAATAGAATTATGTTTACTAATTAAAATACCCTACAGTTTTATCAGCTAGTCATCCCTTGGACCTGCCGGATATACTCAGGAGTGTCTGTAGAAAAGCAGACTGGGTGGCTCTCTGCCCGTGCACACAGCTACTTGCTTGCTCCATCCCCCGGATAATTGCCACTGTTACCTGCTGTTCATTCAGTTACTTGAAATTAGTCCACTGTTTACCTGAGCTTTTAGGAGACTATTGGTGGACAGGGTCCCGAGAGAAAGCTCTGCAATTAGTGTCCACACCAAGTCTCTTGCTTCCCACTCGCTTTAGGGGCTTAGGAACTAAGAGTCTCACCGTACTGTAAGTATGTCGTCTTTTTCTGCTTTGACAAGGTTAGTCTCTCTGGTGTCTTCTGGCAAAATCCCCAAGCTTCCTGGAACTTGTGTCATTAACCATGCAGTGGGGTCTGACTGCAGAAAATGCAGAGCATATTAAGCAAGAAAAACCAGCCTGGTCTTGGAAAACTCTGCATAGTAAACAAGTCACTCTAAATGATTCTGTTAGCAGAGCTGACATCCCATGGCTCTCCTCTGCTCTTTGCTGCAGAGGACTTGAACCATGTGGAGTCTGTTCTTCCACTCCCCTCTGCCCCCTGCACAAAGGGCACCTCTTACACCCTATGGGAAGCCCTGACGCTGCAGGGAGGTACTGATTTCTGCAAAGGTCTGCTCCTCCCTCCAAGAGCTGCAGATAGGAGGAGAAAATATGCAGAAGACAGGTAACAAGTGAAGCAAGCAGCTGTCAGGGAAGTCATATTTTTGCAGCCTCAAAGCTGCTTACGAGCCTTGGCTCATTTGGAGAACAATCTCACGGGCTAAGCACATCCAAACAATGCTACCAAGAAAATCAAGTCCAAAAGCAGAGTGTGTGTTGTGATTGGGAGCACCGGATTTAAACACTTGAGCACCCATGCCCCCCGGCTTTACACCAGCTGTAAACAGTTCTTAAAGGGATTTAACTGCTGATGGACGAGGCCCTAGGAACAAGTATTCAAAGATACTATGTGCAAGTCATGAAATAAGTCCTCCTTAAGTAACCGGAATGTAGGCCCTTGCCTGAGCCTCTCTTGCCTTTATCCTGTTTGGTCCCTTGTGAGAAAGAAATATGGGGAGCATTTTTAGGAGATCCTTGGCCCTCATTCTTGGGGGACAGTCCAGCCTGAGGCAAACAGTATACAGAGAAAGATCCAGACTCTGGACTTGCTGTTTCAGGAGCATCCCCGTGCCACCCTTGCCCTGTATGGCTTCATTCCTTGTACAATAGTTCTTGCAACATGGACCACAGTAACTGGTCCAGTGGCTGTCCCCAAAGCCCCAAGCTGCCCAGTGACACCACCATCTTCCTCTCATCCCTGTAGGTCACAGGAATGTAACTGTCTTCCCACATTTATATATCCCTGGGTTGTTTCTATTAGTTTCTTGATTCATCCAACACCTGTGGAACTATGGAACAAATTTTTTATTTTGATGTACTTAAAGTGTCTTTTGTTTTGGTGGCTAATATAGTAACTTGTTATTGTAACTTAATCATGATATTCATAGTGAATTTGCCTGTTAGCAAACACAAAAGAATTGTTGTGATGGAATAAAACATATTCCCCCACATAGCACCTCATGTTTGGGTCTTTAGAATAATAATTAAGCAAAAATGATATTATTAGGATGGCCTCTAATTTCATCCTAAAGGAAAAGAGAATAGCATACACACACACACACACACACACACACACACACACACACACACACACACACACGTGTGCACATGCACGCACATGCATGCACGCAGAAACATACACACACACATCACACACATGTACACACATACACAAATACACACATAGATGCACACACATACACACATGAAGACTACAGAAAAACCTACATGATGTTAACTAGCTTCAGGATACTGGGTGGAGACTTAGAGCAAACCAGTCATGCTGCTACCTTGACCTTGGATTTGGAGCCTTTACCCTCAGAAGAAATAAGTTTAAGTCACTAGATTTGAGGCTCACTGATAGAAGTCAACAATTAAAATTACTAAACTCTGAAAACTGGGATTAAATACTTAATTTTAAGCCTCAGTGGCTCTTTAGAAAAATCAGGCTACTTATGAGAATAAACTGAAGCAGCATATTATCATACTGACTACTGTGCTTGCTGTAGTTAAGATTGAGAATGATCCCCCACAGCCCATATTAAAGAATTGGTCTTTAGATTCATGCTGTGGGGCAATGGTAGAGCCCTTAAGAGATAAAACTTATTGGATAGAAGTTTGGTTTGCCCTTAAAGGAGGTACTGGAGCTCTTATGGATTCTTTCTCACCTTAACTCAGACTCCTTGAGCCTAAAGATCTCTGTCTCAGACTTTCCCTGGAACAAGTATTGCTTTGGAATAATGCTTTTGTACACAGTTACACTGTAAAGATTTGTTGCTCGTATTGGTTTGCTAATATGCTCATTGGTCAGTAGACAAGAAGTATAGGTCAGAGCAACCAAACTATGAGAATCCTGGGAGAGAAAGGAAAAGAGAAGACACCAGTCAGACACAGAGGAAGCAAGATGTCAACGCTGCAATGAAAAAAGGTACCAAGCCAGGTGCCTAAACATAAATAGAATCATGGGTTAATTTAATAGTAAGAAGTAGTCAGTAATATTCCTGAACTGCTGGCCCATCATTTACTATAATATTAAGCCTCTGAGTAGTTATTTTATAAGTGTCTGTGTGACCACAAATGGGATAGTGGGAGACTAGGCAGCACCAAGAAACTATCGATTACAAATGGCACCCAACATGGGACACAAACATCCACATAAGGGAATATAGTCAAGCAAGTATTCTTGATAGCAGCATTTTCTTGGGTGGGCTTTTTGCTAACAACAAACAGAGCTATGACTCCTTTAAAAGAGGCTTTCTGACTCAGAAATAGTGGCTAAAACCTTACAGCTCTTTTAAGAGGCCCTGCTGCCAAACACTTAAATGAGATTTATGAGCAGTAAGTGGTGGTTCTCTACTTGGTGGCAGTGTGAACCCTAAAATTCCCCAGAGTTGGGATGGTAAATGTGGCTCCTGCAAGTACCTCTGCCATGAAGCTAAGCTCTTATAAACCAAAGTAATGGGGAGAGCAAGCCATCATAGCCTAGGCTTTAATCCTAGCCACAAGGCTCTACTCCTAGTCATGCCCTTAACAGATTAAAGACTCCTGTGGTCAGGAAAAGATAGAAATATACAGTAAAGATATATTCAAATAGAAAAAAAACTCTAAGTAGTTTACAGTGTGTTTAAAAATATATATAGTCTTGGGAGATAAAAATAATAAATAAAGTTTTTTAAAAAAAATAAAAAGTCACATAAAGATGGAGAATATACAGAGTCTGGATACTGTATGTTATGTTTGAATTATTTTGACTGTTGAGGAAGAAACAAGAGCTGATAAGAGACATTGGATTATAAATGCTGCTGGATTAATTCAACTTATATATTTTGTAAATACTTTGACTTCAAAATTTAAGTCAAAAGATATGTTACTTTGGGGGAGAGGTTTTCTTTTTATTTCCACAAAAAAAAGAGAGAGGCTGTGGGTTCATTCCAGGTTTAATAAGGCTTAATCAAGGAATATTCCATGAGAAATCTCTTATGGGAACAAATAGCCCAGATGATTCAATGTTTCAGAGCACCTCTATTACAATTTCATCTGAGTTCTGCATCTAGAATAGCTTCAAGGCTGCTGACTGAGATGATACAGCCTCATGGATTACTCCAGTCAGGACTTGCCCATAGTCCTAAATTTTATTTGGGTCCCCAGAAGATTTCCAGTGACTCCAAACAACAGGAACTAGTCTAGAGAACTATGCCCACAATTTTAAAAAAAAAGTGGGATATGGATATTTGTCTTTGTTTAGTGTTGTTACAAGTTTTTATAGATAATGGTCAAGAAAATGGCTAAACAACAGAGACTTGAGTCGGGGTTCTTGTTTTGAAAAGAAAAAACTGTGAGATATTGCTCTTTTAAACTGATTTGTTGCTTATAATGGTTTAATATGATGCTGATTGGTCAGTAGACGGGCAGGAAATATAGGTCAGGGCAACCAAACTAGGAGAATTCTGGGAAGAGAAAAGGCAGAGAGGAGACACCAGTCAGACATGAAGGAAGAAGGATGTGAATGCTGCAGGGAGAAAAGGTACCAAGCCATGTGCCTAAACATGAAGAGAATCATGGGATAATTTATGCATAAGAGCTAGTCAGTAATGTGCCTGAACTACTGGCTCAGAACATACTATAAGATTAAGTCTCCAAGTAATTATTTATAAGCAGCTGTGGGATGGCAAGTGGGAGAGAGTCATCCAGACCATGAGGGCTAGGCAGAACCAAAAAACTGCTGACTACAAAATATATCCAGTGACCTGAGGCCAAGATTTATAATACAATATGAAAAATAGACTTTCTTTCTTGACAGTTAATCACAGACTGGTGAGAAGGTTTGGCTGTACAAGCTTGAGATTCTTGGCATTGAGTCCCAGAATGCTCTCCTAAATTGTCTTCTAACTGCAGCATGAGCTGTGGATTATTATTTTATGCTATGTGAATATATGTTCTGTGATTGGCTTAATAAAGAAGCTGACTGGCCAATAGCTGTACAGTATAAGGTTATACAGGACAGCCAGACTAGGAGAATGCTGAGAGAAAGGAGGGAGGAGTCTGGTGTTGCCAGCCAAGCAAGACATGAATATGCCATGCTTTAAAAGATACCACCACATGGCAGGGCATAAATAAGGAATATTGGTTAATTTAAATATAAGAATTATGTAATAACAAGCCTGAGCTATTGGCCAAGCATTTATAATTAATATGAGCTTTAGTGTGCTTATTTAACAGTGTCTTCGGGACAGGAAAACTCCACCTACACATGAGCGTCATGGAATGTCTATACACATGCATATGTGCACATTCTAAGTACATGTACACAGAAAGAGGATAAATTAAAATATAAATAAATAATATTACTATGGTGATTTATAACATGAACAAAAATCTGACTTACATTGTCAATAAATATAGAATATTGCTGTGTATATTAATCTGTAATCATGTTGACTGGAATCTACTTCTCTGTGTATGAGGAAAGGCTTTAGATTTGGATGGTCGGATAATGTCTCTGTTCAAATTTTAGCCTCTTTTGTTTCCTTCCTTCCTCTTGAGGTTTAGTCCCTTTGTCACTTGACACTTGGTTTTCAACAACTAAATTACTTATACAAGCTTTTTTAACTCTGTTACTAGGGTTTAACTTTTAAACCACAGATATAACTCAACTACAAGTTCAATCATCATTTCTGTGGCTATTGCTGTTTCCATTGAGTTATTTGTTACTTTTACGTAAATCTATCCAAAGGAGGAATTACATTGTGACTTTTCTGAAATGCCCAAAACCTTCTAGGCCAGTTTTGAACCAGCCACAAAAAGGTTTCACCCTGACTGCTGCATGGAACCTTTCCCAGGACCCAAATGTAGCTCTTACAGAAAGGTGGCCCATACATAGTGACACCATAGAAACATAGACATCACCCTTCCTGGAACAATCTCAGCTGAGCTTAACTGAACCACCTGGGAAGCTGCTGATGGGTGTGGGCAACTTCAGCCTCCTTTTCTGCCACTTTCAAATCCAGACTCTTGCCCTTATGTAGAGGTTTTACCTACTTACTTTGCATCCAGTATGGTGGAGAGAGAGAGAGAGAGAGAGAGAGAGAGAGAGAGAGAGAGAGAGAGAGAGAGAGAGAGAGAGAGAGAGAGAGAGAGAGAGAGAGAGAGAGAGAGAGAGAGAGAGAGAGAAGAAGAAGGAGGAGGAGGAGGAGGAAGAAAAAACTTAACTGCTAACATTGTCTTATAGGGATTTAATAAGCACTTAGCCTTCAGCAAAAGGAATAAATCTTAGCAGAGTAACTTGCAGTATTATATGTAAAGGGGGTATTTGGGGCGCCATTAAATAGTAATACCACCTTTTAATCCAGTGGTGAGGGAAAGTTGAAATCAAAGAGGGTGCTTGATTTTCCTTAGCTGAGTTTGGGGAATATAAGAAAGAAAGTGGGTGATTTTTTTATAAAGATGTCCAAACTCTTCTATTTCCATTGATAAACGGAATCTTGAATCTTACATAGATACACAATACTTATTGTGAAAAGATAGTGTTACCAAATGACTTCTAGATAAATAATCTTGCCTGGTAAATGTACTGGTAAAGAAAAAGACAAAAGGGGGGCAGAATAAAATAAAGAGAAGCCTAAAGGATTTTGATCTACTTTATATTTTAAAAGCATAAATTTACCATCATATGATTTTTTCAAACCTGGTAATGGTTTGTGACCATATGGAAATAATTCTCTCTGTGGAATGTGAAACATAGAATAAATGTCAAGTGTGGACTCACAATCACCGAGCTCATGGCTGCACCAGAATGTAATGGTTTTCTCTGATAGTCAGGTCTGCTTGAAGGGTCAGAGGTCTCTGCTAACTCTCCAGCCTTCTGTAAATGTCTTGAATACTGTTTGGAAAGAAAGGCCTTGTGATTTCCTTCACCTCTCTAATCTTTAATGGTGTTGAACAGAATTCATTCTACCCCTGCAGAATGAGTCTTCAATGGCCAGAGTCACTCATAGAAAGCCCAAGCTTCTCACAATTCTCTATTTGATATTAGACTATATTAACAATTCTAGCAAGATTATTTTCTGAGTAATACTTTAAAACAATGCAATTCCTATTGCATAAACTTGATAGGAAAATTTTGCAAAAAAGAAGAAAGAGAAGAAGAAAAGAATATAAAAAGACTTGTCAGTTCTGGAGGCGAATCACATTTCCAAAGAGATGGTTTTGTTTAAATGTGTGTTTCAGATATGCATATTGTCATTAATATTTGAGCTCTCAATGGGCTAGTGTTTTGTCTCACCTTTTGTTTTTAAAGGAGAATCTCTTACATAGTCTGAATGGTAGTCTTCTATGTTGCAGAAGCGCAAATAAAGAGCCATCCTTCAGCTCTGGTTGTCATTCCCTCTAAAGTCCTTTTTAAAAAAAATCTATTAAGAATGCAGTTTATTACCAACAATGAAAAAACTATAAAAAGACAATAAAATCCAAAGAGAATATTACATTTGAGATAGTAGCACATTTGCTTAGATTAGAGACAAAATACTCGAAGAAAAAATGTCCAATGTTCTTTTCAGTCACCATGAGCCGTAGAATGTCCACAATTCTACAAAAACACTGGTGGTCATTTTATTCATAGGCATAGCCAGTCATTAAAAGTCCATATGGGTCTTGAGGTAGTTAATGAATCATTCAGTAAATTATAATCAATTCAATTATCATCAAGTTATCACAAATCAGATACCAATAAAAATATAAACCGTAGATGCACCAGAGACCAAGAGATGACACTGAGCTTCTAACCCACGCCAAATACTGATCCAGCTTTTTTATTTCTCATGTTCATTCAAATCCCCTAATGGTCCTCAAGATCTATACGTCTGTTCTCAGTTCAAAAATAAGCATATTGAAGCTTAGAAAATACAAATACATCAATGTCTGGGACTGGCCTCCTGCCCCTCTAGTCTTATCTGCCACCTCTGATCTGAAACTAAGTTTAAATACTGTCTGTACATTAACCTGACTTCTAGAAAAATTATTTTCTTACTGCTAAGCATCTGAAGATCTTCCATGGGCTATCTCAATTCCAGCCTCACCTCCAGTTCAGTTTTGGATGGCATTGTGGTAGTTTGTTAGGGGAATATTCTTAACCAAAGAACAGTGTGGCTTTCTGGTTTATCTACGTTGCTTGATAAGAGACATATTTTTAATACAAAAATCTAACTATATCAATATGTGTAAAGTACATATAAATATTTGTTGTAAAAATAAAAGCTTTACCTCAAAATTCTAATTGTGAATTAGTTCTCTAAACATGGTGACAGTCATCATTCTTCATGATAGACAAGACATATTCAGATTGGGGCAAATTTGGATCAGGCTTTAAAATGAGCAGTGTTGAATTCTCAAACCTCTGCAAGAAACCATAGTATCTGAGTAATATTTGAATGTCACAGTTCTCCTTAATGTAGGAAAGATTAAAGATAAATATGGAAGCAAAAGATCTGTTCTCCTAGCTCCAAGAACTGTCTCTCGGAACCAAGGGAAGGATGCAGTATTCAAAATGCATTTGTAGAGGAGAGAACCACAGCTCCAGGGAAGAGGAAATGACAGGTTACTTCCTTCTTATGGAAGTATAGACTTCCTTTTCTTTCTGGTCTTTTACCCCAAGTCATAGATGGAATTATTAAAAATTAGTCCACACAATTACTTACTAGCTGTACTAACAAAAGAGCTTTAATTTATGCAAAAAACTAAACCTAATATTTTATTCTAGTTCTATGTTACACAAATCTCCAGGTGAAGCACTGAATGAATGGGGTTTGTATCTGCCTCTTATGGTTTACTTTTACGGCAGGGCAATCTGTATAAAGCTTTGCTTTTTCTTTTCGAGATGAGATTGTATCACTTGTTTTAGACTTGCAATAATCTGCACTTGAGATTAAAATTAAACTGTTTATTCTCAAGAAAAGTGAAAATTCCATGGATCTAACTTCATATACGGCTTTGAAATGGTTTTGTTAGTTAGTTTGTTTTTATGGACTGGTGAGATGGTTCAGTAGATAGAGGTGCTTGCTGCCTCTTCTAACCTGATGATTTAAACTAAACCTCCAGGACCCACATGGAGGAAGAGAACAGACTCCTGAACGTCATCCTCTAACTTCAACATGTGTGCCTGAAAAACAATACATTTAAAAAGTGTAATTGAAAGTATTTTAATATGTTCTACAAACACACTCTCATACCTATCATTGACCTTTTCATTGACTTTACATCACAGATATCTTTGTATGAAAATACAATAAAAAACAGATTCTAATTCCAGATAAAGCACAGATTTTATTTACTCTTTATATAGTTGCTGATAATTTCTTATTGACAGGCCCATGTTTTACAGCACTGTTGGCTATTGCAAACGTTTAGTGGTTAGTTTAGCAGATTTGATGAAAAGACTTTCTGAATGATAAGAAGCATCCATTCTGAAAACTGTAATTCTAGACCCCAATAAACTGCTGAGCAAAATTTAAGGTGTGTTTTGTCTTCCTGGTCCATCAATTTTATTCAATAACAAGTTATTAAAATATTAACACTTTTTGAAGATTAAAAACTCAGATTATGGTGGAGAAATACAAAGTGTGTGCACCATGAACTTTATGACAGAATTAAAGGTCTGAAAGATGTTTCTCCATTGGAGCCAGCTGACTTGCTTCCGCTGCTAGATTTATTTCTGTGGAAATTTTTGAGAACTACTTGCTTAGGAGCTTCGGAGTCTTGAATGCCTGGGAGGATTTCAGACAAACTGGGGACTAATTATAATGGCTGAACTCAGTTCTTAAAATAGAAGTCAGCCAAGAGCTCTCAAGATGGATTCCCAAAGTTAATTTAAGGACACAAGGAGAGGACAGGGGAATGAAGAAAGCCTGCCTCTGCCTCAGAGCAGCTGGAGCCAGTGCAGAGTAAAACTCACCTGTAACAGCTCAGATGGCAGCCCTCGCCTATGTCACCATCTAGGCAAGATGGGGTTGTCATTCCTATGGACCTTTGTGGTTTTTTGAAAGTATGCCTTGCTTTTGTGAGGTTAATGGATTTCCCAGTGTGACCTTGTAACAAGAAAGTTCAAATTCAACCGCAGCCTAATCCTTTGTCAGATTTTGCTTGAACCAAAAACTTGAATGCAATAGTGGATGTACATGTGAAAAGACAGGTTAATAATTCTAGCAGGTGGAAGGGACGACTTGAGCCTTCTGACTCTCATTCCGTGTCACTTTGGATGTCCAGACCATCTGCGCAGTGCTGTAGGGCTTCTCAGATGCTTGGCCACCTTACCTTCTGCAGAAGCCTAAAAGTGGGGTTGGTTTCTAAGAGGATGCTTTTGTTCCCCATGATAAGCCTACCACGCCAGATGAATCTTGTTTAAAAAGGAATTATTTTTCCTGTCAGGATACTTTACAGAAAACAGCTCTTGCAGTCTGAAGGATTTGAAAAGTGAGTTCTAAGACCCTAGAAAGAGCATGGAAAATAATTTGCTACCTAAAAACAAAAGAATTGGTCAGCTGATCTCCAGCTCCTATTTCTTCAAAATATTCTTTGGTGCTTCACGGCATTTGGTCTATGTTCCTTTATTTTCAACTGTGTTCATTTAGAAATCAGCACTTGAGGCCAGGTAAATGGATTTGAGGGAGATGAACACACCATCCATCATATTTTGTGGATCTACACAGCTGAACAAAATAATATTCAGAATAATTATACTGTCTAGTATGTGCTTAGAATGTGTGTCATACATTATCATATGCTAATTGTACATAATTAATGTTAACTATTCATGGGCACATGATCAATTAATGAGTTGTAAAGTGAAACCTACATCCTAAGACAAGAAAAAGAAGTTCCCATACAGACAAAACATAACAGACCCTTTATTCTCAAAGGCACATTAAAAAGATTATAAATGAATTGACCGTGTTGATATCAAAATGTGTACAGTAAATAACATGTGTAAAAATGCAATTGTTCTAGATCTCCTGGGGGAAACAGCAGTAATTCTTCCTAGTGTGAGAGGCATGGCAAAAAATGCCATTGAAAAAGCTCAATCAATACATTATCTTCAGAACAAACAAGGGAGCCGAAGATGAAAGCAAGGGGTAGATATTATAGATGAGGGATTCTGTTGTCATAACTGTGTGGAAGCCCGGCAGGATGTGCCTCCAATTCATAAAATAAATGGTCAACTTATTATTCAGGCTTAGCTCAAATTTTGGTGAGCATGGCAAAATTCATCCCTGCAAAAATATGAACTCAAACGAAAAAGGCTTGTTTTTGTTTAAGAGGAAGAACTGAATAGAAGGAGTTAAGATCCTCATCCTCATTTTCATTAGCCCTCAGCTAGGGAGGACGGGATACGTTTCCATCTCTTTTCCCCTTGGAGCTACTGAAGCGAAGCTCGAATAAGTATCTTGCTTAATGTGAATGCACAGTTCAGTGTAAGGACTGCTAAGAGATTCCCTAAACTACAGCTCACTGTTAGTCCAAAATTCCTCCCAGCTTGCTTTCCTCAGACCCCCAATTTGAAATAAACTGTACACTCCTTCACACTTCATCTATATGCTCAGCTGTATGTTTCTAGTTTTCCATTTTTAAGAAGAGCCTTAGATGACTTTGACCCTGGTGCAGTGGTCCTTAGTACTTGTGGCCCTGGTAATTCTGACACTTGTTCCAGAACAAAGCTATTGTTTCTCATCGGCTTCAAAACCAGGTGTGGTCATTTGAAAGGGCTGAGTCTTAAACAATAGCATGCACATGGCCATACACCAAAGCAAGAAGATGAAGCCTCCCCAGCCAGGAAGCCTGTGTGGTGACAAAGGATGACCCTTTCTGGGACCTCCACTGAGTTCTGAGGTAGGTGGTAATAAACTCCACTGGAGAGGGGGATTAGGTCATTGAAGTTTGGGGACTTCTTGTCACTGCAACATAATGTAATTAAACCTGAACAACATATACAAAATAAAATTTTAGCTTCAGCCACTTTATGTTGAAGGCACCCACCAGTTGACCTCAAGTTTTGTACATTCACTAAGAGTTTATTTGCAGGTGACTATGATAAGCCAGTAACCATGACAGTTTCTAGTTTATAAAGATGCTCTACGTAGGGAGATATTCATGTACTGCTATTATTACAACAGCATAGCATGACAATTATTATAGCTGAACTAAAATAAAAGATCTACTAAGAAGAATAAAGGTCATATGTTCTCTTCTTGAGTGGAATAGAACCCCATGTGCAGAATGGCCAACATTTACAAGGACACAAACATGCTAGAAAGTAAAACCTGTTCCTAAACAGCAGCTCATGTGGTTTCTAAAGCCCCTGTGTGTCCCACACCCCACACTTCTGTACCAATATTGTCCCTTGCCTAAACTATAAAAGGGTTGATAAAGAGAGGCACTATATATTCTTAGACATGCACCTAGTCAACGAATGAGTCAATACATACGAGCATGGGGTAACTCCTGGGACTCAAAGGTGCTATTACCACTCTTTAACCAGAGCACACTTTCTAGACATAAAAACTTTTGTTCAATCATAATTATCTTATGACTACAATTTAAATTCCATTCCATTTCCTATGCAAAACTACCCAAACTAAACATTAAAATATACCTCAGTTTTGTAACCTTTCTTGGAAGTTTCTCATTCTCAACTTATAAATACATATGTATCCCCTAATAAGGGACTTTAATTTATTATTATTATTATTATTATCATCATCATTATCACTATTATTATTACTATTATTATTATTATATATGTATGTTGTTTTGCCTTTAGTTCATCTGTGCACTATGTGAGTGCTATGCCCTCTGAGGCCAGAAGGGGGTGTTGGATATTCCAGAACTGGAATTACAACATTGTGAGGCTCTAGGTGGGTTCTGGAGGGTGAGTGATGGTGGGTACTATCAATACAACCCAGATTCTCTGGAAAAGCATCCAGTGCTCCTAAGCTCCAAGTCATTACTCTAGCTGTCCTTAGTAAGGAACTAAAAGTTGGGAAGATTTGGGACAGTGCCATCCTTCAGCTACTGAAGGATACATGTTCTTCCCTTCACAAAGTCTTCCTTAACACAAGTTATACTTCCTTTCTGGTCCTTCAGAACGTTGTTTGTAACTTCGCCTCTCATGGCACTCTGCCTTTCACTACAAATGAGTACTCTTTCTGTTTCTTTAACTGCCACAGGTCTGTGCTGAGTGGTTCTGAATGCCTTGCTTCTGTTTCTGTTCACCGGGCCTCCTTCCATCATATCTGGCAGAATCGATAAGAAACACAAGCTGCACTGAATTGAGGCTATGAATAAGACACCCAGTAGTTACAAAGATGAGGGAAAAGAGGAGGAGACTGGAAAGATAGGAAGTCTCCTCAATACATCCAACTTCAGTGCAACTGGATGCAAATTCTGCATAAATAAATGACCAAAAAAAAAAAGATGAAGGAATCTAAAGCAAAATACAATGGCGCCCACTATGGCTTTATGAGTCCAAAATCTTTGTCTGAACCTTTGACTGGACATGTTTTAGAATCTGGATTTATTTAGTATGAGTATGGGAGATGGTGATGTGATGAATGAACTTAGGCAATTCCCACCCAGGATGCCTGTCCACAATCAACACACCGGCATTTCTATGAGAAACCCTGAATCTTCAAACTCCTAGAAACCATAAAGACACAGTAGCCTGATGTGGGCCTCGGTTAGATTTTGTTGCTAAAAAGATTCCCAAAGACTAGAAGTTGCAGAGTTTAAGAATTGTGAATGTGCCTGTGTCACCAGTAACTGTTTATCTAAAGAAGGGTTGCTGGGGGATTCGAACTTTTTCCAGCCCTTCTTTACCAAATTCAAATCTCATCTTTCTTCATTGGAAGTCCAAACTGTCTTCCAAGGTCTGGGATTTCTGCTGTGGTTCTCACACCCAACTCACGCTTCAAATGTTCGCTCCCAAAACGTGCCACTAATCTTAGCATCATACCTGTCTAAAATTGGGTCCTTATTAGATACAAAAAAGAATCTGCTTTTGGATTTTGTTTTTTATTAGAGGGTTATCCTAACACTCCTTAAGGATAAAGGCTAACAATGTAGATCCATAGATTGCTTGCCTACAGTATGCAAGAACTTAAGTTCCATCCCCAACACAGGAGAAAAAGGCAGGCCCTCACTAGCAAAATACTAATGGAAAGACTGTATCCAAATAAGAATGGACAGTATGTATGTGACGTCTTCTTGAGGCAAACACAGGTCAAGCCCTTAAGGATACAGGCGGAAAAGGTTCTATAAAGACAGATGTTTTTAAAACTAGTCCAAAATGTCTTCTGGGGCACCAGAAACATTCAAAAAGGGCTTTAGAGGCATGCTCTGTGATTGTGTCGCTGGCTGATGGCACACAGATGCACACACACACATTGCATTTGTTTGTCCTAAACATGGAGTTAGAAAAAGGAGAATGTGAGTGTGACAGATGAGGTGCTCTCCACCAGCTTATTTCAGTGTCACACCATCCCGACAATATGCTCCTGTTTACCACAGCCGTGGTAACCACTGCTGGCATTGAGCAGCTCCAAGAACATAAGAAAGGGAGAGATTTTCGAAAACCAGCTCATGCACATTTTGATTTCTCTTAGGTCTAATTCTTTTAGGTCTGACGTTTGAGGAGCTAGGCTAATTAGCAGGACGTTTTATGAGAGTCCTAATCCGTGAAACACAGCTTCCCAGAGCTCCCAAGGGAATGAATATGGGTGGCCAGGGTTTTGAAACAAATGTAGCAGTCACAGGCAGTTCTTTGAGGAGTTCTTTGTAGGAGTCTAGGGATGTGGTTAAATTAGTATGGGGTGAAGAAGTGAACCACCTTTCGAGTAACATTTCTGAATATACAATCTGTTGGGGGAGATATCATAACTCTCCTCCATCCACAGAAGACACGTTCCAAGACCTCACATGGATGGCTGAAACTAGATCCCACTGAACCCTACATTTAATACCTTTTCCATTTAAAATAATCACCTATGCACTATTGACATCACTTTGCAATGTGAAATACAACACAGAGCTGACACTAAATGCCCTTTATTCTTCCCAATTTTACAAATAGAAGACTCTGTCTTTCTTTCTCTCTTTCTTTCTTTCTTTCTTTCTTTCTTTCTTTCTTTCTTTCTTTCTTTCTTTCTTTCTTTCTTTATTTTTACCACAGACCTAGCACACTTAGGGCATGATTTTGTTTTTCCGACTAAAGTCAAGAGCCTTTGCCTTTTTACTTAAAGGAAATGCTCATGCCTTTTCCTTGGTATATTTCTGTAGGGGTATTGTGTTGTTTCATGGTAAATAATTGTCCCACCCACTGGTTTAATAAAAAGAGATGATTGGCCAAAGGCAGGCAGGAAGTGTAGGCAGGGCTAGCAGACTAAGAAAAACTCTGAGAAGAGAATGCCAGACAGAGCACCAGGGAGAAGCCGAAAGAAGCAGAGGACAACTATGCTGCTCTAAAGAAAGGTACCGAGCCGCATGGCTGAACAAGAGACATGGGTTAGATGAAAGGTAGAGAGCTAGCAAGCTATATGCCTGGGCCTAAGGCTGATCAGCCTAAAACTACTGGAAGCATCTGTGTGTTTCTGCGGGACTGTGGTACTACGGGTCTATGGGCCTAGACCTTGAGGGTAGGCTGGAAAGTCCGGGCCAGAAACCTACTACATATTTCAATTGCCAGCATATCTACCCTTGTACTTCAAGGACATAAAAAAGTAAAATGGGATACTTAAAACAAGTACCATGATATGCTGTGGTCATCTGATAACATACATGTTAATAAATAATGGGCAGGTAGCACGTCTAGTATGGATACAAAGGGGTGCTTCAGATTGTGAGCAGGGTGGAACAGGATGATGTGAGAGTTCATCACACTACTCAGAATGGCACACAACTCAAACGATCACTTATTCATTTCTAGAAATCCCCATTTAATGTTTTCTGACCATGATTGTCTAGAGATAGCAATTGTTCCATCTAAAGAGCTCTAAGCTCCTTGAGGGTGAAGAAGCTGTATCTTAGCAGAAGTTCATCAAACACTTGCTACCTTACCTAGATTTCAACTGAATTTTTCTTTAAGGTTTATTTAATTTTTAAATTACGTTTCTGTGTGGTGGGGTGGAGGTGAGTATGAGTGCATGTGAAGAACAGGAGAGGGTGTTGGACTACAAGGAGCTGGAGTGAACTGGTGGTTGTGAACCACTTGGTTTGGGTGTTAGAATCTAACCTGGGGTCCTCTGCAAGAGCTGCATCCACTCTCTAGCCCCTCCACTAACTTTTGAAATAGAAAATTGAGTGAAGTCTTTTGGGATGAGAAGAGATTTAATTTAGGTCTTAAAATAAATAGTTAAAAGTGAAATAAATCTTTAATATATATAGACATACACACATGAACATAATTAAAATAAACATTTTTAAAGGTGAGTGGAGACTAGAAAGATGGTGCAGCAGTTAAGAGACTGTAATGCTCTTCCAGAGGACTGGAGTTTGATTCCCAGCATCCACAAGGAACACACTCATCACCACCTCCAGCTCCAAAGGAGTAAACACCTCTGGCCTCTTAAGGTATCCACACTCACTTCTACATCCATCCTCCACATACATAATTAAAAATAAATGGATTTCTTGAAAAGGGAAGAAAAGAAGATGTGAAGGGTTTGGCAGCAACATACACCAAGCAAGCAAAGTGTCCCACCTCCTAGTCAACTGTCTAATTCGGGGACTCCCAGGAATTCAGTCTGGCTGATGATCCAGCAGACAAGAGCACAGATACAGATGTGTATTGCCAAGAAATGTAAACCTGTCCCCACAGCTATCAAATGGAAGAAGGCCTGCAGACTGCCTTGTGATATACCTGGGTCCTGGGCTGAGCAAGAAATTCAAAGGCTGCCATGCTTCTCCATAATCTCATGCCAAAAGTAAACAAGTCATAAATGTAAATAAATTATAGGCCATCCTGAGTGGTAAAATCTGTATCATGTGTTCTAACTCACATGGGATATAATCATTTTCTTATCTACCATATCTACACTGTATATGCTACCTGCCCGCTAGTCACTTTCTAGCCATCTACGTTATTAAGTCGGCCTCATCGCCTCATCAGCATAGCAGTGTTTTTCTTTAACGTTTGTTTTATTTAATAATCACCCAGAATGCAAAAGAGAGTCTGAATATTCCTGTCCTCATAGGGGATGAGCCTGAGCTACTCTGCAGGAAAACTTTTAGAGTAGATTTCTAACTAAGAACTATAAAGGAAGACAGGTCGTTTTCTCTTCTTTGAAAAGAGGGGCCTTGGTTGCCAAGTTCAAATCAGATAAAATGAGGAGGGGTGAAGAATAAAGCATGGGCTGGTACTGATGGGTACTAACAAGTGCAGCCTCCGTGCTGTCCCCACCTTTTAACCCTCCCTCCACTGGAGTGGGCGTGGCCTCAAACCCAGAGCTTGCTCTAGAGATTGTGCTTGAGCTTTACAGGTTTCGTTAGCTGAGGAGTTAGGCATCCTCTCTCAGATGTCTCCAGGGTCAGCAGGGTATAGGACTCAGTCCCAGACTCCCCTGGGCTCCGGGAGGTTAAGAGTCTGCCCACAGATACAGTTGTGAGGGAATCACAGGTGTCGGGAGTGGATTTAATGGGGTGTCTTGGTTCCTATGTTGGGAGCCGATGCAACTTTGTAGTTGTGGGACATGTTTTCAGGAGTCATAAAGGGAAGGAAGCAAATAGAGAAACTTCCTGGAACCGGCAGTAGGGTCTGGGCCCTGGAGGTGAAAGCATGTGCTGTCAGAGTGTAAAATGTTGCTAACCCAGCAGGGCCTGAGGTTTCGGAAGGCTGTGCTGTTTATTTGCTGCTTTTAACAAGTCTTCTTCCAAAGAGGAGGGCGTATTAACACTCTCTGATACTTCTGTGTGTAACTACACCCTGTCTTCACTGGGGGCTCAAGCCTTCCTTGAAAAACTCCTCTGCTTGAGGCTGGTTTCCTTTAGTCTAAGCTGTCTGAGCCTTTCCTCTATGTGTGTGAGGAGAACCCCATTCCCGCCTTTCCCTAACCCTTCCGCTGTCACGTGGTATAGACTTACCATTGTGGCAGAGGGGGACACTCCATATAGACACCCCTGTACCCCTGGACCTTTGAGCCCACCAGGCTCATCTTGTTACAGCTGTTTGTCGTTTTATCCATTCCTGCTGTTTTCACACAGAATTTTATCTTACCTTTTAAAATGTCTTTAACTTAATTTTTTTCTTGACTTTTAAAATGCCACAATTTTTAAATCTGAAAAAATTTAAGTGGGGATTTGAACTCCTTTCTCCGAGATCATTATTCCAGAGACAGTTAAATTTGTGCATGCCTCAGCCATCTGGATTTACTCATGCTCTTTTGTATCCCAAATCAGTCCTTCTTTCATGCTGAGACTGATACTCAGAGGAGCAATGAGAGGGTGGACATTTCTCTGAGGACTGTACCTCTAACCATTTCACATGAAAGGATGGCAGGTAATAGTAAGTCATGAGAACTTCTTAGCTAACAAGTTTTATCATGTCTCAGAGCTGTTCCCAAGTTGAGGTAGCAGCATATATGTCACCTGTCTTGTAGTTCAGGGGTTTATTGTTGTTATGTCTGTAGCCACAATTTTAAGGAGAGCTACAATCAAATCTGGTCTTTATTAATTTTGAAGAAATCCATAGCTTTTGTTTTCTGTGGAAACAAAAACAAAAATTTCTCCCCCAACACAACATATTTCCTGACTTCCATTATGAAGTCAAGATATTCTTTAGATGTGTAGGTTGATTTAATTTAGGAGTTGCCATATCCATGTCTCCCAGAAGCTGTTGGTTTTTGTACATTAGCATTTATAAGATTTAAGGTCAACAAAGCATCATACAGGATCAGACACTCTGCATATTTCTCATCTTTATTCAGCCTTTCCCTTTTATATTACTTTACCCTCTATTTAAAGACTTTATTATTTTTAAACTAATTATTTTCACGTGGCTGTCTACACCAATTTTCTTTCCTTCCTTTAGCATCTAAGCACATTTCAACACACTGTAACTTATTCAGAGGTTTTCTTGGTCTAGACCTGACTTTTTGAGCATCTACAGCCTTCTCTGACCATATGAGCCAAGCCTTAAACTGCTGAGTGGTAGCTAGACCCTCCACCAGGTGGGAGGGGAGGAGCAGGGAGAAGAGGGGTGGGAAGAGGAGGGGAGAAGGGAAGGGGTGGGGAAGAGGAGGGGAAAGGAGGAGAGGAGGGGCAGAGAGGGGCAGGGAGGGGAGGGGAGGAAAGGAGATTAAAAGTGTCTCAGTATGCCACAAGCTTACTTGGAACTTTTTTTTCCCCACTTTCTCAGAACCTATGTGGATTGCATGATGCACTGTGGGTATCATATATAGCAAACTTTCTTGCCAGACTATCTTTAAATCACCAGCCAGACCCAGAGTCTTATTAATTATGAAAGCTTGGCCTTAGCTTGGGCTTTTTCCAACTACCTCTTATAATTTAATTAACCCATTTTTTTTTTGATCTATGTTCTGCCACGTGGTTCAATTACCTCTCCTTAGCCATGTGGCTCAATTACCTCTCCTTAGTACAGCACATTCAACTTGCTCTGAATATAAAACTCAGTGAAATCAAGCTCCTAGATTTCTCATCCCAATTTCTCTCTTCCTGGAAGTCCCGCCTATTCTCTCCTTCCTAGTTATTGGCCATTTAGCCCTGTATTAAGCCAATCAGAAGGCATCTTAGACAGAGCCACATATTTTCAATGTAAATAAGTAATCTGTAAAATCCACTAGTTCCGAAGAAAGTATCTTCAGATATCTGCTTTCCTACTGCCATGAAGGGGTAAAATAAGCTTCCTCGGCTGCCATAGTTTCCAAATCCAGTCTCACAGAACTCTCTGCTCACTGTAGAACAGCTGTCCCCTGCCCAGAACTCTACTCTAGGATCAGCTTGGGTGTCTTTGAATTCTCACTCTGACAAAGCTCTTCTGGCACTGGGTGCCCCTCTCTGGAAAGCAGCCCATGCTGACTCCTCCTCCAGAGGCAGATTCAGGAGTGAGAGCACAAGAACCATGCAAACTCATAACTTGCTAACACGAGAGCACCTGAGAATATGAACACTCCAGAAAAATGCAAAGACAAAAATAAAGAAATGTACACATGACCTTATTCTCTAAGAGCATGCATTCCCAACACTGGAGAAGCTAGGCCTAAGATCATAGTGAGCTTCTGTCACCAGTATACATAGAACAGGAGTTTCAATCCTCACAGACAAGACCTGCCTCATCTTAGGGTCTCACATCATGGAGAACAATAATGTCCAATTCACCATGGACACTGTTGGAAAGAGATGTGTTTGGTGAGCTGGGTGTAAAGTTTACTCCCCAGGAGTCCTGCAATGCCCTCTTGCCTTTCCTCTTGTACCTTCAGCAGTCTTAGGATATTTCTTGTCCTTAGGATTAGGTCACCCCTTCTAGATGTTTGTCCCTCCAGGCTTTTCACTTGCAGAATATGCATAGATCCAGGCTCCAAAGACAGAAGCCTCTTGACATTAGGAAGAACAACAGAATAATGCTGTTTTTTTTGTTTTTGTTTTTTTTTTTAACATTCCTTCCAGGTAAATAAGGTGGTCCATTTTTCTCCCAGACTACATAGCCTCTGGAATGTTCTGGGTATATATGTATCACCCTTACTCTTACAATGTTGCTGTGGGAGAAGTACCCTAAATATGATAAACATATTTGGGCTAAATTTCAAATTAAAGATCTTCTAATTCTTAATTTTGAAATGATGCAAGCAATTTATTGAGCTAGTGTGGGAAAGAGGACAGGAGTAAAAAGACTTCCAAAGAACCTCAGTCACAGAGCTGACATCTGATCCTATAATGTTGCCTTGTTTATATAATTCACCATGTGGTGCATTCCACAGAATATGCCGACTTTTTTTCACCTGCTTAAAAAAAAAAAAAAAAAAAAAAAAAAAAAAAAAAAAAAAAAAAAAGGTGATGCTAATTGGATCATGCAAATAGCTGCTGCTGCTGATGCATTTGAAAAATGATTATCCCAAAGCAGTGTCTTATTGCCCAGAAAATCCCAGCTTTCCTTACATACTATGGTTGCTGCCAAACTGCAAAGTCAGAGGTAGAATCTGAGGCTAACAGCACTTGCTGGGGCAATATGAGAGATGGGGTCACTAGTAGAGCCTGTATCCAAGGCAATGAACTATTCCATTTGCACCTAGAAATAAAGCCCCTTCTTGTGGGTGTGGATTTCTCCATCAATCAACTCAGAGCCAGGAACAGATAAACACTTGCCACATGCAAAATGTAACAGAGGGAGCCACAGAACAACAGAAGGAAAATTGGGCCCTCCCTATTAAGGTTCATACATCCCAGTGAAAGAGTGAGTTCCAGAAGTTGCAAAGCTCCACAGAGAAACCCTGTCTTGGAAAAACAAACAAACAGAGAATCAAGAGACTGACCGGAGTAATAATGCAGTATATTCAAGCACAATAATGAAGAGGAATAATAAAAAACATTAGACAATGTAGCAGGTCTTCCACATGTTGGCTGTTTATTCAGTACATTAGTGTATTTTAGGAACACAAAGGATGTAGAGGTTATTCTTCAGGAGGTTGGTGAAGGAAGGAAGAAGAGTTCCATAGAGAGTTGATGTAAGAAGCCTGCGAGCTGACATCAGGAGCCTGCGAGCCTAGGTAAGAAGCTTTGAAAACTAGCAAATAATCTCACCAAGGGCACAGAAGGAGCCGGAGCCTTGTGTCCACCTGGAATGCTGGAGGCAGAACACAAGTAACACAGCGTGTTGGAATGTTATTTGGCCATAGAGTGTCTTAAATTCAAACATGAAGGCATTGGATATTTTACTAAAACAAATGCATGATGATCAAGAGCTCATCATCTCCAAAAGGCTGCATTTAATAAAAACCCAGCACCTATAAAACTAGCCACAGGCAGGCACTGAGAATAATCTAAAACAAAAAGGGAAAAAATGTGTGAAATGTCTTATTTATCTTTCAGGGGTGTGTTTCCAGAAGCATGGATTCAAGGTTAAAACAGGCCCCCGTTACAATCGGATAACATGGAGACCAATTTTGTCCCTAGGGAGTAAAGAATATGTTTTCCCCTTTTGTCTTCTACTTAAATTCCCCTTCCTTCTTGTGAAACTGTTAATATGTGGAAGTGGAGGGCTTAGCCCACCTCCAGACCTTTAAAATGCAGTTAATTACAAGATAGTCCAATTTAAACTTTACAACATGCTTGATACCAGAATGTATGGCGGCCTGTTATAGTTAATCAGCAGAAGAGAGGCAGGCCTGCTGCCAGGGCTCCCCAGGGAGAGAACCAGCTGGGGCTGAGGATGGGGGTTCCTCACCCTCATGTCTCCCACTCTGGGAGGAGAGATCACTGAGTTCTTTGGCAATCTGCAGGAGGACTCTGCACTGACAGCTCAGCACCACAGCAATTGTAGGAAACTAATCTGCGATGCACGGGCAGGTGAGAAGTATGTCCTGAAAGGGCACTCCAGGTTTTATGTTAGACTCACTTACCTCTTTTAACCCTTTCAATTCCACATCTGAGAGCAATAGGTCCCTCCCAGGGACAAGTAGGCCCAGACTCCTGCAGTGGGAAGTGACTTCACTTTTAAGAAGCAACAATGACTTATTCATCTCAATGCTCACTCTACACGACATTCTGATGTCACAAAGGACTGTGTCATGCACACAGCCTTTCCGATTTCACAACTCTCAATTATGTCCCATCAAGAACACAGTTCTCTCCCCTTACTAGGCTCTGTGCTTTGGGACAGCAACCGTGCTATAAATAATGTCTTTTTATATTATTATTATTATATATTATAATATATTACTATTTATTATAGCTACAAAATCTATATCTTTTAACTTATTCAATATCTTTATAAACAAGTGGGTCATGGGGTCCTATCTAAAAAATCTTTTTGTTTTATTTTGGTTTGGTTTTTTTCAAGACAGGGTTTCTATATGTAGTTGCCCTGGCTGTCCTGGAACTCATTTTGTAGACCAGGCTGACCTCAAACTCAAAGATCTGCCTGCCTCTGTCTCCCAAGTGCTGGGATTAAAAGCATGGGCCACCACCACCCAGCCCAAGAATCTTACCTAAGTGAAACTGCTACGTTATTTCTCCTATACCTGCCTATGTTCTTGAGAAATGTCCTAATTCAGGGGAAAAGGGAGATTTTAATTGCCTAGAGATTAATTTAGCCCCTGAGGATTTCAGGACACAAGACCCTTCATAATAGATGGTTGTTTAAGAAAACCTCTGAGTAAGAGCAGGGTCCACAGATTGGTAAACATGTCTGTGTCAGAGAGTACTGCGTGAAGTCATATAATGAGGTATTGTAAAGGATTTATTAATGGGACTTTTCTGTGGTTCTCTGAGTTTATGATTAGACAATGCCCTCCTAGCTATGGGACAAGTGGCCTGGAACAGAGAAACATATGAAAAAAAAAGAAAATGAGATGTTCAATACCTAGCACTCAACAGGACTTTGTAACAAGATAGCAGTGGTGTGAACCAGGCTATTACCTTGAGAGAGGGTTTTCCACATCTCTTTATTTCTGCCTTTGACAGGAGTAGAACCAAACCTGGGGAATGCAGGTCACTGAATTTGCCCTTGAACAAGGAAAAGATGCTTTCTGCTGTGGCAGCCAGACCTGAGCTAGGACTTCACTGGAAGGAAGGCATAAGACTAAGGGAGAAACTGCCTCTTGCCTGTAGGCTTGAATAAAAAGGAGGCAGGAAGAAGCAGGAAGTATGGAAGTGGGGTTGGTAAGAGAGGTAGGTGCCCCAAACTCGGGGGGATCCCATAAAAGCCCTCTCAACCTCCTGGCACCAACCTGCGCTGTCACACCAAGGAAGACACAGCAGCTTAGCAGAGCTGGCTAGCAAGAAAGAGCCTAAGTTCAGCTCCCACCATCCCATCCCCACACCCCTACGCCCCCGCACCGACTTTGTGAAAACACGAAGAAGGTACATAGACGTCAGCCTGTGCGAGCAGCTTTCTGGAGAGTCTACAGAAAGTCCTCTCAGCAGGAACTTGTGCCACTGTAGCTCTCGGGCTTGTATAAAAGGAAGGTCTAGTTAAATCTGAGTTCCATGTAAATAAAAATATCACAGTGAAATAATTAGTCGTTGTTTCTCTGAAATTTGGATTTAAGTAGGTGTCCTGTACTTTCATTTGACCTGAGAGCCACTACCAGACTTTGGGCACCCTGGAGGAGAGCTACTTCAAACAGGCAGGATTTCATCAGGATGGAAACATGGCCAGACCATAATAAGCACCATAACCACAGACCTCAGCTACCAATGCTGGCAAGATGTCTATTGACCAAGCAAAGGTGAGTGAGTCGTGAGCGGAGAAGGGCTGAGCCAGTAAAAGACTGAAGGACGACACCTCTTGGCTCTGAGTGCCTATCTCTGTAATTGGCTTGAGACCATCTGTATTGCACACACCTAGAAGCCATCCCAGGAGAAAAAGTAGGCACGTGGAGGCTTGTACAATTTCCTTCAGTCCATCTGTGCTGCTATTGCCAAAAGTGCCCGAGCCTATGTAATTTATAAACAAACAAGTTTGTTTTGGAGAAAATTTGAGCTCAAAATTCAAGACCAAGGTACTGGTTGGTGCAGGGTTTCTAACTGTGCCTTGGTCAGGACAAGACAGAACAACACTGTCCTGATGTGGTTAAAGGGGAGAAAAATAATAGGGTTTACAGGATCCCTCCAACTGGTTGCTGACTTCACTCCTGAGCGTGCTATGCTCATGGCTTCATCATATAAAAACCCTGACTCGTATGCTATCACACTGGGGGTTACCTTTCTACATGGGAGGGCACGTACATCCAAATCAGAACACAGAGAAAAAGAAACCTATTTGCAACTTATTGTATCTCACTAAACTTTAAATTGGAGTGACCTAATAATAATAATCCCCCTGATGCTCTAAGCAGGTGTTTTGTAGGAAAAGAAATCACCTGTGGGGCCAACTTTCCAAAGTATGTTTTCTTTGATCACCTGAGTTTTAGTATAAGCAAAGCCATAATTCTTCTTCATGCCCATCTGCAATGGCTTTGTGAGACAGAGAGAATTCTCGAGATTACCAACAAAAATGTTGGCTGTACCCATGCTGATGAGATCACACCTTCTCCTCCTCCTCCTCCTCCTCCTCCTCCTCCTCCTCCTCCTCCTCCTCCTCCTCCTCCTAACTGTGTCCCTTGAGGCCTTAGACCTTTGGTTCCAACCCTGTGGTTTCTCCAGGCAGTGCTTCCTCCCCAGCAACCCCAACAGCCTTCTGTAAACATGAACAATATGGCTGCAAAAACCCTGTATTGGTATTCGATCCAGGAACAAGCCACTGCAAAGGTCCTCCATGGCTTCCCAGTGTTGTGGGCACTGGGAGGTCCTTCAGCATGCCACACACAGCCACCCAAGAATGAGCAGCCTGCTATCATGTGCCTTGGAGAGGGTCCAAGTGTGAGAGATTGTGTTGTTTCATTGTAAATAATTATCCCACCCACTGGTTTAATAAAAAGCGCTGACTGGCCAAAGGCGGGCAGGAAGTGTGGGTGGGGCTACAGACTAAGAAAAACTCTGAGAACAGGAAGCACAGGGCAGAATGAGAGAGAGAGAGAGAAGCCAGAAGAAGCAGAGGACAACTATGCTGCTCTAAAGAAAGGTACTGAGCCACATGGCTGAACAGGAAGAATCATGGGTTAGATTAAGGGTAGAGAGTTAGCAAGTTATATGCCTGAGCCTGAGGCTGATCAGCCTAACACTATCGTATGCATCTGTGTGTCTCTGTGGGTCTGTGGGTCTGTGGGTCTGCCGGCCTAAACCTTAAGAATAGGCCCGAAAGTCCCGGCCAGAAACTCCCTCATACTACATCCAAGTCTCTATTTCTTCTGCTAAATAATGAGGACCCAATTAGCATGCTCAGGAACACATTAACATAAGACTGTGAGAAGGGCCATATATGTGTGTGTGTGTTTGTGTGTGTGTGTGTGTGTGTGTGTGTGTATTTAGAAACATTTGGAATATTGTAAACTTCTCTGGAGGTTTTAAGTCTTCCCCTCAGGTAACAGTTCAAACACAGGCAACTTGTCTAAGCTTTGACCTGACATAGGAATCCTTGGCACAACCTCAGGTCAGCTGATCATTCAGGCTCAAATCAACTACTCCAGCAATAGAGATTCCACTACCAAAGGAGGCTGTTGCCATCCCATCCCGTAATGACTGTCAGTGGTGATACTGTTAAGACAACGCTGGAAATGAGTATATTCTGGGATAAGCCCAAGAGTTATTATTATTGGGGCTAGAGAGCTCTCAGTGGTTAAGAGCATTTGCTGTTCTTCCAGAGGGCCTCAGCCCCATTCCTAGGTTCCGTGCCTGGCAGCTCACAACTGCCTGTAATTCTAGCTCACATGCAACATGCAAACACAGAGAAACATGTGCACACATACAAATAAAAACATACCCTGTAGGAAAAGGGGAGCAGCCAAAGAAACCCATCCTGGCTCTAAAAGCAGAGCCAGGGAAAGAAACCCACCCTGGATCAGAGACCTGAGCCAATGAAAAAAACACTTTATCCCTGAACCCAGAACCAAAAAGAAATGTGCCCTGACTCTGAAACCAGCATCAAAGAGACACACTTTGGCTCTAGAATCAGAGTTGGTGGGAAAAAAAAAATGTGCTGTGGCCCTGAAATTAGAGCCCAAAAGCCCAAAAGAGCCAGTGAAAGAAACATCTTGACCCTGAAACCAGAAACAAATCAGGAATTGAAAATCTGAGTAATCCCAACCCTGGAAGTCTCCTCCCTGGAAACTTCCACCCCCAAGAAGCCCTTTATATAAACCCTGTGCCTGCTACCCTCTCCCACCCTGGACGCTTTCCTCCCGGTAAATCTCTTGAATGAGGTTTGGGTGATGACCTTCTACTTCTGCAAGAGGGAAGCAAAGCTGTAATACTTTGGCTGAGGCAGCCTTCCTCTACCAGAGCAGAATTGTTACACTCCAGGAACCAGAGCAGGACTGTAACCACTGTGCTAGGGAAGCCCTTCCCTGACGAGCAGAGAGCTGTTAACAGTGGGAAGGCCTTTCCCTGGGAACCAATGCTTAACATGACCTGTGGTATTTATTCATTGACTGCCTGAATACTTTTCTACAGAGCTGCAGTGCTCGGTCTCCCTGGGCTCTCAACTGTCAGGATCTTTTTCCATTTGAGCTGCACAAACACCTATACAGCCTTCTTTAAAAATAATAATAATAATAATAAAAGTTTTGATCACTACAATTTATATTTTCCAGCATTTTATGCAAACCATGATTTTTAAAGATTCAAATATGCAGTGATTCTCACACTGAGAAAACTCATTGAAAAATGAATGAAAAAACCCAGCGTTTTGGTGGGTGAGAAGAGGTTGGTGACAGGTGGATTGGTTCATTGTGGAGTACGGGAAGTGAGGGTACACTGATCATTCTCCCTAATTTCCTACCTCACTGCCTGTGGATGTTAAACCCTTCCCACACTTTCTAAAAACTTATGCACTCAATTTCTGAAAACCCCCCAGGTACCTGTGGTCACTCTTGGTCTATCAGTTTCATGTCTTGCCCTGTGGGATTTTCCTCTATAGCCCAGGCTGGCCTCAGCCCCCCCCCCCCCCCCCGGAGTGAGCCATCAATCCAGCTTACCATCATTGCTTTCATCCTCCTGTCCCGCTGGCCCAGGAAAACCCCACACACCTCCTTCTCCTTACTTTCAGATTGAATTTCTCAACAACTAACTTCTAAACTGTGGAAAGAGTGGTTCAGACAACCAAAGCTTAGCGTTAGACGTTCATAGAAACCCTCAGGGCGTGCTGCCACTGAAAATCCAATGACCATAGTCCTGCACGGGCCCAGCATCCTATGACAGACTTGTGTCTCTCATCTTTCTGCCTTCCTCTGCATGGGCTTCCTTTTTATTTCAGAAACAGACCAATGGGGCTGTTTGTGTTGCTGAGTTCTGTCAACCCGAGTCCTCAAATTGGGGAAAGTGTATTCTCGAGTGTGTGTGTGTGTGTGTGTGTGTGTGTGTGTGTGTGTGTGTGTGTGTGTGGTGTAGTGTGTGTGTGATAATACTAAGTTTGAGGCACAGCTGCATAGAAATAAACCAAAGCTTTCCTGGAAGAGCCACACAGAGAAGCCCTAGTCTAATATTCAAGATATCTTCCCTCAAGGATCTCCGTGCCCCTCTCTCACTGTGCTGCAGGTCCATCCTATAAGAGCTAGAGATGGTGGTAGCAGCATCTTCCCTGGGAAAGTGCTTGCTGGTTGCAGAACAAGCCAGACTCTAGGATTAATAGTCTACATGTTCATGCACATGAGCCCTCCACAGCAGATGCAGTAGCCACCAGCAGAGTTCAAAGTGGGCTGGAGGAAGGCCGGATCGGTCCTCTTCTGGACTTTCTGTCTAGATGTTTATCCTTCTCTCGTGGAGCATAGCAGAGGGAGGGGGGGCACAGAGAGATTGGAAGGCACAAGATATCAAATCAAATCCTGGCGGGCTGCCTTCTGCCAGTTCTCATCTATGCCCTCGGTCTGTGTATGTCCTCAGGTGTTTGCGTTTTTCCCCGAACAACAGGCTCATTAAGGAACAAGTGGAGAAGTTACTTAATGGGTTCGTAGTCACCGGCTCTCACCAGACAACAGCCATCCAGGCTGCAGATGAGTGGGAATCACTGATGAAGCTCTAAATTGATACATTCACTGAAGCGTGAGCTATCAATACTGACCTTGTTTGCAGTTTCCCAAGCTGGCAAAGGGGCATTCTCTGAAAGCTTTGAGTAACAATCTGCACATGTAAGCTGATTTTTAAAATGTATTTAATTTAACCAAATAGCTCCATTAAATTGTTTCTGGGTTTCAAAGGATTAAGCGTATATTAGAAGGGCGGTTTTTAACTTTTACTTATCTAGGCTTTTAAAAATGCATGTTTTTTTCTGAGACCTTCCACCTGCATCGTTCCAGCATGCAAACATAGCTTAGGCTCAAGAAGGTAATAACAACCAACATTAATTTACTGCTTGCCGGCTACCAGGTCCTCAGATAGGCACTTTAACAGCCATCATTTTGATAAATCCCCTCCATGACCTTGGGAGGGACAGTGGAGAGAATAAAGGGTAAAAGCAGTAAAGTGAATTCTCCAACATCTCAGACTTAATTAAGAAATAAGATTCAATTCCAAGGTCTGAACTCTTAGCTGCTACCCAATGTTGGCACCAAGGTAGTTGCACATGTATATGAACCCATGAATTCCTCTCAATTAAGAATATATTAGAAGAAATAAAAGTCGACCTGAGAATTATTCTTCTGGTTGCCTATTAGAAGATGTCCTTCTATTTCTCAATTTTATTTAGATATTACGATTCGCCATTGGCCCTACCTCTTCATGTTTGCCTGCTTCAAGTGGCCACTTTACTATTCCAAAGTCAGATTCAGAAAGCTTCAGTTGCTTAGCTACCAGCATCATACAGACCCTTGTTCACGGTGAGCAGAACGTTTAGTTTACTGGGAGAAGCAGAGATCATGGTGTAGGAAATGGATGAGAATTCCTTTGGATAGCCCCCTCCCTTACTTTCCAATTGAACATTAAAGTCCAAAGCCCTGCCTGATGTCAAAATTCTGGCTACTGGGTTAGAGGCATCTCATCATGCTCATACAACAAGCTTTTCCAGTATTTACACCCTCTCTGTGACCCCATTTGTGTGTGTGTGCCTGTCTGTCTGTCTGCTTGTCTATTCACGTGTGTATGTGTGTTTGTGTAGATGTCAGAGGTCAACATTAAGCATCTGCCTCTTTATTTTTACTTTGCACCTTCAATATTTTAAATTTTATTTTAGGCAGTATCTCTTGCTAAGCTGGGGCTAATTGATTAGACTGATTAGCCGGGAAGTCCCTGGGATCTGCTTGCCTGTATCTACCCCTATCCCCACGCTAGGGTTACTGCTGCATGCCATGCCAGGCATTTTCAAGAGCGCCGTGGATCCAAACTCAGGTCCTCATGCTTGTGATGAAAGCACTTACCTGGATGGGGCACCCTTACTCCCTCTGGTGCTTGATTTTTATAGTCACTAAGTGGGAATATCTGTCTGCTGATGTTAAGCCTCAAGTCTCAGTGTAATTGCACTGCCAGATTTACCTTTAAGAGATTAAATAATTTCATATTTTAAAAGGCTTTAGGGATTGAGGAAACAGTTCTCATAAATTTCTCAACCCAACCATTACTCACTTCCTAACTCACTGATACTATGACATTACCACGCACCAAGTACTCTCCATAACAGAAACCATGAAAATAAGAAGGAAATAATTATTGTCTGTCTTCATATGGGAAAACGTAATATTTTGCTTTTAATATAAGGGCTTCAAGGGAGGGATCTGTAATGTTCTGTGGAGATACAGAGAAGATACAGACTCAAAGGCAGGAAAGACACAGGGCCTCTCTCTGTCCTAAAGGCTGCTGGCGTTTGAAGGAAAGTGAGAAGCCCTGGCTTACTGCTCTAAGGGAAGCACCCCTTCCCCCATCAGTAAATGCTGACAGGATTCCTGTGGCTGACCCTCACCAAGGACCATCAGTGTGCAATGTGCTTTCCGAGATGCATTTTATGCAAAGACTTACATAGTCCTCAAAAATCATTTTACGGATAAAGTGAAACCCAGGAAGAAAAGCTGGCCTAAGGTCCCACCAGGAGCAGCTGGGAGAACTTGGTTAGAGGCCTGGTTCCTGCATCCGTGAACTAACCACGGCCAAGGTACCCCAGCATACATGCGAAACCAGTGCAAGTGACAAACCAGACAAAAGGCCTCTTTATCTGAGCCACTCTGAAGCTAACTTGTGTTTCTTGAGTTGGCTGTCGAAACTTCTACAACAAACCAGAACGAATTATTCTTGATTCTAGATGAGAGGGTTGATGGTCTTTTTAATGACAATACTAATATCTTTCACATCATAGACTCATTGGGTTGTGGCCATAGTTTTCTGGCCCTTGGTTTAGAGCCCAGAGCATAGAATGTCCTTTGAAGGAGAGACTGCAGCAACTGGGCCCAGGGCCATGCACCCACTGGGTACTGCATAAAAGCTAACTAACCCTACAGGGTGCCTTGTGGGTATGTGGGAAAGGGAAAGAATACAACCAGGGATAGGAAGACCAACCCCAAGTCCCAGATCATTATTTACTAACAGTAACTCTAAGACAGTCATTAATCTCCAAAGGAGCTTTGGTGCCCTGTACATTTGTCATTACCCATGACAGGCCAGTATCCTTATAGTAGGTACATTTATTTATATTGTGTTTACAAGCTTGGAACTTTCATTAATCCTAAGGACACTCCTATGAGGTAGGTACTAACACGTACCCATTCAGCAGATGAGTTTTAAAGAAGCTACGTAGCATGGTTACAGGGCTGATAAGTGGCCAGAACAAATTCATTCTGGCTTCAAACATGGATCTTAACCTCTAAGCCTGCTGTGTCCAACCTGTGACTCCCAAGCTAGCACACAATCATAGACTTATTTAAAATATTATAAGAAACTTCTTACCTTAATTGAGGAGTTCTTCGGCACAGACTTTGTAGATAATAACACCTTGTTGCAAGGTTGCAACATGCCCACTAGGCAGGAAAGGAATGCATACACACAAGACTCTTGATACTTTTGAATCCGGCTGAGGACATTAGCAATGGAGCCCTGAGAAATAAAAGCAAAAATGGAAACTATCCCATCATTACCATTTGGTGTTTATCAGGTATTCACTTATATGTCAGGTCAAGCATTATACTGTCTTATCTAATTTAATCCTTCTGACAAGGATTTTTAGAGGCAAATAATGCTAACCCCCTTTACAGATAAGAAAACTGAGGTTAAAGGTGATCAAATTGCTTATACAGGGTTCCAGAAAGCTAAGCAGTCCAGGTGGGGTTTGAGTACAAGCCATCTCGTCTCAGAGCTCAAACACTACCTTTGGTGCTGATGACTATACTTGTATATGTGTACTGTTTATACTGTGTGTAGCTGTGTATAACACTATGCACAACAGTATTCTAGATTAAATATGGCTTCGACAGCTGGCCCGAGAATGTAAATTCTACTCAAAATTCTGCTTCCACCAGAAAATCCATTTGCATGTGAAACGAGTTCACAAGTCCGTTTTGGAAACAAGCATTGGTGAGTTGCACACATGTATATTCCGGCATGTGCTGTTATTTGTTTAATAATATTCATCTCTATCTTCCATGTAGGTGAATATTAGGAACCTTGGTGACAAACTTACACCTCTTCCCTCTCTGAAATTTCTTCTCTACTTACCACTGTGCCCACAGAGGCCAGCTGGTGACCTGGAAGAGGAGAGCAGTTGGACAGTTCCCGTCAACCACCTCAGACATTGTTCCAAACACACAGGAATGAGAATAGTCTATGTTGGCACTATGGGCACACACTGCGTGGTTATTATACTAAGGTGAATTGAAAGGCCAGTCAAGGTCAATGTTGAGAGTGGAAAAGACACACTCAGAAGCCAAGGAGGAGCTCCTGTAGGCTCTGGAGTGTGGCTCCTTGACAAGGACCACCGGGTGAACTGTGCAGATGCTCAGGGGATTGCCTGTAATAACAACACTCCTTATTAAGCTTGTCTTGTTCATTTGCTTTTGAGGCATGTGCTATATTTATTAGCAATGCTTATGAAGGAATCTCCTTAACGCTGGCTCAGAATCACCACTCCCCAGAGTATTTTTGTGTCTAGAGCTATAAAGAGGGGTGACAATGGGTTCAAGGCAGAGATCTGAGATTGGCATATGCAGTGTGACCTTGCACAAGTCACTTTATCACCATACTTCTATTTCTGCCACTGCAAAAAAAAAAAAAAAAGAAGAAGAAAGAGAGAGAAAGAGAGAGAGAGAGAGAAGATAACAGTGTTAATTCCTTTCCTCTTTCCAACTCCCGAACATTAATCATGACTGGTAGATACAATGGCAAGCCGTTCTTACATTCATTAATTAACATTTATTAATAGAAAAAAGTAGTGAAGACAATGCAAACATGATCCAAAATAGTGATGAACAAACCTGTCTTCTTCAATTAGCAACTACTACAGCAGGCAGTGGAAATGAATCAACTCCTCCTCCCCACCCAACGCAGGACATTTTCTTCCTACAAATGTACCCATGGGAAATTCAGTTTTTAAAAGAATTAAAAGACACATGCGCAATTTCTGAGCCATGTTTCATTTATTTAAAAACACTTAGCAGCTTTCTGAAAAGAGGTACAGAAGGGAAATTTCACCTTTTTTTCTCTTCCCAGTCTAACCACTGCTGGGTGTACAGGAAGCTATAATAAGTGAGTACCCATTGACCGCCATTATAGCTGGGGTTTAAATATGAAGACTCATTAGGTTTTTCCAATGCATTATCTCTTTTCTCCTTCGTTGGGCTATTTTGGCTGAAATGGTTTGACAGCAGCCTTTTGGTCTTGTCTGAGAGGTCTTGCTGGCTCTCTGTGCACCTGTGTCGGTCCAGACAGCAGACCTGACTGCAAACTCGTCACCAGTGAACTGTCAGATCATTACTACGGTAGATGCTGTATAATCTGTCTTGAAATTAGCATCAGTCTGACCAGGCTGGGCACTCACTTGCCACAGAAGCTAATTCACTCCTTGAATATGCATTCATGGAGATGTGCCTGGGTTTGGAATCCAGGGGGAGTACACGTTAAGAGCAGATTTTCTGAATTAGCATGGTGAGAGGAAAGGGTCCTTCATTTAGACGGCTGCAGATGCTACTCCCTCTTGTTCATTACAAGTGCATTTCATCAGCTTTATGATGTCCACATGTCAATTGAGTGTGAGGATTTTGCACACAAAAGAGCCTCAGGGAAAACGACTCCTCTAGCTAATCAGCTGATTATCATACCTCAAATGGGCTGCAGGGCTTGCTGCTCCCAACCTGTATGGGCGAGAGCAGAATTGAAGATGAAGAAAGTGGAGTCCAGCCAGATTAGGGAAATTAAAGAGGCGTTTGTCAGGGAAAGAGGAAGGACAGCAAGAGCTCCAGTGAGTCTTTGAAAGAGATGGACTTTGAAACAAAATGACTAATGTTTTTCTTTAAAGGGGACTGGCTGAGAAAGGGTGAAAGGTTAATTACTATATCATTCTCCCGTTTATGCCCAGCTGTGTAGAGTCTGTCCCATTTCTGCCCTGGATTTCAAAAGCCCAGAATTCAAGAACCCATCCCAGGGTCCAGAAGAGTGTCTTATTAAAGTAACTGAATTAGTTTCCAACAATAGACAACACATAACTGCCCCCAAGCACCTCCTTACACATAGCCTTTGATTGTTGTGAGCCCATTGATTAATAACAAGGGCATAAATGATTTTTAAAAAGAAAAGAAAAAATATATCTGCATGACTCCATAGTGTGCTAGTTGAGGAAACATTATGAAAGTCGTTAATTGAGATCTTGTCATCTGAGTTGTATTTTTTATATCCTTTGGGGAAAGGAAATTAATGGGTGGTTCCCCCCCTTTTTTGTCTGAAATTTACCAAAGTTTTCTCCCAGCTCCCCAGGGTCTTTCTCTAGTCTATCTAAAATGCAGTTAGAGCTGAGGCTGTCTTTTGCTTCACGGTGTGCCTGCCTTATGCTTTCATCAGAGGAGTCTAACTCACACAGATGCACTATTTAACAATGCCATCCCCTGCTTTCATCAGAAGGGGGAAGGTTGCAGCGCCGAGCCCTGCAGAATAAGGGGGGCAGGTCCCCTGTGATGGGCAAAAGCTGAACATCGGTGCCAGTTTCCATCTGTCATGATAGCCTATCTCGGAACCTTCAATCTGTCAAAAGCTCGCTGCCTGGCTGAAGGCTCCAGGAGATTTGATGCACTAAACACACTTGACAACAGCATTATCACTGCAAGGAGCCAGCAAAATGCCATCAATGTGTTAATTGTAACCGGCTATGTAAAGCGTCACTTCCCATATCATTTAACACCAGCTTCGCCTCTTTTGCAGCTCCTAATTTTCTACACTTTATAAACATATGGATTGCCCTTGTAGCAACAATGTGTTCTTCTTAGCCGAGCTTTAATTTTGCTTGGAAACACTGCACCCAAGCTTCTATCAGGGAAACAGCGTGGAGGGGCCTGGGAGCGGGGAGTGGGGGGGGGGGGGATGAAAGGAAACTGGGGGAGGGGAGACAGGGTTCAAGCAAGCCCTTTTCTATCAAGGGCACCCGTGATGTATTTTAGAATATGGATTGGTGCTGTATTTTTTTCCAGGTTATTTTTTCTTTCTTTCTTTCTTTTGATAATGGGCAAATAGTTTCTTTTCTCTCATAGAGGATGAAAAATGCAGATCCAGGATGTTTGCAGGCAGGGTGTTTTCTTCCATCATAATATGAACAGTTTTGTAATGGTAAACAGGAGAGAAGCGCATAAATAAATGAAAAATTCCCCTTGAAGAATTGAATGTGTTTTTAGCACCCAAGTACCTAATAATCAATTTCTGGTACAACCCGGGCCAGGTGTTAAATTTCTCTAGTTACTGTCACTAATGCAAATTAGATTCTTTTTCTGCTCATAAAAAATCAAATCCACATTAGAAATTAGCTATAAAATGTAATGACTTAAATGCTATAGTGTTTTACAAATTTCCCTGCATATCTACAGTAGATAATGCTGTAAAAGCGAGAGAAGATAATAAAATATGGTAGGAAGTTGAGTTATTTAAAGGTCTTTTGTGACTGATTACTGAAAAATGTAACATATTCCTTTGCTCTTCTCACTGTCCCCTGCTTCATTGTGGGAAATGAGAGCATTTATTATTCTATTTTTTTTACAAGCCAAGCAGTAATCAAAATCCATTTTTAAATGATGTTGCAAGAACTGGAAAGAGCATTTACATTATTGGAGAAAAAAAAAATACCATGCAGAGAAGTTTACAGTACCTCTGTGACTTTTAATCATTGGCGTTGTAGCCATCCGGAGGGATCTTCAGACCCATTAAATAAGGATCACTGTTAGTATGTTAAACTCTTCATTAACAACATCTCCAAACATGCCTAGGGGAACTCACAGCCTGTGTGCATCACCCCACCCCCAGCCCATACACAAGAATATCCAAGAATAAAGAAACTGCCTTTAAAATAACACTTTTGTTTTTAATCCTACATTACATAGACAAGTAAAACTGGCCTAGGAGGAGCATGAAAGCCATATATTTTTCAAAATTTAAAGTGTTCTCAGGCATTCCTCCCCTCTACATAGAATGCATGTATTTCACTCTACCTCTGCCCAAGTGCCCAATTTCAGTTCTTAAATTAAAATCATAATGAAACTTTAGGCCCCAGATGAAGAGTGTTTGTTGATAAGTAAACAGAGTTGAGATTAAGATGAAGAGGTCTGAATTCAGCTAAAAAAAAGGGGGGGGGAGGGTATCACCAAAATGTCAGGACAGGCTTATCTGGGGGAAACACATACACACATATATTGAAATATGCACACACTCATACACATATACACACTTATCAAAGAAAGCATACTATTTGTTAGCACAGAGCCTACAGTGCCCACAATGGTGCTGTCAGACAAACATTTGAATGGCATTTTCAGTGGGAATTCAAACAGTGTTAAGTAGACCATGAAGACCACACAGTTTCCTCCTGATTCCTGTTCTTCAACCACTTCTGGTGTCTCTAGAAGTGGTCTAGAGAGATCTACAAAGACCACAGGTTCCCAAAAGGTTCTCTCTCTGCCCCTAGCAAAGAGAACGCCATGCCCCACTGGCCACACAGGGTGACAGCGATGCTCAAGATCTTTCCTCCGTATTGGAGTACTTTACAACCCTCTTTGGCTTCCCTCACAGTGACATCTTCTCTGCTCCTGACACAGACCCTCCAGGTAGACCCTCCGGGAAATCCATCCAGGTAGCCGGGCTCTTTCTCTTGGAGAAGGAATCTTACATTTTTGAAAACTCATCTTTCTTGCCTTTACCCCTTGATTCCTTATATCTGTCTTGTCACTCTTTCTATATCTCCACGAGTTTTGTCTGGTGTCTACAGCCACACACCTCTGATGAGAGCAGTGGATAGACTGGGGAAAAAGTGTAGAATAAAGACTTTTCTTTGGCTAAAAGCAAATCCCCTTGACCCTCTGAGCAACTTCATTCTTCCAGAGGCTGGAGATGCCACAAGTGTTTAAGTTAAAATGTCTTTGGTTCTGCTCTGGCCTCTGGCCAGAGCACCAGATACTTTGTGAATGGGTCAACAGGAACAACCAGTTCATCTCCACTCCAGGCTTCCATCCAATAAGTCATATTAGCTCCAAGCCAATAACTCTCAGTGATATCCTCTCCTGAGGACCCTCTCCAGAGGCACAGGAGCTTTCTTCTCTCTCTCTCTTTTTTTTTTAAGCTTCTACCTGTAAGTAACCTATAATAAAACATATTTTAAAACTTACCCTCTGTGGCCCATGAATTGTCTTCTTCATGTTTTCCAGATTAGAATGTCTGCCAAGTACTCAAGTAGAGAAGGTGGAACTGAAGAGATGTCTCGGTGGTTAAGACAAAGTCCAGAGTCATATTCAATGACTCACGGATACCTATAACTTCAGTTTCCGTATGTCCTGGTTAGTTTTTGTTTGCATATGCCAGTGTCATCTGGGAAGTGAGAACATTACCTGAAAAAAAAATGCCTTTGTCAGATTGGCCTGTGGTCAAATCTATGGGGCATTTTCTGGATTAAAGACTGATGTGGGAGGGCCCAGGTCACTGTGTATGGCACTGCTAATGGTCATATGGTCTTGGGTGTATAAGAAAGGAGGCTGGAGTAAGCCATGGGGAGCAAGCCAGTACGCAGTGTGTTCCTCCATGGCCTCTGCTTCAGTATCTGCCTCCAGATTCCTCCCTTGCTTGAGTTCCTGTCTTGACTTCCTTCAGTATGGTCTGTGTTGTGGAACTGTAAGCTGAGAAAAACAGAAACTCTTTTCTCCTCAAGTTGCTTTTTGTCATGGTCTTTAACACTGCACCAGAAAGCAAACTAAGACACAAGGATCCAATATCTCTGCCCTCTTGTATCCGCACCACGTTCACATACCCACACATAAACAATGAACACGATTAAAATAAATTTTTAAGAAAAGAACCCAGGGGCCACTGACTCACTGGGAGTTTCGTGTGATCTTGGGCGTCCAGCACTCAGTTAAGAGAAAAGGCCTCCATAAAAATCAAGGACACCTGCTTTGACTGTATTATCTCTACCAACGTCCATTAGAGAGTGCAGCCTCCTGTCAAACTAATGTTGAGACTCTCTGAACTCTCTATAGATCCACTCGGACTTTCTGCTCTGAGAAAGCTTCCTCCCCACCTCCCCTTGGCCAGTGTTACTTCCTGCAAACTTATCCCTTTCTTGTTCTCTCTTCCACACCCTGCATCCAAATTGATGATGGGCTCTCCCATGGTCCACTATCGGGTTGAGCTTAAAAATCAAGCCTATGTGGTAAGAAATATGGGGCTCTGTTCCATAGGACTAAGACTGTGGGCCTCTTAAGTTAGCCAGGCATGCCCTGCCTTGCCGTCTCTTTTGTTTGGCCCTATTAGAAACAATATACTTCAGATTTTCAACATCTTTCCCAGGTTAAACAATTCTCCCCACTCCCAAAATCGCTGTCTACGTGGATTCCTTGAATGAGGCCCTAGTAGGAAATACAGTCTTTGCATACATACTCAAGGTAAGGCCATGACAAGTTAGAGTTTAGCCCTATGTTAAACATGCTTGGTATCCTGAAGATGGAAATGGGGACACACAAGATATATAACAGCAAGAGCAGACATTGAAGTTGGGCAGCCACAGAACATGCACCAGAAGCTAGGGAGATGCAAAGAAGGATTCTTCTCTGAGTTAGAAAGAAAAGAGGGCTTTGCTGACACTTTGGCCTTGAACTTACGGTCTCCAGAATAAGAATAGCTTCTTGTTTAAAGGCATTTTGGAGATGGAGATAATTAATATACTTGCCTCATGGGTTTGGTGAAGATTCAATTACTTATTATATAGAGTGTACCTAAAATATTGTAGCATGCATACCCTCAAGAACTTCCAAGTATTATTTTTAAATAAAAATACTTATATAATGAGGGCTCAGTATAAATTATTATTACCGATGATAAAAAAAAAAAAGTCTCCCAGTTTTGCTGAAACAACATAGCCAGTGGATTAAGATTTGAAGCCAATATCCATAACATACGACCTAACTAATACTGTGTGTCCTTGGCCAAGTTATATCTCAGAGCCTCTGTTTCATGAGGCAGCTGTAAAAAATAAGACAACCTAGCCTGTTCTACCTTAACTGTGAAACAGTGCTCCGCATTTTGTGGAGTCTCTGCTTTTTTCAATTACTATATCGAGATTCAGCACAAACGCATACTAACAATTTGAGAGCAGATCTTTAGAGAATAACAAATGTTTACCCTCAGTGAATTTTGCTAAAAATGCTAGAAAGGCTTAGGGGCCTTACACAGAAGCAAACTTACATATCTAACGTGCATGTTTTCTGTACATTAAAATGATACACTGGGTGGTCCCAGAACTGACTGACTTCCTTTTGTAGCGTTCAGAGCTTTGGGCTGGATAGGGTCTCCTAATGAGGGTGTTGTGGTGTAATGTCAATACTGGGAGTTCTTTGACTGACTCCATGATCTCTATCCTCTAAAAGTCTGCCTATCAACAGTGTGTGCCCACAATGCCTTCTCTAGTCTTCTTTCTTCCTTATCAGATCTGCAGCTGGGAATGTCAGAGAGAGAAGATGAGCAGGAGGATAGATGGGGTAGGATGCCATTCCTTCCAGTAACTTTCTTTTTCCTTCTAGTAACTTCTCTAGCTCACATACACTACTTTCTGACGCTAAAAGGCTTTTGCTTTACTGAACTTAATAATAATAACACAGGGGCAAGTTCAAGAAAGAGGAGATATTCAGATTTTTCTGATCTGGCCTTATGTAAAAGGACCTGAGCCCTGGGGGGAAAAAAAATGTAGCTACATAAAAAGCCACCCAAAACTTAGTTCACAATTCGAGGACCCAGCAGAGATCTGACTTAACTGGGCAGACCTTTTGCTGAGCTCACTGGGGTTTCCCCCATACAAGTGCAGCCAGATGGCAGGTCACCTGGGTCTGCTTAGCCTAGGCTGATCGCGTTCCCATGTTTATCTGCAGATGTTGGCTATTGGCTGGAGTAATGAGGGTAACTAACCCAGGCCTGGTCACAGCATGGTAGCTACGGGGTTTTTAAGAACATCAACAGAACAAAATGCATCCTAATACTTACCAGGGTATTGTATTTGTTGCTTGTACATTGGCCAAGATAAACCAGATGGGCAAGCCAAGCACAGGTGACCATCCATGGGTATACAAGAAAGGGAAATCACTTGTGGTCATTTTTATAGTCCATTGCCAGCAGTATACCTAATTCCTTTTATTTGTCTATAGGGTAAGAACATTTGTTCTAAATAGGAACTCTTAAGGAAACTTTAATTCTTTCCTTATTTCATCAACAACCCTAGAAAAATTAAACATTAAGGTATCCCCATCTTGTTGGAGAATCTTCAGAAGACCCCTCAGGAAGAGGAAGTATGTCTAATTAACAGGATCAGCTCTCCAGAGAGGATTTTGAACAAGATTAATCTCTGGACACATGAATACTTTTTACATGATCCATTCAGACATCTTTATTTCTGTAAATTAACACTCACCAAATGTGTACCACACACCATTGTGGGTCCTGATGGTGCAGGGATGTTCCCTTCCTTTGTGGAGCTTAGAGTCTGTCAGGAAGGCAGATAATAGCAATTGTATATCTGCAATTGTGAAAATACTAGAAAGGAGTGAACCTTTCTCTATCCTAAACTGTCACTGTGGTTCTTACTGAGATTCAGTGTGCAGAATAATGTCTCTGGGACCACCAAGACTCCTGTCAGAGCTCAAGGAGGGAGAATTGAAGTACTTGAGATGGCCCTGCAACAATGGACTGATCTCACAGCAGTTTCTTCTTTTTCTTCAGCTAAACAACTAACAAGTAAAAATGCAGTACCCATGATGGGACAGTGGCAGGGTCCATGTCCTGTGTTTTGTGGGTTCTTAGGCCTGAGACTACTACACAGGCCTGGAGTCAAAGAAAGGGAGCAATCTTCCCTCTCCAAACCTGATGGGCACAGAGCTGATAGATCATGTCTCTGACTTTGCCCCAAGCTGGAGCACCTGCCCCACCAGGCTTCTTGCTACACACACAGACAGGCACCCATGCCCATCAAGAACAGGTGAGCATCGGGTCTTCAGGCCTTCACCCATTACCTTCCTCTCCACCTCACAAGGCCACCGATCTCACCTTCTTGTTTCATAAAAGCGGGTAAGCAACCCCTCTTCAGATTCTTTTCTTGCATTGTAAGAACTGAAACAGAGATTCCAGGAGAACAGAACAGCTTTGTTAGGCTGGTAATTAAGTGACATTCAAACACATCCTGGACAGGATGTGGCAAATTACTGTATTCTTTGTGTGAAAAGCTGTTCCCGGCTGGCTTTGTCTGCCCTCCCGGGACCTCATCATCTCCACTAAAAGTCAAAATGGGATTTTGTGCCTTCTATTCCCTTATCTTTCCCCCTCCTAATATATATCTGCTTTGAGGGAGCTATGTTTGTCAAAGTGTACTAATTTATGGCATTACAGGGGAAAATGAAACCTCGCTTTCTGTTCTTGCCCCTGGAGCACCCTTACTCAGCATCTCCTTCCCTCCCTCCTCTTCATTTCTGGGGAGGCTGTTTGCTAAACAGAGCATGTTCTTTCCCCTCAGACCCCTGCAGCACAGGAGGCAGGCAAATTGCCACTTGTCATCTCTTCCTCAAGTATGTATACATACAATTGTCTCACAGCTAATAGCTCCTTCTATTGTCCATAGTTTATCACTGTCAAAGTTCTTTACATTTTATTTCCTCCTCATGTGCTTCACAAAAAACCTGTGCTTCTACTATCGTGGCCCTGGATTTCATTAGCATACACTGCATGATGTCATACATACATATATATCTATAATATATACCACAGCAGAGTCTACATTCTTTGCACAGAACAGGATGCTACTTTTATTGGTATTTTTTTTCTCATTTCCTACAGTCTATTTCTTTTTCACTAAACCATTATCAAGTGAGTACCAAAGGTATCTTGGGTAATTAGCCATTACAGCACTGTCACAGAGGGTTCCACAGTCAATACAAAGATAATTTGGGCAATGGTGAATGACAGTGCTGTCCAGACTTTTGGGATAATCAAGGACACATCCAGCTGCACCAGACATCTGTCAGACCCATGAATCATTTCAACTGGCTCGACACTAGCCAGGCAGCCCCAATGAAGGTAAACACGACAGCAGGCAGCCCACCATTGCAGGAGGCAACACTGTACTCACAGAATAGCCTGCCTCTGTGCAAGAGCAGAGCCCTGTGCATACTAAGAAAAATGCAATCAAATGGTTGGGGAGGGTGTAAACATTACAACAATTCCCTTTTTTTCCCCCTAACTAAAACTGAAATGTATGCTCAGAAATGAGATCTAGATATATTGGTTGTAATTGGCTTTACGTAATATACTCTATTTCCAAACCCATCCTGAGTTTTTATGCACCCAAGTTCTATGCCATTAAGTTCTTTCTGTTTGTTTAATAAGCTAACATTCTTTTTATGACTTTTATTTGCAAAGTTCCCCCAGCAAGTGTGACTAACAGTTTATGTAGCAGTCTTGGCAACAAATTCTTGTAATGGCATCAAACCCCTCTAAAATGAAGAGGTAAGAGATCAGACCACCTAAATTGAATTTAGAAGCACTGCAGTTGCTTATAGTTTATTTTTCAAAATGGCTGCCTCTGAGCATCCTGGGCACTCAGGCATGGCAGATGGAACTCTATTCCAGTCTACAATTGACCACCTGATCAAGAATTTCCTACAAAGGGGTATTGCATATAATTATAGCCTGGTTAGGTTTGATATGGTATTTTCGAGCTGTCCTAAGCAAGCCCCTAGCTTTTTCAGTGAAACCAAGAGCAAGGATCTCCTGCTCTGGCAAGAACTTATTCTTGCCTAAATCACTTTTATGAGTTACTTACAGGCTGTTCATTCAGTTGCTCATTAATCCTCTAAATGTCAGCCGAACATAAACAGATACTAAGAGTTCTGCACCCTGCCATTATAGGAATCACAGCAGGATGGACAACCAGAGTCTTGTGATTTTGGCAAGCAGGAATACCAGGAAACCAAGTACCTGTCATGGAAATTAATGTTGAAGACACATTTGTCTTCACTGTCAATAATACTTCCTTTGGGGCATGCATGGGGTTTAGACACTTTTGAGCAAGACCTAGGTGTGGCTTTGAAGTTTAAGGGCACCTGTAGGGGTGTGCCCAGCCCCCTTTGAGGTCCGGTTGCACGCTACCTCCCTTCTGGTTTGTTTCTGCATTCTCAGAGAGAGGATCACCACTGTGTGGGACAGTTTAACTCTTGAAGAATTTCCTTAAGGTTCAGGTTTGCATTAGAGAGTGCTTATATAACACCTTAATAAATATTAATCCTTTATATAATCAATTTCCAGTAAATAATTCTTAAAATATCTGGCACCCAATGGTGGGTTTTCAAGATCTACAACACTCAATAACTACATTCAAAAAATTAGCTTTACTGTAGTGCAAACTTCACATTAGAGTATAGAACTTAATGATTTGTCAAATGATTAGACCTATGCAGCCATTATAACCACATCCCTCACTCTGCCCCCAATTTCTTTATAGCTATTTATAAAACTTTTCCTCTTGTCTGTTACCTCTGTCCCATGTATCCTTTCAAGATTTTCTGGTTGTAGATGAATTTGCCTTTCGTGGGGTTTTATATAACCACATCCACTTACTGCACACTTATTTTGTGTGTTTCAAGTTCCTTCTTTTACTAAACACCATTTTGACACCTTTTAGTAATTCACTGCTTTTTCTTAGCAACTAGCAACTCTTTATGTATGCGTGTACCAGTTTATCCAATGCAGCCACCATGTTTTCTTTCCAGTCAATCTCCACTACAAACAAAATTATTCTGAACATGGATGTAAGTCTGGCATAAACATGGTTTTATTGGGAGGAAACTCAGTATGTGCAATAGCTGGATTACGCCATCACACTTTCTCCAAGGCAGCTAAATCTTTTGGAGTCCCAGCACCGACAGTATCTAATAGCGCCTCTTCCTCCACGTGTTATACAACGTGTGACCAATCCTCTTTTTAGCTATTCTCATAGAACTATGGTGATATGTCACTGTGGTTGTAACTTACACCTTCCTAATAATCAGCATTTTTCCATGTTCTTGTTTGCTGTCATGTGTATTTTATGTGACATTTCTGCTAAAATATCTGTCTTTATGCCAGTATCACACTGTTAAAGTCACTGAAGCTTTGTGTGGGTCATGATGCAAGGTGGCAGAAGTTCTGTGCTGTATTCTTTTTAAAATGTATTTGATTGTGAACCAACTCTGAGGGCATGGGCATAGGGAGCTGACTCCGCCCCCCACGTGAGGCTCAGCTATCACCCATGCCCACAGCTGGACCTTGGATTGGCCCACCCTAACATCTACCCCATTTATGACTTACTGGAGCTCATGAAGCAACTGCTCTTGTAAAACAATACTAGCAGGATTTCCATGCATGGCTTGGGCTGGCCACAGGATATCCCAGAGGAGCTCCTGTGAGAATCTAGTGATGATGCTGTGCCAGAAAGCAGAGGCCTTGAACCTGACCAGTGGCTCACTGCAGTGAACATTTGCTGGTAAAGCTGATGGACAAGAGTGTGTTGTGTGACACACCAAAGACCCCAGTGCCACCAGGACAAATAAAGAACCATTGGAGAGGAGGGAAAGGTTAAAAAAAAGAGAGAGAGAGATTTTGCTTTTCCTTTGTTTTGTTTAATTTTCTTTGAGGGGGCTCTGCACGGGTGAGGAGAGGATATGGGGGGACCCAAAGGTAAGCAGAATTGAGGTGCATGCTGAAAAACTCCCAAAAAATCAACAAAGATGTTAAATTTAAAACACACACACACATAGCCTGCCCAAGGTTATTTTCATAAGAATTCTAGACTTGTTGAACAAAATAAGCTAGAATTTTAATTGTGACTGTATTAATTTTATAGATCAATTTAAAAAGATCTAACATTTTAGTAATGTCTTCTAGATATGAGCAAGCATATCCCTTGCATTGGAATTAAAGAAGTACACATCCATGACCAGCCTTTGATGTAGGTGCTTGGGATTTGAAATCGTGTCCCTTTGCATCATCTTATCCACTGAGCTTTCTCTCTACCTACATCTGCATTTCTTCAAGTCTTCATCACTCAGGTACATTTTGTAGTTTTCAATATGAACATTCTTTTTAGAGTTGTCTCTATGTATATCGCAGTTTGGATTCCACTAAATATGTCATTATTGTTTCAACACATTAAATTATTATTATGGCTTTTATTTTTATTTAAATTCCTTAACATTTTAGTGTACAGAAGTGCAATTACAGTCATATATTGATCTTGTATCAAACAATTTTACTAAATTCGGTTTTCAGTTCTAATAGCTTTTACTGAGTCCATTAGAATTTATACCCTGACAATTACCTTGTTGTACTCCTTCATTTCAATGTAGATGGCTTTTAATTTATTTATTTTTCTTGCCTTAGTACACCTAAAATTGTCACTGTAATCTTGAATAAAAAATATCAAGGGCAGATAGATGTTTTGCTTTGTTTCTGGTCATAGCAGATTCTTCATCATTGTGTATGATAAGCAAGTTCTCCCATCCAGTATGAGAAAGGACTGTCCCTAATAAGATGGTACTTACTTTTAATATGTGTATCTCTGTGTGCTCATGCGCATGCACACACGCATGTATCTTCCTCAATCATTTCATCTATGTTTTTAAGGCAGTATCTCATCACTATGTAGCCTGGCCAGCCATGAACTCACTGTGTGGATCAGTCTGTCCATGAACTCATGAAGATCTACCTACCTCTGTCTCCAAGTATGTGGATTAAAGGCATGTGTCCCTATACCTGGTCTCCACATTATTTTTTGAAACACTGTCTCTAGATAAATGTGGAGCTTGGTCAGTTGGGCTGGACTGGCTGCCAAACCCTGGGTTCTGCCTGTCTCCCCCTACCCCCAGCCCCATCCCCAGACCTTGGATTACAGGTACAAGTAGCCTGGATTTGTATTTGAAAGCCAGGATAGGAGGCTCAAGTCCTTATGTTTATAAAATAAGTAGTGCATTGACTCAGCCATCTCTCCAACCCTAGAGGTGATTTTTAAATGTACCATTTGGATATTGTGTGTTTTTTCTTATAATCTGATAATATAGTGGTAGCTTTTATGGTAAATCAACCTTACATTCCTTGGACAAATTTCAAATGATCATAGTACATTATCACATTTTGTGTGTGTGTGTGTGTGTGTGTGTGTGTGTGTGTATGTGTGTGTGTATGTATGTATGTATGTATGTATGTATGTATCTTCCTGAACACTTGTTCTGAAATTTCAAACTGTGTTTATGAGAGATTATTATTTCTTACACAGTATGTTTGCCTTCCTGTCTGTGAAGTGTTGCTATAATTTTTGGAGAATTTGTACAGTATTAGTTTTCTTTCTTTAAATGTTTTGTAACTCTCTTCTTAGATATGACTTACATTCTGTTCGTCACCCACTTAAGAATGTAGTATGACAACATTTGGTGAACTCACTGAAAAGGATCACTTTCTGTCTCTTCCACCTCACTATGATAGTGTAGTTCTGGTTGATAATTTTATTGTTATAGATTGTATTATGTGTTAGTTTGAGAATATGTGTGTGTCTGTGTATGTGTTTGTGTGTATGTTGTGTCTGTGTATGTGTTTGTATGTGTGTTTGTGTATGCATGTGTATGTGTCTGTGTGTTTGTATGTGCATACTTATGTATATATATGTATGTGTGTGTGTTTGTCTATATATATGTGTGTGTGTTTGTATGTGTTTGTCTGTGTATGTGTGTGTCTGTATATGTATGTATGTGTGTGTCTGTGTGTTTGTATGCTTGTCTGTGTATATGTGTGTCTGTGTGTGTATATGTATGTGTGTGTCTGTGTATATATGTATGTGTCTGCATATGTGTGTTTATATGTGTGTATGTATGTGTGTGTATATATATATATATATGTGTGTGTGTGTGTAGGTGTGGGTATATATATGTGTATAGGTGGGTGTGTATGTTGCTTTTCTTTGTTCTTTTGTGACTGTTGTTGGGACTGTTCATTTTTTGTGATGGGGTTTCGCTTTGTACCCTTGACTGGACTTGTAATCTTCCTGCCTCAGCCTCCTGAGTGCTGCAATTACAGGGCATCGCCAGGACTCCTGGTTCTAATGTCTTCTGACCTCTTGCTGTCTCAGCTCCAATTTCTTTCTTGTACCATAGTCTGATAAGTTGTCTGAACTGTGTGAATCCCCAGGAGACAAGTGACTCCTCCAGATTCTCAGGAATTCCAGCCGTGGGAAGCACTATTTAAATAGTCTGACAGATAAAGGGAAAGGCACAAATGTCCTAGAATATTTTCATTTTGGCCAGGATGGTTATATGATCTTAAGTGGGGAGACAGACTTTGAAGGTGTAATCATGTGAAGACTTTTGCAGTGAGACCATCTGCGTTATCTAAGAGAATCTCTCCCAAGTGTGTGTGTGAAGAGATGAGGTCTAGAGGCAGAAGTGCATGCATGAAGCTGGAAAAGGATGAAGGTTCGTCACAGTGGTACTGTGAGGCAGTCAGAGATCGTTAGGAGACAATAGAGAAGGGGGGTAAGAGAAGGTAGGCACCCCCTCTTTAGGTTCAACAATTCACTCCTAGCTGAAGCACCTGACTTAAACCCATCGCCTAGTGCTCCTCAGCCCGGAGTGTGCTCTGCAACAGCTGGATGAGGCACAGAGAGCACCTCGGCTGTGAAGACCAATCAGAAGTCATGAAGCCCTGATAGCAAACTGGCCACCATTTCCAACTTCTATGTTTTTTTAGTTGGTTCTCAAAATGAGAACAAAGTCCCATGGACAAAGCCCAGGTGTTTCAAGACTTTTTATTCTACACATCTATGTATAGCCTCATGGTTCACATAGCACAGCAGCCTACCACTTTTCACAGGTTTCAAAATCCTGGGTAAATATTCACCCTAGAAGAACCTCCCAGGGGATAAGGCAAGGCACAGATGCTAAGTCTGAGTGGTAAGGAGCCAGGCTTCAGAACACAGGGACACAGAGGCGTGACGCCATCTGGCAAGGAGGGAAATGGTAACAGTGAGCCACCTGTGTCCTTTTAAAATAGTGGACGTGGGCTGAACTCCCCAGTTTATCCTATTTTTCACATGTCTGTGGGAGCTTGGGGATAACTCTAGTTATGCATAGATCAGTTCCCCGTCTTTAGGTCTTCCAATGACAGCAGCAAGTTGTAAAGCTAAAATAAATAAATAAATAAAAATAAGAAAATAAAACCTCCAACTTGGAGAGGAATCACAATCACAGATGCCAAGCTGATCAGAAGGTCACAGCCATGGCTGTGAAAAACACTTCCCGTTCTAACACTGGAGGAGGCTGTCTAGAGTAAAAGTTCAGGCACTATTTCCATGTTAAATGGGGCTTCCCAGCCCCTTTCTGCAGAACCTATGAGTGGCCTTTAATTGACACCAATCTAGAGAATTGACTGAAAATATCTCAGGCACTGCAGGGTCCTGCTGAGGACTGTCTAGATAACTTACACCTTGGTAATACCCACTACAAGTCATATACACTGGTGGGAGAGTATTTTGAAGCGCATTCAGAAGTCCTCAGGAGTCAAGAGCAATAGGAAGCAATAACTGGATAGGATAACAAACAAGCCTACTTAGGAATGGAAACTAGAAGTCCCAAATGGCTCAGACTGAGAGAACTTAATGAAGTCATTAAGAGAAGACCTGCAAGAAAAGAGAAAACCATGAGTTCAAATCCCAGCTACACTATTTGATTCCCATCTTAATCTTTGTTTGTCTAACTTCTCTATGCTTCTTCCCCCATAGGATTCTTAGGGAGATACAAAGCGCTGGCGTGTCCTGCTGCACCATACCATGTTCACGACAGGCACTGAGTCCCTAGAAACCTAAAGCACATGAGGATGGATGCAGGTCCTCAGAACCACAGAGGATGCAGATGGAAGCCCAGTGAGAGTAAGGTAGCCAGACATACCGTATGTTCTGCGGATAACTGAACCCCAATATAACTCTAGAATTCAGCCTTAAACCTATTATCTATTTAAGTCTTCATTAGGGCTTTAGAATATTTTTTTTGTTTTTGTTTTTAATTCCCACCATTGTGTTTCACTCTACATACTTAACTAGTCTGAGGTGAAGCCAAAGCATCCACATTTTCTTATGGTTGTTGCTGTTGTTTTATTAATTTTTCAAGTATTGTTGATGTCAAACCAGATTTGAAAAAACCTGGCTGTGGTAACCCACATCAGTATGGCTTGGGATTCTGTGCCAAGGTCTGGGAGCACCAGAGAGACACAGAAATAGTCTAGAATAGCTCCTACATACATGGTCTGACCCAGTGGGAGGTGAGATTGCCCTTTCCCCTGTGTGTTAAAGAACAGGATGGAACCCAGTGATGTATTCAGTACAGGCGGCACTGACTTGAATGGAGCTCACCCTGGAACTTGCCAATGGAAGGGGACAGGAGAAGCATACACAGACAGAGGCAGTGCCGTGTCAGGACATTTTGAAAGACAATATGTACTGGGAGTCACTGGTGCCCAGAGACAGAAGGGAAGACCTTCCCAGAGGAACACAAGAACATGGGGCACTATGGGAGATTCACTCAGCCATATGCAAAGGGGGGATAGGAAGCAAGATGTAGCCATAGTCTAATAAGATAATGGTGAAGTAAGAAGAAGAAAACCAGGGTGGGTACAACATCACAGAAAGAAGCCTTTTCGGGCCACTAGACCATTTCATAGGTAATGGCAATTGCCACCAGGACTGACAATCTTGAGTGATCCCTGACACCCATGTGATGGAAAAAACACCGACTCCCACAGGCTGTCCTCTAAACTCTGTGTGTGTGCACATGCCTGTCCACATGTGCGCACATGCACAGTGTAATTTTAAACAATTGTTTTAAGAAAGCAGTATCTGTTGAGTAGTGTTGAGTTGTTTGAAGGCTTTGTATGCCCTCTGTCATCTTGGGCTTGCTCCTGAGTCCAGTGCTGCTAGGAGATGATCTTCATGCCCAGACTAGAAACATTCATTCTTCACCATCCTTTTAAGGCCCACAAAGAGCCTGTCTCTGACAAGCAGAGTGACTCATGGGAATTTAATGGATTTCCCGCCTTTCCCACGGCCTCCCTGCTCAGACTGCCACATGGCTTTCCAAGCTCCACTAGCCAGACACTGATTGGCCAAGCCACTCTGCTCCTTTTCATCTCACCTTCTTTCCAAAATGGGTTGTTTCAGGTGGAGGGTTATAGGGATCAGCAAACTGGACTTTGCATATATTCTGGAAAGAGCCCTTAAGTTGAGGCAAGGCTTTAGAACAGAATGTATTTTTATTACATGGTTCAGACCCTGAGGCAGTGCATCAGGCCAGAAAAGCAATTCAGTTTTGCTTGAGACTTTCTATGGGGTATTCAATTGCTTGAGTCCTAGCTCTGTGTTCTCCAAGGACCTAACTAGCACATATGAGTGGGGGAGAAGGGGTATGGTAGCATCCTGAAATCTATCTCTATATGCTGGTTTCATGCAATACATATATACATAAACACCTGGCAGTATCATCACATGCTAGAAATATACAGCTATAGTACATGTATATGTACACACACAGACACGCACATATATAGTCTACATTGAAGTGAAAGTATTAGCTATCTACAGCCCTGAATTATCCTCTTTGGCAAGCTCTGAACCCTCTCAATGGAGTAAATATTTACATGCAAACATTCAGCTTAATTTAAATCAAGTCCAAAGCCTTAGCCATCCAATATATCTTTTCATAATCCACTTTGATTGTTATTGATTTGTATATTTACAAAACAATGGTAGAGCCCCTCTGGTATGCTTGAGTGGCAGCCATTTGTTGGTTGGTTTCTGGCTCACCCTTGGTTCTCTAACAGAGTCCCTTTAGCACTTCTACAGATGGTGCCACCTCCTGCCCCTCAAAGGTCCCTACTCATGTACTGAAATGAGTTATCAATAAAAAAACAAACTGGTAATTATAGGCAATTAAAAATCAATTATTCAAAAGAACTTAGTATAAAAAGACAATTTGAGCTTGATTTAGCAAGGAAGGGAAATAAAGATATTTTATTCTTTATATGCATGAGCGTGTGTCAGAATCAAATCAGACATTCAAAGAGAAAGCTCTGTCCTGGGTTTGGCTGATGAGCTGAGCAATAGCCCTTCTGCACTGCTCTCCAAAAATCTCTATTTCTTCCATTAGTCTAGATTCAGACTTAAGTTTTTAGTGCAAGTCTGAGAATTCTTAATTGTGTTTGGATCTTTGAGTAACTGGCGACAACTGAGAGAGGAAAAAAAAAAAAAACAGACAGTGGTAGCCAGGCTGTGGGGAGAAGTAGATATCTTGATGGTGAGTTATGTTAAAGCTCCCTGAACGTGTGAAACCCACCCAAGAGCTTATAACTGTCATCAATACCTCTTCCTCCTGCACCATTGCCTTAGGTACCTTCCTCTTGATTTGATAAAAACATCCTGATCAAGACAACTTATGAAAGAAAGGTAAGGTTTATTTGGGCTTAGAGTTCTAGAAGGTTAGAGTTCATAATGGTGGGAGCAGCAAAGTAGCAAGCAGCAGGCTTCATGGCAGGAACAGAAAGCTTGAACTGAAAGTTTCATCTTGTACTTTAAACATGAAACAGAGAAAGAAACCTGGAAGTGGTGGTGGGGTCTTTAAACTCTCAAAGCCTAGTGACACGCTTCCTTCAAGAAGGCCACATTTCCTAAACCTTCCCCAGACAGCATCACAACTAGGTTCCAAGTATCCAAATATCTAAGCCTCTATAGGGACCACCGCACTCAAACCACTGTGGCTATCACTTGTCACGGTCCATTAAGAGGATGTAAAGTCGGAACCAGCCTTAAGGCACTAGGTAGGCCTGAATAAAAGGAACCAAATACAGGTCTTCTATCCAACACGGGAGAGTAACCAACATTCTGAAAGCCAGAGACACGGCACGTGAACTTCCCACATCACAATGGAACTCTGCAAAAAAAGAATTGTGGGGTTTAGAAATCGATGACAATAAAACCCCCTTTTCCAGCAAGTTATATAGAAGCCACTCTGTATCTGAGTTCTAAAGCTCTTCTGATTTACTTAAATATAACTGAAAATATGTTGCAGGTGAGAGGAGAGAGTGACTTCCCTTTTTAGAATGAAAGCTAGGGATATGTGAAAATAAAACATGCTGACCAAATAAATGGAAATTAATTTTCCTGACCTTAGACCAACAGGAGATGGGTGGAGCTAGTGTGCAGAACTGAGTGCCTTCAAGCCCAGTTTCAAGAACGGAGGTGTTGAGACTGGGGGCTGTGCAGATTTCTAACAAGAGATTGTCAAAATAAATGCAATCTGTCAAACTTGTGTAGTAAAAAGTTCCTTCAAGCAAAGATAATTTACTAGGGGAAAGGGTGTAGGCTGTTAGGGTAGTACCCTGTGAGATTAAATCCAAAGTATCCTAAGCAACGATCAAATGCAAACATGTAAGAGCAGTCTTTTTTCTGTCTTCTAAGTGATAAGGATGGGGTAAAAACCCAAACCCCTGCCATATAGCACCCCAACACACACATACAAACTACATACACACATATACACACCACAGACACACACACATGCACAAGAAAAAGAGAGACACAGAGAATGCTTTTGGTGTAAATCAGCTTTAAACCCCAAAATCCTCAAATCAGCTCTGACTCTGCTCCAGAAATTCTTGTTTCCTACATAAGGTTTCATTATAAATTTTGTACTTAAGAAGGAAGCGCATACCCGCATTTTAAACATTTTCTCTAAATTATGAGTTTACTTTAGGTTTTTATACATGGTCTCTTTTTGTTTCCCAAGACCTTAAACAAGTAAATATTTGAATTTCTAATTTTTCTTTTCACAGGAAATAGTATACATAGAGCTTTTGCATATATTGTGGAAGCCAAATATTTAAGATGTACAACTGGAAGTTATTATTTTTTGGCAACTCGGATACAATTTGATAGCCTCAGGAAATAAAATCAAGAGACAAGGAACCAAGTTTTAACAGGAGTGTGAGTAATTTCGTGTACCATCCTGCCCTTGGCATTCTGTCTTTTCTCCTTTGATTCTAAAAATTAGAAGAACACATTTTAGTTCCAATGGAATGATCGTAATTATCCCTCTTTTACATTCTTTTGATTTTGGCTATAGTCTACTTAGCGAAAATGTAACCATGCTTAGAAAACATTTGACAAAGATGTCACTATTCCCAATTCCTATACCAAGACAGACATTATTAATCAATTGTACCACTCTTTTGCTAGTGAGCTTGAACAAAGCCACACAAATTTTCTCTATGCAGTATTACAAACTCCCACTAGAACTGATTGGAATTAGTACATTAAATGAATCCTATTTTATGCTTTGGCCCTGGCCTAGCAGCTGTTGACATTTTTTCAATGTTTATAATACATGTGTGTGTGTGTGTGTGTGTGTTGTGTGTGTGTGTGTGTGTTTATGTGTGTGCGTGCGTGCACATGCCATGGTATGATGGTGTGCGTGTGAGAACAGAGGACAACTCTCAGGAGGCAGTTCTCTCCTTCCATCATGTGGGTTCCAGGGATCAAATTCAGGCTTGGGAGCAAAGACCTTTACCTGTCTGCCAATATCATTGACCCCAGATGCTGACAAAGTTAAATATTTACGATAGGATGAGAATCTTACCAAAATTGTATTTGTTCATAGCTCATATATACAGGGAAATAGAAATAAACAATAAAATAACAACATTCACAATATAAATCTATTTTTGTTGCTGCTCATTAAATGGATTTGTTTTTATGTCTGTTACTATTTAGGCGCAATATAATTACATATTATAAGGTGAATATACCACTTTATTAGAGGTTATTATTTAAGCTTTTTTATAACTATTTTTATTTGTTTCATTAGAGTACATAAAGACTTTTGGGAGGGAGAGTTGTTTTAAGATGAAAAGATGGCTCTTAATTATTATGGCTTTCTTTGCTTGGAGCTGATATTCATAATTAACACATATTAGAATCAAATGTGAGCATGTATTTTATGCTCACTGGAGTATATGAAATTTAACTTCTCTCAGTGGGCTGTGTGTGGAGTAGCATTTTCACAGTGGCCTCTGAACACTCAGGGTAATGAAAATGTTATGCCAATGTGCTGATCTAGGCCATCACCAGTATTACATCAAATTTTTGCAGAGTTCACACAATGTCACATTTGCTTGATGGAAATGGCTGTAGTAAAATCTCTCGTTAGTGACTGAAGTCAGATGAGGCCTGACTGGTAGGCAGGTGCAGCCTGAGGATGGGAAATGCAATGGAAGAGGCAGGGTACTGTGCTACTGACCTCATGGAAACAATAGTCTCAGTCCGTTTTGAGTTACTAGAACTGAATACTAAAGGCAGGATGATTTGTAAAGAGTAGGGATTCATTTAGCTTATAGGTCTGAGGACTTGGAAGTTCAGCACTATGACCTGGCTCTGGGCAGGCAGGGCCTTTGTGTACTACACTGCGTAGTGGAGTGGAGCAAGTGGTCCAAATCAGGACTCTCTCCCTCTTCTTACAAACACCAGTGCATTATGGGAGTGGAGGCTACTATGATGGTTACATCTTAATCTGACTACTTCTCAAAGGCCTTACCTCCAAATATCATCAAATATGAATTTGAAGATTAAATATGTAATACATGAACCATAGGGGTCCGTTCAAATCACAGCAAACCCAAACTGAAAGCCTGTTTATTGATATGATCATTATTTGTTTGATTTCTCCAAACCTTATAATTTTATTACTGTTGATCATAGTAGAGACTGAAAAATGCTGTTTGCCTCTTTGTGGACACTCGCTGGGTTTTATCTCTCAGCCACTAAGGTTGGCTGGGCTCAGCCCTGGCCCCTGAATATGAGTCTGTGGAGCAGTGGAAACCACATTCACGTAAAGCTCTCGGATGTCTGCTCACGTTGATTCCCCTTCTTCCAGCTAGACACAGACAAGCACTGTGAACTTGGAGGTTAAGGCTGAAGATGGTGAGGCCACAAGCTGGACCCTGTCCAAGCCTTCCCTAAATCATCACCAATAAGAAGCCCTTGTTTAGGCTTTGCAGGACAGAAAGTAAGTGTGCATCAGATTGGAGCCATTATAAAGCTTTAGACATGCTGGATGAAGCAATTGTTACATAGTTTGTCCCAAAAGTGTTGCCGTACCTGGGGGTAGCCTTGCTGGAAAAACTGAATGGAGTGTGGAGTATCACATGCAGCTAAGTATGCACATTCCCACCACACTTAGCCAGATTCTTATTCAACCCCAACTCTGACACATCAGGAGGGCAAGAAAGGTGGCAGCAGGAAAAGCATACAAGGAAACTGAGGTAAGCAAGGATTGGCCACTTGTCTCTGATCTTCCAGGAAAAAAATAATAACTGGAAAATCCAGAATTCAGACATGGTGCTTCAACTCTAGAACCTGCATTTTAAACCTTCATGTTAGCCTGACTCCTAACTTGTACTAGATATGGCCAGAGAACTCGTCCTTTACTGAAGCTCCTGAAGGTGGAGCACTTTGAATCATGAGTGTCCTTTCTGCTTGGAAGGCTACCTACAACATCTGGATGCTACTGTTGCTTTTCTCAACAAGGATTTCATAGGTTATTTCTTCTCAGGGGAAGTGAATACTATCATCAGAGACAGATTTTAGATAACCATCTAGTGAGAAATATCACCATACACCAAAGCTGGAGTCTGGGATTGGGGAGACACCTTGCTATTTCTTCCTTAACTTACCTGTTTAGTTGAGAAGACTGTCCTGTGGCTTGTTCAGAGCTAGGAGCCTATTTATCAGAGAAAAGCCCTGCACAGCCAACTGGAGCTATTGGGCTGCTTGTTACACTTGGTGATCGCTAGTAACTTCTAGTGGATGTCAGTGATCACCCAACAGGCTTTGAACCGCCTTACTAGTTTGAATCAAAGCTCCTCCAACATGACTTTTCCTTATTTAACTTGTCTCAAGCCTCAGACCTCTCATTTTAAAATGAGATTATTATAAAAATGATAATAATTTCAAAGAGTTGCTGAAAGTTAGAAAGATAGTCTAGAGAAGTATGTGGTGAGCTGTACAGAACTATGAGCTGTTACTATTATTTCAAAGATTGTAGAATTTAAAAGCTAAAAAAATGAAGGTCCAAAGGACCAACTACATCCTGGGAGTGGCGGGCAGGGAGAGTCTTTGGGAATATATTTAAAGAAAACGATATTTAGTTTGGCTATGTATAATGCCAGCTACTCAGGAGTCTGATGCAGAAAGATTGCAAACTTAGCCAGACTCTGTCTCAAAACAAGATTATAAAAACTTGGTGATGTAGCTCAATGGTAGCATGCTTGTCTGGCAAATACGAGGCCCTGGATCCAAGTCCCGGTGCCACAAAGAAGAAAGAAGGAGGTGGGGGAAGAATCGAAGGAAGGACGAGGAAGAGACGGGGAAAGAATTAGAGAGGTTGAAAAGACGTGGAGGGAGGAAGGATGGGGTAGGGAGGAAGGATGGGGTAGGGAGGAAGGATGGGGTAGGGAGGAAGGATGGGGTAGGGAGGAGGGATAGGGTAGGGAGGAGGGATGGGGTAGGGTGGAAGGATGGGGTAGGGAGGAGGGATGGGGTAGAGTGGAGGGATGGGGTAGGGAGGAAGGATGGGGTAGGGAGGAAGGATGGGGTAGGGAGGAAGGATGGGTAGAGAGGAAGGATGGGATAGGGTGGAGGGATGGGGTAGGGAGGAAGGATGGGGTAGGGAGGAAGGATGGGGTAGAGGAAGGATGGGGTAGGGAGGAGGGATGGGTAGAGAGGAAGGATGGGGTAGAAAGGAAACAATGTAATATCGGGGCAAATTTGGCAAGTCAGCATAATAAAGTAGCTTGAAAATGAGCAGAGCTGGAGGCAAACACTGTCTATGATACAAGTTGTCAGGTCTCCAGCAAATACATAATTCACATGGACTTCAGTGTCTTCCTATGTGAAGTGAATTAATAAACGCAAATGTTTGCTCTAATGTCAACCTTTCATGCAAATCCTCTTCGGGTTGCTTGTTCTCAGAGAGCATATTTTCCCAGGCCACTTCTGAGTTTAGTCTTTAGTAAGTGCCAGTAATTTCGCTGACTAGGGAAGAGTAAAAGTGAGACCATGCATTCAGATGCTGGAGCACAAAGATTTCAAGTTCAAAGCCAGACTGAGCTACATTGTGAGTCCCTGCCTCAAAAAAAGAAAAATTGAGAGAGACAGATGTGTGTGGAAATCCTCATCCGCAATTTTGCTCTTTTGGCTGATCTACATGAAAGAGAAGCATTAGAAGGATTTTCCTCAGCCGTTCTCTACCCATTTGAATTGAGTCTCTGCAGCAATTGAATGGCCAGTTGATGCCATTTTAGGGGTGTGTATTTTAGCAGTTTTTGTAATTCCCCCATAATGTTTTGAATAAACACATTTTAAATAAATTACATAAAATCAGAAACTATATATTTTCTTGTACTGTTCACATATGGGCTAACTAACATGAAGATGTCGAACCCGAAGCTTGAAAACTATTACTTTTTTTTTCAGATAAAAGATAGCCGAATATTTTCTTGTACTGTTCTTGTATATTTCCTGTAATTATAAAAGCATATCACATAAAAATTACTCCATGTAATTATTAATCAAATAAAACCTATGCCATTTCCATGCCTAAATTCATGCTATAACAGTATTTTGGTAAATATGTTGAATAATAGACCTAGGAATATACCAATTTTCAATAATTAGCCAAACTATAACTGATTATTTGTAAATGTCTTATTAGAATGTGTATTTTCTGAACTACAACTTTAGCACAAAAACATGGCATGTCTGCCAAGATTTAACTCCCCCACACATTCTGGGTTTGGATTCTAAGGTGAGCTAACACTAGAGACATGCTCTCTACAGAGAGGCTGGTGAGTGATACAGGTACAAAGTGAGAGTTGGCAGGCCTCGTCTCCAGCTCTCAGGAAGAAGAAACTCAAAGAGAGTCAATGAGACACGGCTGAAAGGACTAAGGTCTAATCTGGACTGACTTGACATGATATTGTTTAAAGGAAGAGCACTGCTGGGAACATGGAAACGGAAGGAGCCATCTTTTCCCTCTAACATGAAGCAGCGAGAGGTCTGATCTCCATGCATCTTCTCTAGTGTAAGTGGATGGATACTTCCACTTCCGCTGTTTTAGTCACGCTGGAAAAGGAAAACGTATGGGAAAAGAGAAAGAAAACAGGAATGAGAGAATGAAGGAAATCCAGGAGAACCGTCTTAAACTCACACATGGAGATATTGTCTTTCCTAAGGAGTAAAAGATTGGATAATCTGAATAACATACTCAAAGACTCTTACAGGTGTCCACATACATACACAATCTTCCGTGTTGACAGGTGTGGGCAGTGGAGAAAGTTCTATGAAAGTAAAGTCCTGAGTGAATAGACACTGTTGACATGAGCACAGGTATCTTACCACAAAGTCTCAGTCCCAAGCTATTCCTCCTTAAATGAGGCTCAGACGGATGGCAAAGCCTTCCTCCAGTCTTTGGATAGATGCTGATAATCTGAGCACAAAATGTCAACTATAGCCTTTTCCCCCTAGATGTTTACAGCCTGAAGACTCCTTCCCTAGAGACTAACTAACCTTCTCCTTGATCTAACTGTATAACATAAACCTCCTTGGTTCTACTGTATGCAATAACCTCCCTCCTGTTCAACTATATAATAAATCATCTGGGTGCTGGATATTGTGGCTTCTCCATCAGAGAGCCCTGACCACTCAATCCCAGATCTCCTATGTGAGCTTTTATTTTTCTTTTCTTTCTTTTTTTATCAATCCTTCACCACTCCAGTCAGGTCTGTCCCTGGGCCTGTACAGGATGTAACATACAAAAACATATCTTCTACCTTGGGAGGCATCCCTACAGCGTGCCTGGTCTGAAAGTCGTTCTTGTGTCAAATAGAGAATGGATAGTCCCTGCAGGTAGGTGCAAAGGTGACTTTATGGAGATCCTATAGGAGCAGAACAAAAAAAACCTGTGGGATTTGAATATGTAGAGATATATAAATGGAAACATTTGTAAATAGAACTCAGAAAGGATTATAATTGCCTTCCATTGTCCTATAGCCCTCATAAAAAGCTTAACTGGTGACGAATTAGTTCTTTGGAAATATCTTTCTATGCTATGCCAGTTTGTATTTGGAAGATTGGAGCATCAAGATATGGGGGAAGTTGTAGAGATTTGTCTGCATTGGTACCTACACAGAAGACAGTGCTTATTACTCTAATCTGGAACAAAAGAGAGTTATTCTGACTTAATAAATTGCTTCAACTGTGCTGAAGTACAAATGCCTCGTTATTCAATAATGTTTAGAAGAAACAAGAGACTTGTTAATATTTACATCCCTACTAAAGCCTGTCACTCAAGTAAGTGCACAGTACTCACTAACAAACATAATTATGCTTGAGACCTAGCTTGCTTTGGCCGGTGTCTCTGTGGGTGAATATTGGAACCAATTAAAATAAAGCACATGGTAGGGATAGATCCGGGCCTTGGGTAGGGGATCATCTGCCTTTCTGGGGTTGTACAATAATGAGTAGGCATGACAAAAGAGAGGAAGAGGCTTCTGGAATTTAAATATACTACCTTTGGTGTTGACCTGTAATAAATAAATATGTGAGTCCTTACTGTATACCTAATGAACATGATTAGGAATTGCCTCCTATCATGTCTTTATAATCTGTACTCCACTCCTGCTTAATTTTTCTGTTTGAGCCATCCTCATCCTCAATGTTGTCCCCCAGAATGTGCTGTTAAGTATCTTGCTTCCAAGTTCTTCTCCCAACACCTGGAAACCTGGAGGGAAAACTTTATTTGTACTCATGGATGTGCCACTCTTCCATGCATTCTCACCCTAAACTTCCCTGCATCCTACCAATAATACCTGAAGGCCTCAGCCTAAACTTCCCTGTATCCCACCAATATACCTGAAGGCCTCAGTCAGCCTAAACTTCCCTGCTTCCTACCCCTGAGTACCATATTCACCAATAATACCTGAAGGCCTCAGTCAGCCTAAACTTCCCTACATCCCACCCCTGAGTACCACATCCACCAATAATACCTGAGGGCCTCAGTCAGCCATCGCCTGACTTCAGCTAAATACTATTGATTTTAATATTCAAACTCTGTGAGTAGGTGAATAGCTCTGACAGTAGAGTGCCAACAGATCCTGGCCTCAAAAACATCTCAGGACTCTGAGTTAAGGCAAATACACCCTTCAGTGGGCTGTAAACTTAGCTCTGCCCTGTGAATATTCTCTATATTACCCATGGCTAGTGACTAGAGAAGAGGGGTGAAGGAGGAGTTACCCCAATCTATAAAGTGGCTGAATATCTCCTGTGGATGAGTATACATTGCCTATACCACTGGGAGCTCTTGCAGAGTCTGTCCAGGGGCCCTGACCTCTTGATCAGAGTAACTGCATCATGGCATGGGAACTTGGAAAGAGGGAAAGGACATCCTTTGCCTTGTGTATAATCTGTGCTAGATGACTCCATTTGTTGGATGTCATTGTCCAGGAGCTTGCATATTCACAGAACGTTGAAGGATGTCAATCTTCTTGTTTTACCTGTGGTAGATCTTAGATACTCTAGCCACTCAGTTTTCCTAGTTTTCCCAAGAAAATCTGGCCTTACTCCAAAATTCCCATCATTGCAGCATGGATTTGGATGTTGAAAGGACTGTCAATAAAGGGGAAATGAGGAAAACACCAGGAACCTTCTAAAGATTGAAACCTAGTCCGGGATTTTGAGCCCTTTAAAGTCTATGACTACACAAGTATCAGAAAGAAAAATTACAACAAAAAGCTGATGTTTATTTGCAATATGCATTCCCCTTCAACATCATGGGATGAACTTCTCTCAAGGATGGATGGATGACTCTTGAATTTCTCCTACATAAACACTTCCTGTTTTAAATTTCCTTTTAAGAAATGAGAACTTTAAAGGCACTAAAGCGAAGCATAGCAATTATAATATCCGATGCCTTTTGCTTCTGTCAATTTAAATTAAGCCCATGATATCTGAGCACAATTTCCTATATTTAATAATACATAAAGCAAGATAATTAAAAGGTATGCACACATGCTGAGAGAGGAGCGTTATTAAGTGAAGCACTGACTTTAATCTCCTTCTCTGTGGATGAAATGTAGTAAAAAACCAAACATGTGAAAGCAAGCATAGAGGACAATGGTGAGGACACTCTTCAGACTGGTTCTTTCTTCCATGACTCAGGCTTCCTATTGACATAGAATCCTTAAAGTCAACCACAGAGTCAACATTCAAAACTGGACCCATCACCAAGATCCTCAAACCTGCTATGTTCTCTATTGAGGGATGGACATAACCACCAGCTCAGTAGGCCTAGAGTCTTCCCTGATTTCTCCTACCCCCTCAACACAACCACCCACACATATACAGCCACCCACATGTACACAACCACCCACACATATACAGCCACCCACATGTACACAACCACCCACACATACACAGCCACCATATATACACAGCCACCCACATGTACACAGCCACCCACATGTACACAGCCACCCATACATACACAGCCACCCACATGTACAAGCCACCCACACATACACAGCCACCCACATGTACACAGCCACCCACATGTACACAGCCACCCATATGTACACAGCCATTATATATACACAGCCACCCACATGTACACAGCCACCCATACATACACAGCCACCCACATGTACACAGCCACCCACACATACACAGCCACCATATATACACAGCCACCCACATGTACACAGCCACCCACATGTACACAGCCACCATATATTCACAGCCACCTGCATGTACACAGCCACCCACATTCACGGATGCAAACACAGACACTTCTTGCCAAAGTCCCAGGGTAGTTACTTCTACTTCCTCTCCACTGGAAGAGGAATATTTCCTATACTTCCTCCAAGCTTAATTTGCCCTTTCCAGTGTGCTTTCTAGAAGAAGCCAACGTGGCTTTTAAAAGTACAAACTCGATTGTACCATTCCTTATCCTCAAATATCTGTACTTTTCATAGAATGTAATTTACATACATCTTTTTTCTCTGTTACAGACAAGCTCTTGCTTCTCCAGCATCAGACATTTATTACCCTCACACCCTAGCATTTCACAGACTAGTTATATTGAAATTCACTTGGTTCCTCCAACATAGCACATCGGAATCCCTTTCCCAAAACTCCACTGCTCATTACTAGTCTTATTTTAAATCCCAGTTAACCTGCCTCATCACATCTGTGAGCCTTCGTCCTGAGCTCACATTGCATGTTAAGTGCAGCCCATCAGAGGACACACGTATTGGTAGGACCCATCTACTACTCTATATTCCCCCAACGAGCCATGAACTCTGTGAAGGAAGAAAGGGATAGGAGGAAGGAGGTATATGGATTTATGGGTGTGTCTCTGTAAGGCCCTAGGAGACAGAGTTCTGCCTGTGTACTTGGGAACAGGATTGTTTTAGTACAGAGAAAACCACACTCACGGCTAGCACAGCCAAGCCCTCTCATGGCTCCACAGCTGCAGAACTGGGAAAGACTGACCAAGATCCATTCAAAAATGCTCACTCTGTCCTCCTGGACCCAGAGGCTTACCTTGAAATGTTGTCTCATACTAAACTCTAAGTTTCTCAAAGGCAAGTCTCATATCAATTCACCTCTTACACTCCCACAGAATCTAATACAATGTCCTCCACAAGGAAGGCGCTTAATACATATTTGATGAATGAATTAATGGATGGCTGAAAAGCCAGAATTAGAAGACCTTGTTTGTACCATAATTAAGAGATCCTCAGAGGTTTGTGGCTTGGGCTTCTTTACATAAGCATCGTTGATGAATTGGATTGTGCCCAAATCAACACATGTGACATCACCTGAGTTCCCACCATGCTAGCATTGGGATGTTCCCAATTATTGACAACCATAGGGTGGAGAGCAGTAAAGAAGGATTAGCAGGCATGGAAAACTTTGACTTCCAAATTCTACAGTGATTTCTCCCTTATGCAGAACAGGCAAGATGCACAGATAGCCTTTCCTTATTTAGCAGGGTTCCACGGGCAACTGAAACTGTGGCCCTGAGAAAAGATCTGGGAATGTTGTAGGAGGAAGCTAGAGTCTATATGTTTAACTTAGCTTTGCAGAACATTTTATTTCAAGCCAGTGTATAATTAGAGAGCCTGCCACGAAAATGAGCGGTTTTGTTTATTTATTATGTAAGTATGCCTTTTATTAAAACGACTCTGTGAAAATCTAATTGCCACTACAGTAATATAGCATAGCAGTCCCTTACATAAATACATGATTATTATGTGCAGTCACTTATCTGTGAACGAGTTCTGCTACTATTTTCCTTAATTAAGGATACAAAAGGGCTTCTTCATCTTTGCATATTCCCTTGCTAGGACATTGATACTCATTATTTCCTAAGTCCAAACACTGAAACTGTGTCAAGAATGCATCCATCACTAGATGGGTACTTATAGTCAGCGGAATTTTCAACCCTGTCAGCAATTTCAGCAATTTGCAATTTCTGTATCTCTGACATGTGTTTTTATTGGTGAAGATCACTCTCAAATACCAAGATCATGAGAATGATTCTTTTGGTAGTCTCTGCAGCAGCCTAGTGTAATGACAGTAATTAACAGCCTGTGATTAGCAGGCACTCCAGAAAGTGTTTGAATGTTAATTTGCTTCAACTAATGTGCAGCACTTCTGTGTAATGAGATCTAAGCTATAGGTTCACAGGGAAAGCAAATTATTTTCCAGCATTTAATCATACAAATGATTCTTAGTTAATCACTTCAACAGTAAACCTCAATGTTCTAATAAGTGACATTTGTTTTTCTGTCATTCAGTTTACTATGGTATAGGCCAGGGCAAAGATGTGGCTTTCATAATGGTCAAACTCCCACTTGCCAGCATCGGCATTTCAAAATAAGGGTCCCCTCAGATAGTGGCAGAATGGATTGTGCATGTGTAGAAAAGTGAGGGAGATTTTGTATTGTTTCAAATCTTATTCTTCAGACTTTAAACCCATTTGGTGCTTCATTGCCATAGTGTACATTTTTTGGGGGGGGGGGTTAATGACTCTCTTTTTTCTTTGACACACATGTCCTGGTGCCTGATGTAAAGCAAAAAGGTGAGAACAGCTGCCCGTTAGCCAAGCATTAATGAGCTAAATCTCTGGTGCTCTAAGTCTGACAAGGAAAGCCAAAACCATGAGAATGTGAACATAGCCACTAATGAATTGCCTTCTTAGAAGGGACGTGTGCTCTCTATGCCTGCCTGGAGCAGCTCACTTGTGAGGCAAAAGCCATGGACAAATGAGGAGAAGGACCCAGGGAAACCAGCTAAGAAGTGACAATAGGACAGTCGCTTCAAAAGAGTGTGTAAGTATCAAAGAATAAAAAGAGACCTTTGAGAGCATGGGTGGAACCCAACACTATCTTCTGTATACTTACCAACTTCACATTTATATTGAAAAGTCAGACACTGTGTAAAGGATGCTGAGTCGCGTTGTATGATGTCATCAGAAATATTATACACCAACAAGTTCCGTTATTGATCAATTCTTTGTTTCCAGATATGGCTCATGGTGAGGATGACTGAACTGCATCCCAACTTAAAAAAAAAAAAATACACCGTTCTTATAACTCTTATTTAAACTTTAAGCTAGGGTTTCCAAGATTTGTCATGAAATTGATCTCTCGTTTTATATTCATTTACTTCAAGTAGATTTGTGACATTAGCCATCTTCTTTGGATAGTTGTCACAGTTACTTCAGGTGTTAGCATGCCGTATCTGAGAAGAGGAAACTCCAGATGAGGAACTGCCTCCACCAGATTGGCCTGAGGGTGTGTCTGTGGAGCATTTTCTTGATTGCTAATTGATGTAGGAGAGCCCAGCCCAATGTGAGTGATGCCATCCCTAGGTAGGCAGGCCTAAACTGTATAAGAAAGGTAGCTAAGCAACTGCTTGGAAGTAAGACAGTAAGCAGTCAGCCTCTACAGCAGACGTTCTCAACCTCTGGGTCAAGAGTCCCCACAGTGGCCGCTAATTGGTATCCTGCATACCACATATTTACATTATGATCCATAACAGTAGCAAACTTTCAATTATGAAGTTGCAATGAGATATTTATAGTTGAGGGTCTCCACAAGAAGAGAAACTGTATTAAAGGGCTGGAACATTAGGAAGATTAAAAACCACTGCAGTATGGTGTCTGCCTCAGTTCTTGCCTGCAGATTCCTGCCTTGAGCCTCTACTCTGGCTTCCTTAAATGATTGGCGGTAATGGATAAGCCAATCAAACCCCTTTCTCGCCAGGTTTTGGTCACTGTGGCATCACAGCAACACAAAATCAGGCAGATTGTCAGAGTTTCTCAGTCTGGTTTTAAGCTCTATTGCAGAGTTCATCATTAACCTTCCTAAGTGCCAAAGCCATTCATAAAAACCAGAATTGGATGTCCTTTTATGCTTGTTTTATTTGTTTTCTTGAAATGCTAGGAATAGAAGCCAGGGCCTTATATGAGCTAGGAAGGCACTATATTCCTGAGCTAGATGCCTCGTTCAGGAAACACAATCAAATACCTTTTATGCATTAGGTACATGCCCTGCAACAGCATATTAGGTACATGCTCTACACAACAGCATATAGTGCTGTCTCTGCCTCCTGAGTGCCGGGATTAAAGTCATGCACCACCACCACCGACTCTGTGTATTATCTTATTAGTTGTTTGAGAATTTCGTGCAATGTATTTTAATCATATTCACCTTTTTACTAACTCCTCTAACTGCTCCCGGATCCACCCACCACCTCTCAATTTCATTTCCTATCTATTTTAAATAATCTACCAATTTTATTTTGTGCTTCCTTATACTCCCTCCTGGAGGTGGTTGACCTATAAAGAAGCCAAACTCTTAAAAAAAAAAAATGGACTTTTCCTTTCTCAGAAGCCATCTATTGTCAGTAGCTCTTCAATTAAGGATAGGGGCTTCTGAGCCCCTGCCCCCTCCATACTAAAGTATTGACTACACTAATCTTGTGCAGGCAACCACAAATGTTATTGGTTTATGTGGTCAGTCCTGTCATATCCAGAAGACACTGTTTAGACAGATTTAAAGTCAGTTTGATGCTATGTCTGTTTAACAACATGGTAAGTAGTAGGCTCACCCTTGAGGCCAATGAAATCCTCAACTATGGGTTCTGTGCTAGATTTACAATACCAGACATGTGTTTGCTCTTATGGACCTAGCCTTAAATCCTACTAGAAAGCGATTGGTTACCCCCATAATAACTGTGCCACTACTGCACCCATGGGCATATACTGCCAGTCCAATTATTGTTGTAGTTCATAGAGGTCACAGAAGGGTAAGACAGTTGATGAGTCTCCCCATCCAGTGGTAATAGCCTGTATTGTTTGGGGTATCTTCTAGGGCATTCCTGATAAACAGCTCTAAGGGCCTATCTAACACTTAGCTCTGGGCTTTTCATTTGGGATCATATGGCTTCTGGAAGGAACAGTAGTATCCTCTGTGCAGGATAACTCCAATTAAGCGCACGTTTGTGTGTGTGTGTGTGTGTGTGTGTGTGTGTGTGTGTGTGTGTGTGTGTGTGTGTGTGTGTGTGTGTGTGTTATATACATATATGTGTATGTTTGCACATGTGTATATATACATACATCTGTATGTGTGTGCTTGAGCATATGTATATTATGAAGCTTATAAACTCATGTTTCCATATGGTCTTTCCAAACATCCCCTCCGGCCCTCCTCTGCTCTCCTCTCACATCCTCCATCCCACTTTAGCCTTTCTCTCTATTAAGCCCCTCCCCCCTTCATATCATTTATCTTCTCCTACACCTGCATTTCCTCTTGGAGCATATGGTGAGGTAGTTGAAACTTGAATAGGTAATGAAAACCTGTGTTAGCCTTATGCATACCTTCTCTACATGCATTTCATTCCCTGTCTCTTGGCCTATATATCTATCAAACAAACATTTATTGGGAGGAGGGGGGGAGTCTCTGCACAGGGCCTGAAGGACACAAGCTGACCTAGCAATACTGCTGGATTTGCTTCTTTCCTCTGGTCAACACTAAAGATTACATTTTCCTGTTTACTTCGGAAAAAAAAAAAAAAGTCTTTTTATTGTGATTATTTGTGTGTGCTTATGTGTATTTGTGTGTGTGTGTGTGCGCATGTGCACATGTGCTCGTGTAATTGCCTGTCAAGGCCAGAAGAGAATATGTGATCCTCTGGAGCGGTAGGGACAAGCAGGTGTAAGCTGCCTAACATTGGGCTGGGATCTGAACTCCACCTTCATCCTAGAGGAGCAAACATTCTTAACTGCTAACTGCTGAGCCTTCTCTCCAGCTACCCATGCTGTTCACTTCTGGAACTTGTGTTAAGATGGATATTCGGGTTCCATTTGGAAAACTGAAAACATCCCCATGAATCTTCTTCCCTTCTTACTTTCTGTAGTAGTTTGAATGAGAATGGCCCCTGTGGGCTTGTATGTTTAAATACCTGGAATGGCTGAGGAAGGATTAGGAGGTGTGGCCTTGCTTGTGTGTCACCGGGAAGGCTTTGAGGTTTCAAAAGCCCATGCCATTCCCAGTTAGCTCTCTCTGCCTCATGCCTGTGGAGCAAGATGTGAGCTCTCACCTACCATTCTAGCACTTTGCCTGCCTGCCTTCTCCCATGCTTCCTGCTGTGATGGTCTCAGAGTCTAACTCTCTGAACCTGTAAAGTTTCTTGGCCATGGTATCTTATCACTGCAACAGAAAAGTACCTAAGACATTTTCTCCTCTCTTCCTCCTTCTTTCTCTTGTTTTTTGGCCATTTACCCAGAAAAGACTCAAATGGTAACACGTCAGTGTTTAAAATCAGTGTTTCTGAAGACAGGGGCAGATGGTTCAGTGGGTAAAGTGTTGGCCCCACAAGCATAAGAATCAGATTTGGATCTCAAGAATCCATATAAAAATCAGACGTACAGAGCAGCCTACTTGCACACACAAGAGACACGCCAGAGGCTCAGGATGGGAATATCCAGAGCAAGCTGGCTGTCCAGGAAGCTCTGTGTTCAGCCAAGACACCTACCTCAAGAAGATGAAATGCTATGGAGGAAGATACTAACATCGGCTCTGGGCCTCCACATCCAGACACACACATGTGCACATGCACCCATACATGTATGCTCATGCACATGTACACATTTTTATGCAAAACAAATAATTTTAAAGAAAAAGTTTCTATAGAAAACTGAAGTGGTACATACTCCAGAATAATTAGACATGTGAGTTTATTTTTCACACACACCCACATGTATGTATATGTATATTCCAAAAATTTTATACTTTATACAGAAAAGGGCAGGTTTGTTATATCTAATGAGAGGGTTATAGTTACATATCCTAGATCTTACAGAGAAGAGAATGTAAATCTGTATAAGAGAAACAAACAGGATCAATCTGGAATAATGATTTTATCAGCCAATGGGAAGGAGTAGCCTTTTCTTTGAAGGCATGTTGCTATTGAGCAGAATCTCATGGCTAACCATTCCAGTTTTGATATGATTTCAAGTTAGCTAGAATTTTCCAGACAAATACTCAGTGTTTCCGTAAGACAGTCCCACAGTCATTATCCTCCATTTGCCATTGTGAGTTTCGATGTTGCTAGTTGGTTTTATGGTTCTAATCAAAGCTTAGCCCCTTGTCTGTCTTTTAAATCATCTTTTATTCTAAAAAGAAATAATCTGCTTTTGTCCAACACTGATGGACTACCAAATTATTCTTAAAATTAAATAACGAAAAAAGTTATTAGATATGTGTTACATCTAATTATGCAACCCAGCAGAATTGCTTGGTAGAACCCTCTTTAAATGTTGCAACTTAACTCCCAGGCTGCTCTTTTGTCCCTGGTCCTTCTTGCCCAGTTCCACGGACCTGCTGTCCCCTCCTTTTGCTGCAGCCCTGACGCCATCGTGAGACTCACTAGTGGTATTCTGTAAATGCCAGCCCAAAATCTATCTGCAAGAACATCTGCTCAACAGTGCAAAACTGACGCAATTACAAACCATCATCTCCTCCCCCTGCTGGGGTAACTGCTCCAAAGCATGACTCTTTGCCCTGAGCTAACAAGATCCAGAAACTCCCTGTTATGTACAAAACCTGCTGCTTAAAACCCATGTAGCTTCAACACAAATCATAACCCAGTCTTTCAACTACAAGAGTAACTAACACCCCTGTGCCATCGGGTCTCAGAGAATCTCACTCAAACCCAGTGAGTCTAAGACCCTATCCCCCACCGCTTACCTGTTTCCACTTAATATAAATGGTCTTCCAAAGAACGTGATGGAGAAAGACATGCCTACTGCTCTAATATCACTGTTTTGAAAGTACAACTACTGAAAAGGATAATTAAATGTCAAACTTCTGAATTAGAACTGAGATGAGAGAGAGAAAAAAAAAATCTTTCCTGAGCGTCTGCTATTTGCCAAGTGCTTTCCTGGATGTTTTACATGTGTTACCTTATTTGATGGAGGCAGTAAACACTTTACCATTGTGGATCTGTTATGTAAAGAGTGGGTACTAGGCTTCAGATCTCATGCAGGAGATGAGAAGTGTGATCAATAATAGTGACCTAGAAGAAGTTTAAAGTGTTTATTTCAAGTTCCATTGCTGGAATAAGGACTGGGCAACTGTGGAGTTTAGAATATGGTATCTTCAGACTAAAGTATCTTGCAGGTTTATGACTCAGTTTCCACATCTATGAAATGAAGAAGGAGGGTTAAATGATTTCTGCCATCTCAAACAAGTTCCAAATCAGTCTCACTGATTTTCAGAATCACATTTCTTTTCAAAAAGAATTTTGAACTATGCATTATTTCTCTCTCTTTTCAGTTTCTCTTAAATACAGAATAAGGCTAAGGATAAGCTATCGCCACTGTCAGAGGACTAAGGATTAATAATGAGATGCTAACAAACTATTCAGTTGGTTTTTATTATCTTTCTATTCCTAGGAGAATGCTGAGCCCAAAATCTTTCTAAATACAACTGTTTGATCACTGGGGCCAGAGGGATGGTTCAGTGGGATGCCTCAGCTGAATGGTTCAGCAGAATGGCTCAGTGGATCCTTAGGACTCAAAAGATGGAAGGGGAGGATTCATTACCATGAGTTGTCCTCTACCTTTCATATAAATGCAATGGCATATAACACACACACACACGATAAAATTTAAGCATATAGATATATATTCTAGCTTAATTGGAACAGTAAAGGTTCTCATAGAACTTGTAGTCCAAAGTGGAATTGTGGGGTACTGTGCATATATTTTTAAAAATATATAGATAAAGAAAATACTATCCTAAATACAATTTCTGATTACATTTCTTAGGGGACATTTTATTCTCGGTACCTTTTCTCAGAAGGGCATACTTGTGGAAAATAATGCCACACAGGTACATTTGCAATATCAAGTCATTGATACCCACAGATGAGCTTTGCCTTTATAGAATGAGATATCATGAAAAAGGAAAATCTCTGTCATTTATCCTAGGATGCATCTGGCTACTTGATAACATAATCTGCAAATATCTCTAGAAACAAAAATCAGCTAACATTACAGAAGGCACCACGTTGTAGAACACAGAGAACAGTCAGTCTGGACTGAGCTTAAAGTTTTCTCTCTGCTGACTGTTCCATAATGGCAGAGGCTGATGTGCAGGCTGATGGGGGAGCAATGCTATAAATAGTCCTAATCAGCTGTGTACCCCAAATACCACACTACTAACTGTAGTAGTGGGTTCTCGGGTCCCGGGCAGCCAGAGATCCGAGACCCACAGACCTGCCGCCCGAGACCGCTTAGCCGCCCACCGCCTGGGTCCCCAGAAACGACTCAGACGCTTACATTAACTTCATGCTGTTTGGTCTATGGCTCAGGCACATTGCTAGCTAGCTCTTATATCTTAAATCAACCCATTTCTATTAATCTGTTGGCCATGTAGCCTGTAGCTCACCCGTGCTCCTTACATGTTTCTTCTTGGGCAGCTGGCTGGATCTGCCTGACTCCACCCTGCTTCTCCTACCTAAGCTCTGATTTCTCCTCCTACTTTTTCTATGGTGCCTGCCACGGCCCAAAACAGCTCCTTTATTTAAAGATTGAGATTCACAGCATGCATAAACGCATTCCCACATCAACTAACAGCTAGGCAAACCATGTCAATTAGTACAACAGAGACTTAATTGCTGTAGAAGTAACCAATTGCTTTCTGGCTAGTTTGGAAGAGGGCTCCACAGAAGGAATTCATGCTGCATACTGTAAACTAAAAGTTCATGGCTGGGGAGGCCATAAGCCTTAGTGTAGTAAAAGCTACAGCTGATGTTTGCTAAATGGGCTTGATGTACCTGGTAAATTGCCTTCCAGATATTCATGTTTATGCTCACAGATGAGTACTGCTTAGTTAGATTCTTCTCTTTAAAAAAACAAACAAACTAGGTGGCCCCTATTGCAGAGACCCAAAGCTGATTAAGAAGTTCAGTATAAGTGACAACTGAATGTTCATCCTCACATAGTTACTTATCACTTCCTCCAGGTCTCCCTAGAAAGAGGAGCAGGAAGAAAGTGAGGGCAAGTAGGAGAGCTGGCATGTCGTCCATGTGGGTCACTGTGTTCCAGGTATGACGTAGTCCCTGCACTCATAAACTCTCAGCAGCTGTAATGATCTGTCCGCAACCTACGCTAGATAGTCTATGTTTGAATGAGGGAGGAGCTCATGAGGCACCTCCCCTCCAAGAGGACTGCCGGGAGAGGGAGGGACATTTCTTTTATGGTACGGCCATTAGTGAGATGCCAGTCTCCCTCATCCATACTTCCGTAAGTAACTCTAAGGTCATTGTCTCACTCCAAGAAAATTAGTTGATAAATCAGGATATAATCATATTTATTTTCTGTGTCCCAGTAGTGTGCCACACACTTGAATCTCAAAGTAACACAAATAGATTGATCCACTAGAAGTGGGAATAAGTAGTGAAGCAAACCAAAAATAAATGGAAGGGAAGGAAAGGCACAGGGGTCAAGAATGGGTCGTGCATTCCAGCAGTTGAATCTTGTTGGAGATGCTGCAGAAAGGGACAAATGTAATTGGGAGCAGGGTGATAGCAATTAGAAGCTAAAGAAAACAGTGGTAGCGACCATAAGCTTGCCGCATTGAGAGAATAGCTGCTCTGTTGGTGTGAGTAGAGAATCTGAAAGGCAGAGACCTTCTCTTTGCCTCAGAAGACACATTTGCAACAAGTCCTTAATGAACATTTGAATTGTCCACGTCTTGTTTTCATAGAAAGTTAAAACCAGATGGAATGCTTCCGAAGAATCCAGTCAATGCCAAGGAAAAGAATAAAAATGAACTAATTTTACATTAGTAGGAATTTTTTCTCCCTTTTCTACCCATTACTGCTAACTTGTAACTCAACCTAGAAACCAGTCATTGACTGTGTATTCATCCTGTAATTCGCACCATCTTATGGGGTGGCAGCCCCTTGAACTTATGCTTCAAAGAATGTTAGTTCATGAAAGAACAAAGCTGGCCTCTGCTGAGAAGATAATGTAATAAAACATGCTTCTGGAAGGGAGATTCCAAACCCCATGCTTCATATACATAATAACAATAGGGCCTGCTTAGAATTTGGGCTAATTTAGCTTGCTTTCTGATTCCTAGAGCCGAAGCATCCTGTGCAGTTGTACTGTGCCAGCATTCATTAACTCTAATGTGCTGCCTAACATCTTTGCAGGGCCTGGAAGGCTTGCTAAAGGCTTCAGGGTGAACACACATGAAGCCAGTGTTTCCAGGGAGAAAACATGCTTCTTAGAGCTCCGAGTGGTTCAGCCTAAAAGCTTTTGAACAGATAATACCATTACCTTCTTCCCGCCTCAGATCAACCCTTTGTTCTCATTTCAGAGAGTTACTTATTTACTTTTAAATAAACTTTTAATTAAAGCTCAGTTATGGCATTCCCCTTTGCTCAAAGTCCTCCCCATTTCCTCTCAAAATAATGGCCTCTTTTTTATTATTACTGTTCATTATTATCAAGATGCCTCACACACACAGATACCTGCTGTTCAGGGCTGGCCACACCAATAAACATGCCAACATGCTATCAGTGGCATTTTTGCCAGTCAGAATCTCTCACTTAATGCAAGGAGCAGCATAGAGGAAGTGCGTGGGTGTTTAGGATTTGTCGTTGTGGAGGCAGGGATTGAGAGGGTAAAAGAATTTAGAAGAGCACTTCAGTGGTTAGGATGTAGCTGAGCGGCAGAGAGCACTTGCCTAACTTGTGGGAAGCCCTTGGTCCTACCCTAGTGCTCTGGAAGGAGATGAAATCAGTTAAAAGACAAAACCTACCGCTTTGAGAGATGCTTTCTCTCTACTGATGTTCTGAATGTCCTTGGCTTTATCCATCATTATCATTCAGACTCTTCCTTCTATAATATTTCCCAGTTCAATTTTTTGGTAACTTAAGTTTAAGCATCTTCTTGACAAGAGGAAGTCTCTCTTGTGATACACAGTATAGAGCTTTTTATCCATAAGAAATATAGACAGAATATATTTTAGTGGGGGGGGGTATGCATACCACAGGATACATGTAGAGGTCAAAGGGTACCTTACAGATATGCGTTCTCTCCTGTCTTTCCTTCTACGACGTAGAAAATTCCCACCGGGGGATTGAACTCAGGATGTCAGGCACAGCCACAAATACCTTTTCTCTGCTAAGACCCTCTTTGCTGCTCCACAAGTAGTTCTTAATATAAATTCTAGTCCACCACTGCTCACTCCATTTCCTGGTGGCTACATGACCTAAAGGTGCAGAGTGGTGCAGGGATCTGGAGAACATTGACAACGATGTTTCCTATTTATGTCTCAGCACTTGACTATTTATAAATTAGAGCCAGTGCAAAAAAAATGAAAATATTTCAGAAAGAAAGATTAGAAGGTACTGTCCACAGCAGGGGAACTCCTGATCAATGCTTTCGGATTTTTAGAGATCTTAGGAAAGGCCACTTCCATCATAATCAGGGATCCAATTACACTATCTGCCATTATCAAGTACTTATTTGGTTTAAATGCTTTCCAAACCCCCTTCTGAATACAGTTCGACCACCTACAGGGGAAAAATTCTGAGAGAATCTTCTAAACCTGAAATGCATACATTCTAGAGACAGAGGTGTTTCCACCATCAATGAAGCTGGTATATTAGCAGTTATGATTTCTATGCAGTCCTACCTTAGCTTGGTTGCTATTGCGATTGGAAGAGATGACTCTATTCTTGATGGTGCCAATAAAAATCAAAATATTAAGCCTGCAAAATGTGGCTCAGTCTCAAGCCTGTGCAAATCTACCAAGGAGTAAAAGCCACATTGTGAGTGTTCTTGGAACCCCAACAGCCAGTTCTGTATAGTTTTGCAGAGCCGCTGTATCCTGGCTCAGTTGTTTTTACTCAAATTTGGCCACCCAGGCAGAAACTTAGCAACATTTGACTATTCACAACTTTGCTGAACTGAATCTGTCCTGAACTCACAGGCCCCTTTCTGGGTAGCACTTCTAAGCTGTTACCTCTGAGTTTGGCCATATTAAACATGTTTCACAACCCCAAACCAGTAACAGCAGCCTTTATTCCCCACTTGTTCCATGGTTCCCCCAAAATGAACGACCTCTGTCATATCTCCTCATCCTACAGTAAGCCACTATTAAATTTCTGATGCCACTCCTCCAGTTCACTGGCTGGGGTGGAGTTGTCCATTTTTCAAAATAAATGATGTGAGGTGTTTCTCAGTGCTGTGTATTTTTTTTTTTGACATGATGGAGAAAAAAGCCTATAAAATCACTCCTAAGTACTCTGCTGACACATGATCAACCATCTGACCAGTGACCCAACATATCACGCCTTGTGTGAGAATAGTTTTGTGCATGAAAGTAAAGGAAGAAGACATCCAAGTCAATGTGCCCAGGCCAGACATACCCAATTTTGACTGCTTCGAAGAATCATCATCTCCCATCAGGGAATTCAGGACAACGATCATTTAATTTCCCTGATTGCTTTTAATTTCTAGATTTCTAGGCTCTCAGGAGCCTGGAAGTGTAACTGGTGTGTAACTCAGCAGTTATCGGTTAATCAAGATAACGGAATGATAAGTTCTTTTTTAATTTGACCTCATTCTTCATCTTGTTTTGCTACCACCTTTCCCCCGTCACTAAAATCTTCCTCACATCGCCTTCATGGTATGTTATCTTTCCAGCATCCCTTAGGGATATATGATAGATATCCTAATGATTTAAAATATAAAGAATCCACCAAAACAACAAAAAGAAAAAGTTTCATTGGGACAAAAACTGGTCAGTCTAAGGCAGCTCCCAAATGGTGAGAAGGCTACACCACTAGATGATACACTGGTCAGAGGCAGCATTTTCCCATCGTCAGATGCCATGGTCACATGAGCAACCACATATTCGTGCGTGCTCCATGGGTTATAAGCACTTCCATTGATGCTTTCCAAGACTCAAATGGGCACATCTTTGCAGACTGACAATAGGCTGTTTTTATTGTTGTTTTCCAAGTTCTCCTGATATCTGCAGCCTCTTCTCTGTTTTATAACCGTTTTTGTATCTTATCCTTCTGTCTCCGCTTCAAATAGTGAACCATACATACTTCTTCACTGCTTCTTCAGAGCCAGCCATCGGCTGTTCTTACGTGGCCTTTAGAGACCTTCATTGTCTTGTAGCCCTCCTGGGAAGCCTCTGTGCTTAGGATGGTGTCGTTGACTTCTGTTTCTAGAATAAAGAAGAAATAGCTGAGCAAAGACTAAATTAGAATTCATCATGACTTCATGGCATGAATACATTTAGAAGCTGTGTACATCAATGCTTCATTACGCTCATGTATTTGCTTTATCCCCCACATTTCCCAGCCCAGTGCTATGCAAAGGCACAGCTCTGCTGCTTCCCTGGTTATAAAACTCAGAGGAAAGTCAAATAAGCAACACCGATTTCCTGTTTTTATCCCTACTCTGGATGAGCTTGTAAACTCATACACAGGAAGCCCCCTAATTCCAAAGTCATTGTCCCCCAAAGGAACAGAAAGTCCCCACACATACTCTTTAGTTAGTAAAAGTGATCCAACCCAGTGTCCCTTTGCTAAAAGCTTTCATTAATGAGCATCTCTTTCCTGTTTTGAGTTTTAGTCAAGTTAAATTAAAGCTCCAAAGTTTTTTGTAGTCTTTCGCTGAAGTCCCTATCTGTGTCCATGGTTTTGACAAGGACTCTGGCTGCTTTCTTGGAAGAAATATATATATATACACACACACAAACACACACACACACATATATGAAGATAGATGTTGTCTGAAGTTTCTGTCCCTCTAGAAACTCTGAAATTTGGGCAGCAACTTCCCAAATAATTGTCTTGGAGGCTTAATTTTATAGTATGCTGGGCCAGTAGTTCAAGCTTATCATTAACTATCTCTTATACCAAAATTAACCTATAATTCTTATTTACATTTAGCTACGTGGCTTGGTACCTTTTCTACATGCAGCATTCTCATCCTGCTTCCTCTGCATCTAGTTGGAGTCTGCTGTTCTGCCTTTCCTCTCTGTGGAATTCTCCTGTCTGGTTGGCCTGCCTATTCTTCCTGCATGGCTACTGTCCAATCACTGCCTTATTAAACCAAAATGAATAGCAAATCTTTACACTACACAAGAGCATTCATTATCCCGCAGCAGATTGAAGTCTAGCCTGACTTCCTCTTGCAAATATGTAGTCTACAAGAAAAATCTTGACTGTCATTGAAGTTTTAGATTTGAGTTTATTTTACTAGACACCACAAAATTAAAATATTTCCTCTCTAGAAGGCCTACTGCATGACTCAGCATGACTATCCTTCTATCAGTCATGAAAATGTAGTTCTTCCTCCTAAATGTCTCTTAGAGCTCATGCACGCATTTTTCTTACCTATATTTAACCTGTATTTAAATATGCCCACATAAATATTCCTTGCTTCTGTCTTCTACACAATAGAATCATAATATCTTTTCTATGCTGAGATTGAAAACTTTTCATAGTATCTCAAACTATTAAGCAAGCTCTAAGTTACTGCAAATGGTAGACAGAAGACCCAGACGAGTGTGAGCTACCAGTCCATCCCAACATCCTGCAGACTATATATTCTGTCCACACTGATCTGCTCTGTTATTTTCCCCTGAGGTGAAGCACAAGAAGCTGCCTCAGGGCTTATCTCCCCTCTCTCTCCCCATGATATTTCATCCCTTGAAGACATTGAAAATATTCTAATGTTTCTTAGATCAGAGGACTATTGCCGTTGATGGCAGATGATAAATGCCAACTTTCAAGCAAATCATTTCATTGCATGGATATGTGAGGACCAGAGTTACTTAGAAAGGTCTGTGCAACTGATGATCATTTCAAACTATTTGTATTGCTGTCTCTGAAGTAGATGGTATTTATTTATGTGCATTTATTTAATTGCCCTGAAAATATCTTCTAAAACTTCCATTTTGATACAGCATTGAAATACAAAGTTACTTGGACTATAAAAGAGTGTCAGAGTGTCATCCTGTGCACAGCAATGAAATTCAAAGTTGCAAGTAGATCTTGCAGGATCCAGCAGACTATAATTCAGAATTATCAAAATGAAGGGAAGCTGAGTGCCCTATGAGAGATTGTCCCTGAAATACTAAAGAGCTGTCCGGAGCCTTCATTGAAATTTCACTTAATTTGCATTTGAAAGCTACTTATCTTCCTTTGACTCAGGAGAAAAATAAAATAAAATTGATAACTTTGTTCTCTCCCATAAACATCCTCAAAAATTATATTTTCAGTGTTAACAAGATAAAGATCACAAGTGTCACCTGTGAAAAGCCATATAACACAGCCCTACTACTAACTGTCAATTTATTAAGTGATTTGGAAGAATTTTCACCCTAGTATAGAAAAGGGTAAGTAGCACATTAAAGTATATGAATAAAGTACATAAATATATTTAATTAGCACTTTTTCCAATGTTTATATTTAATACTCTTTTTTGTTATTTTGTTGTTTGGCTAATTTGATGACATCATAGACTCAAAGATGCATATTTAATTTTTGTCCTAGATGTTGTTATAACATCCTACTTCTTGCATCCTTACAGTGATGCTATAAGAAAGATGGACCATTTCCCGGATGAAAAAACTGACATCTTGCCCAAGTTGTGCAGCATGAAAAGTACTGGAGAACTTGAGCCTGGTGTGGTTCTAGTTTGTCTTCTGTTGCTGTGATAAAGACCATGACCCAAAACAACTTGGAAGGGAAGTGGTTATTTCAGTTTACATGTCCCCATCAAGAAGGGAAGGGAGGGCCGAAGCTCAGGGAGGAACCTAAAGCCAGAGGCCATGAAGGATTGCCACTCACTGGATTGTCCGCCATGGCTTTATCAGTTGACTTTTTTATACCAGGACCACCTGCACGGGGTAGCACCATCCCAGTGGGCTGGATCCTCTCACAGCAATTATTGATCAATAAAATGCCCTTTTTATTGACTTGCCTATAGGCAGTCTGACAAAGGTAGTTTTGCAGTCGATGTTCTGCACTCTTTCTGTGTCAAGCTGACAAAAAAAACAGAACAAAACAAAAACCCTAACCAGGACAGGGGTAGTCTCTAAAGCTCTTAACCAGTTTCTATTTGGTTTCCCAGTCTTTCCTTGTGCTAATTTTACAACTACTCTCTTGATGACACTCTGTCTTCTAATGGCAGGTTCACATCAATAGGATGGATGACTCTAAGAACACATAGATGATATCAGATAAGCAAATTTCTTTGGTAATGCCAGCTTTGAAAGAAGGCCATCATCTTCTGGTCTTATACTTCCTACACTATGAGATACGTGAATAAATTTTAAAATCCTAATATGCAAGAAGCTATGTTATGATGTGAGATGTCTTTCTGTATGCTGTGAATTATCATTGGTTAATAAAGGAACTGTTTTGGTCTACGGCAAGGCATCTTAGAAGTAGGCAGGAAATTCAAGCATAGATAAAGGGGAAAGAGAGAAGAGTCAGGAGAGATGCTTTGAGCTGCCAGTCAAGAGAGCAAGATGTAATGGGACACAGGTAAAGCCACTAACCACATGCCAAAACATAGATTAGTAGAAATGGGTTAAGTTGTAAGAGCTAGCCAGCAATAAGTCAGAGCCATAGGCCAAATAGTTTGTAATTAATATAAGACGTTTTGTGATTATTTGGAACCAAGCAGCTGAGGGTGGTTTATTTGGTATTGCTGGTTCAGATCTCAGGGATCTGTCTTCCTACTCCACTGGTTTTAAAGTAGTTCGGGTCAAGATCCAACAGTTCAGACTAAATCTTACTATAAATACCTGTGTTTCACTCTAAGCCCGTTCATGGAAGTCAGGAAGTGGCACAGATAGACAGAACCTGTTTTAATGGGTGGACCCTTTAGAGCTGAGCTCTGGGGGGACTGGATTCAAGTCCTTCACAAATTCTACTCGTCTGAAGTCTGTCTTCATACTCTAAAGGGCAAAAGTAACACTTTGGTCTTATTGGTCTTAAAAGCAATTGTAACACATTGGTCTCACTTCTCCATGCTTAGAGAATTCAGGCTGGCAAACTGTAACTGTTTGGGCATGAAAAAGAATGAATCCTGTGAACTTAACCCATTCCTGGGGCTGGAGAGCTCTGACTTTTATTAGCTTCGGGAGTTAAAAACTATTTAATATCCCTGATTTTTTTCTATGAGTAGTTTTTATACTTCAAAGTGAAGGCTGAAATAAAGCATTCCTTCAGACATCACCCCAAATTAGCCTGCCTTGAAAATACTACTTATATTTCAAATTTTGATTTGTCTAAATTTTAAACATTAGCTTTAAACTATATCCCCTTATTTTGAGCCTTAACCACTATTTGGTATTTATGGAAAACAGTTCTCAGTTAATGAAAGAGAATATATACCATTAAAAATCTATATGCCGATTAGATTTATAGAGCATAATTCAATAATTTTTTATAAAGCAATAAAAACACTTGCCAGCTCTCATGAAAAACAACCATATGTTTTGGTTTTAATAATGAAAATGTTTTATAAATAAGCTCCAATTATGGTCCATATTATTTAAGAAGCATTGAATATTTTCTTCCATGTATTTTCTTCTCCATTTTTTGAGGCACCCTTAATAATAATTTGCATATATATTTACAGTGTTTCCATATTTATTCATTTTTAACCACAAAAAAAGACATTCAATTTTTTTCTCTTTGGCTTTCAGTGTTCCCTAAAAGGACATTTTTCAAACTAGATGACTAATGTATCAATTACAAAAAAAACATTTTATCCTTTTAAGAACTATTTTTAACCATAGGTTTCAAAGCAAATTAAATCATAGGCACAGATTCATCTATCAAGCTCAGGGACAGACTCATTTCCATGGATTGATATGTCCATTTAGATTATGTGAAGATAAAACTCCCAATGCCTTTTTTAATCCTCACTTTCCCTTACATGGAGGTCCACAGTGCTGCCTAATTATTTCTGGAGAGCAATTTGGAAACATGTATGAAGAGTCATAATATGGAAACATGTATGAAGAGCTTGCACTTAGGTAACATGTATGAAGAGTCTTTTAAAGGATCTCAGTTTTTGAGCCAGCTTCTACTGTAAGAAATGCTCACCAGGACTTTCCAACATTTTCTCTATTAGAGCATTTATTACAGTGCTATTTATAATAGTAGCAAAAGGGAAATGTTATTAATGTCCAATAATAGAAGTTTGGCTGACTGACTTAGGGTCAATCCACTTGATGCCAACTGTACAGACATTGGAATCTAAGATTTTAAAGAAAACTTAATGAGACAGAGAAATGTTTGTAATAAAAATTAAGTTAAAAAAAAGACAAAAGAGCACATTCTGACTTTTAACAGTTTTTAAAACTTAGAATTATAGTCTATATACTATGAATGGACAGAAATGACCACACAAAAATTGAATGAACTACACCAGACTATTAATTTGATTTTGAGTACTGCTATTGTGAGAGATTTTAAAATTCTCCATTTTCTTGTGAATTCTTCATTGTTTTGTGACAAGAAGATATTATTTTAAACATCTCAAAGAATCTGAAGAAAAAGTCAAAGGGTTGAGCAAATTATATTGAATAAAAATTCGACTGCTATTTATAGGTAAGTGGAAAAATTATGTAAAAATCACTTAGCATAATATACCTCAGTCTCTATTAAATACTTGTCTGAGTTTTCATATAAAAAGTTTGGAGGACATACAAAATAAATACAAATATTTCCAGAGTTTTGGAAATATAAATATTTTATATTGCTTAAGTGTTTGGATTGTCTTTCGATAAATTTTTAATGTTATTCTATTCTTGGTGAGATTTTTAATACATCAACACATACTATATTGCCTGAGACCTACTATACTAATAACATACATTGTAAATTATGTACTAAATATCAATATGAGATTTAGAACATAAATAAATATTCTTATCTTTCCTATTTTCAAAGGGTTATTTCGGAACATGAAATCTCCATTTTGGAGAACAGATTTTAATGACTAGTAGCTGAAGTTTGATTTTTTTTTCTTTTCCATTGTGGAATATTTCCAACACACTGAAAAGAACAGAATATAACATGACAGATCCCTGCATCAGTACCCAGAGCCAACAGAATCTGGCTTTTGCCTCTCTTGCTTCAAACCCTATAAATAGTAAAATAAAACTGCATAGAGTTTATTAACTTACCCATGTTCTGACTCTAAACCCAATATCCACAAAAGTATTCTTCATAAACTTATAGTTGTTCATATACATATGTCCATAACAAAATAGAATTATTTAGTGAATTTCTATGTGTGCATATCCTTTTATAAAAGTCTCTTTGTGACCAGCCATTTGTTTCTAAGATGTGTTCTTGAAGACGCATGTTCATCCGATTCATTCACCTTGACAGTTATGCAGTATCATTCTATTGCGTAATTCCTATAACAATTTCTTTTTTCATTTTAATTATCAGACACTTAAGTTGTTTCTACTTTTTTCCATTCCAACACTCCAGTAAAGCTTCTTACATGTGATTCTATAAACACATGAATGAAAGTGTCTTCACTGTACACACCGAAGCTGATAGTGTACAGAGAGTACACAACACTCCTAAAAGGCTGGATGACTTACACTCTCAGCATCAGTGATGTATGTGTGGCTACACACACAAGCACATATGTGCTGACTGACTTATGATCAGTAATATGTGCTGCAAGTGTCTCCTTTTGGTCTACAGCTTGTTTCCCAGTTTATGTTCAATTTACTCTGGGCCATTATTATTTCCAATAGGACTTATGCTTCTTATTGAACAAATTCTTCCATATTCTAATTTTAATGTTTCTTTATTAAATCCTTTAATTTTAAAAAAGGTTTTATTAAAATTAAAGTTTTTTTTCTTTTTACACATCATAGATATATTTTATATGTGGTAGGAGATAAGAAAAATTATACTTTCAGGTACAAATTATTAATTAACTTATTTGCAGGCACACATGTGTAGGCATGCATACTGAAAGTCACAGGGCAGCTTACAAAAGTTGGTTCTCTTCTTCTTCCATGTGAGTCCCAAGAATCAAATTCAAATTATTAGGCTTTGCTGAAAGCCCCTTTACCTGCTGAGCCATCTCACCTACCACCAAATCATATTTTAAAATGTGTCATGCCTTATAATGCTCATGCTCTCTGGCATAGTACCAAATGCCAATATGCCTACTTCTGAGTTTTCTGGTCTTCCATCAGTCTGCATTTCTATCTTATAAACAATTATTTCAGTACTTTGGTGTTGTACATTTTATAAAAAGGTTTCCACAAGGTGTTTTTCCCTTTGGTCCTTTTCAAATCTTGATGCAAAACCTGCTGTGCCAACCTTAGGATCAGCTTACTAGATCCTGCCCACTCTATCTGAGCTTTTAGCTGCAGTTTACTTGCAGAGAAGGATTGCAGTGGATCGTTGTTCCGGCTCCTTCTTGACTTCTCAGTACTGTTACAAGTCCAGTCAACAAACCCCTAGCTAACTAGTCCTGTATTACTTCTTCACTCAAGGAACTCTTTGCTAACATGCTACCCTCTCGATGAGGAAGTACAGCTGCAGGGATCATTCTGAAGGCTCACCATCCATCTCTCCACTGTACAGACATCCCCAACACGACCACTTCAAAAACTGATCCACTTTCTAAAGAGCTTTCTGGATTGTAGGCTGAGTGATATAGATGTTCTGATACAAAAGAAGCATGCAATATTTACTCTATGGCCTCAAAAGCAATTAGTAGAACTGGGACCTGGAGAGATCCATCATGAACAATTTGCCAAATTATATTGGTCTATTTCTTAACAAAATTAATCATTGGTTCGTATTATAAAAGATAGAATGCAAAGGGCGGGAAAGACAAAACCAATCTCATTTGGCAGATCACATTTAAGATTTTTCTCCTAAAGTAATGGCTATTTTGTAAATGGACAGTAGTCCATAAGTTATTATTTGCATGTTTATAACTAATACATAATTTGGAACTCATTTTTAAAGTATATTGCTAGTCATTTCGCTCTGCCCCTCCTCAAAGTAAAACGGCCTAAAATTACAGGGCTGCCATTAGCCAGGCCATTTTAAGAAGATAAATTCCATCACCAACCTTTGGTTATCTTTTAGATTATATGTCCAAAAGTTGGTAAGCAATCATTTCTGGACCACACCAGGAGAAAGGTGGTGTGGTAGCTTCATCGGGTAGAGAGCAGTGGTTATCAACTTGTGGGTATCAACCCTTTTGGGGGGATCGCATGCCAGATATTCTGCATTATGATTTATAACAGTAATAAAGTTGCATTTATAAAGGAAAAGTGAACATAATCTTATGGTTGGGGAACATGAGGCACTGTGGAGTCACAGCATTAGGAAGGCTGAGAACCACTGTGTCTGAGAGTCCTCTCTGCTTTTAGCATGGTGTACCTTGTGCCTGCAGCCTTCTGTCAAAAAGCATCTGGGTTGCCAGCAAGGACATCATCTGTGAGAACTTTTTAGTCCCTCCAACATCTGTTGTCCTAACTTTTGACTTTAGAGATGGCACATCTTGGACAATCACAATAGTTTTGGAAACATGCTTGTGTGGAGTTCCCTAAGCTCCCAATGTGACAGAACCACAGGAATCCTAAATACACAGCCCAATCAGCCAACAACGACAAGAGAGAAAGCAACCAGCAGTTCCTGACCCCTGCCAAGGCAAAACAAAAGACAGGGCGGAAGAAGGGAGGGGGAAAGGGACAGAGGGAGAGAGGAAGGGCCAGTGGGATGGAGAAAAGAGGAAAGAAAGGAGGGAGGGAAGAGGAAGGAAAAAGGGGGACCTAGGGGAAGGAAAAAGGGGGACCTAGGGGAAGGAAAAAGGGGGACCTAGGGGAAGGAAAAAGGGGGACCTATCTGACTTGTTCCTTTTTAACCTGAACCTAGTTAGTATCCTCTCCTCTCCCTGGAAGGGGAGCTTGCCCAGCTGTAGTCAAGGGAATGACGGCTGAGTCTGTCCTAGACTGGGCTCTGCAGCTGCAAGCGCAATAGGGTCCTATCAGACTCCACCACCAAGTATAATATGTTGTTCTGGGCAGTGGAGGTCCAGCAGCAGACAAAGCAGGAGGAAGGCTACTCTTGTGTGCAGAGTGTGGAGCTAGAGTAGCTGGTCTGGACCCTGGCCCAGGTTTCTCCATCAACATTAGCATCCGGCTGGTGAGTACAGTCTCTGATTTTGTGAAGAGGGTTTTAAAAAGACATTGGTTCCTACAAATCTAATTATCCAGGCCAAGGTAGAAGCTCATTGTCTACAATAGTGGGGTTTGCGAGCCAGAAAAACCCAGCTCTTCAAAAGGATTCCCAGACTGTCTCCAGGACATAGTTAAACAAGAGGGTCAAAGGCGTTTTCTCTAGCTAAGAATATAGCATTTTACAACTATGAAAGGCCCTGTCTTCTTCTACAAGAAGCCCCATTTTTGCATAAAATGCCAAGTGAAGTTTGGGTGGAGGGGATGGGGGGTGGCCCTCACTGTGATCTTGCAACACTACAGTCCACATATTATGGGATTCAGCATTCAGGATTTCAGACTAATTAGAGAGGCACCCAGTAGCACTGTGCGGATTCTGTCAGCATTTCCACTATAAAACCCCCTTTTCTGGGGTTTATAACTTAACCCATAAAAGATAGCCCCAGGCTGGAATGCAAAAAGGTTCAACCTAGGAACAAGATTTTTTGTTTTAAACTACATTTCATTAAATAAAAAAAAAAAAAAAAAAAAAAAAAACTGCTCTTGTAAGAACAGAGCAATAAAAATATGCTGGTTTCATTATTCCTTATGTTTTCAGCACTTTGCTTTGTTTAAAAATAAAAAGGAAAACATAAATGCATTTTCCAGGCATTGGGTCTCAGTCTTTTGTGGTCAGGTTATATTTTAATGAAAAAATATTTGAGTTATTGATGCTTCGAAGAAATCTATTGCCTGCTACACACCAGCTTTGTTTGGGTCTAGGATTTAGCCCTACTCACATAGATTCAGGAGTAAGGAAGGCACAGGGCTTGAATCAGCCCAGCATCCTTCCTATGCACATGATGTCACCATCACCCTATGAATAAAACTCTTAAGTGCTCAGTGCCTTGCCTGGCAGGGAGCAATCTTCACAGCAATCATACAGTTGTACTTCATTCACGCTTTTAATTCCATTCACTAATGCTTTATTGTCATTTATTTTATCCTTACTAATTTTATCTTGTTTTCTTATTCCCATACATCGTTCTATTCAGTGCTGAAATTTGAGTGGAGAGCCTCATGCAGCCAACCACTCAACAATGAACTGTACTCCTAGCTCCCGTTTTATCTTAAAGTAGAAAATATCAGGAGAATTTGAACTTGAGGGGCGGGAAACAGACTCAGGTTTGAGAGGACAGAGAAGGCGGTGTGTCTGGAGTCACAGCTGTGGCTCCTGGGCCTGCAGGGGTTTCAATGCTTTCTATGTGGCTCCTCAATAAAAATTCACAGCAACCCCATGAAAATGAGGCTCCGGGAGGCTGAGTTTACCCAGTCACCGAGTTAATTGGCAAAGCAGATACTCAGAGGCCCCACCTCTTTGCCTATTGTCATTCTTATTATCCAGTCAACTTTCTTTTTCTCCGTCAGCTGTTTTACTGTGAGATTATTGCCTGGTCGTTTCCTCTGCTTCTCTCTACAATAACTCTCAAATTACCCGTCCATGTTGCTGGCGGGACTTTCTCATTCGGGTGGAAGGAGAGAAAGAATTTAGACAGTTTCATTCTAGAACCCTGGCTCTCCTGGAGCGCTAGTTCCTCCTGCCTCTGCCTCCAGGGTGCTAGAATTACAGATATGCACCACTGCAGTGAGCAGAACCTTCTTAAAAGTGATGGCAGTGGTACTGTATTGCGGATGCAGTGGGGCGCCAGAATGGGCTACAGCCGTGGCCATCCTCATTGGGAGATGAAAGGTTCTTTCAGAGAAATGCCGAGAAGCCTTTCCCAGGGAACTCTCAGGCCAGCTTCAGACAACTAGAATTAAACGTGGGGTCTTGATCCTTATTGGAGGAACTTCACTCAGTGAGTTATGTGAGCCTTTTCCAAGGAAGCAGGGAACACCAGTTTCCCGAGGAGCATTGCTCATACACCTCAGGGGCCCTGCCTGCCTCTTTGAAACCCACCACAACCAAGCAGTCAGCTCTCCACAGATGAAGCTGTGCTTGTTCCTTGGGAGACCAGCATTCCCTGAGATCACCTCTGTCCATTGGTTAGAAAAATACGGGGAGAAAAACAGGAAGAGAATTCCAGAGCAGCTAGCCTAGCAGCTAGCTTACCGGTGAGTTCTGTGCATCTGGAGCACCACCCTGCTATGGAGGGGCAGTGGGGAAAGTCAAGAGGGTGTGGTTCCTAGATTGGGACCACTATCCTTTTCCAACTCAACATACACCCTTCTTCTATCCAGCCACTACACCTGGGTATGTGTGGTGTGCACATCATCAAGAGAGAAGGAAGAAGGAAGAAGCCGGTCCCCCGGAGAATGGCCCAGATTTTTGTCCTCATAAATTAGAGCCTACGAGGGAAACCACATGCTTTTGATGCTCTGTGATTGGTTGAAGAAATCAGTTAGTTCCTTCCTCAAAGCTGGAGAATAAAGGCACTTCCTTTCTGGTTTGCTCTTGGAGAACCAGACAACCAGAACAGGAGAGCTGTAAAGTATTTGTGGGGCTGCAAAGCTTAACAAAGAAATGTTAAACAACACTGAACGTCTATTGATTTCCTTCCCTCGGCTCCAGCTGACTCCCAGCTGTTCACTCAGAAGCTGGCTGCCATCATCTTGTGGCTGATTGGTAATACCCACAATAAGCAAAGCCTAGAAGATTTTATTTGACCGTGAGCCAGGGCTGTTGAATAGTGTGAACCATCTAGAAGCCCTCATCCATGTGCTCTATTTGGAAGACAACAACTTTCCGTTGGGGCCCAGATAGGGAGTCATGTTAGCATCTGTTTATGTCTCTTGCTTCTTTTTGTGTTCAAGAACTTTTGCCAATGCTGACTTTCATTTTCATTGACTACTTGACAGGATCAAAGTTCCCGGAAGTGTCAGACTGACTTTCTTGACTCTTCGGCTACCAACTCTCACTAATTAAAGATCTTTATATGTGTGTTTGCACTTGTCTGCCCATCTGGACCTGCTCAGGAAACCTGATTTACCAAAATTCAGACTCAAAAGACAGAACATGTATATATTGCTAAATCCTTCTTTTTTTTAGTCAAAGGTTTCATGGCTGGGTTACTTTTAAATCATTCATCAAATAATGCATTCACAGAAAAATATAAATAATGTCAAATAAGGCAACAAAGCCTAGATAGTGTACTCTATGTCCTTATTTGATTCTGATATCTGTATTCAAAAAAATTGGAATTATCTTACATTCTGGAAGGGAAAACCATAATTATTAAATTGTAGAGCTGAGTGCCTTTAATTTTCTTGACAATTGCTTTTTGACAGAATGTCTGAAGAACCTGCCACACATGGCTCAACACCTATTAGGGTCATAAATTACTTGACTAATGCTAATTACTTTTTGCTCTCCAAGCTGATGATCAATATATTTGTGCTAAATTTTTTCTACTTTATTTCTTTGCACACATTAAATTTCCCACCAGGAAACAAAGAACCAGTCCTGACCTGATTCCCATTATTTCTTTTGTACCTGGCTTGGGGTAGAGCACACAGTAGGTGATATATATATATATATATATATATATATATATATAATTTATATATATATATAATGCAAAACTATAAAACTCTTATATATATGTATATATACACATACACACACACCATGTATGTTAAATAAGAAATTCATCATTGAATGGGCCTGCTATCATTAGGGTAGGGTTAAACCATTTGTGTATATTCCATAGTATGACATTTTTCTGAAAAACTAGTGAGTCTCAGGAAAGTTCCTGAAGATTCTCTTGTCATCAAGGAGTTCATAAGGACATGACTGATTCCAGCCTGTTCCATAATTATCAGTTTTAAGTCAGATATTTACAATGTAGATTTAAGCCCAGTGGTAAAGAACCTTCCCATTTCAGAAGGCTCTCATAAGTATTATAAGTATACTCTGCTAAGTATCTTGCTGCCCTATTTTAAGTGACAAAATTGTATTGTAAACACATTAGTGCTATATTAAGTGCCAGCCAAACAACAGATCTACAAAATTCAGGTTTGTGGCAAGTTAAATGCTAATCCTCCCTGATTAGTGTATTATTCATATCTCTCTATATGTGTATATATATACATATATATTCATACATGTGTTTTGTTTATATATGTATATAAACTATATATTCATGAATGAATATTCATATATGAATTTATTCATGAATATATACGTATTGTTCATATATACATATATAAACAAAACACACACATATATAAAGAGAGACTAGCACCCTATACAATGACTCATAACATTTAACTAATACTCTCCTTTCTTACCTCCTTACGTCTTTCCTCGGGAACACAGGCTAAATCATAAGCCCTGAAACAGGCCCACGCTTGTCCTGAGAAAAAGCAAGTTCCTGAGTAAAATAAATAAATAACAAACATCACCAGATTTCCAAAGCATGTGGTCCTGGACCCAGCAAAAGACATTTACATTTTCTACACATTCTCTCATTCACTCACAAGCCTGTGAGCCCCAATCTCTGCAGCTTCTCTCCTGACTGCAGGGGGAGGCAGCTGGAATATTATTCAAAGGCACAGTTAATGTGTGGATATTGTTAAATAGTTTTGGAAAAGGTGGGTTTTTATCCTTTTCCTTCCCTTTTCTGTTCCTCCCCCACGAGCCTCTTCAACCTGAGAGTTACCCTGAAAACTTCCTTGGTTTCTGGCTCTGCTGTGATCTCTCTCGTCAGCACTCAACAGTGATGATGAAAACCCACATTCAAGCCAATAAAGTCACAGAAGGCTTTCTTCTACTGCTCTTCCACACCTGAGCCCTGTGGTAACCCAAGAGACCATAGTGTGTCCCAGCAACACGGAACGAGTCTTCTGCTCTTCAAACATATTTACCCCATTTTACCCAGAGCTTCATGTGCTCAGTTGTTTATTTATTTCTTAACCTTGGATAAAGAGCCAAAGAGGTGAGGGAGGGGAGGGATGGACAGACCTATAGATGACAGATCTGTAGACAATGTTGTTAGCATGCCAGATCTTATTACTGAACTGTGGGAGGTCATGTATGCCACATCCCAACTCCATGGGGACCACCACATTTAAAACAAAATGAAAAAAAAAAATGTGATGTGGGAAAAGAAAAAAGCCCTCATGGGCAGCCTTCAAAGGCAGAGACAGGTTGTGACTGGATTAACATTTATTGACTGTCTAAGCCTGCTTTTTTGCTTCAGGACAGAGATACAGGAGTTTAATTGCAGAGGCTGTTCTGCCAACTGATCACTGGAGTGGCAACCAAAGCTTAACTAATCGGTCCTTCGTTAGTGAAAAGTCTCTATTACAAAATAAATTAAGCATGTTCTGATCCTAACCTACAGGTCCAACGGCATTACGGCGAAGTTGAAGCTGTTAGAGCAGGGAGAAACATATTAAGGGCTAGCACTGAATAGCACTTTGCTATTGATTTTACAATACACAGGTATTATGATTTATGGAGTGCTGGCATCACTCTAACAAGCTGAAGGACACACAATATCATCTCCAGCATCATTAAAATTCAGAAACCTTAGAACTAACTCATCAACCACTGTGCATTGTCCCAGACCATGAAGCTGGGCTCTAGTTTCAAAATGCTCTAAGCTTTAGGACATCTGTATCTCTGCTGCTTTGGCCATCAGAATGCAGAAAGACTTTTTGGAATGCGTTCTGTACCTCCAGAATCTGATTCTGTTTCCACTCCAAACTGTCATCATCTCTTATTTATTTTTTAATCTCTTCCTGCAAATCTATGATGTGCCTGTTTAAGAAAGGCTATATGTGGCAAAGATTATAATTCAATCAAGGCTCTAACTGTAGACGGGGAAGGTTGCTTTCTTTTTCAGCATTTAAGAAGCTGGCAGTACCAGCCATGCTAATCAATCAATAGATATTCAATGAGCACCAATTATGTTCCAGTCATAGTAATAAGAGGTAATCATTATGAAGCATTTACACTACTGTGTCTGAGAATTGGTTAAGTACTCTCACTTAGTTAATATATTTAATCCCATAATATCCTCTAACATATAAAATATTTTTCATCTCCATCTTTACTGATAAAAATTATCTAGGCCCAGAGAAGTCAAGTGACTCTCAGGAAGGTGGGTACATAGTTCCCATGAGAAGCAGCCATGGCTGGTAGTGACATAGTCTAACATCTGGGCAATACCGTGGGTCCAGTCTTACACCTAATATTCATCTGGATTACCCAAAGTACCACCCTTTAAAGGCACTTAATGTCTGCAATCCAGTAACCTGAAGATATTTCTAGTTCAAATCTAACCAAATACGAACCCAAAGAAAACTAATCCCTGGCTCTCTCAAATGCCTTCCCAAAGAGTAGCATCACAATATCTTAGATTTCCTTTTCTCTGAGCTAAATCATCATAAGAAATATAATATTCTTCCGGAAGGACTATCTTTTATGATTTTAATCATTTTCGAGAATTTCTACTTTGCCCAAGATGATACAAGCACACAGTATTTTTTTCTTTTCTTCATTGAACAGTTCCTCAGCTCCCAATCCCAAAATAATCACAATAATGAATGCTTAAAATAAGCCATAATGCTGATAACCAATGTTGGCTAAAACCAGTTAAACTGCACCTTATGATTTAGTTTTATGCCCATATTCTCCGTGGCAAAGTTTACCAAAGATTAAAAGTAGTTTGTTTATTTTGTACCTAAAAGTAAAGAATTTGAGGGTTGGTATAGGAAGCCCTTTTCTAAACTCTCTCATATTTGGTTCCACAACTCCAAATTACATCCAGTAAATCTGTTATAACATATTCTTGACACATGTTTTACTGTATAATTCTATACCATTTCCTTCTGATATACACACAGCTCCGTCTTCTAAATTCCACTTGGTATTTCCCATACATTATATACACTGTTTCCCTATCAAGGGCTGTCTCAGTTTCACTAGACCCTTGTACAAGTTGAAAGGTAATTAGATTTGGGATTCTGTTTGTTTGGTCTTTTCGCTATCCTGGTGCCTTTCAGCATCTGAGTTCACAAGAATCTTAGAGATGCTAACAGCAAGCATCTGGCCACTGTTGGTAGAAGCATCTTCTCCTCACTTAGCTATCTACCCGAGTCAATTTTTCCAGATTCTGCCAATCCCAAGGAGTCTCCACAGTTCTGAGTGTCTTCTATATGGGCCCTTTAACGCAACATGTTCCTTTTTCAATTCTCTACCTACAAAATTAAAAGTCAGCACCAGCAAAACTGTGTACCAGATAAAGGTACTTGCTGCCAAGCCTGACCACCCAAGTTCTATCACTGGGATCCACATGGGAGAAGAAGAGAATATATTCCAGCATACACCCATGCACTCTCTCTCTCTCTCTCTCTCTCTCTCTCTCTCTCTCTCTCTCTCTCTCTCTCTCCTCTCTCTCACACACACAATAAATAAATAGATAGATAGATAGATAGATAGATAGATAGATAGATAGATAGAAATTAAACTACAACTCATCATTCATGGTAGGGCCCAAACATCATCTCCGCCAGGAGGCCTTCTATAATGCCCCAAATTAGAATTCATCACCCTATCCCAAAATTTCTCTATGCAATGCAGTTAAATTTTGACTGAACCAAAAGACTCTCTGAAAGGAAGTTACATACGAAATGACAATTATATCCAGGCACACTTTTGTTGTGCTTATTTAGCTGGTCATTGGACACTCAGAATCTTCCATGATGTTCCTCTATAATATCATAATTTTGTTTTCACGTCTTTCAAGTGTTTTTCCAAATGTTGAATCAGGTCTTCTCTTGATCGGGTCTCTTCCATGATCATTTTTAATCTATCTCACATAAGCAATTCGATCGCTTCTTGTGCCCTTAGCTGCGTTTCCTATAATACAAAAACTCAACTGAACTCCTTCTCTGTGGTACATGCCTATGTGTGTCATTTCCACTTTCACCCCAAGGAGTCTTAGGAGATAGCTTGTGGACAGCTACTTCATCTGACACAAGCTTCTATAGGCTAGAAATTACCCCCCGGGAACCTGAAAGAGGTTGACTTGAATTTGCTCTAGCTGAGAAAGATTCATAGGTTGGCTGGAACCACTGTCCTGTCCCTGAGTCCATCGAGGGGGGGGGGGGACAAGTTGGCCCCATCTACATGTGAAAGATGAAATCATCCACAATGTACAGGTTGGCCACATAGTTTTATTTTTCTTAAATATGTCTTTGTACAGCCACATGCTTTCTTCCAATGGGATCGTCTTGACAACCCCTCGAGTCTCGCTGGTCCATTTCTAGAAGTTAATGGTCTAGTTTTTGGCGTGGTTCCCTTTAACCTCTCATGACCCTGAACTCTAAATTCAATCTGCCTTAATCACAACAGTCTTCCCTCTCTGCATTTCGCCCCTTCTAATGAAGAACAAGCCAACACAGCTTAGGGACCTCCCCCAATTTCTGTTTATAGCCTGTCATTCCATAAGCAGCCCCCAAGTCTTTACCATGACCTGGGCTTCTCCCCAGAACCATTAATCACAATCCTGAATTCATTCACAACTCACCCCAAAGGTCTCTGCGGTGTCTGATCACACTCAACCCCCTCCCTCAGAATCAGTGGCTTACTCTTCACGGAATCTTACTTTTTCCTTCCTGCCAGCTCCTACCCAAGTCTGTTTCCCATTATGGTTTTTTTAATCCATTTACCGGCCTATCCTTCCCAACAACAGCTGTTTTCCTTTAGACCAACTTCTTAAGGCATCACTGAAATATTTGTTGAGCAAATAAATAATGAAAAGGTATTGCAGATATTGGTTTTCCTTTCGGCACAAATTAATATGTCCCCAAACCCCAGAAATGCCTTCAGGTGTTATCTAAGGGTTTCAAAAATTAGTTTCCCTACAATGGATAACATAGAGAAAGGTCATGAGGTTAGAAAGAAAACTGCATTGTGACATAGTTCATATATTGTGAATCTATGCTTCTCTTTATAAATATTACCTAAACTTTAATTTGATAAATCATAAGTATTTCTTTCTGTATTACCTGAAACAATGGGGAGAAATGTCAGAACCTAGAATTCCTCCCCCCCAAAAAAACCCCTTCATAAAAACTATTATGCATCTTTTTCAGAAATTACACCTAGATGGTTTAAATCATCTTCAAAAAATCCTAGAAAGGGACAGAAGATTCACTCATTCTTTTTTCTAGTTGCTGCCTCTAAACAAAGGCCCATGTTTTGCTATCTGCAAACACGACTGTAGTAGACTCGGTTTGCTTTCCTATACTCAGCACACAGTGTTAAAGGTGTGTCCTCACAACAAAACCTGGACGTGTCTTTGCATCTCCTCATCACTTCTAACTCGTGACGTCACCCTTTCATTCCCTGAGTAAATCCAGGATCAGCCCTAGCCCATATAAATCTGTTCTGCCCCTTCGGTTCTGTCTAGGTGTACAGCATACTGTAAATAATCATCCCGGATGCTGAGGCTGGTTCTGTGGTACACTGGAGACCCCTATTGGTTACTGGTGGACAGTGACTTCTAACCTGATGCCGGGAACAGTTTCTAGGGAATGCTTGGCTCCTTTGGGTTCCAGCAGAGCAGAATCACCACTGACGCCTTTTGCATACTGATTAATCGATTGCGGAAGCAAGCATGTGCTGTGCGGGCTTACTATGTTTTGTGTTTGTAAAGACATCACTAAACAAGAAGGTGGTACAAACGACAAGAAAAAAATAAAATACGTGATCCCTGAACTTAGGGGCAGTCTGTTTTTAATAAACAAGCCACAATAAGGATGAACGCATCATGGAGGTTGTGAACATGTATTTGGATCAAAATGGACTCAGGCATCAGCCAGGGTCCAATCTCACCGAGATCTGAAGTGAAATGTGAATTTTATTTGCTCAACTTTAAAAATAATAATTTTTCTGATAAGAGTTTCACAAATAACTGAGGTTTTTTTTCAACCCTTAAAAGATATCCTGCTTCGTTTAATTTTTTTTTAAAATGACTTGTTTAAAAATCTCTGGATGTCAAAAACAAAATTTTTGTTTCCAAACATAAAGGAAAATTAATTTATAATAAAGCCACGATTACCTGCCCAACAATTAGGTGTGTTCTCCGATGCAGATGTTGAAATTAGCTTGGCACTTTAGAAGAAGCAGCTGTTTCCATTATAATTATAATATAAAAAGTGGTGCCTGGCGCCAAGTGTGTGGTGTCTGTCAGTCATCTGGGGAGGACAGGTTGTCTGAGGACGATGTTTTGTAAATACTGTCTACTGTTTTCCTTTTGTTTGCCACATCTATCTTTAAAATGATTTTTGAAAGGGCAACAGCACATGAGCATGAGGGCTTCTTATTTCAGATGTTTGCTATAAAAACATTAGCACTCCTACCCTGTCCACATCATTCTAAAAGAGCAAAGTTCACCACAAGATGAAAAGTGTCTGTGCCAACACATGAAATGCCTGTGTCCTTTAACCAGCATATCATTATTAGATAAAAAAAATACTAATGAGGGGAAAGTGCCTAGGTAACATACATATATACACAAGGGCAGACAATCTGTAGTCACCTTTCCTGTTGGTTATATGAATGCTTTCTTTGCTGAGGTTCTGCTTTTCAATTAAATAATTAATTTGCCTGCCTTCTCAAGCCCTTTCTCCCCCTCCTCTTCCCCTCTCTTCCCTTCCCCTCCTTGCTCCTCTCTTAACCACCCCCTCCAGTTCAGAACACAACTATCTCTGCCTGGAGCAAAGGCTCCAAGTAGAGGGCAGAGCCTGGGCACAGAGCACAAGGCTCTGACGCCTGGGAGCACAGTGCAAAATACACATTCCTGTTCACATGTTGAACTTTTGATGATCGCTTATTTCTTTGGCACATATATCAGCCTCTCCTACAAGCATGTGTAATTTATTCAAGATTATCCCCTAATCCTATTTGAAATGGGAACAAATATTCACCCCTGCTCTATGTCAGTGCTGTTCACTACAAGGTTCAGACCCAGGAGGTATGAGCCCTCCCTTGGAAAAACGTTCGTTTTCCTCTCTCAAAGGCTCCCTAACAGAAAAGCACAAATCAATGCATTCTTGACATAAAATGGGTTGGGAAGAATTTTTCAGTGGTCAAAAGTCTACTAAGTCGGGCTACTATGTTGACACCACAGAAGAAAACTCCTGAGTCCTAGCCTGTGCCAATGCCTCTGCTACTACTTCTTCTGAATGGGTTTTTCCTTTGTTTTATTTTTTTATAGGTTGAAATACTGGTGCACCATCTTCAACTGGAGGAGTTGGCAATAGATTCTAAAACTAAAAGCATACAGGACTTCATTCTGGGACATCTCTGTGAGTCCTGCAGTGGTTGCCAGCCAAGAACATTCCTGGAATGTACAGGAGACAGATAAGCCACCCGCATCAGACACCATCCATTCCACATACAATCTGGGCTCTTTACTCTGTTTTCTGCTCTGAAGGCATCAGGAGGGGGACCCTGTGCTGCCAATGACCCTGGGAACTTACATTAGGAGAGAAAATATTATTCTAAAGAATAAAAGAAAGTTCAAAGGACATAACAACGACAGTTCTGCTGTAAGTCTACCCTGTCGTCTCCTTCTAATGTCCTCCCAGTGTGGAATGGGCATTGGGGCACACCCCCCTACCTGGGTCATGTGTGAGGATGAGGGGCAATGATGGGTGCAGAAAGCTTTTGAAACATGATAGGTGTGGCTCCAGCGTGGGATTATTATTCCCCTTACTAATGTCAGAAAGTGCCAGAGCTGTTCATTGCTATTAGCAAATCCAATTCCTTTTGTTTGAGTTTTGCCTGTAGAAAGCAATAAAGTAGAATAACTACCCATTAGTCAGTAGTCTGCATACACCAGAACAGCTGAAACACCATATATATATTCCAAAAGCAGAATGCTAAACTCGTGTTATCTCTGGAGATGTGGGGAGTAGGGGAAGTGTTACTGAGTGAAAATGGGGAATAGATTGGAGAGATGCAGCTGGAGGTTGGAGGGAGCAATCTAACAAGGCTGTCTTTTTCCTTCCAAGAAAGAACCAAATCTACATTTCAGACAAGAGTCAGAAAGAAGGGTTAGCTGGAATGGAGGTCGGCCATTGGTCAGCATTACCGGGTAGAAAACGTAATGCAATGCACTCTCCTCCGCCAAACAGTTCTGAATAATAGCAATTTGCCCACCAGCTAACCACCTCAGCACAAACACTGGCACACTCCTGCTGAGTCTCCGAAAGCCTTCTTGTCTGCAAGTGCACAGTGTACAGAGAACATCTCCACAAAGCTCGGTGCCACTGTGCAATGCAAACAGTCCTCAGGTCCTGCTGTGACTTGGCACACCCCGCTGGACAGCTGGAGACTGGAGAAGAAAGGCCTCTGCCAGGAACATGTGACAAGGGATTTTCGAGCAATTTTCTGGACCCCAGCAGTCTTAGCAGCTTTACTATTTCATGGGCAGATATTGCTATGAGCTACGTACAGATAGATTACGGTGCAGTATACTCTCTATTTATACCTGATGTGAGACACAATAAAACACGCCAACGCCTTCCTGATCCCATTTGTGAGCTGGAGCAAGAAAAAAGAAAAAAAAAATAGGGAGACAGTTTGCCACAGACTTATGTTATGCCTAATATAATTTTGGAAATCAGCTATTGCCCCAAACAACATTTTATTACATGCATCAAAAAGCTTTAGCTTGCTAAGGGTCACATAAGTGTGCTCAGAATCTGCTTCTAAGCCAAGAGACACTAGAGAGAGATGGTTTATTATACCTTGCAGTTCTTCCCCCACCCTGAAGATAGCTTGCAATGAAGTGCTACCAGGGATCATTAAAAAAAGATTGCTCATTTTATGTAGCTTGAATCTCTGAAATGGTAGTTAGCTGAATTCCAGTGGCAAGAACGTGTGGAAGACAATGCCAAGAGATAAACAAAAGTGAGTTAAATCAGGAAGACAGGCTCAGTAGCAATTAGTCTAATGTAATATCATTTTTAATGTAAAGAAGCTACATTTTCTAATTTCCCCTAAAAGCTCTAGGTGCTGAATGGGTTATAATAAATGCACACAATAAAAAAGCAGGTACACTCATCTTCCAAAGCATCCTATTAACCAGTATGCTAGTGCTGCAAAATCTAACACAGTAAACAATGCTTTTCCTGTTAGAATAATGATGCATCGTTTATTCTTTTATGCCATTTAGCACTTGGGGACCACCTCCATTTACCAAAATAATACCAAATTAGTACTGTAAATATTGAAATCAGACCTTTCAGGCCAACCAGTGGCCTAATTTTCCTTCAATCTGCTCTTAATCTCAATTCATCAATAACACTACCTTATTATCGGACTTTGACAGCAAGCTAAGGCTTTTGATAAATGATACATCTCAGGCCAGATTTAAAATTTGAATCTCAAGTGCTAATTATCTGTACAGGCCTAGTTAATAACGAGATTTCTTGTTAAGTACCTGATCACAGCATGGGCATCATTTGTCAAGATCCTCAAGTCTACCTTAGAGACCAACTCTTTGAATCCTCCCTTGCCTACCATATGTAAAACTGGGATCTTTGTTTCTATAATAACCTTTTATTAGGAAGCTGACATAATGATTAAGTTCACTGTAGACACACACAATGAATTAGACAATTAGCCTTGCTGCTTTAAACCACTCAGACTCCTAGCAAGACAAAATAATTAATATTGAATTTTAATTTGATGTGTTCCACATTTAAACCCCAATTTGCAAAGCACACCTGGAAAGCTGCTGCTGTTACCTTGTAGTTTGTGCTGATGGCAGAAAGCTCCTGCAGCATGAGAAAGTGCAGAAGGCATGATGCACCGTGATCACTTCTCAGTGGAGCACAGAATTTTCCAGCATTAATGGGAAAGGTAATTACCTAGGTCTAACTTTATAGCCTTTTCTCTAATGAAACTATAATCTCCCAGGCCTACACACTTTAAGCATTTGCATGATTTTAATGATTTCAGTGCCATAACTGTTGGTATACCCCTTCATTTTGAAACAAAATGCCTTAAACATGAAGATGTTAATTATATTTTCTGTTATTGGCTCAAAGTGAGGCTGAGTCAAAGTAGGGGGCATTTTAAAAACAATCAAAGACGATGTTTGCCTATGACCCTCCAAAAAGATGAACCCCAAATGATGAACCTGTCTCTTCCTTTTCTCCCCGCCCCCAAGCTTAACCTGCACTACACAAACAGAATGGGACAAAGTTTGACTTGGATCCCAACATAGACTGAGTACAACACAGGACTGTGGCACCTGATTCCTAATAGAAAGCAATTTTTATACCCTTACAGGAGCATTCTGGGCAATGGGCCTAGCTAGAAATTCAGAGCATTTTTATTTCCTGTAAGCTAGTGCTGGGAAAGGAGATGAAGCATCCTCTCTGTGTAACACAGAACCAAGATTGAGATGCCAGTCTAAACGGCATTGCCTGTTTTAAGACCCATTAGAGCAGCTTACATTCTTATAGGAATAAATAGTTACAATCTATTATTATGATCTCCAAAGGCCCTTCCTTGTTCAACCATATAAGCAACTAGCACAGACCTCTGGTTGTACCAGAGAGGACAAATAGACTCTCCTCTTCATAAAATGCTTTTCTCTGTCCTGTCTTTGCTCTCACTCTGGGCCTCTCCACCTTGGCAGAAGGCTGGAGGAGGGCCTAACACTATTGAAGGTTACAGCATGGGGAGAGAGGTTTTCACAGGCACAGCAGTCTTCAGGGTTTCCAGATCTCTTCATGCTAGGAAGGATTCTGACCTCCTCTCCTTAAGTGAGAATCACACTTGGACTTGCCATCAGTGTCAAGGAAAAGGTACTGTTTCCTGAGCCTGCTTTTCCCACGATTCTCTACAAGACCCAGACATCAACCAAGTCACAGTGAAGTGGTTTCTGAGCTAGAACTGGACTATTTGATGAAAGAGATGAAGTGCAATTTGAATTTATATCTTAGGGTATAAACTAAATAGTTGTTTATAGCGATGTCTCAAAAACCCCAGAGCTATTTCCTCATCCTACAAATGAAGTCTATCAGGTGAGTGAAATGATGATAACTCTTCCTGAATGGAAACAAAAGGCAAATTCTCGGAGCTTTCAAATCTACAAAATTAGCAAGATCTACAAAATTTCGGGCATTTTAAAGTTTCTTCTTTGGATTTTTGCCATTTCTTTTGTATTAAAACAATATATTCCCACTAGATATTTCTTATTATAGATATGGGTCCTGGAGACATGGCTCAGTTGATAAGAGCACTTATTGCACCTGCAGAGGACCTGGGTTCAGTTCCCAACACCAACATGGTGGCTCACAACCATCTGTAGCTCTAGTTCCAGGGGATTGGAATCCTTCTGACTTCCACAGGCACAAGGCACATACATGGTGTATGTACGTGCATGCAGACAGCACACACACACATACACAGGGCACATACATGGTGTATGTACATGCATGCAGACAGCACACTCACACATGCAAAGGGCACATGATGGTGTATGTACGTGCATGCAGACAGCACACACACACATGCAAAGGGCACATGATGGTGTATGTACGTGCATGCAGACAGCATACACACATACACATACACAGGGTGCAGACAGCGCATTCACACACAAAGCACATACACAATGCATATTCATACATGCAAACAGCACACACACACAAGGCACATACACAGTGTATATACATACATGCAGATAGCACACACACATATACACACACACACACACACACACACGGCACACACAATCTTCAAGAACATTTACATAAATAAAATTAAGTATAAATTTAGGTTATGAAATCACAGAATGCCTTGAGTGAGTCAGGCAACCTCTCTGGGTCTTGATATCATTAAGAACAAAATTACAGTGACAATTGTCTTCATGCTAGAATTGCTATGGGAATTACAATATGCCCTTGGAGTAGGACTTAGCAAGTGTTTAAGCATCATTTTCCTTCACTAATGGTGCTGTTGGTTGCCGTGTGTCCAAGGACATTGTGGATGGTTTTTCGGTAGGTGATAAATGGATGATTTCCTTTAGGGACTCTGACTACTACACAATTTAAAGATCACAAGAACTTCATCTCTAGGAATGACAAATAGACATTCAAAAAATGCTTCTCTCTCTTACACAGGGTTTGCTATCTCAGCCACAAGTTTAAATAAATAAAATTGATAGTTATTTTTAAAAAGAGTAAAAAGAAATGTCACATAGTTCCATTAGAGTAAAAAAGTGAATAACAGGGAGTTGAGGAGATGGTTTTGTGAAAGCATGAGGACCTGAGTTTGGATACTTAGCACCCAAGCAAAAGATTAAGCACACATCTGTAACCCCAGCTCAGGAAAGGTAGAGACATGAATCAAATTGGCAAGCTCCAGATTCAGTGAGAGACCTTGTCTCAAAAAAAAGCTAACTCCGGAGCAGTCAGCCTAAATGGAATGATGTCTTTATCAAACCTTTTCATAGAGGTTCAGGGACCATTAAGGAAGTAGTAGAGGTCGCGGGTGACTCCAGAAAACAGTCTTGTGGATACAACAGAGCTGATACACATTGGAACTCAGAGAGACTGTAACAGCACAGCACATACAAGGCCTGCACAGGTTCAAACCAGACAAACTCCCAGCACAGAAAAGGATAGGGGAGACACAAATCCACTTGTACCTAAAGACACCCACTAGAAAAAAGACCTTTGCAACTGATACCTGCTGGGAAAGAAAAATTATTTTCTCCTGATTTTGGGGGTGACAATGGGTATCACTCCAACCTCACTCCAGGGCAGGCCCCCCGAGCCAGAGTGGCTGGTCAACACAAAACAGACTCTGTGTCTTTTGGGTTGTTTTGTTTGGGTGTTCTCTGTCTTACTGGGGGTTTTGACAATGTTGTTATTTTGCTTGTTTTAATTTCTCATTGGTTTTGTTTTGTTTTTTGTTTTTTGTTTTTTGTCTTTTTTCTTTTTGTGAGATAGGGTGAAGCAGAGAGAGAGAGAGAGACAGAGAGAGAGAGAGGCTAAATGATAGGTCATTTGCCTAGTACTCACAAGGCCCTGAGTTCAATCCCAGGGACCACCACAAAAAGAAAAAAATGTTTTGGGGAAAATAATTCCACTTAATCCTCTTACTGCTGTTATCTTTGGCTAACGTGGTGATGGAGAAACTAGGAGCTATCTAACTTCTACAGATTGTGTCTAACGAGCAAACATTACAAATGAGTGTAAGCTTGGCTGACAGAGGAAATGAGGCATTCTTTATTTCCACTTGCATAATCTTGATTCAGGTCATTGTTTCTGATGATCAGATAAAATATGATCATATTTATTTATCATATATAGTGACTGTGATAAAATGATTTTGAACTAAAACTGACATTAGCAGACCGGTTTCAATCTCGCACCGAAACCTATTTCTGGCACTTCCTCACCCCTGCCTCTCCTGGGAACAATAGACAATGAGGGTGAGGGTGGGTATTAGAGGAAGCAGGATGATTTCTCATCTGATGCACTCTCTGGACAGAAGATAAGGTCCAGCTGTGTCAGCTTCTAGAAGTGCCCAGTGTCTGTTCACTAGTGACAAAGGCAACATTTGGGCTCATGGGAACAAGCAAGACCAGCACCCATCAAACACTGGAAGGGAGATGCATCCTGAACGATCTATCATTGCTCTGCTAATCTCCCCAGACCTTGTTGTCAGCAGATGTAACTACAAGAGCTGATGCTCAAAACCAGAGCCTTCTAGGGAGCAAAACACTAGACTGAGCCCACTGCCACCACTACCCTGATGCGGATGCTAACAGCAATGGGCGTTCTTTTAGAAGAGACAGGGATCGGTTTCAGAGGGGAAAAGAAAATAAAGTTTAATGTGTTATTAATAGGCTACAGATTAAGAATTCATTTTCATCCTATTGCTGGGTTTTAACGAGAATGGCCCCTAAAGGATCATATATTGGCATGCTTGGTCTCCAGTAGGTAGAACCGTTTCGAAATGATTAGGAAGTGTGGCCTTGTCGGAAGAGGTGTGCCACTGTGGATAGGATAGTCTTTAAGGTTTCAAAAGCCTGTACTGTTCTCTCTCTCTCTCTCTCTCTCTCTCTCTCTCTCTCTCTCTCTCTCTCTATATATATATATATATATATATATATATATATATTTATACATATCTATGTGTGTGTGTGTGTGTGTATATATATATATATATATATATATGAATATGGCTTAGAATGGGACAAAATTGTCAACACCTTCTAAACTGACCTTAAACTTATTTCTACTGCCTGTACTGTATATTTATTCAGATCATCGTTCTGGGCATTGGCAGTTATAGAATCAGAGTATTGATCATTTATGGAAAATGTTGAAGATATTATACATTCCACAGCATCAAATTCTCAGCCAAGATTGATTTTTCATGTAAAAAGTAAACAAATACATTAACTTTTAATTTGAAAATTTGCTTTTGTCTTTAATACGTAGGAAAATTGTAAGTATACTAAAGAATCATCTTAGAATAATGTCTTTAAGATTTATTATATACAAATGATTTGTGTACTATTTTATACATCTGCAGACCCATCCTTTAAGATTTGAATGGGTCTACAGATGTATAAAATAGTACACAGGTGGAAGCAGTTGAGGATGCTCTGACTAAAGGGTGTACCCACTCTCCTACAGCATCACCCTCTCACGGGCAATCTAACTGTGCCTTCAACAGTCCGTTCCAAGGCTATCCAACTGCTGTCCTTGGGGTGTTAAATGTCTGATACAACTGTGAATCCAGAGTCGTAGGTCCTCTCCACACTTAATTTCCTAGAAAGTGTGTCTCCCAATCTCTGGCATGGCAGAACGTGGGATCTCATTTCCAGTAGATACAGTGTAAGCCTTCAAATAGTGGTGCTGGCTGATGTCCTCAAGACAAGAAAAGCAAATCCATGAACCCATGCCCAAAATCTGTGTCTATTCGTGCTGGACAAATCATTGGTTCCTAGTAGAATAAATATAACATAGTCAGCATCTCATCAGATCATTTATTGATCTGCAGATGGTGCCATTTTAACCAAGGATTCTACATACAGGTAGTAGCAAACGTGTCCATTCTATTATACATTTAGGGACCAAAAAGATGACCAGCAAGGTTTCCACATCCCAAAGTTACCCACCATGTCAAGGATTCCACTCCTTTGCTACCTGGACAAAATGTGCCTCTCCTGTAATAGGAAAGCAGCAATGAAGCTCACAGTTCTCAGGTGTCAGTGTAACCAGCCGCCTTCAATCCTTGATATACTTGAATACCCAGTGCTCAGAAACCTGGTACTCACTCAGCCAGATAGCAATGGGGTGCAAAAACAAAACCTAGGAGAATCATGATCACTGTGTGCATCTGCTGAGTACCGTTCCTCAGACCCCAGAACTGGCTTAGGTATAGAAAATTGGAAACAAGATATGGCTTTTGTTAGGGAAGTTGATCTTCCTTATTCAACTTATTCTATTGAATAATGACTCCCCCATTCACCCAATCCATGTCCATTCCGAGCTTCAGAAAGTAATATTCTTTGGAAAGAGGATCTTTGTAAATATCAAGTTGAGTTTGTAAATATCAAAGTGAACCAGGCCCTAGTCTAATGACTGCTGCCCCCTTAGAGGGCAGTAGCACACAAACATATGTTATAAGAGGTTTCTGGCCTGGAGACCAGTCCCACAGTCCCAATGAAACATACGGACACTCATATTAATTGCACACTGATTGACCTGGGACCCAGGCATATAACTTGCTAGCTCTTTACTCTTAAACTAACCCATGATTCTTAACCTGTCCAGCCATGCAGTTTGGTAACTTTTCTCATAGCAGCATAGTTGTCCTCTGCTTCTTCTGGCTTGTCTGGCAACTCTGTGGCATCTCTCTGTCGTCCTATTCCCAGAGTTTTCTTAGTCTGGTAGCCCCGCCCGCATTTCCTGTCTGTCTTTGGAAAATCAGCGTTTTTATTAAACCAGTGGATGGGACAATTATTTGCAATGGAACAACATAATTTTCCTACAAACATATACAGGAAAATAGTATTGTGAAAAGAGAGACATACATGGAGGACCCCATGTGGGAACAGGGCTGGAGAACTGAGTGATGCCAAGGCTTATGAAAGACACCTAGAAACAGGGAAAGAGGCATGGAACAGGCATCAGAGTCCATACTTAATTGCCAACTTTAAGCCTCACAAATGGTAATAATACATTTCTGCTCTTTAAGACATCTACTTTGCAATGCTTTGTTACAAGAGTCCTTCAACAAACACATCATCTTTTCTGAGTTTCTTTTGATAAGGAAAATTAAGTCACATCTTGCTACTGTTCATTCATTTTTTTTTCCATCCAAGCACTATGTCATGCTCTCCCCATACCCTTCTATTCTTGCATCCAGAGGAACCATCACGTACACTCAGCCTCTGAAGGCCTACTGCTGTACTTCTGCCACCAATCCTTCACGGCTGTCTGGGACTCTGATATCAATGTACCTAGCTCTTCTATCTTCAGATGAGAGCCACTGCCTGACTCCAGAAAGATATTGGTGTCTCTTCCACTGATATCTGGATTCTGCATGGTCTTGGTCAATAGTGTATCTGTGGGAGCTCTGTGGGGTGTAGCTATATGATGAGTTCTGTGTCTTTTCACAATATCTCAGCTCCAGTCTGCTAACACACACGCTTTAAACCCTTTCTTCCGCTCTGCCTCGATATCACGTGGTGTAGCTAATCACATACTCACTTTTCCAGCAGTCTAAAAGAGAGTTTACACAACCTCCTGGACTCACTGGGAAGATGTTAAATCATGCATAAGCCAAGCGTGTGGTTCCTTGCACGTGATGATAAACAGTGACACATCTTACAATGAGGAATTTAGAACGAAGTCACTTTGTTCTCTCCGTCACTCCATCGTGTCTCAGATGCTCTTACACTGACACCTCGCTCAGACTGAAGGCCCAGAACCTGATAGAGGAAGTCCACTACAGTTCTGGAAACTGCTATTACAGCAGAGGGAGAGAATCAAGAAAGGACAAGATGCTGTGGTGTAGGAAGTGATATGTGTCTAGGCCAGAAAACAGGTGAGACTGTGTGGTCTTTAACTCTGAGGGCTCAGGGCGCCAAGTGCAGAAGACAAGAAGGTCTATGTCTGTTGAACCCTGGAATACGTTCTGAAAAACGTGCCCTAGTTGAGAGTTACATTGAGAGAATAAAGTATTCAGCCAATTAGTGTCTAGGGCAAGGTGGAAGGGAACATAGCTAGCAAGGGTTGAAAGACTTGGAGAAAATGGAGGCTCTGGGCAGCTAAGTTCCCTTGAAATGGAATTTGGGTTGTGGGGAAGTGGGATGCTGACAAAGACAGGAGAAGACTGTGTCAGCTTCTCATTTGGAACAGGTCTGGCCTTTGGAAGGCCACAGAGAATGGCTGTCCAGGAAGACTGAAGGACCAGAGACTCTGGGAGATGGATGTGACATCCATCCAGGAACTGCAATGCTAGTGTGGAGGGCAACCCCTCAAACTTTTGGACCCTGTGAATGGTACACTATGTGTCAACCGAAACAAGTTGAGAGTTGGGATGAAGAATTGCTCCTGGCTTGAGGAGGAGGGCCCTAAATGCTAGTGTGTGTGTGTGTGTGTGTGTGTGTGTGTGTGTGTGTGTGTGTGTGTGTATTCTTGGGGGGAGGAAGGCACAGGGGATGCATTCTCATAAGAGAGGTCTTGTGCTCACCATGGCAGAGAGTGCAATGATGCAGCCACAAGCAAGGTAGCTAAAGATCGCTGACAGTCACCAACAACCAGAAGAGAACAGAAGTAATTTCTTCCTAGAGCCCCTGGAGGGAGCACTACCCTGAGGACACTTTGGTTTTGACTAACTGACGCTGACTCCCAATTTCTAGGCTTCAGAACTGGGAAAGAAGTTTCTATTGATATGAACTATTGTGTTTATGATTGTTTATTAGAATAGCCTTGGAAACTAATAAAGCTATCGAGTATGTAAAATAGATGTTGAAATATTCTCCTTTAGAGCAGGCAACCTGGTTAAGAAGGACCAGCATTAGCTCAGATAGCATGCTAGAGGGAGGAACTGATGGGAAGGGTGACTCTGAGAGAAACTGGAGCTACATATGAAAGAAGCAAAGTCACTGTCATTGTCTAGGAATGACCGAGGCTGCTCAAAGTGAGTGTCACTCTCCTCAGGAGTATATAGAAAGACTCCTGTCCCCTAAGGTCACAGTGTTGAGTTGAGTTGACCTTCCTTGAGTTTTAGGAATGGGCTAGTGTGAAAATACTTTTCCTGACATTCTTCCACTTCAATTCTTCAAGCTATTGTTGCAATTTTAATTCAAGCTCATATTTAAGATATAGACATGCAGCATTTGACTGGGCCTTATAGAATCCTTCCATTCAAAACACTTTTTACCTGGATGGGGGGAGGGGAGATTGTGCCCCACCTCCTCCAACACTGCCTGTGATTTGTGACAGGCAATGAAGGACATATCACATCACAAATATCCTTCTGACTGCATGTTTGTTCATGTAAATGAGTGTGCTAGTCTAGTCGACACCAGGGATATATCTGAAAATCATTCTGTCACTATAACACTTGAAAATAAACTATATATAGAAGTGACAAGAAACCACACCCATCCACCCCTCTCTACCTCAATAAGTATATCCCCAACTCCACATCTCCTTGCCAGAATGTAAACCCATGTGAACATTTCAATACCACCTTATTCAAGAAGAAGTGTGAGAAAGGAAAGGAGTGTGGAAAAATAAAGTCATAGCTCTTACGGGTTAAAAAAAAGCTATCAGGGGCTGGAGAGACTGCTCAGCAGTTAAGAGTCCTGGCTGCTCTTCCGGATGATCCAGTACAATTCTCAGCACTCCTATGGCGTCTTATAACCATCTGTGACTTCAGTTCCAGGAGGTCTGGCTTCCTTTTCTGATCTCTGTGGACACGGCATGAATACAGTGCACAGACAGGAATTCAAGCAACTGCTAATACACATCAAATAATATCTTTAAAATAATAAAACCAAATCAAAACTGCAAAACATGTCACAACATTGCTAAGTTTTACTTGGCTTCACAGTAAATATGCCTCTGGTTACAGGCCTCAGAACATGCTCAAAGATGGCACCTTCTTGACAATAGTTATTTGCAGAAATCTACATCATTTGGCTCCAAGGTCTGACCTACTTTAACAGCCACTGGAACGATTCTGCTTAGTCAAGTCCATCTCAACAAATTCCATGGGACTTTCACCTTCATTTGCTGTCCTCAAACTTGACAGTATTGAATACACTGATGTGAGTGGGTCCTTGAGGAACAGCCTACAGATGTCTGTGATTGTCAAGGTCTTGTCTCCGTGATGGCACTGGTAATGTGATCTGATGTGCATTGTCCTCTCGAGTTCATTTTGCATTGTTATTTAAAGTTGGTTATGTCATAAAAAAAAATAGAAAATGACTAAGCACCGGCTTTTACTTTGCATGGAGTTCTCCAAATAGTCAAAGATTGTCAATAGAGATGAAATGCACTTTACAAGAATGAAGCCTGTGCAAGTCAGAGATGGTGCAGACAATAGGAACAGATCATAAAGACTTCTGAATCACCTAACTCTGTCAATTTTGTCTCCCTGTTCTATCCAGAGAGTGTCAATACATACCTATGAAATGGCCCTTGCGTGCTGGAAGAGCAGAAGGACCAGAGAGGCTCCTTTGTGGTGCAGTGCCATGTTGGAGTAGATTGGGTAGCATCCATATGATGGGGGATTAAGATGTATTCAGTTATTGATATGCTCTCATCTTCTGCCTCACAGTAAATTAAAATACTCTGGTTCTAAAGAAGGAAAATGGTAAAAATTGTAAAACATGACCAATCCCAGGACCTTACCCTGGAGACTAGAAATAGGATTCTTCACTAATCTTTCATTGATTATTATGATGTGCCCGGAACTATGAGCAAACCAGAGAATCAGAAAGGACAGATTTCCTGGGTTAGAAACCTTTATGACCTTGGCCTTGGCCTAGGGCCTGACTGGCTGCTTTTAGACAACACTCCTAAGAAAGTAGACTCCTATTCCTGCTCTGAGACTAAGAAATACAAATCAATCCAGTTAGTAGCTGGCAGGGTAATTAATCTCCCAGAGACTAAGAGACATGACATTAAATCTGTGTTCAGGTTACAGAGCAAGTCATATGGGAAAGTTCAATGTCCATGTCTTAACACTTACTTTTGAGTTGTTCTGATACATCAAAAGATTTAATTAATTTTGATCTTTTATTAGCTAAAGAGGAAAAGGGAAGATAAAACAGAACTAAGCCCCAATCTAATTCCATCATCTAAATTATCCATGTCCTGTGAGAGCATCAGCAGGATTGTCTCTATGGAATGGAAGCCCACTTAAAGCGTTACTATAAACTGTTCAAATATGAGAAAGCAAACTTAGGTTTGGAGCTTTGGAGACTGACTCACTAATGCTCATTATTGTTAATCGGAGATAGTCATTGTGGCAGATAAAAGTAAAATGACCCCCAATGACTCTGTTAGGGGGTGAGGCTTTGTTAGAGAAAGTGTAGCCCTGTTAGACGAAGTGTGTCACTGTGGAGGCAGGCTTTGAGATCTCATATATGCTCAAGCCACACCCAGTGTCTCAGTTCACTTCCTGTTGCCTGTGGATAAAGATGTAGAACTCTCAGCTACTTCTCCAGCACCATGTCTGCCTACATACCACCATGCCATGCTGCACCATGATGATAGTGGAGTAAACCTCTGAAAATGTAAGCCAACCCAATTAAATGTTTTTCTTTTATAAGAGTTGCTGTGGTCATGGTATCTCTTCACAGCACTAGAAACCCCAACTAAAACAAGTCATGTATGTAGAAAGAATGATAATACATTTGACACGTGATCCAGGAAAAGGATCTGCTCTCAGTGAGTATTTGACACATAGCCAGCCACTTTTCATAAGGAAGTTGCCCACCATTTTACATAGTAGGAAGACTGAGACCTACAAATCTTAACTACTGTGCCCAAAGTCCCAACTGGTAAATAATAAAAGCAGAATTCAAATCTAGCCTGTCTGCAGGGCCCTAAATAAACTGGTATCTTCTTTACTCCAGCTCTACCCCCCACCCAACTTTCCCATCAGTCCAGCTCAGCCTAAAGCACCTATGTTATCTTCTATAACAAGTCTTGAGCTTTCTTCCATCTCACATAAAGCCTTTTGCCCCACAAGCAAGGTAATGTTTTAATCTTCATCATCCAATTAGACTATCTTTTATATAATAAAGGATCAAATGTCTATTTTCTAATTTTTCTCAATTTGAGAATTTCATATATGTATACAATGAAACATGATCATATCTAACCCCTTTCCCCTCCAGATCACCTGTATTCCCCAATTACATATCCATTCCCAACTTCGTGACTACTTTTTATTTATTTGTTGGTTTCTCGATATCCTGCTAAATACATCCAGTTAACGCTGCCTGTTTGCACACAAGTATGTGGCAGGAGAAATCTCCCAGTGGCCACACCCTCCCTCAGTAAAGAATGATTCCCCCCACCAATAATTCTTCAGTAAGGCATGAGGTCTGGAGGTCACCACCCCAACCATGCAAGGTGATGGCTGGTTTGCTCTTATGCAGATAGCCCCAGCTTCAGGGAGATACATAAGTGCAATAGCCAGGTCATGACCACAAGCTGGCCTTTCACAGCATTCCTCCCCATCCTTCAGCTCTTAAATTCTTTCTGCCTCCTCCTCTACAAAGTTCTCTGAGCCCTGGGAAGAGGGCTGAATAGAGATGCTACACTTAGGGCTGAGTATTGTGGGTCTTATTCCCAGCTCTCTGATCAGTTTTGCATCTACCCATTGATTGCCATGGAATAAAGAAACATATCTGACCAAGGTTGAGAGTGAGACATAAATATAACTGTTCATAAAGCAATTTGACAGAACAAGCATTTAGCAAAATAATAGCAGTGGGTTGTATCTAGCCTAGAAAATATAACCTCTCTCGTCAGGCTTTTGAACAAAAGTACCAGGCATGAAATTCCCTGATATGGAGCAGGACTCAACCCCAGTTCTAACAGATTAACTACTGTTATACCAGTGGGCACATCTGTATGGCAAGTTGGAATTGCAGCATTCCAGGTCTATAGCCAATAAGACCATTAGCTTCCTTTCATCCCCAGGAACCTATGCAGCACCTTCTGACACTATGAAAGCTACCCAGCAGGGAGGAAGCGTCCTTGTTGGTTTGAGACTGATTTTACCATGTCCCTGCAGTGAAAGTGTACAGTGTCTTCAGCAATAGGGTCTTACCATGTAGGTAGGATGAGTAACCACAGACAATGACCATAGCCTGTGCTGTTTGGAGACTCTCTGGGTCTCCCAGAACAACAAGTCATAGGGAGGTATCCTGTGCCTGCTCCAATTGTCATTTAGTTATCCATGTCTTCTTGGGTAGATATTGTCCACCCGTGCAAGATATTCCCTTTGAGTTATTTTTTTTTATATTATATTTTGAAATCAGCCTCCTAACTAGTGAGTTTCCATGGGCTTTCTCGTTCAGCCCTCATGGCTAGCCCACCACTTCCCTTCCTCTCTCATCCTCCAACTCCCATTTTTTTTAAAGTTGGGTTGTGAGACAGTAGGCTTCCATGGGGCTTTTCATTCCCACTTCCTTGGGTTAGTCCTTCCCTTTGCCTATGAACTTCTCTTATATTCCTACACCTTTCCCTCCTTAATTAAGCTTTTCCACCTCCAGGACTTTACTTCCCTAATTTTGATTTTTTTTTTCTGTGATCTATTATCCCTCTCTTAACATGCCCCACCACCCAAAGGTCCCTTTTTGGTACCCTGGCTTCCATTTGTGTGCCAGGTTAAACGTACAAAACAAATCATTAAAATCTAAGCTATGCATATGAGAGGGATTATACAGCATTTGTCTTCCTGGGCCTTGCTTATCTCACTCAGTATCAGTTCCATCACTTTACCTGACAATTTTATGACTTTATTTTTCTAGACAACTGAGTAAATACTCCACTGTGTATGTAACACATTTTTCTAACCATGCATTTGTGGGTAAACATCTAGATTTACTTTATTTCATAAATATTGTAAATAGAATAGCAGTAATCATGGATGTGCAAGTGTCTCTGTAACAAGACTAAAAGTCCAGCAGATGTATGCCCAGGAGTGGTACAACCAGGTCATATGGTTGTTCTATATAAACATAAACATAAAGTTCTATTGTTAACTTTTTTGAGAACCCACAAGACTGATTTCCAAAGTAGCTGTCTTAGTTAGGATTTCTGTTGCTGAGAAGAGACACAATAATCACAGCAACTCATATAAAGGAAAACATTTCATTGAGATGGTGGCTGGGAGTATGGTGGTGTGCAGGCAGACATGGTGCTTGAGAATTCTATATCTTGTTCTGCAGGCAGCAGGAAGTGAACTGATATACCGGGTGTGGCTTGAGCATATATGAGACCTCAAAGCCAGCGTCCACAGTGAACACACTTCCTCTAAAAAGGCCACATACACCTCCTAATAGTATCACTCCATTTGGGGCCCATTTTCTTTCAAACCACCAGAGTGGCTGCACTCGTTTACAATAGTGTACAAGATTCCCCTTTCATGCATCCAGTCCGGCATCTGTTGTCATTTGTTGTGTGCCTAAGATGGCCATTCTGAATGGGGTGAGATGGAATCTTGAAATACCTTTAGTTTCCATTTTCCTGGTAGCTAAGGATGTTGAGCACTGTTCTGAGATGTTTTCTATCCATTTGCATTTTTCTTTAACAGTTTTCCTGTTCAGTTCCATAGCCTTTAAAAATTAGTTTCCTGTGTTTTCTTAACATTTAGATGCCTCAGTTCTTTGTTTAATCTACACACTAGCCTTCTGTCAGATGCGTAGCCAATAAGGTTTTGCTCACATTCCGTGGGCTATTGACTCACGTCACAGTTTCCTGTGCTATATAGGGATTTACTTTCATAGGATCCCATTGTGGATTGTGGGTCACCCTACCCTCCTGGACCCTTACTCAGAAGTCCGTCCTTACCTTTTCCTTTAGCAGCTGCAGGATATTTGGTCTTACATTGAGGTCCTTGACTCATTTGGAATTTAATTTTGTACTTTGTGAGCAACTAGACTGCAGTGCTGTTTGTTGAAGGTATTTTGTTGTTGTTATTGTTGTTTGGTTTTTAGAGACAGGGCTTCTCTGTGTAGTCCTGGCTGTTCTGGAACCCATTCTACAGACCAAGCTGGCCTTGAACTCACAGATCCACCTGCCTCTGCCTTCTAACTGCTGAGATTAAAGGCATGCACCACCACTGCCAAGCGAAAAATATTTTTTTACAAGTGTATATTTTGAGTATCTCTGTAGAAAGAAAAAAAAAGATAAACGTAGTTGCATCAACTTATATTGGGGTCCTTGGGGCCCTCAAGTCTATTGCACTGATCTACATCCCTCTCTCTTTGTGCCTGTATCTATCTGTTTTTCATTACTATTTCCTCTGTAGTGTAATTTGAAATCAAGTATGGTGATACTTCCCACAGTATTGTTTTTCTTCAAGATTGCTTTGTCTGTCTTTGATCTTTTATGCTTCCATGAAAATTTTTACATTTTCTCCTATGTTTGTTAAGAATGATGTTGGAATTTAGATTGTGATTTCACTGAATCTGTAGCTTGGTTCTGTAGGATGGTCATTGTCACAATATAAACTTTTTATATGTATGAACATGTATCTCCATTTTCTAATGTCCTCCCCGATTTCTCTCTACAGGGTCTTAAAGGAAGTTTTTTAATAGGGGTTTTCATTTCTTTGGTTGGATTTATTTCCAGGAATTGGGACAGAGGTAGCTACTGTAAATGGGATTGTTTCCCTGACTTCTTTTAAAGTCTGGTTCTTTTTCATTGATATATAAGAAAGGCTTCTGATTGCATGTGCTGATTTTTAATTCTCCACTTGCTGAAATTATCATCAGCTCTAAGAGATTTCCTTAGGGTCTTATATAGAAAAAGTCACCACTACAAACATGAATACTTCTTCCCTTATTTGTTGCATCCCTCTCGTTCCTTGTCATATGCTGACATTTTTCTCCTTCTCTTATCATGTTGCTGTGATGAAGACTTCAAATGTGAACTTGAGTAGGAATGTAGGGACACCCTTGCCTTGTTCTTGATCTTAGTGGGAAACTATTCAGTTTTTCTCTGTTTATCATGATGTTGGTTATAGGTTTGTCATTTACGTCCTCATTATGCTTCCTCCATTCCTGGTCTCTCCATAACTTTTATCTCAAAACAATGTTAGATTTTAGTCAAAGGCTTTTACTGCATACTTGACACTTGATGAGCTTGAACCTCTACTTCTCCATAAATAAACAAAGTAACAGATAAAATAGGGTGTGGTGGTTTAAAAGAAAATGTCTCCAAAGGGAGTGGCACCATAAAGATGTGTGGTCTTGTAATGGGTGTGGCCTTTTTGGAGGAAGTGTGTCACTGTGGAGGCAGGCTTTGAGGTCTCATATATGTTCAAGCCACACTTAGTGTTCAGTTCATTTCCTGTTGCCTGCAAAATATAGAGCTCTCAGTTCCTCTCCAGCACTGTGTCTGCATGCATACCACCATGTCCAGCCATGATGATAATGGACTAAATCTCTGAAACTGTGTGTCACTCCAATTAAATGTGTTCCTTTCTAAGAGTTGCCGTGGTTATGGGGTCTCTTCATAGCAATAGAAACCCTCACTAAGACAACAAGACAAAAATAAAGGCACTTAAAACAGTGACTTACATCTTGCATCAGAATTGACTATAGAAGAGATTTATGGGCCTGTTATGCAAAGATTTTGATTTTGATGTGATGTTTATAAAGTGGATAATTAGAGTTACACATATATGTATATAACTATACACACATATATAGTCATTTGTATATTATATATATATGGGGATTTTTGAAACAGTGTTTCTGTTTGTAACAGCCCTGGCTGTCCTGAAACTCACTCTGTAGACCAGACTGGCCTCAAACTCACAGAGATCCACCTGCCTTTGCCTCCCAATACTAAGATTAAAAGCATAAACCACCACACCTGTCTGGAGATATATAGTTTTAAAGCAACCTTATGGTCCTGATGCATAACCACAAGCTAGCATCATTGTTGTCAAAGATTATAATAAAGCATCCTTTAAGGGCAGGGTAGCATAGTGGATAAGAACTTGGGATTTGAAGTCACTCTTGATTTTGAGCCATTTTGAAAGCATTTGAATGTGCTGTGTGACTTTGGCAAACTTACTCCTTGACCACTAAAAGGACTTAACAATGAGACAATAATAAAACGTGGATAAAATCATGATTCTGAAGTCTAGAATACCAAAAAGAACTAAATAGGCAATAGGTATATAGATTTGTGTGTATGTGAAAGAGAGACATTTATAACAGGATGGCAGCTGTAAATAACTTGAATACCCAGAAAAACAGCAGCAGAGAGAGCATTGCTTACAATCTGTTCCCAATAATGAATCTCTTGTCATGAGTTAACCCTATTTTGGGGTGTAGTTTAGTTACTGTCTACTACTATTGGAAGTCTACAGCAGAGGGCAGTATTTGACCCATCAACTAATCTTAATCTAACCAATTTGGGTTTTCCCCTTCCCTCCTGTTGGCCCAGGAGTCTGATCTGTGAATATGCTCATAAGACAGACCCAGATAAAGCAGTCAGCACCCTCTGCGTAAAATGTAGAGCTTCCCTCCATGTCTCTGTTCATCCAAGTGCTAAGTTCCCTGACCTTCCAGCTTTTGAAAAAATCCTTCATCTAACCCATGACCCCACACAGTACTGAAAACAAAACCCTGAAGGTGTGCACTATATCCTGCAGTAGCAAATACCCAGCCAAGATTTAACACTTTTGTGAAAATAAGCAAATATTTCAATCTCGCTTTCATTCTTAATAAATGATAATAGTCTAAATACAGCAATGAATTGTTTTAAATTAAACTTCTTTATGATTCACTATCAGTAAATATTTGACTTGTCTACACATTTTATATACCTAAATCCCCAGGGTCAAGTAAAAATCTCTCCTGGGTAAAGATCAGTCATGAATGGAGAAGGTTTAAGAAGCCCTGCTGTGAAACAGAATTCAGCCAGGGACCTGCTCCTATAAATAAAGATTTATTTAAACACAGCAGTATGTGGTAACTTAAGGACTGTACTTTGGCTAACTAGTGTAGCAGTAGAGCTGAACAGTTGAAATAGACATTGCCTGTGGTCCACAAACCAGGTTTATTGTTTGAACCCTCAAGAAAATATTTGCCAGTCTCTACTTGGAACCAAACTGCCTGGCGATTTGAGCTTCTGCCCGTTAGAAGCTACATGGCCTTGAACAAATCGTTTCATTTACTCTAGACTGGAATAACCACACAATCTCTATTGTGGAGTTGCCTATGAGGACTGCAGCCTCCCTCACAACAACAGCACTCACATCACTTGGGGAGCTGGTTTAGGGGGGACTTTTATCCTTCCACACACCTACTGAATCAGAACTTCTGGGTCAGGACTCTGGTCTGAGCACTCACCCACTCCCAGGTGGTTCTAACAAGTGTAAAGCCTGGGAACTAAATGACCAAGTGCCAAAAATTCTGTTATTTTTACCTGCGTTTGGAATCTACACATGTTGGTGACTCATGCTAAAAAGTACCTGTATGTTCTTGAGTTCCTCAGCAAGAAGAATGCATTCAACGTTCTTCTGCCCACCTAGTGGCAAGCATGTTTGAGATGGGGTAAAGTGGACAGACCCTTACGCAGGAGCAGAAGAGGCTGAACACAAGATAGCCTCTGCTATGCTTTTCTTCTTTTTTTTTTTTTCTCTGATTCTGTCCGACGTTGGGGTTCTTTCTGCCTCTCCCTCCTTAAGTCTTTTCCCTCTAGAAAGGCAGCTTCTCTTCTTCCAGCTGCTGAGGAAAAATAGACTGGATCAACCTCTGCATCACATCATGGAGATGGCTGTTTAATCTGAGATGAGTGTTACATTACTCATCGCTTTGAGCCCCTTTCATCCACCGCCATTTGCTTCTTTTATCCCCATGGACCCCATACATTAGCGCTCCGAATGTCTCCTGTCTTCTTGTCTCTCAGATGCTGTCAGAGATTATTTACTCGAGAAAGCAGATGGATATCTTGTTTAATGTCAAAATAATTACTATTTGGTTGGCCTGATAGTTTATTTATGCTTTCAATATTTTCATGTTTACCTCAAAAGAACATGACTAAAATGATATTTTGGTCTGTTAAAATAAACAGGATATGACAACCTTTTATTAAAAACCTAATTTTTCTGTTTGATGAATTGGTTTAGTAAAATGGATAGAAGATAGCTCAACCAAGTGGGAATGGTCACTGGAATGGAAGTCTCCAGATGTATGCTTTTATTTGTATAAAAGCTAGAGAGAGACTATAAACAATGCTGTACATGGGGGGTGGGGCATGATGCAGAACTGAACATGAGATTTTAGCACAGTTTCAAATGCCAAATTCGCTCTTAGCCTGATTTTCCTCCTGGCTTCAGTTTCCCATCAACAAAATGGATGATGTGAGTCCTCAAAGAGTTTATTTACGTCTATGTGCCGCACATGCAAATGTGCTCAGCATTGGCTATTACTTAGATCAGGCCAAGTTCTAAAAGAGTTCCACAGCTACAAACACGGAGAAGAAAAAATAGGATTTTGTGAGGGAATTAAAGGCTCAGAATGAGACTTCTCAAACCACTGTCTCCCAGTTTCTATGGCCCAGAAGCCATCTTGTCTCCGTTTCTGATTCTAGAAGCCATGTTATGAAGGTACATGGATATCTTTGTCTCTCAGCTGATTCTAACTAGAAAGGGTATTTCAGAGTATGTTTTGGGCTCCCAAGATAGCTCACTCTGTAAAATGCTTGTGTCCCAAGTGTGAGGAACTGAGTTTAATTCCCTGAACCAGCAATAAATAAATAACTCCCAGACGTGGTAGCTTAATCTGTAATCCAGGGCTGGGAGAAGGAAGCAAAACATTGCCTGGGGCTTGCTGCCAAACAACCTAATCTGAGTGGTGAGCTCCAGGCTGTTAAGAGTCCCTTTCTCAAAGAAGGAAATCAACCACTGGCCTCCACATGCTCCACATGCATGCACACACATGGACACACCATACACACACACATACACACACCTCTTAAAAGTAAAGTTGACGTGGAGATAATTTGTCTATTGTTTATGTCTTCTTCAGTATCTACTATAAGATGGTGTCCAGGAATCTCTCTAGCAACAAACTTTTCTTTTAAAATGTTTAATTCCACTCTTGAGTTCTCTATAGAAGCTCAACAGAGGAAAAGCTCTCTTGGTGGTTACCACAGCTGAGCTGTGGGATAGGGGATGAGCCTGCTGCTCCCCACTGGCAGCTGTTATTTTGACTCCACTCCTGTGTTACATCACTTCTTAGTCTCTGTGTGACTACAGCTTTCTACCAAAGTAAGTGTATATTATTAGAGGCTAATGCTAGAGACTAAATTGTTTCAAACTGTTTTTCAACAACTTCACTTGCTAGTTGGTGAAATGAAAGTATTGGTCCAAGCCCCAAGGTTCAATTTCTCAAGGTCAAGTCCTCTTTTCAAGCTATCAGTAACTTGTGAAGGAAGCCAATCATAGCAACTTATAATACAAGCAAAATAGACCCAAAGAAAACGTAATAAATATTACTGTAGCGAGTGAATATTTTTTAATTCCCTGCATATGCATCCATATGCACTTTTTCACAGTGCTGACATTGGAGCCAACAAGCTAGATTTTCCTTTGAACAACTTTTGTTTTGAGACAGAATCTAACTATATAGTCCTCACTAACGTGAAACTCACTATATGGACCAGCTTGGCCTTGAACTCACAGACATCCACCCAATTCTGTCTCCTGAACACCGTGATTAAAGGAAGGCACCACCACACCCACTTCAAATAACTTTTCTATATAAAATCTTTTGTAACCACTAACATCTGTAATTTTCAGACCCTGCCAAAATTTGAGCTTCTGGAAAAAGCATTTTATTTTGTAATGTGTTCACCTGGGCACAGAACTGAAAATCATTCTCTACTTACACAAATTTGTCTGTGCCTGGACAGAATTTCCCTTCTGCTAATAGATCTTATTCCTTTTAGTTATTTCGTCTGTCTCCAAAGGTGCCGTGATATCTCTTCATCGAATCTTGATAGCTATCTGAGAGGCTGTTGTTCATTCCTTCATCCAGAACTGATGTTTCCACAGCTTTCTCTTAGTTCCCAACTCAGCTTAGAGGGAAATGGATCAAAAATTGTTTTATAGAATTATCTATTCTTCCACTTACTCCTATGTTTCTCAGGGATAAAATACACAGAAAACCCGAAGTTGTGCTGCATAACAAAACCCTAGTCTGCTGCCCTGGTTTATCTCAACCATGCACTAACTTCTTTATAGTGAGTCCAGACTCCGAGAAATGTGCCTCTCACAAGATTAGAATTGATTAGAATTCTAGATTAGAAAATTCTAATTCAAGATTAGAATTGAAGAAAACAATATCCATGTTTTCTTTTATGTAAAGAGCAAAACTATTAAGACCTGCAAGGGAAGAAAGAGGTGGGCTGCTCCAGAGCTGATAGACAGGAGGAGATGAGGAGAAAGGGTCTGAAAGCTTGCACACCTCCACAATTTCTCCAAGAAGATTTTGTGGAAATGTGGAAAAATGTAGAAGGAAATCTGTATCGAGTACAGGATCAATTCAAAGACGACAAGGGCCCAAGTTCTGAATTACCAAGAGCTTGTTTCCTGTTATCTGCCTCCTTAGCTTCGTAAGCATGCTCATTCATGATAAATTATTATTATTGTGGAGCAGATGGATGAATTTCAATCATGATACTATAATGGAAGATTAAACATTTTCTTAACTTCTATTCATCAAATTAAGTCTTTCTACTCACAACAAAGGATGAGGAGGCGTCAATGTTATCATTAGGGATTTTAAAACATAACTTTAGCGTGAAGCATAGGACATGATTAATGTAGCAATAGGAAGTAGTAAACATTAGTATAGGTTAGAATCACCTTTTCATTGATGGGGGATAAGGTGGGAGAGGCTGAGGGAGCACTGGGAGGAGAGAAAGGAGGGGGAGCAGTGGTAGATACGGGGAGAAAAACTTTTTATATAAAAAAATAGAATAAATTGTTAGTATGGGTCAAGAAAAAAATCACCTTTTCTGGTCCCCTGTTTTGTGGCTTCTTAGTCTTTGACAAATTGTCTCAATGAGAAATAACAATCTTAATCATTTGATCTTTTTGTTTTTATCTCTTTTTTTGCTAATTCTTCCATTTTTAGCTACACATTTGTAGGCAATTTCCACATCCCGTTTTTACTTCTTAGAAGCATGGGGTTTTCCCCCTGAGGAGAAGAAGGGAAGGGAAGAGAAAGGGGACTATCTGTTCCCTCCAACAGGAAGACAGGTTTTTCCTTCACTAGGTTGGGTTTCATGTCACATTGAACAGATTTGAACAGAGAAAAGTCCTGTGCTTCTCAATTCTCTTGACTACCTTTCCCCTAACATGCAAGATTGTCCAGAACCATCCAGCTCCCAAACATACCTCATATTTATAGTATCTGAGGTGATTTCATAGTCTCTCTCCAGAATGTATTTTCAACACTTATCATCATTGCTTTCTTAAACAAGTGATAGCAAGAGGAGAGGATGCTACACCATGGAATAGAGAGAACTGCCTCAGAGTCGCTGGGTGCACTTGACCTTGGAATCCAAGGTCAAGTCTCTGGTCTTCCACTTTATGGACCAGAGCACATCCTGGTTAGTCTCTTTTCAAATTATTTCACTAATAGCATTTATTGCTCTCTCCAACCAAACACACAGTAAACCTTTTGAACATACCATCCCAGTTCACTCACTAGGAAACTCTCTACTCCCCAAGTCTCACACACACTTATTCTTGACATTTGTGAAAAATGAGATATAGCAAACTGTGAAGGCTTCGAAAATGCAGAATTTAACAGGCTTTGTGAGCTGTTCGCTAAAACATGAATAAATATTTGAAAACAAGGTTGTGTGTGGTAGCCCACACCTATCATCTCAGCACTTAAGAAGCAAAGTGGGTCTCTATGAGTTCGAAACCTGCTTGCTCTGCATGGCAAGTTTCAAACTAGCGGGGCCAAGTTCAGGCTATGTAGCTAGACCCTGTCTTGAAAGAGAAAGAAAGCAAAAATAGAAAGAGAGAGAGAGAGAGAGAAAGAAAGAAAGAAAGAAAGAAAGAAAGAAAGAAAGAAAGAAAGAAAGAAAGAAAGAAAGAAAGAAAGAGGGAGGGAGGGAGGGAGAGAGGGAGGGAGGGGAAAAGACAGAAAAAACAAAGGGCTGAAGAGGATCCCTTGCTGCTCTTGCAGAAGACCCAGGTTAGGTACACAGAGTCACATAGGATGCTCACAACTGCCTGTGACTCCATCTTCCCAGGGGATCCAGTGCCTTCTTCTGGACTCTACAGGTTCCACACACACATGCGCCATACATTCACAGAAGCCCACACATATGCATTTTTAAAATAGGATCAAAACCTTTTTAAAGTCTATTTGTTCTTTATTTTATTTAATGCAAATAGATGTGTTGTGCTGAATTGGAGGACATGACATGAGGGAATCGTGAGCCAACCAACACAAAAGTCGCTGTATTCTAGTAGTTGAAGTCCTACTCAGTGTCTCAATCAAGCCAAGCTTGGAAATTGCCCACTATTCACAATATGATGCCAATACCTCCATCATGGTTTTTCATCATTGAGTTTGCATTCAAGGTAACATACTCAGTGATGCTACATAAGACACAAACTCACCCAACACTCAGCTGTCTACCAGCCTGGGGCACCTCCAGATCACCTTCCTTAAGACTGGGACCTCCTGGGTTCTGTTCTCGCCCTTCTGTATTCAGAATATTCTGCTCATTTTTGCCTCCAAAATGTAGCATTTATTTACCCAGTAAGCCACACTGTAAACTCTGGAACACACCATTTCTGGGGGACAGGGGGCTGTTAGAATATATTAAACAATACCGCCTAATCACGTGGAAACAACGCTCCATCTTTTTTTAAGTGTTAAGAGACAGTATTACCAATCTAAGCAATGTTTGCGTTTCAACAGATTTCTGTCTCTTTTCAGGGAAGTTCTACTAATCATAGTGGCCCAGATGTCATGGTGGGAAGCAAGCACATTTTGATTAGATTTAAGGCAATGAGTTCAATGAAATGGAAACAAAACTTGACTGATATAGGAGCCATGAACCTGAGACTAAACAGGCCATAGGCCTGTGGAAGAACCTGCTATCATTATTCTGCTAAAGAAACAGCAAAAATTATCCCTAATGGCTATTGCTGTGGGTGAGACATAGATCAGTGTCTCACTCATCCCACATCAGAGAAGATTTTTCTTGCAGTAGACAGGAATTAATTCAATGACCCACAACTGGACAATGCAGAAATTGGGAGACTTTGAAAGTCTCAGGCCCATCTGACATGCCTTCATCAAGCCCCTCCCCCAAAGGCTGTGGGATCTTTGTGAAAAGGAAGTACAACCAGACCACAAGGAAATAGCACCTTCCAGACACAACAGGATTGGTGCACATATGAACTCACAGAGTCTGTGACCATACACACGAAGCCTACAAAGGTTCAAGCCAGATGGGGTCCCAGGACTGAGTTGAAAAAGTAGACATGGGGTCCCACTCCTAATCCAGAAACAATTGTTAGGTGCTCCCCAGGCTCTGTCCTCCTTTCTATAAGTGGTCTTTCCATTTCAAGAATTCCACTTCCTGCTGTGACCCTTCAGGATCTCTTCAGGACCCTCTTCTCTTCACTAATGCATCTTACCACATCCAGAAACTTTGACAACCCAGAAGGCCCCTAAATTTCTCTGATTCTATTCCCATACTGCCATAATTTATGTCTGCCACCTAGAATCTTGTGTTATGTAAAATCGTGTCTAAATTCATTGATAGTTTGCATTTTTGTTAAGATTTATTCTTCATGTCAGGTGATGGTGGCCCATACCTTTGATCTCAGCACTCGGGAGACAGATGTAGGCAGATCTCTGTGAGTTCAATGCCAGCATGGTCTACAGAGGTCCAGGTCAGCTGAAGCTACACAGAGAAACCCGAGAGAGAGAGAGAGAGAGAGAGAGAGAGAGAGAGAGAGAGAGAGAGAGAGAGAGAGAGAGAGAGAAGAGGAGGGCAAGGGGAGGGGAGAGGAATAGAGAGGATTTATTCTTTATAAGGTAAGTTATATGCTATAATATACTACAAAAGGCATTTCAACTAAAAAATATAGAATGTATTTTGAATAGACAGGCTTGTAGAACATAGAGCCAATAAAAAGAATGTCAGATGGCCTGGAGGTCTGGTCTTGAATAAGAGATGAAATTTGATTCTGTGTTAGAAAAACAGAGAGCAAGCTCCTTCGAGACAGACGTCTGGCTTGTTCTCGGTTCTGTCCCTAGCACCTGACACATAACAAGAATTCTATAAATGTTTAAGTGAGGATGAGAGTGAGTTGTCGTGTCTTCAGAGTCCTTGCCCCTCTGCAGTCCCATCACACCACACATGTGAGTTTGTGTCATATAGCGTTTTTATTGTCAACGCAAAATCCACATATTTGGCTCTTGTAATTGTGGTTGTGAGATGAGTGAGCATTTTGTGATCTTTGTAGATCCCACTGGGTCTTCACACCCTGGACAAGAGACTGCCAGAGTCAACATCTATGACTAAAACAACACCCACAGGGCTTTTACGCCATTATTTATTTTGTGGCTGTTCTTGCCTTGTTTGGTTTTATCTAGTCAACTGTTATGATAAACTATGTGTTTGGTTTTGGCATGGCTACAGCATTTTGAGACAGCATATGTTCCTTAGATATTTCTAACTTTTGTTGACATTAAACACTTTATAGGAGTTGCCTGAGGCATCCTGCCCAAGCACAAGTTTATCTTCAGAAAAGTTTACTAAAACTGGCATAAGATACATGGGAAAGTACCTGCATTTAAATAAGATTTTTAGAAAGTGGACATAAGATGCCTCTCTGGCAGAACAACATCGTGGACTAGGAATTGCAATTATGAAAAATCGAGAGGCAAAGTTTAAAACAGAACCATGGACGTACTGCTGACAGAATGCAAAAACATCTCTAAACTAAGCTTTGCAGGCTGAATTCAGTCTCTGAAAGGACATACCAAACTTGAGAAATTACTGACACCTAGAATAAAATAACACTACCATATTACCAATTCCATCCAAAAAATTCTCAAGCATCTTTACCTTGAAGCCAATAAACCATTCTTTAACGGTGAAACATAGACATGAAACTCAGTGCACACTGATAAAGGAAGTCTCATCTCAGGAGGCACATAGTGGAACTAAAAGACAAAAGGTCATATCACCATAATTACATTTTGAGCCAGAAATAATTTGCAATGACAGACTGTCCTAATGTACTGCACATGGATAATTGTGGCTTTATCTTAACCTTTCAAGCAATGTCCATTAAGGTAGACCACAAACATCCACGTAATCTCAACTAAAGAGGGTTTTTGTAATCCTAATTTAAAGATTTATCTCAGAACTACTGAAAATTATGACCAGATCAAATTGAGCATCAGATTATAAATTGAAGAAAACACCATTCTTTAACTACAGATTTGACAATGTTTTTAGGGAGGGAATTAGCTTTTGGGAAAATGCTCTATGCTGGATTAGATGCAGAAGCAAGAAATTCAAAGTATTCTGTGTTTGCTCTGTGTTTCCCCAAATTATTAAAGTTAAGCCATGTTAGGCATCTTCTGGACAATCAGCTATGATAAATAGTGTCATATGTCAGATTGAGATAGATGCATAAGGAACCACTTGATGTGTTGGGATGGTGTAGACTCTCTCAGCCTGTATCCTTGGCAAACCAGGCTGGACATTTACCAAGAGGAAGAAATAAACATTAGTCTCTAGAACTTTGTAGTTGGTTTGTTATGGATCATCATTAGCTATTCTGATTCATACAAACCAAAGAACTACATTCCGAAAGGCTTGAGTGTTCACAGAATTGATGTGCATGAAGAATTTGGTCCTTGATCTGAGAAAGGGAAAGAAAGATGAGAAGTAATACAGACAGAAAATGGAAGTCACAGATGGAATCCCTACAGGTCTTACACAGTTCTACCTGTCTGCTCAAAAGTTCATAAAATACTTGTTCTCCATGGATTCTGGTGAAGCAGTGATCCTCTGAAGTAGGAGGCCGACACCAAATACTTGTCCCCAGAAGCAGAGTCTGCCCTAGAAAGACAACTTTCCAGAGAGTCTATGAGATCTTCGGCCCATGAACTGGGGTCTGGAGGATCTTCTGTGCTCATCTCAGGCTCAAAGCAGCCAAGCTTTCTTAATGTGTCTGGGTCATTAAAACTCTTTGAACCATAAGAAAATCTTTTTCTATGTCAAATAATTTACTTACCCTTGATTCTAGAAAAGTAAAACCCACCAATTCAATGCCAGTCTCCTAAAGTCTCAGGTACTCAGAGATAGAAGGGGCAAAAAAGTCACCTGTGTTATCCACCACACCCCTTTCTAAGATTCCACAAGGTGATTTCTGATCTCTACAAGGACGTGTCTAGTGGCAAAGAATTCCCTTTTGAACAAAACAGCATGCTTCCTTCCATAGCCGGCTTTAGCAGTCTAAAGGTCTCCCTGACTGTGAGCCGAAGTCTTTCACACAGTAACTCTTAGTCCCTCTCCAGATATGTGACAGCAGAAGCAATCCTGTCCTCCTCCTCCAGAAGGTTATTTTTGGAAGAGCCATACCCACATCCTCCTCACCAAGCCGGGGTAAGGTCCGTCCCCTTTTCCTCTACTAATCACTCTGCCCTTCATAAATAGGTTAGATGGCAGAGAGGAGAGATAAAAGGAAATGCAGATCATGTTAATATCGTGTTAATATCAACTGAAGACCTAATTAAGCAAGATTTCTTGTCTGCTTATTACCTTCTTATGAATCTCACCTCCAGGGACCCATTAAGTGGGTAAGAGCCAGGGATGTCTTTTGAATAGATCAAGCAAGAGCCACAGACAGGGCCCTCTGTCTTAAAGCCTAAGCTCAACACAGGACATTATACATTGCTTTCTCTTTGGACAATGGAGGTTTGCCTGATGCATCATCTCAGTAATGATTATGAAACAGCATTCTCTAACTGCAGCTTACTTGCCAGGGGAAGACCATCAATTCTCATCTGCTAACATCGCCCCAAAGAGCTCAAAACCAATGCTGGCAACCCTGTTCCTAAATACTTGAATGGTATCAAAATGAGAAACTATTTTTTTCTCACACCTTTCTGACTTGGTTTATAGCACAAGCTCCCAATATGTTATTCTCTTATATCTTACTGAGATTTCTAACATTCTTTTGATTTTAATTCCAAACTCTGATTGGGAAGGAAGGGATCTGAGAAACAGACTTCCATGTGAGTCTTCTACCACCTCTAATAGGAAGGAGTCAGACTCAGGTCCCCCTTCTTCCTCACACAGTCCTCTGGAGGTGATCTCACAAATATAAATTGTGTGATTAATATGGCAGTTGAAAGCAAGAACTGCATGTTTCTAGTTATTTTTTAAAACAATATTTTTATTGGCTTCTTTTAATCTAGGTTGGAGAGATGGCTAAGCGATAAAGCCTACAGGCTGTTCTTCCAGAGGTCGTGGGTTTTACCCCCAGCAAAGCAGCTCACAACCATCAAAAACTCCAGTTCCAGGGGATTTGATGCCCTCTTCTGGTCTCCGGGGGCACCAGACAGGGACATAGTACATGAACACTCATATACATAAATAATAAGAATTTTTAATTGGGGGGGGGGTCGTACAATGTATTTTGAACATACACCTACCCCTCCCCATATTTCTGACTCTTAAAGGTATTTAAGGCTTGTCATGGTGACATGTACCTGTAATGTCAATACTTGGGAGGCAAAGAGTTCAAGACCAGCCTTAACTACACATTAAGAAGAAGCCAGCCTGCATATACAAAATCCTGTCTCAAAGGTAAATAAATAAAAATTAATTAACTAACTAATCAATAAGGGACTGAAGAGATGGCTCAGTGATTAAGAACTCTTGTTGTTCTTACAGGGGATCTGGATTAGACCAGTTATACAGACTGCTCTTCTAGAGGTTGTGGGTTTGGTTCCCAGCATGGCAGCTCACATCCATTTGTAACTACAGGTCCAAAGGGAATCCTGCCCCCTCTTCTGGTCTCTCTAGGAACTGCATACACACAATGCACAGACACACATGCAGGCAAAATACCTGCACACATAAAATAAAAATATAGATTAAAAAAATCAGCAAAATAGTGATAATAATAAGAAAAATTATTTCAATGCCTAACTTTTTAATGCTAGGCAACTTTTGTCTTGGTGGAATAAACTTCATGAAATATTTTTAAAAGAAAGACATTTAATTTGAAAAAGATTAAATGAACAAAATATGCAAGCACAGAAAAAGCCTGCAATCGATGTGTTTTAGTGACAAAGCAGCTATTCTGCATAACACAGAGGTAATATTGATCAGCATATAAAGTGGAACAATGGGATTATTTAACATCCCTAATGTAAAACTCTGGCTTGCACCCAGTTATTCAGGCTTTGTAAGTCTTTACTTCCTAACGCCTTATATAGAGACATCCAATCTTGTCCCCACATCTTCCAGTGCCCTCACTTTCTTGGTAAGGATTATATGACATAAAAATTGCTGACTAGGACAGTGCTTAGGACCAAATCAGAGGTGTCTAGAGCTGGCTCTTTCCTTCCTCCCTCACTTCAGCTCCTGTTTTCTTCCTGGTCCAGGAGACAGAGATACGTGGCTTAGTTGACGGCAGCAGATAGATCAACCCACCTGGGGGCACGTGAGGGGCTGGGCCTTACCAGACAGAGTTCTTGAGATGTGTCTGTGTCAACAGCCTGGAGTCCACATTCACATTTAGGGAAGCGAGAGCCACGATTACTCAAATAACGTAAATAAGAGTAACATCAGACACATACTTAGAAACTGGGAAGTTTATACATCTGTTTGCTTTTTGAATCAGAAGAAATGCAATAGCCTATACAAAGTGAAAGCAAAATCATAAAATTAAAAAAAAAATATTCAGTGGTGGTGAGAGATGCAGCAGCCAGCTCAGTGTGTCCCAACACAATGTAGGCTGTGATGGGAAGTGCTTAGTCGGTGCATACAGAAGCCAGCCTATGGACAGGAGATGGGGAGGCACATCAATGTTATCGTAACTTTTCACCTCCCCAGCACACTTCCCAAAGGGGAAGATGCTTAACATATAAGACCAGAATCTCCTGCCTCCTACATATTGCCAGTAACTTAACTCAGGGGGCAGGCTGCCATCTACTGGGCCACTAACATCCCTGGATGCTTTTGTTAGCCTTTGGAGGCCTCTCCTTAAAATACTGCTGTGTCTTACAGCTGCTTTGTTTAGCGACAGCAAGGATGATGAAAACAGAAGCCAAGCTAGCAAGGGCCTGAAACTTAAAAACAAAAGCATGAATTAATCATATGAAGCCCAGTAAAAAAACATCTATGCTTTCAGCTTCAGAAACCTTACAAATTCAAAGGAGAACGAAGTCATTCTCTAGGACTGCTCTGTTGTTGTTTTCTAAGGGCAGAGTGTTTTAATAGTCAGTAAGTGCCACTAATTGCTCCCTGGACAGCCCTAATCTAGCCATTTCCTCTCTGCCTTTTACTCCATAAATCCTCAGACTGATATATTGGCCAGCACTCCTCAAGAGTACCCCTTGGATTCAATTGGTTTACATTCAATTGGCTGCAGATAGTTGCCATGCACCCCACTCTGAAAGGCTTATTTTTATTAATGCTATTATGGGTGCGTAGAAACATTCTATATTTATGCTTACGTCAGTAACACCAACATCAACCACAAACCATCTTTCATTCTTTTTTTTCTTCTTCAATACCTTAAACATGCTAACTGATCTCAGTCTACCATTTCTGATCCCAACCAAGTCCATGCGTATGGAGGAAACAACTACTGTACATTTTGTCTCTGGTGTGTTTTTTTTTTTTTCACTTATGAAATAGAAGGGTGGACCCTGTCATACAGCAAAGCATCAGAAGGGCCCTGCTCCCTATGTGCACAGCTCACAGCTCTTCTGGGATAATGCTTCTCCTACGTTGAATCTTACAACTCCATGTATGAGACGGAGACCTTCACCCTAAAGAAGAGAGTAGATATTATTGTATTATTGACAGTGGACTCGGCACATAAAGCAGAACTCAGACTCAAAAATCCCCAGTCTGCGGCAATGTTACCTCTGCTTCCTCCAGATGCTGGGCCTAAACAGAAGAACTAATAAAAGGGAACGCTCCCAGTAAGAACAAAGCTATCTGAAAATTCTATGGGGAATGAGCTCTTGCCATTGAAAAAGCTTGGCAAAACTACCCTCCTGTGCATACAAGGAATTTGGAAATTGACCTACAATATTTATCTATGTTACCATAGGCAGTCAAATGTAGACAGGTAGGTGATGGATAAGTGGATAGGTAGGTAGAGAGATAGACAGGTAGACAGAGAGACAGACAGAGAGGCAGGCAAACAGACAGACAGACAGACAGACAGACAGACAGACAGACAGACAGACAGATAGATAGATAGATAGATAGATAGATAGATAGATAGATAGATCTTTTCTCTGTTTATGTTGGTTCTTTCCAATTCAGGCTTCCCCTGCATGTTTGCAGATTGCTTAATTACTTCATTGGGCTTTGGAACTCATACATTACAGATACATGATCATCCAAGTCATTACCTGCACATTTTCCCATTAAGAATAATTATGGCTTTTACCACTACTGCCCACATACTTATGTCCTGCAGGTCTGGGCACACTGAAGTAATCATCTATTGAAATGATCTTGATGGGCAAGCATTGGATGCACAATCAGCAGTTTTCAAGGCAGGTGGGGAGATTTCCATCTTCTCCATTATTAAGTGACTCAAAAAAATCACATCTCCATCATTTTATCACAGTGCCACACAGGACCCTCACGTGGTTTATCCTCTTCTGAAAGCGAGTTAGTGCTAAGTGTGTAGACAAAACCCATGGGATGCTGAGTTGCTTCTGCCTCTTAGTGAATCACCTTTCCAAGCACGTACACATCACCCATTTCCTGGCTCAATTTCATTGTCTACAAAATGGGATTTATAAGCTGCTTTAAAAACCCCCAATCATCAAATGAGAGAAAAAGCAGTCTTATAGATGGCAGCATAGCTTTTTATACTGAGTGATTGCCCATGTTCTGGGATTCCTACTCCTCTACTTTATCAACTGTAAACCTTAGAAATGTGCTATCACTTCTTAGAGCCCCAGTTTCCACATTGGTATTGGCTGACAATAGAATCTGCTCCTTACCCACTCGATGAGATGACACTTGGAAGACATCTCTCCAGTGCTGGTGTAGGTAAGCATCCAACAACACTGGCCATTGTTATTATCAACAAGAGTCCAGGAACAGTTTTCAACAGAGCACAGGACTCTAAATTAAAAGCACTCATTGTCTGCCAGATAATACTTAAAGATCACAGTGAAGGGCCACATGCTATTTTAATCAATAGATCCCAAGAAGTTCAGTTTCAAAGGTAAGAAAGAGACAAGCTAGCAGATTTTTTTTTTTTTTTAAAGTTGGGCAGTCCCAAGAAAAACTTACTTAAATAACTGTGTCTGGCCACTCCAAGAGTTATTTAATTACTCAAGTTGGAAGGGAAAAAACTTTGTTTTATTTTTAATACAGTTAAAATATATTCATTGTTAAGTTGTTCACATTTTAAATAAGAAGCAAAAAGTTTTCAAGACTTGCTAAAATTTCCACTTCAACCTAGAAATAAATATGAACATTTATGTAAAATTACCATTATTTTTTATCCAAAGTCTCTCCATATATAATACACAAAATACTTTTCTGCCTCTATTTTCCTATATTCAGCTCGGACACATAGCCATATATAAGAAACATTTTTCTATATAATTTAAAATTTTCTAGCTCCTTTATGGCCAAATGAAACTATATTGAAGTAAGGTGATTTATTTACATTATTTTATTTATATTGTTTTATTATATAATTTATTTAGGTATTTATAGACTACTGTTGATGCTTATTTAGGTTCATTCTGAAGTGGTTGTCATGAATATTCACATAGCTAAGCCTCTGAATAACTTCTAGAGCTGGATTTGCTAAATCAATAAGATCATACTCCTCACCCACCCCTATCAACAGCTGACATTAAAATCCCTTTATCCCCACTGGTTAGTGCATGTAGATATATCCTCATCTTACCAGGATGTGGAATTCCTTGTGTGCATTCAAGGACAGACTGTCTTCAGAGCAGATTCTGCTGGTACTATTCAGTGATACTATACTACAAGCAGCAAATGACCAAGGGCTCTGGTCACTATGTCCACCAGGGCCCCAGCAGACTAAATATGTCACATTTATAACTTCTTGGCTGTACTTGCTATAGCTGAGGTCAGCACGGGCTTGAGGTGTCCTAGCCAAGAGCTGACTATGGTTACCTAAGCGCTTCAGCTTCTTGATTGTTCAAAACATGTTTGGTGTGGCTGGGTTGAGTGATCATGTGTTCAAAACTGCCTAGAAAAGTCAATGTTTCCCAAAAGTCATCTGAAAGTTATGCATCTATTACTCTAGATCTCTAGAAGAATATGCAAGCTGCCAGTGTATAGGTACACCTCCGCCACGCTCATGGGAGAACAGAGTAGAAGCCCAAGGGCAAGCTCTTAAACAAGAGATTGCACCCCAAATCCACAGTGCATGTAGCTGTTCTCTCATGAGCAGCAACTGGATGAGTAAAAATAGCAAAAACAATCTAATGCTTTTATTAAAAAGATTGACAGTCCAGTAGATAAGGTTACAAACTTGGGAGCCGACTGTGTACGTCCATAAAACATTTCTTGCTAACTGTGTGATCTTTGACGATTCTAAACCACCCTGTAGAGCAGTTTCCTCACCTATGAGATAAAACTAGCAGGAGTTCTTACTTCACAGTAACTGAAGGGAACACATGAATACATTAATATCCTTAAACAATAGTCAGCACATAGCATATATTAGTGTGCATTTGATATTGTTGGTGCTGTTGTTACTCAGTTTGTACAAAACTATGCTAAGAGGACAAAGAGCCCTCTCTATGAGTTGTATCTTTTGATACAGTGTATACAGTGTTAAAGGAACCTGTTTACAGCAAGTGTCCAATTGACTTTATGAGGTCATTTACTACTATGCACATAGTTAGCAGACCAGGGTGGTGTTGGAAGTTATCCCCTTGGTTAGAGGCAACTCCAAATTTGAGGACTAACACAAGTCTTTACAAGAGAGTGACTCCTCGAACTATGTTGTGTCAGTGTGGTCTGTGAATAGATTTTTCAAGGCATTCTATTTAAAGAGCTTTGTTTTACATTAATTCTCTCTCTCTCTCTCTCTCTCTCTCTCTCTCTCTCTCTCTCTCTCTCTCTCTCTCTCTCTCTCTCTCAGTGTGTGTGTGGGGGGAAATCTTGTTTCTGTCTTTTTGAAGTCAAACAATTGTTAAAACAAAGGCTGTAGTACACTTCATTTGTCTACCTCTTAAATAATTCTCTTTTTAAAAGCATGTGTATGGGAATTCATATCTGCCTCGGAAGCTATTCATAAGATAGACAGGCATTAGAGACTCCTGAAAACATTCTAATCTTACCTACTGTGAATAATGTGCTCAGCCATTGGAAAGGTATTGCTGGCAAAGCAGATGATGTGGTGACAGAGACAAGTAGACTCTGCTGTCACACAAGCCTAGAAACATTCTTTGGTTCAACCCTTTACTGGGTGTGATAAACAGAGCTGTTAACCTGTTTTACTGTGACCCCCGCTCCCCTGTTTCATTGTGGATCCTCCAAGCTGCCAGCATCATCAGAACTGGATGTCCCCTATAGGATTTTAGATCCAAGCCATTCTAAAGTCAGGTCACTTACTGCATCAGTGAGAGCATGGAGAGCATGGAACATTCATGACGATGCTCTTCAGAGGTCTCAACAGATCAACTGTGTATATTTACACGGCAGTTGTTCCACTGGCCACTGCTGAATGAGTCCCCAAATTTATCAGTAACTATTATATGGTATTTTGCCCCTCAAATACAGAACAGTCTCAGATAACCTGCAATATTTTCGGGTATAACACGGCTGTACCTCAATCCTTCCAACACACATTTCTTTGACTTATATGTGATATAAATAGAGCAGTGAAAAGGTAAACTTGTGTTTAAACAACAAAGTCTAATTAGAAGTTTTAATTGCATAAGCATAGTTTATATTGAGCATTGCCTATGATAGATAGCAGTTTTAAAAATAAAGTCAGTTCATCTCATCTTGCTAAATTATTTAAAATCTAAAAACTTTGAAAGGTTGGGCCTTGGTCTAAAACCAGAAGAAACCATTATCCATCCTGTCCTTCTTTTATAAGAGGAGAAGCACCCACTTGCCTGGCCACTACAGAAGAAGGCAATTCTCAAAGGGCACTCGAGGTAGACAGGAATCAGCATAACTCCTGAAGGTCACCTCTCTCTTTTAACAGTGACATAACTCCATAATACAATTTTGTATATTGTGTGTAGTGCTAGAGATCGAATCCAGGACTTATATGCGCCAGGCAGACATTCTTCCACCAAACCAAAACCCGAGCCCTTTTGGTTTTATTTTGAGATGGCCTTGCTAAGTTTGCCCAGGCTGGCATTAGACTTGGAAATCATCCACCTTGAGTTCCCTAATAGCTGCAGTTACAGACATGTACCACCATGCCCAGCTGCAAAACATAATTCTGGGAAAAATGCACATTTAGAGCATTTTATGCTTTCAAGTAAAATTGATTTACACTACACTTAAGCCACCTAAATTGTAATTTATAAAGTGCCCTTTAACAAAAAGATACCTAATCCAGGCAAAACTAACACACCAAAAGATACAGGTGAGTGGTGGGTAGGACAGTTTCCTTGCCTGTGGTCCCAGCCATGTGTCAGTAGTTCTGTGAAATCTCCCACACAAGGAGCAGCTAGCTTTCTGGGTTGCAATCTGTCTCGATAATATTAAAGTTGATGGCCATGGCCCTTTGGGGCTAGGTGAGTTAATTATAGTGCATATGCTTTATACTTTTAGCTGAGGTTATTATATGCAATCATTAATAGGCCAAGGAAAGAAATCTGTTGCTGTCAACAGATAGGAGATAAGTCTTCACTGCTTTCTTGGTCTATTCTTCTATGTTTAGAACATCCACCTTTTCTGAAAAGTTGTTGAAGATATACTCTGCAGTTGTTTATCTCTTACCTCTGAGACACGTACTGCATCCAACCTACCCACTAACCAGTGCCCTAATCTAATCGCCACTGCTTACTCAATGTGTTAGTAAATGTGTTACTTTTACACAAATCATTCCTATGAAGATCTCATGAATTAAATCTCTAATATGTATTTTTTAGCCAACATTTATTCAAAACCTGTCAAACCAAGGTTTTGTTCCTCAATGGTACGTTTTATTTTAGTTTCCAAAATCCATCTGAACCTTCGAATACAAAAAAATATCTTCATAAAATTTCAAAGATAGTGTGTAAGAAAAGCTTCAGTGTCAGAGTATAAAAGCATGGTTTTGTGTATTCTCATGAAAACTGTGTAAATAATCTAGAGTCTGAGAGAGAAGCCATTGTGTCCCTTTACAATAGTTTCTTCATCTAAAGAAGTGTAGTAAAGCCATTTCCCTGACCTGATTCAACTCTGAGGAGAAACAGTTAACAGAGGTGTTATGAAGGACCATGAATATTGAAAAGTGCATGATCATCATGATTAATAATAATACATAAAGTTCAAATATTGAAATGACTCTCTGGCATCATTCCAAATCAAGAAATATAATCTCAGGTCTTGCATAGTAATGAAGAGACACAGTGTGAGACCCTCTTATTGTATCAGTTTAAATGAACGTGGTGATGAATATCTTTAATTATGGACTGTATTCAGTAACACTGTGTGTGTGTGTGTGTGAGAGAGAGAGAGAGAGAGAGAGAGAGAGAGAGAGAGAGAGAGAGTGAGAAAGAGAGAGTTATACTAAATGTATTGAGATCTTAACAATATATTGCAGGTTCAAAGAGAACCCTAACCCAAACCTCGCAGGCATTTATATGTCTGAACCTACCTTTGGAATGAATGTTCATTTTGATAGAGGATATAAGCAGCTAGCATCTCTCACTTAAGAGGCTGGCTCTGATTTCATAGATCTCAAAATCTGTCGTCCTCACGTTAACTGACTGTCTCGAACCTAATGAGAAAAACAAATTGCTTTCACTTTCTACGTAAGACATTTGCATTTCGAATTTTTTTTGCTCATAAAAGGTTTATAAAGCATCCACTCAAACCATTTTACCTGCATTTTTCACCTAAAAGGGTCTTTATGAAATCTTACAGTAAATTTAATAACCCTCTTCAATAAACATGAGCTTTTATGAGCATGACATATCTAAATTGGCTCAATGGTCTGGGAATAAAATCTGCATCAGTAATAATTTCAGAACTGTAATATGCCACGTTTAAAAAAAAAGAAAGAAAGAAAAAGCCATAAACAGAGCAGATCATTGCATAAGGGAAAGCATTCATTTCCAGCCTTAAGAAAGCAAGCATTCGGGGAATGCCGAGTGACTCAGTGAACTACCCTGCTGTGGACAGTACTGAGCTTCATAATACCCAAGTATTAGCAGCTGCTATGTCCTTCCATTTTCATCGACTGTGTATTATAGAAGTGAATCAGGAAATGGCCTTTACCAATCATTCACACGTGTTTCCTCAGGAAAGGAACTTATTTCCCATCACGCATTTCTCTACTTCGATCCCCACCTCAGGGACTTTTGCTTGAGTGGTGAAGCTGAAGGACACCCTATTGCTCTGGGTACCTCATAGCTACTTTTACCAGGGAAGCTACCAAATTAGGCATGACATGGAGACCCTCTTTTCTGCTGTTGCTGGTACGTATCCTTAAGGAGGACAGGAAAATGCTCGTGACTTTTTATAGCTGCTATATAACAAGAGAATGAAATGTCAAAGCCCAGGAAACCTCATCTTTCTCAGTCCTATCAGAACTCATCTGGGGCTAAGAATTCTGAGCCTCCCACCTCACCTTCAACTTTGTCTTGTGAGCAGGAGGCAGTGAAAATCTGGGCAATGTGGAATGGTCCACCCAGTCAAGACATCTGAGAACAGTCAGTGACTATGGCCCGTCTGAATATGCTGAGGGCTTGGGTGAGCATCCAGAGATGCCAAACCTCCCTCCGCCAACCCACTTCACCTCCTCCAATTCAGCACACTCCTGAGAAGTTGTGTGGAAATCGTTCCCTTGAGAATTAACTTTTAATTTTTAACACATCAATGAGGTGTGTTTAAAGTATGATAAAGTGTTTGAAATGAATTTTTGCAATTTTTAAAATTATATGTGTTTTAAATCAAGATTTATATAAAACCAAGACTTGCTCAAAGTTAGAATATATATGGGGACAGGGATAATAAAATCTCAGATTTAGGTTGAGGAGATGGTTCAGTTGGTAAATTACATGCCTCACAAGTATAGGGACCTGAGCTCAGGTCCTGAAAACACACAGCTGTGATTACATGACTGTAATCACAATTGGAAGGTGGAGCTTCTCCAGCCAGCTAGCCTAGCCTATGTGATAAACTTTCCAGCCAATGAGAGCCCTTATCTCAAACACACAAGGTTGTCCTCTGACCTACACGCACATGCACACGCACGCACACACACATACACATGCACACACTACACACACACTACACATGTATGCACCCAGACTCACAAGTGTACCCACACACAGAGACAAAAATAAATAAGGTTTGGGCAAGGGCTTTAGCTCCAGATAAAGCACATTTACCTAACATATACAAAGCCCTGGGTTCAGTCTCCAGCACTGAATAAACTGGACATGGTGGCACAAACCTATAACCCTGGCACAACAGAGGTCTCAGAGACACAAGGGTCAGGAAGTCAAGGCCATCCTTGGCTACAAAGTGAGTTCTAGGCCAGACTGAGATCTATGGGAACTTGCTTTAAAATAAAGTAAAATAAATAAGGAGTTTGGCAGGAAGACTTGGCAAATAAGGTACTTGTTCCCAAGTCTAGTTACGTAAGAGGTCAACCCTGAAACCCACCTGGAAGGCCAATATCCATAAGATGTCCTCAGATTTACTCACATACCGTGGTACACACAGACTAAATAAATGTTAAAATTTTTAATAAGTAAATACACATAAATTCTCATTAAGTTTTTTTTAATATCCCCTTACTCCCTCATCCTTTATTAAACCAGAATTTCCACAAAGCCAATGAAAGAATGTTGCCTGGTGGTCAGAAGACCTGTTTCCTCTGCCTTGAAGTTCAGACTTTGTTTTTCAAGTCACTCGGTTATAAGGTAGATCGTCAGAAACATGGAGAAGAAAGCAGGTGCGGAACAAGGAACCAGTTCCAATTCATTCTCTCCTCCTCTCATGGCCCCTAGGAGCATCTTCCGGTCATCAGCTCTCCACAACGTGGGCATTAGAGCTCACAGAAGCTACACAAACCCTCCTCTAACCATGTCTAGTTCTCACACAGCAGCAGCAGCCCCCACCAGCAGTATTATCTGTTCAAACTCCCTCCTACTTAGTCTTGGGACACCCCCGTGTCTCCTCAACTGCTCTCCTCTGTCACCTCAGGCACCTGAGGGGCTGGCTTTTGCCCTTAGGAATGGATGGGCATGCAAGCAAAGCAGAGTTAGGCACTCCCAGAATCCCTAGGGCTTACCTAGTCTCTCTGAAATGCCCTTGGACAGTGCTGCAACATATTAGCAATTGGTTCAAAGACTGACAACCAACCAATTTCAATCAAAAGAGAAACTCATGGATCCTACATAGCCAAGAACTGGCAAGCCAGTACTTAAAGCTGGTTTTAAAACTTTTTTGTAGGTCTTTCGACATGCCTGCTGCCCACAGAGAGAGTGAGAGAGTATCTGTTGGGACCTTGGCCAACCTGACCAGGAGCCACATCTTAATGCCAATGAACCCCCTATGGTCGTAAAGAGTGTGCCTAAGGCTGGCATTGCTGTGCCTACTGAATGTTCTATTCTCAGGAATCAATGAAGCCTACTGCTCCAAATTAGTGCATTTTTAAACGACCAAATAAAATGAATGAGGTGATGATACAGAGAAAAGAAAACATTTAAGGATAATGAGCACCGAGCACAGAGCTTCATTCTGTACAGGGAGGGAGAAAGGTCAGTAAATTTAGCACACGCATAATAGTCCTCGCAAATCATCTAATTAATCCTTATCCAGCCAGAATGGAGCGGTTTAACCTTTTCATTCTGCACTTCTCACAATATTTACGAACTATAGCCTCTCAACAGGGATAGAGGAGATACCCATGTTAGAAATCTGGGACTCAGTCTATCCTGAATGTGGTCCTGCAGAGAAAGCACGGAGGAGGGGCCTGCCCTTCTTGTGCTGGGAACAATGTGGAAACCAACATCCAATCATGTGGAGATGTCTGTTTTTTCAGTGCCAGAGTTACCTGTAATTTGTAGCTGTAGGGTTTGGGGTTGAGTTTAGGCTTGAAATAACAATAATTGATCTCCTTCTAAAACAATGGAGCTGACCTCAGTAAAAATCGAGCCTTGACTTGGATCCTCCCTGGGAGAGTGTAATTGGTAGTTTACTAGAAAGCTGTATCCAAAGACAATTTAATCCATAAGAGAACCACAGCTGCAGTTATTGAGAATACGGAACATTTAAGAAATTGGTGGGGTAGGAACTCCAAAGGTGTATTTCTAAATACATAGTTTCTCAAGGTGGGGATACTGATAACCAACTCACGGTTTTGAAAACGTTGAACTAAGAACAACATGGGAAAATAAAGCACAGGCACCATCTATTAAATACAGTCATTTACATTTTTAATTCAAACCTATTTAAATTAATACATAAAACAAATATTCATATCAATAACATGCTGTGAGGTTTCTCAGTATATATACGCATGAGTTAAATATATTTACGTGTATCCAACATATTCATAAAATGAGTTAATATGTTTACACAAACATTTATCTTTCACTTTATGGTGAAAACATTCAAAAATCCTTCTCTCTCACTTTTTGAAATGTGTGTAAGATTGATAGTCTACAGTCACTGGGTGTGGTAGGACACCCTGATCACCTGTCCAACTATAACAGGGCCCATGGTCTCACTGTGGTCCTCACTGAGGTCCTCATATGGTCCTCACTGAGCCCTCTGGGTTCCTGTGAGTCCCACTAAGAACAAAACATACAGAAAACAAAGGAGTAGCCTGAGATTTTCCATCCCTTCCAAGTCCACTTCAGATAAGGCACACAGAAGCCTCCAGCAAGCATCAATCACTTTAGGCACTACCCCTGAGTAGCAGAACTATGGGAAATCAGAGCTAGGATGGATGGGGAGGGTTAGACAGTGATCAGATTAAAGTCACTCTTCTGTCTGCCTAAGTAAACAAAATATTTATTAAGTGCTTTCTATGTCCAAACACGGCTTTAAGTAGCTTATATTTATTAAGTGATTTCCGCCCCCCACAGCAAAACTCCATGCCATTACTACAGCCATGCTCATCTTAAAAGTAGAGAAACTGAGGCACGGGAGTTTGTGGTTTGCCTAAGGTTTCACAGATAAGAATAAGAGAATCCACTAGAATGTGGCTTCTATAAGGATGGAGTTGCTATTCTATACCTCTCTTTGTTTCAAAGACACTTACTACTGTGATGTTGTTTACCTGTGTAGCTCACAAGAATAGGTTTTAAAAAAAAAAAAAAAAAAAAAAAAAAAAGTGAAAGTGACCGGCCAGCAGTTAAAACCTGCTGGAAAAGGGAAAATTCATTTTCTCCAATTAAGTGTCACTGGGTATATTAACCACACCTCAGGGCAGATCCCATGCTCAAGAGTAGTTAGCCAATAGGAAACAGAATCCATGTTTTTGTGTATATACCTTTTTTGGTATATTTTGGGACTTTGTTCATTTGATTTTTATCTTTGTTTTTTGGTTGCTTGCTTGCTTGCTTTGAAAGAGAGAATAAAATAAAATTGGATGGGTAGGGAGATGGGAAGGATTTGGGAGGAGTCAGAGGAGGGAAATGTGATCAAATATATTTATGAAAAATATTTTAAACTAAAAATAAATAAATTTAAATATATACACAGACACGCGCGCGCACACACACACACACACACACACACTACCTGTAACAAATCAGGGGCAATTCTCCATGCCATATGCAGGGCAGATGAGATTCTGTGGGACCTAACAGGGTCCAGACCTTTGACATGAAACCAGAAATACATAGGAACCCCAGAGTTACGTGATGTGAAAACTTTAATTTGTTTTGAGAGCAAAGGGCATAGGGCATAGAGTGTAAAGCCCAGTCTCTAATATTACCATATGGAAACCAGGAGCACTGCTGCAGACCCCTATGGAGCACCAAGGACTTCTGTGAATGGAGGAAACCCACATGTGGAGATAGAGGACATACTATGTATGGCTCTCTCTAAATATGTAAGCAATGGCACAATGTCAAGACAAAACACCCAAACAGGGCCCCAGAGTACATTCTGCCCAGTGTCTCAAAATGAATTATCGATAAGATATGGATGTCACAAATAAATATTGCATTGCTACTGAATTGAGAAACAGACATTTGGTCTTTGTCCTCAATTCTGGCATATAGCGCCTAAAAATCCTCTGGAGTCTACAAATTGATAAGGAAGTTTCTGTTGTGCTAATGAGAGTTTTGGGAACCCCCAGATAGGATCAGATATGTTCCCAGAAAAGCCAAGACATTATGAAAGGGTTCAAATTTCTAGTCTATCCCCAGACTTCAGGGAGTTAAGAGACCCTGAACACTGAGTTAGTAGCCAATGATAACGGGTTTGATTAATAATGCTGATATAATGAAACCCCATAAAAACTCCCAAAATTGTATAATTGGCGAAGAGCTCAGGCTAGTGAACACATAATGGTGCTCATGGTGGAACCCTATGTACCACCTCCCATAATTTGTTCTATGTATCACTTCCATTGGACTGTTCTCAAGTAAGAAGCTGTAATGGTAATGAGCTTTCCTGAGCTCCATGCCCCAGTCTATCATTAACCCTAAGCGGAAAGTCATCAAAACCCTCAAATTTATAGTTAACTGCTAAGAAGTAGAAGCAGCTTGAATGTGTGGGTAGTGTCTGAAATAAGAGTATTATACTTGTGGGTTCTGTACAAACTCTACGTAGTGTTAACTGTAAATTAGAAACACTTAGTTGGTGTCTTCCTAGAACTGGGGGACTGTTTATAATAGAAAATCTCCACATATTTTGTGTCAGAGTAAAAATAGCTTGCATTCTGTTTGTCTGCATGGACCATGGAAACTCTGGATAGTAAATTAACAAAGGTGGAAAGTACCTTCGCATGCAGAATGCAGGTGTGAAAAGTTATTCTTATCACCACTTCAGACTTTGACAGATGGCTTAGACAAAATTTCTGGGCCCTCATATGCCTGCTCCAGCCCCAGCCCCTGTCCCTGCCCCTGCTCTTGTCCATGTCCCCACCCCAAGTCTGTTCTAGAGACCAGAAGTGTGTGTTGTACCCGAGGGGGAGAAAGAAAAACAATGAAGGCCAGAGAAAAAGAGTCAAGATGGTAGTGTGGAGACCAACGAACTGGCCGCAAAAGGTTCTGTGAATGTGGACTTCCTGTCTAGATTGCTGTGGCCTTTGGACTGAAGAACCAAATGAATTCAAATGCAAAAGCCAGGGGTAGAGAGAGATAGAAAAGGATGCTGGGGAGATATGGTCTCAACATGCACAAACACCCAGAAAGAGGACAAAGGAAAAGTGGCTAAGTGAAGGGCCTGCGCAGCTCCCCAGCAGGGGAAGCCTTGGGCGTCCAGGCAGCTGGGGATTTGTGGTCCTCCTATTTCCCAGAGTGGCTGCACTCACCTCATTGCCTTCCATACCTGGCAATTCTCCAGCTTCCCACTCTTTCCTCTTATTCTTCCCTGAGAGTCAACACCAGCTCCCAAACCCTTTCCCAAACATCCCTCCCTCCTTTTTACAGGACCATACTCTCTTTATCCATAGGCCCATCCATATTGCCTGCTCTCATTGTATTCAAAAGGTATGTGAATAAAGCTAGGGTTTATGATTATTGCTACTATTATTATTGCATTATTGCCAAATAATAAGATCACATACTAGACAAACAACCCAATTTGCAATTCAACAAGCCCACACATGGGAATGTTTTGGTATCACAGCTAGTATTCATACTGAACAGAGTAATTTAAAATAAAGAAATGGATGACTACATATTATAATTTGTCATTGTTAAAGAATGAAGGTGATTGGATAAGTAGATGGGACAAATGTGCGCAAGATAATATCGACAGCTTGCTGGCTAATCAAACACCCAATCATCTTACCTGCCATGAGTAAGAATTTGGTTAAACATTTTGATGATGTACAGAATAGCTTGCAGAGGGATTTGTTCCCAGGTAATTGGCAGGAACTGCAGCTCATTAAATTAGCTCTCATCTGACATGCCAAATGATACTCACAGCTGATCCGTTAGATCATCAGCAAGCGATTGTTTATCTCTTCCGAGAGCCAGGATGACAAATAAGCAATTTTAGCCAAAAGGGTTAAGGCCAGTGCCAATCATTATTCACGCTGCAATTTAACTGATTCTCTGGCAATCAATACCATGCGTTCAAAATGCAATACGGCAGTTTTTCCACATTGTAGGACCCTTATGTGAACATGCTGCCAGGAGACAGACAAACAAACTACTAAAGACAGGTCTCAGATGTAGTATTTATCATCTGATTTTAAGGGAGTGAGGAAATCCATAAGCCCACCGCATTCACATAGAGCACAATAGAACAGATACATTAACAATCTCCTACCCAGATTATTGTACTAAATCATAAGAAATAATGAAAGATGATACAAGAGAAATGGCCGTGACCACTTTGATGCCTCCACTGAGCTGCTCAGACCCATCAGGAAATCTGAGATGATGATGGATAAACTATTGCTAAATGGCTGCATTTTGCAGCTCATTCCCATGAACTTGAGAGTAAAGGTCTTCATTCCTCCACATGGAGTTAAGATCTTCTTGGGAGATCAGTCAAGGAAAAGGTTTGTCAGTATCACACAACGTCTTATTCAATTTTCCCTTGACATAGCTGGCTTTTGTCCAGTGATAAATGAGGATTCCCTTCCTAACTGACTTTCTCTCTCCTTACCCCAAACTTACTTAGACATTTCCTTAAATTGTAGGAAAGATCGGTCGTGGTAGGGAAAAGTGCTAGCACATCTGAGCAGTTTAAATCTCAGAACCAAGACTCAGAAACTCACCATCACTGTCTCCTGCCGGCACAGTGAGATGAAAGCGGCAAGATTGCTCGGTCTCAAGCCTTGGTTTCTCATCCACTGAAGTGCGAAGCTTCCAAGCTACTCTGTGTCGCTGGTTTTCACACATACTCTTCCTTCTTTCTTTACGGGAAATGTGGTCTTTCTGCTATTTCATGGTTCATTTTGGTATATGGAGTTCAGAGAGAGAAACTCTAAAAATAGCCTACTCACACTTTACCTATACTAATAAAATACTCAGAGCAAAGGATTGGGTTTGCCGCCTAATATACAACTTTGAAGATACTTCCTTACTGCAGTCTGTACATTTCACTGGACACCAAATCAATACAATCAAAATTTGATAAAAGGCTTGGTGACAAGCTCCAGTAATCATGGTGCTAATCAAAATCCCATGGGGAAAATCTAAGTCCTTAACACAAATTGGGTAACTAATATAGTCATAGTATTGACAATAGGTATCGGTGATTAAAAAATACTATGCACAAGACTGACAAGATGTCTCAGTGGGTAGAATGCATGTTATGTGTAAGTATGAGGACCTTGGTTAAGATCAGCACCCACATAAAAAGCTCAGCGCAATCTGAACAGTGGAGGCACATGCTTTTATTCCCAACACTGGGAGGCAGAGGCAAGCAGATCTCTGTGAGTTCAAGGCCAGCCTGATCTTTTCACACTTTAGTATATACACATAGGTACATATACATACACACATGTGCACACATACATATGCCACCCAAAAAAGAAAGAAAGAAAAAAAATAAAGAAAGAGGGAGGGAGGGAAGAAGGAAGGAAGAAGGAAGGAAGGAAGGAAGGAAGGAAGGAAGGAAGGAAGGAAGGAAGGAAGGAAGGAAGGAAGGAAGGAAGGAAGGAAGGAAGGGAAGGAAAAGCTCATTCTCTCTCTCTCTCTCTCCCTCCCTCCCTCCCTCCCTGCCTCCCTCCCTCCCTCCCTCCCTCCCTCCCTCTCTCTCTGAAATTTTGTCAGTCCTGAATGACAAAGACTTGAAATGAACTGGTAGCAACACAGCCTTATTAAAAGTGTGGTAGCAATCAGTCTCTGACTGAGAAGGAGTTAACAAGGTGGGGATGCTACAGAGGCGAGATAATCAAGAGCCAATCTAAGCTTCTAACCTAAATAACTGCAGATTCAGTTTAGAGACAGTTGAGGAAGTGATAGACAGATAGCTATAAGGCAACAAGGTCAATATGCTTGTGTATCTTTAGGTAGAAAGAGCTAGAAAGTAGTAAGATATTTGGGCTCAGAGTTCAGGTGGGGAGAGAGAGGCTAAGATACAACCCTGGAAACACATTGTTCATAGCTGGTACGAGAGCCATTATGAGTAAATGAGACCTTTCCAGACCGGTATAAAGTGAGACCAGTTCACAATAGAACCAAGAAATATTACACTTAAAAGCCCACCAGAGACAAGCAGGGTGGCACATGCATTTAATCCCAGGAGGAAGAGGAAGGTGGATCTCTGAGTTCAAAGCTAGCCCAGTCTTCATAGTAAGTTCTGGGCCAATCTACATAGAGAGAACTTATCTCAAAAAAATAAAATAAAATAAAATGTAGGGATAGAGAGATGGCTCAGCAGTTAAAGGCAATGACTGCTCTCACAAAAGAACTAGGTTTGATTCCCAGCACTGAGTTAGATCAACATAACCAAAAAATAAGTATTTTTACAGCCAATCAGGAAATGTGTCATCATCCAAGGAGGCTGAAATGGGACAAGAAAGAGCAGTGTTACAGAAGATCCCTGGGTCATCCAGGGTGTGTATATAACCTTCCCCAAAAAATCAGGTCATCTGTCCTCGATAAATACGTATTTGTACAGAACATAATTTGACCCAACCCCCAACACTGCATTATCCCCCAAACCAGAGAACCACAGTTTCCTCTTTCTCCAAGTCAAATAAGAAAAACAAAGTAAACATTCCTCAATGAGTTCAGAGGAAAGAAAACTATTGAAACATTTAGAGACTTAATTTCCAGGAAATGTAGAAAGCAGGTGATGATGACCAGAAAAGGGTCCTTGGTGATGAAACTCTACTAAAGCTGGCCAGAGAAAAGAAAGCAGGGGTGGGACTGCTTTTGCTTTTTTTTTTAATTAAAAATGTGAGTACTTACAGTCTGTAGGGAAAAAGCCATTAAAACAAATGACTCAAGGCTATAGATGAATGGCTCAGCAGTTAAAAGAACTGACTGATCTGCTGTGGAACTATGCTCTTGTACACTGTAAATATTTGTCGCTGTAAATAGCGGTTTAATACAATGTTTATCAGACAGAATTTATACAGGAAATGGAGGTGGGGCAACCAGACCAGAAGAATTCTGGGAAGCGGAAGAGCAGTGAGGCAGATGGCAGCCAGAAGCAGAGGAAGCAGGATGAGAATGCTGCACTGAGCAAAGGTACCAAGCCACGTGGCTAAACATAGATAGAATCACGAGTTAGTTTAAGTGTAAGCGTTAGCAAGTAATAAGCCTGAGTCATAGGCCAAACAACTTGTAATTAATAAAGCCTTTGTGTGATTATTTGGGACTGAATAGCTACGGGACCTACCAGAGAAACTTCTTATTATTCTGATCTTCAGGAGAACCTGGGATCTATTTCCAGCACCCACGTGGCAGCTCACAGCCATGTGGGATCTGAGGCCTTCTCTGCCTCCATGAGCATTGCACACAAGTGGTGAACAGACATACATGAAGGCAAAAGATCCATATACAGAAAAAATAAACAAACAAACAAACAAATAAATAAAAGATTAGGCAGAACATGCTAATACCTACCTTTAATCCCAGCACTCAAGAGGCAGAAGCAGGCATATTTCTGTGTTCTACATAACAAGTTTTGGGGTAGGCAGGCCTATAAAGTGAGACCCTATCTCAAGTAAAATAAGACCCTGGTGCTAGAGATGTAGCTGAGTTGGCAGAGTGCCTGCTTAGCATATACAAGGCACTGAGTTCCATCCCTAGAACCGTGTAAAATGGAATGGTAAGGCACATCCGACACCTCAACCCTCGAGAAGGAAAAGCAGAAAGGTCAGAAGTGCTAAGTCATTCTTGGCTATGTAGTGAATTTGAGGCCAGTCTGGTGGGTTCCATGAAGCCCTGCCTCATAAAAAATAACGTGATAGATAAATAATTTTATTCATCAATTTAAAGGAAAAGTTTAAGGAACAAAAGCAAGGGATGTGAAGGGGAGAAGCTAGCTCTTGATGCGAGAACAGTGAGTATGTCAGAGAACTATAGACATGTAGGAGAGTGCACCTATACTATGCATATTGGGAATGCAAAATAAGAATGAGCCAGGGAACACTGTGTTTCAGAGATGCATGAAAAATGCCACTAAAATAAGAAATGCTAATAACAGAAGGAATGAACTATCAATACAGGACACCACAGCCATCCTTGCTAGAACTTTCTATCTTGAGCTGGACAAAGCCACACAAGCTGCCTTTATACATGCTTCTTTATGGTTGCTGCTACCAACCATGCTTGTTGCCCATTTCTGTTTCCATCAGCTCTTCTCTGTGCCTCGGTTGTGAGAGAGCTCATACGGGTCACTGTGGCCTTTTGAAAGACTGCCAGGCTTTGTGCAACTGGAAAAGGGCTCCCCCACTATGCAGAAGTTATTGAGTTGAACAATTCAGGTATCCCATCATTAAGCATCTCATCTGGCTACAGCCACTGGATTTTACCAATGTCCACTTTGTGTGGGTATCTTAGTTGGAGTTTCTATTGCTATGATAAAAATACAATGATCAAAAGCAACTTGGGGGGTGGGGAGGGAAGGGTTTATTTCTGCTTACAGCTTCATGTAAGGAAGTCAAGGCAGGAACTAAAGTAGAGGCTGTGGGAAAATGCTTCTTACTGGCTTGCTCCTCAGACTTTCTCAGTTTGTTCTCTTATACACCGCGACGACCACCTATACAGGAGTGTCACCAATCACAATGTTCTGGACCCTCCCACATCCATCGCTAATTAAGAAAAACAAATCACAGGCTTTCCCATGGCCGATCTAGTGAGGGCATTTTCCTTAACTGAGAGATCCCTCTTCCCAAATAACTTTAGCTTGAGTTAGGCTAACATAAAACTACCCAGTACTGTGGGCTAATCATACAAACAAAAGAAGTCTATATGTGGAGCCTTTAAAAAATGTCTAACAGTTGTCAGTCTTGTGTTAAAAGTGGGATTGGAAAGGGGACCTACCTTTAATTATTTCCTCCCAGGCTTTACCATAATCCAGACTTTTCCTAACTCTCCATTCACCCAGGAGCCTTTTGAGTACAAATTGAGTTCCTCAAGCTTCTTAGTAAGATGGAAAAAGTACAGATAGTGAACACAAAAATGTCAGTCAGGTGAGTGGCCACTTTCATTGGAAATTATTCCATTGGAACTCTGGTTTATACCCAAAATTTGAGCACAGCCATCATAACCATTTATTGCAGCTAATATATGGCACCGGATAAGTGATTGCTCCCTCCTTTTTCTCTCACGATTGGACATTTGGGGCAGTGATTGGGAGTGTGTGTCCCACAACTCATATAGAACAATGACATAGTTGACAGTCCTTTGTCCAATCTTGCACGTGTGGGACCAGAGAAAAGTCATAAGGGGATGCTTTAGGAACACAGCGGATGTAAAACCCGAGGGAGACATCCAGTGAATTGTCACAAAGAGACTCAGACATGAAGTCAAAGCAGACTCTAGAAGGGGCAGATGGGATAGATGACAAGAGACAAAACTTGGAACATGGCCCTGAGCCAACGCGGAGAAATCTCCTGAGCACGACCTGTCAGTGGTGACCCGGAGCTTGACCCACAGGGAGAAGTCACAGAAAGAATCCATCTGCCCAGGTGCCAGGTGCTCTGCTGAGGTGTAGTGTCTCCCACCATTGACAACAACCCTAAAATGTAAAACCTCTTACTCTTCATCAAGGAGGTGGGGTTGGGGACAGCTAAGGCAGAGTCAAGGTTCACAATGAAGTCATCTGTCCAGCTTCAGCCAAGAGCCACCCCAAGCTGCCTTGGCATTACGTTAAGCCTCTCAATCCAAAGAGTACACTGACAGAAAGAAGCTACCAAACCCCAGAAGCTGAAAGCCACAGCTTGAATTGTAGAGATCCAGACAAACTCTCCCTGTGGAGCCACTGGATACCGGGGTTTCTTTTTATCATCAAACGAACTACAGTCTAAGTAAATTACTGTGTTTTCACTAGTTACAGCAAAATGTGGGGTAGGACATATAGATATTCAAAGTTAGGAGTTTAATTTTATTTAAACTGTTTAATTTGATCTGATATAGGCTGTTACTCTATTTTTTGCCTTTTTTCTATATTATAAAAGGGTAAATCAATCACTTAACATTAATCTACAAACACCAGAAAGCAAGTAAAAAGAAGTATCTCGTTAGCAATAGGTAAATATAATTATCTTTCTGTACATCACCAGTATTGGGTAGAAAAATAGTAACAGCCTATTGAAAGTATATCAACAAGAAATAAAAAAAGAAAACTTCAATAAAGATTTTATCAGTTCCTTGAAACTTTTATACAATATATTTTGATCATATTCACCCCCCACCTCATCCATCTAAGCCTCCAGATCCACTCTCACATCCCTAGTCCCAACAGCTAGTTCTTTTTTTTCTTAAATCTAACTTTCCCTTTCCCAGAAATCAACTATTCATAACTCCTGAGTTATGGGTACAGGCCAATGAATCAATCCTTCCCACTTCATGCTAAAAGCAAAACTTATGTCTTTTGTTCATATTAAGTGATAATTAGTTTTTAAGAATTCTGGCTCTTAACTAGAAAAGTCTACCAGAATTATTATAATAAAATATTTCAATGTTTAAATATAATCCTTCAATCTTAAATGAACATATAACGTTGTTGTATATTCCTTTCTATTAGTAGAAGAACGATTTAAGGTTTTTAAGAATACTAGAAGAGCTGGGGAGGAAATTCATTTAATAAAGTGCTTGCCAAACAGGTAGTAGGACCTGAGCTTGAGCTCCAGAACCCAGCGACGATGGCACTCTTAGCGCTGAAGAGAACTCACTGGCTCACCAGCCTAGCCTACTTTGTAAACTCCAGGGCAGTGAGACAACCTGGCTCTCCAAAAACACAAAAAAACAAAACAAACAAACAAACAAAAAAAAACAGATGGTGCCTGAGATTGACCTCTGGTACCCATGTGAGCACATACACACACAGGGAAAGCATAGAGATCAATATTGGTGCCTCAGAGGTTGAAATTTTGCAGTATCATAAAGTATGAGAAAATAAAGAAAAAGAAATCTCAGCATCCTGGAGGCAGAGACAGGAGATCATCAGTGAGGTCCAGGCCCACCTGGACGACATATTGAGTTCCAGGACAGCCAGGACTACATAGAGAGACCCTATCTCAAAAAAAAGAAAAGAAAAGAAAAAATAGAGGGAAATGGAAACACACATCAGTAGTAATTAATTTTAATTATATATTATATTTTTAAGATTATAATTATATGATTTATCTAATTTTATAAGATAATTATATGTATTAGTGTGGTTTATTGTGGCATTTCTGTTCATGAATATTGTGTACTAAGTGTAGAGATTTCTGGCCTATATAGGAAATCACAAGACCCAGCTTAACCTCATAATCACTAACTACCACTATCACCTTGAAATATAGAAATAAATAGAAATATTTTTAAAGCAGTTTAAAAGGTACATTTTATTCAAAACAAGATAAACATAGTAAGGGAAGTAAACTCACTAAGGGAATGTCATTATAACCACAATTCTGAAGGGGCAATGTTGGCTAAGGTTGCCCACCCCCAAAATGGAGACTAGGTCTCAAGATTAGATATTCTCTTAAATGCAAGTATCCTCTTAAAGCAAGAACTCAAAGTTACTTATAAAATGTAAGGCAAAGCTCAGAAGTACCCAGGTAATAGCTTCAAAATTACTAAATAAGACCTTTTGAGTTCAAGGCTAAAGCAAATACAAGAAAGGTAAGCATCTCCCACTCAAAATGCATTTGCAAACAAAAATTTCAAAGCAAATAATGAAGACATTCTGGGGCTGGGGAAAAGTCTCAGTAGTTAAGAGCACTGGCTGCTCTCTCAGAGAACCCAGGGTTCAATTCCCAGCATCCACATGGTAAGCTCAAAACCATCTGTAAGTCTAGTTCCAGGGGATCCAATGCCCTCTCCTGGTCCCCAAGGGCACTGCATGCAAGTGGTGCACAGACATGTGTGCAACCAAAACACCCAAACAGGTAAAATAAATAAATCTTTTTTTAAAAGGAAGGAAGGAAGGAAGGAAGGAAGGAAGGAAGGAAGGAAGGAAGGAAGGAAGGAAGGAAGGAAGGAAGGAAGGAAGGAAGGAAGGAAGGAAGGAAGGAAGGAAGGAAAGATATAAGGAAGGAAGGAAGGAAGGAAGGAAGGAAGGAAGGAAGGAAGGAAGGAAGGAAGGAAGGAAAGATATAAGGAAGGAAGGAAGGATTGAAGGAAGGAAGGATTGAAGGAAGGAAGGGAGGGAGGGAGGGATAAAGACAGTATATAAGAAGGACAGAGGGAGGGAGGAGGGAAGAAGAGAGGGAGAACGGGAAGGAGGGAGGGAGGAAGAACATCTCTGAAACACAAAGAATTGAAAGCACAGAGGAATTTTTCTTTATTCTAGAAACTGAAAGAACAGATTAATCTAAAAGTCAATTTGTAGGATCCCTATATATATTTTATTTTAAAGCAATAAGAGGTTATAAAATTTTTAAAGAATATCTATGAATCAAGTGCCCGAATTTCTTAATATATTTTTAAATCCTGGAAGTGAATATAATTACCACAGTTTATGGACCCTTAATATATGGATGAAGTATAACAAGTTATAGTCAAAAGGAAAATTGGTGCACTAAGAAAACTATTATGATAATTAAGGCCAGCGGTAACAAACACATAAAGTCATAGCAATGGATTTTTTTTAATCAGAAACAGAAAAAAAAAACTAGATTATACTGCTGCTGGACAGTACTCATTATGATTCCTTTCTATGTGACCACTGATGGAGCCTAAGGTCCACTGTAAGGATGACCATCTGAAATTCCTATTCACTCATCAAATAGCAGAAAAGGAAGAGATAAAAAATGTAAATTAGACCCACAGATCCATCCATCACCAGCTAATAAAAATTAATGGGCATACAATGAAAATCATAAGAAACCTTTACTTAAAATCAAATAGGTTAATCAGAAATCCTCCTGATTATCTGATTATTTCTACTGCATCTGTTTCAATACATCTGAAAGTAAGGAGTCTGATCATAAAAATACTTATTATACATTCACAAAATCTTTATTAAAGACCATTTTGAACATCCTCCATTCTGTCAATAAAGTGATTGTGATATGATGAAGAATTCTTTTCTCTAAAAAAATAGAACTGGGCAATGGTGCACACATCTTTAATCTCAGCACTTGAAAGGCAGAGGAAGGCAGATCTCTGTGAGTTCAAGGTCGGCCTGGTCTACAGAGCAAGTTTCAGGACAGCCAAGCCTACACAGAGAAAATCTGTCTTTAAAAACCAAATATACATATAATTACAGTTTAGTTAAACAACAAATTGTTAAATGAAGAAATTACTGAGAAAATAAATGTATAGAAACCAAATATTTTAAATATTTTGAGTTATAGATGGCATGTATGTAGAAAAATTTTTCTTTGCACTGCCAGCCCACAAAAAATGACATGGAGTCTTATAATTAATTTTGAAAACTTAACCTATAGCTTAGACTTGTCCCATTAGCTTCTATAATTTAAATTAACCCATTTCTATTAATCTATGTTTTGCCTCCTGGCTCTTCCATCTTGCACCTCCTGCTTCCTCCCTGTGCCCTCTGGTACCTTCTCTGTGCCTTCTCTCTCTTCCTGGAAATCCCACCTAACCTCTTCCTGCTTAGCTATTGGCACTCAGCTCTTTACTAAACCAATCAGAAGGCACATTGACAAAGACACATTGTTAGAATGCAAAAAGAATATTCCACAACAATTGTAATTTTAAAAATACAGCATTTCTCCATCCCTCTCACTACAGCTGTCCTGATGGAAGCAGCCACACCATTCGCCCTGCCAGCTCTCAAGTTCATGCCCAACCAGTGCACTGAGACTTTAGCTCTCTTATAAAGCATCTTTATCTAAATTTAATACAATAAGCAAAAATTAACCCCACACACCAGAATTTAGCTTGAAGGATCTCTCCTGAAACTACCAACCATTTTCCCATATACCTTATTAGGACCAAGAAATTGCTAGAAGTTGTCCTACAATCCAGTTCTACCCAGAGATTACTGTTCTATTTATTTGTGAATAATGTGCTTACCAGTTTGATAATCCTGCTTTGTGTATGCTCCTGAATGGTAGAGAATGGATCCCAGCACCCTGCCTGTTTTAACAAATCCATAGCTATAGTGAGGATCAGGCATTATTTGCCTTGACCTAAAGGTTTGGTCTTTAGATCTTGAGGACCCCTGTATAGGGGCATGGTCTAAGATTGGTTGCACATTATCTCCCTCCCCTGTTTGTTCCCTGTGTTCACCAAGGAAGGATTGCCACTACGTGGAGCAACTCATCTCTCCCAGAATTGCCCTAAGGGTCAATCTTGTATCAGTGATTGTTTCATATAAACTCCTTAGTCAATATTAATTCTTCATATAATCAGTTGCCAGTAAATAATTCCTACATTACACAGCTCGCAAGTACATGATGCTTCAAATAGTTGTGTACTGTGTCATTTGTTGCTTCCTTCTAAGGAATTTTGAGCTTTGATAAGTCATAAATGATATAAATAACCTTGTATAATTAATGCACAACTTCATAGAAATTAAATGTATAATTAGGATTTCTCTCCCAAACACAAATTCACCTTATAAGCTCTTTTGAAGTATATTTCAAAATGAATATTGATATCAAAGTAGGCTTTTTAACTTAGAAGTATAAATGCATCCTTTGATAAGAAGAAATTATCCTTGATTCTATAGATTACAAGTGTAATTAATACACACACTTTCACCACTCTAATTAGGGGGAAATAGGATGCATTTGGAAAGGGGAGATAAGTGATTAATACATGAATAGTGAGGGAATCTGGAGTGAGACCTTCCAGCTGACCATGTGCCCTTTTCTACTGGGATGGAATTGCTAGCTGTATAGAGTCTGGAGAGTCAAGCTTGGGTTTTAAGCACAGCATTCACAGCATGCAAACTTGAGCAAAGCCATAGACTTGTCAAAGCTCAGTCTCTTTGTAGGTCAGCTAACCTATTGCATAGTGTTCCTATGCTGATCGATGGAGCATCCATAAGCCAGAACTGTAATGAAGTGGTCTCATCAGAATCTAATAATCTTCACCTAATTTCTTCACTTCCTGTGTCCAAAGACATATAGACTTAAACTTGGATTGTGCCCATTTAGACACTGGCATCAGCCAGTCTGCTCACTGCTTCTTCACGTGGGCCACCTCATGTATTGATAACAACACTTGTATTTTCCCCATTTTAAAGAGGACGTATTCAAAATTCAGAAAGGGGGGTAACTTATCCATGGTCATCCAGCTGTAATCAATGAACCAGGATTGAACTAGTCTCTCTCCAGAGCTGATGTTCTACACTAATTGTGAATTCTAAACCTAACAATAATACAGCATTCTCAATGGACAGTATGCCCTCTGCTGCACTGTTACCCCAACGACGAGCGCTGTGTGTCAAAAAAGTTGCGTCCAACTAGCAAGACGGAGAGAGTGGATTCTCAGTCCCTTCACTACAGGCTAACCACTTCATATTAATGTCAAATTCCTGAAGAACATGTACAACTAAAGACAAATTATTGTGGTGCTACTTTCAAAATATTAATAAAAGTTAAATTGGAGAGATGAGACAGAATAGCATTTGGGGGGACACCTGCTGGCCCCACTGCCTTAGATTGGAGGCATTTCTGTGGCTCCCTCAGTCCCAGCAGGCTGTATTTCATGTTAGAAGACAATGCAAGGCTTCTGCCTCCGGGAAATGAGATGATAAGCCAGAAGGGAACAGAAGAAACCATTTTTCTTCTGTGTGTCCTCAGTGACCGGGTACAGCGAAAGACCCTGTACACGGGACACACTAGGGAAAATGTTCATTGCAGAACCCAGATGCCAAAGTGGAGAAGAGATAGAGTGCTTCCAACAGCTGCATCTGGCTCTTTGGCATGTTCTCCACACTGTGGTACTGATCCTCCCGGATCGGCATTTCATGGCTTTGCCAGTTACCTGCAAACTAAGTCCACTCATGACCCACAGCTTGCAACATGTGTAAAGTTACCACTGTGGTGCCTGTGTAAAACTTCTGTGAACCATTCTAAGGAATCACTATCAAGACACCTTCAGCTACAAGGACAGAAAAAGAAAAGAAATTCTCTATCCTGGACCCTTTGCAGCTAAGCATCCTGATCATGTGCACATGTAACAATTTTAAAATCAAGAGGAATGTCTGCTTTATCCTAAGTAAGCACTCTTTTCCTGTACATGAGTACAGGGTTCAAAGGGTTAATCTGGAGGCTGTATAGCTAGGAAACCCTAAGTAAATTTAACCTACAAGGAGGCTTTGCTAAAACCCTCACCTTTAACAGAGCTCTTTTTGCACATCCGGAAAGTAAGACACCTTTCATGGGTTCCCCTCCCCACTTTTTTATGATATACCTTTCAGCAAAAGCTTTTACAATGATATTAAACATTAACTCTAGATGGGCTAATCCCAAGACACGGCAGCAGCCTTAAGGTTAATAGTCCTTTTAATTAAAGGATAAGTCAGTTATTGAACACAGAAGCTAATCACAAAAGGATTACCAGTGAAAATGAACATAGTCTGTGCAATTAGTCTGATAATTAAGACTTAAGTACTGGACAGAGATCAAAGTGCTTGTAATACCCAATAAAGTTCCAAGAGTGGTGAGGAGATTCAAAATGTTAGCTTGGGCTTTATTGCATTTTTCATTCATCATGTACCCGTGATAGCAGCAAACACGTTTCCCCAATGGATGTCAGCATGGATAGCTGCAACAGCTGTTACTACATAAGCCTGGTGTTTCTCACAATATGATTACTCTGTCAACGATGGCCGTAAAAGGTGGCATCTGCATTCATCAAACAGAGTTATCAATAAATGTAAAGCCACACAACAATTAGAGATCTCAAAGGGAAACAAATCCAAACAGGGGGAAAAAATGCCAACCACACTCTTTAATTACTAAGATTGTTAATCAATAAAATGCCTTCATAACTTTTAATTAAAATTTTATTTGAACTGCATGTTTGGAGAATCAGATTCTTTGTTTTCATTACGTTGAACAGTTGCTTTAGAAAAATCCTGGAGGCATCTGTGAGAGACCATTCCCTGGGGAACATTTTGCATCTGTAATTGCATATTCCCACCTACAGAGGGTGTTAAGAATCCTTGTTAAGAATAAGAACAAGGAGCCATCTCACAGTAGCGATTATTACAGAGCAAATTACTAGGTAGAGCAATCCAGGAGCTGTCAAGAAAGGTTAGCAAAAAGGAGTGTGAAGAAATCAACCATTCAGCAATTCATCATGGGCCAAAACCAGCGCTGAAGTTAAACCAAACAAAGAGTATAGGCTTTACGAAGCTAAGACTGCCAGGTTACAGCAACAAGTAAATATTATAAGAGGTTATTGGTGAAGGATAAAAAGATGAAATGACAAAGGAAAAATCAATTATTTTAATCAGACCAATGATGCTCAGGCATGGTACGATAATTCCCAAGCCGTGTGCTGTATACATTATTGTTAGTGTTGGTAAAGGTCTGAGTGATTCGCATGTCCTTCCTTTCCCAGAAGTTAGCTGACAAATCCCATACAGAAGTCTCAGTCCCTTCAAGATAGATGCATACTTTGCTGCTACACTTTGAAATGGTCTCTTTTTTATTTGCAGAAAGAGAAAACGCATCTTGAACTTCTCTCTCATCTGGCTGTCCAGCAGGCTGTCACCCTCAGCTCAGCCCACAGGGACAAACGGCCCACGTCTCTTATCGCTTACTACGGTGCAATAACTTGGAAGTTCTCCATTTGTATTTTTGAGGGATGACAGGTGGAAAATGGAGGATTTAAAGCTTCATTCTAGGGCTTTCCTTAAACTCACTTTGACTTCCTAGATTCCTGTCTGAGTTAAAAATGTGAATGACTGTCAGGCATCCACACAGACGCCTTACACTTGAAAGAGAAGCTGGAGCATGTTCTTCCGCCCTTCTCCTGAAGCAGGACCCAATGTATTCTCTGACTTCTGGGAATGATTCATATGGCCCTCATCTCATAATTTCTGTACCCAGAAAAAAAGGAGGTCTGTATGTGAAGGTACAAAGACAAAATATCTAAACAGTATATTACCATGAGGTCCTACCTCTTTGTCCAACGCTTCCACTTAAATATCCCTTCTTGCTGAATTTATTCCTAAAATGTGCAGGTCTCCCTATTTCTTTGTTTTGTTTCCAAGGACTCTTGGATCACATAAAACTTGCATTTAATAAATTGGTATGCTTTCCTCCTGTTAATCTGTCTTTCATTATACAGGCCAGTGCTGTAAACTGGGTAGTGAGTGAAGAAAAGATATTACTTTCTCTCTCCTATACAGCAATCTCTAAAATTCATAGCCCATAGCAGATAGAATGTAGCTCACGTGTTTTCCTCCTCTAAGAAAAGTTAATGTGTCACCATCAGAACATGGCTTGGGGAATTGGCTAAGGAATGGGCTATATTTCACCAAGAGGCCTTCCTTCCACTTTCTTCAAGTTCTTAGAAAACAATGACTACACCCCTGGGATCAGGGTCATATCTTGGGGAAATGACAGTTCCTTATACTTAACTATAATGCATAACAGATGCCAGAAACTATTTCAAATTCCATACAGATATTAACTCATTTAAACTGCATATAACCCATAGGAACTAACTTTTATTATCACTCTACAAGGAAAGAAAGGTATGTTCCCCCGTGTCACAAAGCTGCCAAAACTGAGCTATGAATCCAGCCTATCGGCCCTCCACATCTATGGCCTCAAGTACATTTCTGCTTTTTAAAAATTATATCATTTATTGGGCATTTACTTAGTATCAGTCTTTTATTTGATATTTTATTTCTGCTTGCATAATTCTGCAGATAGGTTTTATAAATGAAAATTAAAGTTTAATAAAAAAGAACTGAACATGCTCAAGGTCAACTTAGTAAATAGGTAAAAAATACATGAAGTCAAATATAATTTTGTATATTCCAAAAAAAAATTAGAGTAAAAACTGATCACTCGATTTCCATTCCACCAACATCCGATGGTGGCTGAGAGTATGCAAAAGGAAGGTGACAAGGACAGGAAGACTTACACGTATGTGCTGTTTTATTCTTTCCTTTGGGGTAGAGAAGTACACTTTTGGTTCCAAGATAAAAAATGTTAGCAAGGTTTGGAAGGTTTTCCAAGGGGTAAGTGATGTGGGAATGCGTTTATGTATGATGTGAATCTCAATCTTTAAATAAAGGAGCTGTTTTGGGCCATGGCAGGCACCATAGAAGAAGTAGGAGGAGAAATCAGAGCATAGGTAGGAGAAGCAGGGTGGAGTCAGACAGATCGAGCTGAAGCCGCCCAAGAAGAAACATGTAAGAAACACAGGTGAGCCACGGGCCACGTGGCAGACAGATTAATGAGAATGGGTTGATTTAAGATGTAAGAGCAAACTAGCAATGTGCCTGAGCCATAGGCCAAACAGCATAAAGTTAATATAAGCATCTGAGTCATTTTGGGGGCCTGGGCGGCTGGGCGGCTAAGCGGGCTTGGGCAGCAGGTCTGTGGGTCCAGGTCCCTGGCCGCCCGGGACCAAGAAACCCCACTACTACAGGTAAGTTTGTTACTAAATGGTGTTTAAATAATACAAGAGGTTTTTAAGACAACGTTCCATGTTAAGACCTTTGTCTATAGGGGAATCGGATATCATATAGGGCAGAGAAACATAATGACATAAAAGCTTACATGGACAGGTTGCTCAGACACACTAAGGTCAGGGTTTTGACACTCCCCTTCTCAGCAGTGAGCATTGGGTTTGTGAAGTCTGTCGTGGAATTTCCTCCTTGATACCAGAATAGGAAATCGAGTTTGAATCAATACCCAAGAAGAGAGACAGTCTTCAGTTCACAGGCACTAACAAGTGTCCGGATAGAAAGTCAAGTTTCTTCCCTTTACCTTACTGCAGGATCCCGGAACCAGGGCCTCTCCAAAGACATGAGGCTATCTTCTACTTTCTAAGAAAGATATTTCTCTGTGCCTTTTGACATTTAGCATTATCTATTCTTGGAAGCTGTTGGCTCTTTAACCTCATACCGTTAACAGTCCAGGCTTTGCAAACATCCCACCTACTTCACCAAATATTAGATTCCAAAAGTCATAGTAGGACCTCTTCCCAATTACTTAGTATGGCCCAGTTTGTTACAAATATATCAAAGGCATTAATGGAAATGGTTCATGAAATGAAATAGTCGTGAAAATGTTTAGTATTTTGTTCATACCTATAAACAAAGCACACGTAATTCCAGGCCCTTTAGTCTCCTTCATTGCATACAAACAGTAGGCATATTTGAACATCAAAGATGTTTCAAATCTTAAATGATATGTAAAAAGCACTGCACCCCAGAGCGTTACTCAATTTCTGCATTTTGAGATGATAGAAAATAAACCTGATTGAAATATGAAAGTCGTATTTTTTAAAACTTTCATTTTGCAAAGGTTAATTGACAAGCAGTCTGAGCAGAGGGAATGTGCTTCAAGTAAGTTTCCAATTACCAGAATATAGACTTGGGAGAATGTGTAAAATATATAAATCTTGAAATGCTAACAGGACTTGCATTTGCTAGATGGAGAAAAAGCAACACATACTTAAAGACATTATGAGTCACTTTATAAAGCCATAACTATCTATATAAAGAAAATAAATATCTTGACTTTAATTCAGGAATAAAGTCTACAAAATCCATAAGAACCATCAATGACTCATATGGCAAACTTCTTTTTCTAATAAAAAATCTGCACATGGCTACAGTTGCATGGTTGCATGAATCTCTACATATTCATATATAAACAGGGATATGCAAATTTGCTACCAAATAGATTAACAAAATGCAAGCAGTATGCAATCTGTGGGAGAGTCTATCTTGTTGCAATTTTAAAATTTCTCAATCCATCAGTTAAATGTGGATTCAGGGCACAGACTCATATTTCCTTGTCAAATAAATTATGTCTTACATCAAAGACCACACAGATTTCTACTTAACAAAACAGGAGAATGTCTGAATAGACCATAAATGTGAAATATGCAAGAGAGCAAAATGAGACAGCCGATAAAATAAAAGATTTGTTAGTCAGCTCAAAACCATCTACAAAATGGTACTGCTGACAATCAGAATCAGTGATTAAAGAAATATTCTTTTAAACTGATGCTAATTTTTTTCCATGAGAAATGAGCTAGGGTGATAATGCAAAATGGTAACAAATTGCTATGCATGAAAAGTTTGTAATTAGACAACACAGATGCATATGGGACTTGCTGTTGTTTGATTATTGAAACATAATATGGAAAGGGGGGGCAATGTACTAAGTCTTTAAGAAATAAGCCAGGCCCCAAATTATTGCCTAGTTGTAAATCCCTGGGTCAATACTATTTGTCATTTCCATTTGGCTTTTTCCCCTTTCCAAGTAATTTATAGGAATTAATTCTCATTTATAGTAATGCTTCCTAGTCTGTTTTGTTCCTAAAAATTGTATTGGAAAATACCGCTGGCCCTTGTAGCAACCACTATTAAGGATGTTAGTTGGTTTAATAATTTGTGTAAATTCAGTTGTTAGAGGTCTTTAGATTACCATTTTTTAATATTTACTTCTTTTATTATGTGGGAGTTTTGCCTGTATGTGTGTACACACGATATGACTGTGCCTAAACCCATGGCAAGCAGAAGAGGACATGGAATACCATGGAACTGGAGATACAGGCGGTTGTGGGTCCTGGGAACAAGAGCCAGTGCTCTAACAACTGACCCACTTATTACTATCTTTAAATGTACTACAATATGACAAAGTATAACATAAAGAAAACTATATAAATTTTCTGTAAAATTCTTTTAAATTATATTATTTTCTTAAATAAGTCAAGAGACAACTCTACCATTAAGCCAGAAACATTGCCTGGCATGGTATGTAGCCCGGTATGAACTCTTAGGAAATAGAGGCTCTGTTAGACCCAATAAAGACTGATTTTTAAAAAAGTCCTTTGCTGTCTGTTCTCCATCACATACATCATTAGTTATCTCAGGCCGCCATAACAAAATACCGTACACCAAGCAATTTACAAAGCAAAATGTATTTCCTCACAGTGCTAGAGGCTGGAGATCCAAGACCAAAGTGCTGATTTCTCACCAATCTCTCCTCACCCCATGGGTGACTCTCTCCTCTGGTGACTCTGTGTGTCTAAAAGTTCTATTTTTATAAAGCATCAGTCTAATTTGATTGTGGGTGCTAGGGAGATGGCTTGGGGGATAAAGTATTTGTCATCAAACGTAAGGACCAGAATTCCAATCCCCAGAACCCACATAAAAGCCAGGTAGATGTGGTGGCTCCCTGTGGCCTCAGAACTCAGGAGGTAGAAGCAGGGTATCCCCGAGGCAAACTGGCTAGTTTGGATTAGATGCTGAGTTCTGGGTTCAGTAAAAGGCCCTTCTTCAATAAATAAAATGGAGAAGATGAAGAAAACACGTAACATCAGTTTCAGTCCTCAGTAAATATGCTCATATATGTGCATTCATATATGTACACATGTACATCAATACACATAGGCACTTGCATGTGTGTGTATGTGTGTGTGTGTGTGTGTGTGTGTGTGTGTGTGTGTGTGTGTATTGGGTATTGGACTGGGAAGACTCTAAAGGCTTATTTTAGAGTCAATCACTTATACCCACAGACACATTCTGATGGGTCGGGGGTTCAGCCTAGGAATTTGTAAAAGATGCACATTGTAGTACTTTACAGAGCAATAAATATCACACTGTAGAAACTGTCCAAGAGATGGGAGTACTATACAAAGTACGCCAATAGGTGGGCGTATGAGGAGGAGGGTTGCTGAGGATGGAGCATCAAGGTCTCTCATTTTCCTCCAATGGTGGTGGTCTGGCCTCCTCTTCCACCAAGGTCTCTCTGTAGCCCTGCATTTTTCTTCACCAACAACAAACCTCTTTGCCCCAAGTCGGGTCTTACTTGAATTACAGGGGAAATGGGCATCACACACTCTGAAGGAGCATCCCACACCCTCACAGAAAAACTAATGACCTCAAAAGACACTGGTTAATGATGTAAGGGGTTTGGCAATGAGTAGGAGGTTGCCCAGCCTGAGATGCCCAGCCAGGATCCACACTGAAACAGATCCCATGACCTAGACCCTTTTTCACGTTCCCTCGGTGCTCCCGTGACGTGAAGGAAACCAAGTCCTGGGGTGGTGACGCTGGTTATTCTAAATAAGATGTTATCGATGGGGTCAAGGTCAGGAAAAGAATGGGAAAGAGGAGGCAGAGGCTCTACAGTGAAAGGTGCCCGTGAAGTGGCTCAGAGCATTTGTCTTAGTATAAAGAAGATTTTTTTTTTAAAGCCTTATTCCATCCTGTTTTGTTGTACTCTGGGAGACTGTGTGTGAATGTGATCATCGGGAAAGACTTTCCTGTCTTCAAAAAGATGATAGTGTCCAGAAGGGCTGGGAATCGTTCAGCAGGTTGTGTAATTAGCCACAGCATGAGTTTGAAGGAAAGGGAAAAAAGCAAACAGCCTTTATCCGTTTTTCTCCTTTCCCGGTCACAAGAAAAGGAGAGTTTGCAAATGTGTCTGTGTAACTGGAGCCCTGGCGGAACGCCTCGAGCAGGGAGGGCTCTGCACTGTGTTCGATAAATAGATGCTGTCAAGTGACAACACCATTGTGGAGTCACATTTGTTTCTCCAGCCAAATTCACAGTATCTGCATAGTTCCATTGTTCTGGGGGCTCTTCCCTCCTTAAAATGATGGATTACCAAGTAATAAGAATGCTTTCACCTTTATCACCACCCACCTCACCTCCTTCAATCCTCCTTTATTGCCAGGGCCTGTGTCAGTCTCTCCGTGGCTTTCTGGTACCCAGCAGCTCCCAGGCACTCTGCCTTTAAAATATTGGACCTCTTTGATTGTAATCATTGGGGTTTGTCGATTAGCGGAGATATGGATTGTGTTTTAATTGTTCAGAAACAACAGTATCCTGACTAGCATTAGCCAAGAAAGTCTCCCCTGAGCAAAGACGACCCAGCTGGTGAAAATTAAGTGGCAGCCTCAGCAATAAAACCAGGGGTGGCCTAGCAGACAGACTGCCTATCATCTTCTTTGCCTAACCTTGGGGCCAATCTCCAAATGCAGACCTCTAAGAATTTAACAAATAAAAAGAGCACCTAGACTCATGTTTTAGCAAATAATTATCAAAAGAGGTAAACACAGTCCCTTATCTCTGTGTGTAGCACCTGCTACTGCAGAGGTTGAGATGATGCACGTGCTCTGTACCCACAAATCGGAACTCAAAGTACATAAAGGCCTGGAGGAGAAGCCAGTTAGGAAAAAAAAAAAGAAAGAAACCCCAGTGCTTTTCTCCTTCACACAATCGTGTTGTGAGTATCCTGCCATAGAGTCAGGCATGAGACACAGTGCAGTCCTAACTGATGAGCTGTGACCGGCACAACTTGAGTTTCCAAAGGACACCTGTAACGTTTATGTCTAAATTAGAAATCTGACTTCATGATGTCATCATTTTTCTCCTGAATTTTATAATGATTGCAATTTATGTGTCATTTGCCTTAATTAGCATTGACTTTCTAGCTAGCTAGCTTTGTCTGGGGACTGAGGTGCTACCAGACACTTTGAAGAAGGAATTAGCACATCTGCCTTCCCTAGACTTTATTTAACTGTAAAGATATAAGAAGACTCTATCTGGACCTTGTCCCACTCACAGACCAACAACAGTCCCTATAAATGGTGTGGAGAATGAGCCCCAAGATAGGATCCAACAGACGAGCATCCTGCCGCCTGACTGCCATTTGGAGTTTACTTCATTAGCAGATGAGGGAAGGTACCATAGCAGTGCCACCTCTGGGGACTTTGGCATCCTTAGTAAACAAACTCATCCACAAGAAAATGTTAACTAAGCCTGCCACCCTGCCCATTTCCCTTTGCTTCTTTCTGAACTTGCCTCTTTAGCCTGAAACTGAGGGCAAACACTCTTGACTCTTCAGTCTGTATGTACGTTATAGTTGATTTGAAATTAAATATGTGAATGAGGCCTCAGCTCCCTTATTTATCAAAGGCTCTTAAGTTTATAATTGGAAAGTGGGGGATGTGGATATGCAGTTTATAAGCTATGTATAGAGAGATAATCAGAAATATTTAGTTATTCAGGATGAAAATTTTTATTCTAACACCAATGAAAAGGGCTTATTATTTTTCTTCATTGAAAACAATAATCCTTGGATATATTGGATAAAGCAGTGTGTAAATAAAATGAAATAAGATTATTGACCATGACTATTTTATGACATCTTAACTTACCCTACCTACCCTTACATATATTTTACTAAGATTTTGAAAGGTAAGCTTTGTTTCCCAACAGTTTCTCTAAAGACTTTTCCAAGATCACCAAAGAAAACCATAAATATCCATTCTTGGTCTGAAGTTAAGTTTAAACCTTTATATTCTTGTTTTTTCCACAATGGAGTGAAAAAGAAAAGGAAGGGCTTTAAAAAAAATTCTTCCAGGCCTCGATAATTTAATTTACAATAAGGTGAGACCATACAGAAAGCTTTTATGCTGCTTTACCTCCCATAATAAGCCAAGTAACTAACATTATACTGTCAGTTCAGTTTCCTCTAATGAAGTGTTCATATAGCCACCACATCAAGACTTGTCATCTCAGCATTTCAGAACAGGAAGTGCAGGTAGGAAGCGGCTCTCCTCCCCCTGGTTCCACCAACAGTGACTTCAGATCAGATCGCTTTTCAAGCACAGGTACCCTGAAGCCCAACAGTGTTTGCTCTGTAAGGGGCTCAGCTTAAGGAAAGGCGTAGACCTTTCTCTGCTTCTTACCTCTGTCCCTGACTGGCCTTCTCAGATGTGTTCAATACATGACATATGAATAAGTGGCTCCAGGCCAGATTCTCTTCTATTCACAGTAGATAAAAGAGGAACTGATGGGTGCACAATGCCTAACATCAGCCCTGCAACTGGTTCAAAGCAGAGGAACACAAATCCGGATCTTTTTATTTTCATGTTGAGGAAACTTCAGCCAAGTAAATTAAACCTACCAAATCTATAAAATATATAAAATATATAAATAAATAAATAAATAAATAAATAAATAAATAAATAAGTGTTGAATGCACTTTGTAGCTCATGGTGCCTGATTTGTATACTCTTGATGAAGATGCTGCACTTAATATTATAAGTGTAATGAGTTATTATCCAACCATGGAAATGTCTACCATGAAAGCCCAGTGATTCGGAGCACAGTAGATACAAATTCCAGGTCAGACACCAGCTGTGTAGCCTTGATAAATTCCTTCATGTAATCCTCAGATTCACCTCTGTAAAGTAAATACAATGATATCTACCTCCTTGGAATTGTAAGGACAAAGCAAAGCAATACATATTGAACAAACACACAGTTCGGGGTCTGCCCCATAGTGGCCAATGCAGCAATAATTTAAACAGCTTTGCAATATCGATGAGAAAAAAACAGATGCTAAGAAAATGTTTAAATATTTATACATACATATGTTTCTTTTTAAGCATAATTGAATAAACACATATGTATATTTAACATATATTTACACACTTAACATTTATATCACACAGAGTTATATATTGAATACATGCACACATATCATAGAGAAGAAATCTGGGGGAAATGTACAATAAAATATTAAAATGATGGCTCTATAAAGTGGAATTTTATTTCAATCTGTTGTATGAGGTTTCTGGCCCAGACTTTCTGGCCTACAGTCCCATAGTCCCAGTGAAACACACAGACACTTGTATTACTTGTACACTGATTGACCTGGGGCCCAGGCATATAACTTGCTAGCTCTTGCTCTTAATCTAACCCATGACTCTTACCCTGTTCAGCCATGGGGCTCGGTACCTTTTCTCAGAGCAGCATAGTTGTCCTCTGCATCTGTGGCATCTCTGGTTTCTCAGTTCTGTTCTTCCTGTTCCCAGAGATTTCTTAGTCTTGTAGCCCTGCCCATACTTCCTGTCTGCCTTTGGACAACCAGTGTTTTTTTTTTTTGTTTTTTTGGTTTTTTTTTATTATTATTAAACTAGTAGGTGAGACAGTTATTTACAATGTAACAACACATAATCCCACTACATGAATCTATGTTCAAATATATTTTCTACAATAAGCATGAATTATAATTTGTGTGAAACAAATCTGTATTTTTAACATATTTAATGACTCCTATCCACTTGTGTAAAATCTTATTCCTTTGGTGCAAATCCTAAAATCACTTCATGTGTGAGCTACTGATGATGTCAAACTTAGACCAATTTTTCTCCAAAATCACTGTGACAATTTTCATTTTTCATTTGTTAACTTTTGCATTTACTTACCCTCCTGAACAATTATCATGTGACTAACACCGTTCTCTGTGCTTTATAAATATTCACATTCACCTAAGGAAAAAATGCTAATATCCTATATGGGGAGGAAATAGTTAAATGTGAAGAAACAAGATACCTAGGATTCTTTTAAAACTAACTTTTATCTGAGAAAACCAGGCCAATGAAACCACCGGGCAAGTAGAAGTTCTTAGAATTTGTTTATTCATATATTCACAACAGCTAACATGAGCACTATTCCACTAAAAATAAATGATCATTTCCTAAACAATGTGGGTATGGTTTTATAAAGCACAATTTTACAAAGAAATCACCAGGTAGCAGCACCTCTCCTACAACATTATTCATGAACTTCAAGTGTGTAATCTCAAATGTAATGTTGTAAGATTAAGAATCTTCCTCATTATCTCTTCCATCATACTCTGCTCTTCACAAAGGACCCATGAAGCCAGCAGGTGGACTCCATAGCTGTGGAGGTCACAGAGGGGGTACAGCAGTGTGTAGTACTTAAGCCAGTAGTCAACATGATATACCTTCAGAATCAGTATAATCACCCTGAATAACACAGGAACGTCATGGAAATATACAACAGACTATCATTTTTCTATGCTTCTCCTTATGTGGCTCTGATGACCATAACTCAACAACACATTTGTCATAGAACCTTCCAAAGAGGGGATAAGGTCAGTGGCTTGCATACATCCATTCTGGAATCATAGAGTATTTTTCTAATATAAATCTATATATATTCACAACCATATTTGCTTCATGTATAAAAATAGTTATTCTTAAACACCAGTGCTTCAGAGGCTAACCAAGCCAAATGTGCCTTCTGGTCCTCAAATGTTTAGCAATAGAAAGGAAGTCTTAGCACATTAAGGCGGAATCCTCCTACACAGAGGCAGCATCGCTCATGATTCTCTGCTAGATGTTGCAGGAAAACCACTGAGGCAAATGCCAGTGGCCAGAGCTCAACCTGGGAAAGTGTAATTACCTTCCCACCTGCCCTGATAGTCACTGTCAACAGAGGATGATCTTGTGCTTGAAGCCATAACAGGAAGCAACAGTCATCCTGAGCTGCCCGAATTCTCCCATCTGACCCCTGTGCTGACATCAGCAGGAGTCCAGCATGGGCAGTAGCTAATGGCGACCAAGGTAAAGGCTTCACACCGGGAGATTAGAGAGCAGCCAAGTGTTGAGCCATCTGGTCCTAGGGCTGAATCAAAAGAGATTTCCCAACTTCATGAGGGTGGGGGGGGGGGGAACAGAACTCTCTAGAAAAATGTTGCTGTATTCTTTAGAAATGTCCTGTATGTGTGTGAAACAGTATCTTGAAGCTTAAAGTCCCTGAGCCTGAAAAGGCGGGGACTCAGAAGCTAGAACAAGAAGTACATAGTAAATAAAGGTACAAGGGTGTTTAAAATTCACTATGATCATCATCCTGACCCACCCAAAGACCTAGAAACAACGACCTAGAAAACTTCTCCTGCTTGGAGAACTTCAAGGAGATTCAGAGGTAGAAGCCTACCTAATTCTCACAGTCGGACCCAGAATTCAGGCTTTGGGCTCACTGTCCCCAACCACTACAACAGGCTGCCTCACAGTGGAGACCAGGGAGCTACTGAAGGTTTTTGAACTAAAAATATGATGTGACCATCTATGTATTTCAGGAAATCTGACAGCCCCATATGTAAAGTGGATTAATAGACCAAGGGAAGGGCCAGCTAGAACAGTGGGGCCAAGGGACTGACCACTAAAGAAATAGAGTGGAGGAAGGAGAAAGAGGTATTTCAGTCATCCCTGTCACAGGCTCCAGGAAGGCAGAGCGGATGGTGCTGCAATTCCCAGTAGTCTAGTACATAAGTACAGCAGTGGGTTTCTTAGCATAGTAGATAAGCCCTAAAGCCCCTGCCCCTAGAAAAGGCAGCACAGGAAAACAGCTTTTCTGCAGGAGCCCTAGGGAACAGTCACCACTCACATCTGCTCTTGGCCATGGCAGCCTCCTCAGATTAACCTACTGCTTTTCTGTTCCTTCCATCCATCTAGACTGTCAAATAGCCAGATCTTTAAAAGGAATATTGCATGTTCTGTTGTTAACACATGAGAAATACCAAGACTCATTAGACAGAGTTAAACATGACCTTAGAGATGAGCTAGTTAAATGGTGGGAACTAAGAGCCAAGTCCAAGCTCCAAGGACAGGAGAACAGTGGGGTGCTCAGCCAGGACCGCTTTTCTCAGCTCTGCAGCTGGAAATGAAGCTGAGTATGAATACAGGCTGCCCACCATTGCAGGTGATCTCGGAAGACAGCATACATCCGCACAGCTTCAAGAGACAAAAGGAAATAAGACTGCAAATAGAAAGTGGAATCTAGGGAAGTGGTATCTGTGAGAGAGTGGAGGGATGGATAGGATGTTCACAGACACCGGATAAGAAATTCTTCAGTGTCCTGGTCCTTCAAAGAGTTGGGGATAACCATTTCCCTGGAGGCTACATCTCTCTAACATTCTATGGCATTAGTAGATTCTCATCAATCAGGCTAGTAAAAGTTGAGCAATAGTGAGGACCATAACATAAGATCACAAGTATTACCCAAATACTGTGTTTATTATAAGAAATAATAGTATTGTACTCTCTTCAGTAGCACATGCACTAAAACTGGTATAGTACAGAAAAGAATGGCATATCTTCTGAGCAAGAATAACACGAATTCATGAAGCATTCTATAAAAAGTAAAAAGGATAGCAATATTAATTTGCTTTGTGAATTGAATTTGTGTTTGCTATATAAAGGTACTTAGCCATCCTTAAAATTTTTTCTACTTGCTCACTGACTTCCCTACCCTTCTCCAGTTTAAAAACTAATCTATGCATTTGCTGCTTACTGTTTACTCAGTAAATGTGTGTATTTTACTTATTGTATTTGACCACAGGTCGCTAAATTAAATAGAAGCTTCAACGAATAAATTTTTCCTGCTCACAGAAATTTGGTTCATTCAGTTTTTGTTGTTTCTTTTCCTAAAATGAATTGTATCTTCATAATAGAAACCTTTCGTCATCTGCTGGAGTTACCTTTTTTTGAGCAAGACAGAGAGAAGAGGAAAAGAAAGTTTCCCTAGCACATCATCACTGCCATTTCGTATATATGCATCCTCAGACCAAGTCAGCATTTATAGTCAGTCCTTTAGGAATGTTTGAACAAAATTTGACGATCAACCTAGCTTATCCTGGCTTCTAACAGGAATGGTTGGTAGCATCTTTATTTGCTCTGTGAGTTGGCTTTCGGCTTTATTCGGTGCCTATGCGCTCAGGTTAGTCTCCCCAGACTTCCTCTATGCCAGCTGCTTTCACCAATAAACTAACCAGTGGATGGTGATATGACACAAATCGTTCTTAACCTTAACTTGGTCAGCAGCCAATGTTTTCGGGGAGGCGGGGAACATTTGCTCCTAACCTGAAGAAGGAGAAGGAGAAGAAGAAGCTAAATCTAGTTTCCTGTGGACCAAATCCCTCAGGAATTCTGTGAACTCTGAGAAGGAGAAAAAGGTTAATTGTTAACAGCTCCACGCATGTGTCACTTACAGCCCACCACTGGATTCTCTCAGTCGGACACCCTTTCAGCAGTAACATTTAGCACATTGAGACCAGACTGTTTTTTATTGCAGACTTCAATAAGTTTAAAAAGGGCCATCTTTAAGATTTATCCGTGGGTCCTGGAATAAGAGTTCAGTAATTCCTCTAATTCATGTCATCATCTGCCTTGACTTTATGTTTTGCATTAGTCTCTTAACGTTACACGTTATTTTAACGACAATTATCACAATCACAACACATAACCCAGGTAGTGCTAAAAAGCTCTCCAGTCCATCCCTTAAGAGGAGACGCTGCTCCATCTATATCATACTTTTGAATGAGAGCATATATCTCAGAAAAATAAACTGTGTCTGTCAAAACTGTTTCAGTAGCCTGTGTCTCTATAGTACATCTTTAAAGGCCCTCGGACAATAAACTGAAGGGGCTAATTGAGTAAATAGTCCTTCAAATGAATTAGTCTTCGAATATTCCTTAAACACTAGTTGAAGCACCTGCAAATATACAGCAAACATAAATTAAATTAATAAACAGAATCAGTTAAAGTAAAACTGAGATTCCGATAGAATTCAGAGGTCTCAACTTTCTTCTGGGCACTTTAAAATACATCAGTTAGTGACCTATCTGTGTATGCATCCTTAAACGTCACTAATTCTTAGTGAGGCAAGCCATTGATTTTTCTACTTCAAAAGACATGACATAAAAACTTCATTTCTAGAACACTCAGTGTTTGACCAACAACATTACATTTCTTGAAATTTCACAAAACCTTTTAAATGTATATGTCTCTAGATACTCATCAAAAGATATTTGAGTGTCCTACTACTTGAAAACAACGTGAGTGAACCTTTGCAATTCTGAAAGTAACCTAACTTCATTTGTTTTATTTACAAGCTTGTCCCCAAACTGGGTCTCTATGCATGATGTGATTCATCTGCACATGAAATTATGGCCATTTCTAGGAGCATGTTCTTAGTATAATTTTATAATGTTTTATAATAAAAATCTATTAGTCCACTAGTCCTGAAACCAGCCTCTAAAGAATAGCCATGAACTTTATATGCTAATTGGTGCCCACAGAGTTTGGAACCTTTCTGGGGGGTTCAGGTATACATTATCATTTGAAAACATGGGAAGATCTGCCTTGACAAAAAAAAAAAAAAAAAGTAGAGGGGATTTTCAGTTTTACTGGTAATATTTACACTCTTTTGTTTTATGGAAAATAATATTCTATATAGAAAGTATTACATGTTGCTTATAATAAATAAAAATAGATCTCAGAGGAAGTAGAGAAAAAGAAGGGAGTGAGAAGTTTGGTCATAGCAATGATCAAACTTTAAGGACTGGAGATATGTATGTACATCTGAAGAACTTCTTAAAATGAAGTGTTGTAATAAGAGGTCAAATACCTTCTCCCTTTGTGATTCTTATGGGGTAATAAAAATAAGAAGGGAAGAGCGAAGGACAAACTAAAGACAACAAGAAAAAAGGGGGGAAGGGGGTAAGTTGTCTAAATCTGTGTTTCCAGAACTCAGTGGCCCATAGAACTCTTTATCTGGGTGTCTGTGAGCACCAGGGGAATGCTGTTGAGTGTTCACAGACCTTAAGACACAAGGAGGACCTGGCCTGTGCTTTTGCCAATCTCCGTGGTGTAAACGTTCTTTCTATAACCAGCTTCAAGCTGCACAGGTCATTCACTGACTAGCTTCCCCTCCTACCAATTCTCTGCCTTGTCTATACCAACTTTTTAAATGAACAAACTAGGCCTAAATATGTAGCTATTTACACTTACTGGTATCTCTGCTCTTATTTCTAAGGTCAACAGTGAATCTATGTTGTCTACATTAAAAATATGTCTATATTCAGCTATACGGAAAAAGAAAAATCCTACAGCATTTAGTGATAAATAAGACTCTTACTTCAGAAATAGAACTTTCTTATCGCCATCTTGCCTAGCCAGCTCTTCTGACTAGAAATAGCATAACTTTGATAATGTTCCCTATTACCAATGCTTTCTAAAAAGTAACAAGAAATTCGTGTTTATTTGTTTACAATGTGTTTTAATGCATAGTCAAAAGAGCAATGTGGTGACATAAAATATCATTCATTATGAAATAATTCAAGTCTTAAATCTCTTGGATTTTGGTCTTAAATTGAACACGCGGTGTAGAATAGATTAGAGAAAGTAGCACATTTAGAGACAAAGGCAAAATAATTTTGCTTTCTTTTACTATTTTTGATGCTTAGGTTTTTCTCTCAAAATTATTTTTTATATTCCCTTATTTCATCATATTTTCAAAAGTAGTGATTTGTTAATATACATGTCTTTAAAAGGTAAAATTATTTTTACACACTTATGTGAATAAATTTGGTTTTGTTCATGGAAAGTCATGTTCTTTCCTTAGGTTCAAAATGAGAATCTCTTTTTGTTATTTTTCCTTTGAGGCTCATTATCTTTTGTGGCAGAGAAGTCCCTGGGAACATTTCTATAAATGGATTTGTCACCTAAATCCCAGGTGCCACCCTGACCAGCTTCCTGTGGGCTCAGATGAGTCCCTGAATCTCATAACTGTAATTTGGTTACTCATAAAAGGGAATAGGAGAACAGTAATCTATACTTTATAGGGTGGTTGGTCTCAAGCACAGAGATTTTTGAGAATTGACCATTACATTCATAAATTTCATCCTAACTTTTGTCCGTTTTATAACATCACTCTTACTGGGATCTTGATGGAAGAAAAAAAAAGGAGCTAAAATTCAAATGTATTTTCCTTAGGCTATGTGGAGCAGGAAACCATTCAGATTCTCCTCATGTCTCGTTAAGAATGGGTGCCAAGAATTGGCAACAGTAGACAGTTGGTGTCTTGTAAATGTAATAATGGATTTTGGTTGCCGCTGTAATTACTTCATGAACAGCGTGAATACTGGGACAGTCTTAAACACAAAGGCCTTACAAGACTCAATAAGCCACAGACACAAGATGAAAGGAAAGGGAGCTGAATAAAAATGGAAGAAATTAAAGGAAGGATGGAGCTCCCTGCTGGTGGGATGTGGGTGTTTCTGGCAGGGATACTTCACACACCTCAAGGTGCCCAATAACCAACAACTAACATCACCTTCTGTTGCCCTTCCCTGGGAAGCTGCACTCTGGGTTTTTCAGTTATTCTAGTAAACTATGACAACATCTGCTTTTTTAACTTAAAATTGGCCCCAATCTCCTAGATGCCCCCTGGCTGGGTGGTGATGGATTCCTCTGGCCAAGCACAGACTTTGTATCATGACACAGATCATGGCACACATTGTGGCAGGGCAATCCTAAATCAAACAGGTGACTGAGAGAAGAATCAAATCCTCCCCGGAATGGAATCTGATGCTGCAGCTTCATTGTTCTGCCCAGGTCTCTTCAAATTTCTTGTAGGTAGAATTATCTGGGACAGTCTGATGAAAATGGCATTACAAGACATACAAAAAAACGTTTGAATAGCACTTGACCATCCACGAGTATCTCTCCCTGCTTGTATCATTTAATCCTCCAGTTATTCCTAAATCTAAGATACATTGTTTCAATTTTATGAGCAAAGTTAGATCTTTAAGAAATTGACTTATCTAGCCAATGGAAATCTGCCAGAGAAAGAGAGTTCAAGTAACAAATTTTGTGAACCTCTGTGCCACATCAGCTCTTACATGAACTTAATATGACATGAGCTTGACGTTCGCGCCTACTACTCAACAACGTCTTGGTATCAGTTAGTCCCCAGACCTGGGTAACTGTTAGCAAAGTTCAAGTAAACACAATAGGGTTTTGACAGACAGAAAGAAGTGGACACCCCGGCTCCAGCACCTACTTAAGCAACTTACTTAACTCAGTTGCCTCATTCGTGCAATGGGGATAACCCTGACGCGTTCTAACGTTTTTATGTGAACCAGAAACAAAAAGTGATCACCATGTAACAAGCACTCAATAAATGTTACCTTTAAAAAATGTATCGTCTGCCCTTGGGATGCCAGCAAGATGGCTCAGCTGATTAAAAGAATTTGTGGTGTAAATTGGATGACTTGAATTCAAAATAAAAATATAAGCTAGTCTCAACATTATGGACCTAGAGTCCCAGCTACGTGGAAGATTGAGGATTGTGAGATCAGCCTAGATGACATAGTAAGATCCCATCTCAGCCAGGGGAATAGAAACATATATATAAATTGTTTGCTACACAAACACCAGGGATGGTACCAGGCTGCGATCCCAGAGTTGGGGAGACAGAGACAGAAGGATCCCTGAAGTTGAGTGGCCAGCCTATATAGCCAAACAGTGTTAGAGTATTGAATGTTTAAAGTATAAGATATATAGAAACAAAATATGTATAACAGCCAATACATGAAATTTGAATTTAAACATACAGTCTCTAAGACATCCAATGCAAAAGTCCATGACCCTGATATGACCCAGCTCAATTATTTTGTCTCTCTGTCTCAGCATACACCTAGCCTAAAATTTAAAAATTCTGTAGTCAACTCAGGGTACACGCACGGAACGTTCATATGGGGCCCATCATTCTGTCCTTAACGGTGTGTGTCTGCAGAAATCTGAAGACCATCCCAGGCCACCGACTTAATTACGTTCAGGATGCACGCCAGAGGTGAAAAGCCTCCTAGTACTGTTTTTCAATCATCATCTCGCCTACTGAGCTGGGCTAGTGACAGTAAAATCAGCAATTAAAAGCCTCAGGTTTGGAAATACGTTCAGTTTCCCAAGTCCCCAAATGGCAAAGGTTAAGTGAATTATGTGGAGATAATTCGCCAGGTCCCTCGGGAAGGTCCTGCTGACTTCAGACGGCTGGCTGTTTGAACCTGGCTTTTCCCTTCTCCACTCACAGGCTTTGGTCGTCTTCCTGCCAATGTAAACATCAAGCAAACAAGAAATGTTGCAGATGGGGGAAATGAAACCTCTTCAATATGTTTTCTATGGGGAAAACCGTGTGATTAGCATGTTAGGTATTTCTGTGATACCGAGGGCTTCTTTCTGTAGCCATTTACAAGAATAATTGTGAGTAAATTTACACTCACCTCATATTTTTAAAAAAAAAAAAAAAAAAAAAAAAAAAAAAAGAGATCTTTCCTGTGTTGCTTTGCTACTTAAATTGGACTGAGTTGCCGGACATCTTACTGTGTGAGACCATAATAGGACCTGTGACTCACCTCCAGGCTGAATTAGAACCACCCATTACACCTCGAGTTGTGTGGTAACACCTCCACAGTGTTTCCAATTAACTTTGTAAGTTTTTAATCAGTGACAAATGCATCTTTGTAAATTCAATTTACCTTTTATTGCAACACTATAAACTGTCTTGCAGCATTCCGGTGTGTTGTGAACATTTTACTTGCTACTGACATAAGACAGCTGTTGGACCTACAACAAAGGCTAAGTTTTATGAGTTACCTGAATTAGGATGTAGGTGAAGTAATTAAACCCAAAGAGAACGAGGAAGGAAAGAGATAGCCCTCCACGATGCACATATACACAATTAGGTAGAGGGGAACTCTGTAGCAACTCTAAAAATTAAAGCCCCCCAAACTCTCTTCTGATTTAAACTGGTAATATGTTGAAAGGGGTAGAAATGTGGAAAGGTCATGCACATTTTATTAATAAATCTATACAGCTATTTGTTTTTCCTTTTAATCAGATTCGAATGCATCCTGTTAAGGAGCCATGGGTGATTAGATCATAAATCTAAATGACCTTGAAGATGATGAAGGAAATGCTGGTTTGTAAAACCATCATCATGCTGCCAATCCATCATTTACACATCTTTACAGGTGCAAGGAAAAGGTTTAATTTCAAATCACTTGCAAGAATCACTCCGAATAAAATATTACTTTATAAGATCTCCACACAATAAACAAGCCAATCATCCAGCTTGTCAATGTATTTTTACTTGTGCTCCTAAGTAAGAAAATAGCAAAATTAAAATAAGAGAGAGGGTTAGTTATAAGCGTCTGACCTCATCATACTGTCTCAAGATGCTAGCTTAGGTTTCTTTGTTTGCATATTACTGATGACACATTAACTCACTGGCCTTTGTCAGAGAACAGTAACTAATTGTTATGTGACCATGAGATGTATCTCTTCCTACACATTTAATCAAAGTCCTGTATTTTTACACAGCTGCAAATTTATGAATGACATTTATGGTTTCTTTCTAAAATACTGAGGGATTCTTTGCTCATATTTTTAGATTTATCACTCAGCCATGAGACATTTGACATTCAGGATGTAGATCTGAGTCTCACTATTATCACATTAGAAATATTGTAAATGTTGTCATTTGTCAAGGGTTTTTAAGAGGCTAAAATTCTAATTCACTAATTCATTCATTTATTCATTAAGCATATTAAGTATCTAATATCTGCCAACACAAACTCTGAATAAAAGTGTCCTACCCCCAGAGATTAAAGATTATAAATGCAAGAAAAACTACCAAACTGTATTTATTGTTTATTTTGGAGTTTTATTTAGACATCATGCTTTTTTTTTTAATGAGCCATGACCTAAAACTTTTCACTGAATCTGTATATTATTATTTCTAAGCTATAGCCTTGACTTCCTTTAACCTTTTCTGAAGGGCATCTCTGAATACTATTTAGATTCTTCTGTATGTATTGTAGATAGCTTTGATGGCTTATGGATTCTTTAAAATACATAAACAAACTAGTCAGAATGCAGATTTTATTTCTTTACCCTGTTTTCTATATGCTTTATTGCATGCATTAAGGAAATTTTTTTTTAAAAAAAATGCCTGACAGGTTGCTGTATAAACACTTCACGTAGGAATCAGCCATGGCAAGTGCCCTTTCGCATCGCTACAAACCAATCATCAGCTTCTCACCCTTTTTTCTGGGTGCCCAGAAGAATATGATTAGATTTAAAAAAGAGAGAGAGGAGTTTTCACAAGTAACATTGAATTCATGCTCGTTAGATCTTCATGCATTAAGAAATATTTTCACAATAGTCTTGTGGCTTTAAGAGGGAAGAACTCAGGGAGGCTACAGCTGGATAGACATGGAGTCCGGTGGAAGAGACTTTCCCGAGTCTGCCCATCTTTCTCCACCTCTGTTACCAGACATTTAAGAGCTTCCCAAAAGATGGAGAGAGAGGTGACCTCCCAGGACTCAGGCTTTCATTGTTTTCCCTGTCTGACACTCCAGACTCCATAACGACAGGGCCAATCAGAGTTTAGAATCAGAAGCTTCAGAGACATGGTCTAGCATACTTACCTTCAAGAGCTTGAAGCTAGGCATTATAGTGCAGTAAGTATGGCATTCAGGAAGCTGAGGTAGGACGATTGTAACAAGTCTTAAGACAACATGAGCTTCATATGAATCCCTGCCCTCAAAATAAAAGAGAAAAAAGAGAGAGGGGGAGGAAATAGGGGGAAAGCTTGAAATTTGTGGGTGCCAAATTCCCAGTAGCCTTCTCACACAAAGGAGGAGTGAGCTAATGCTTGGGGAACTCCCCAGAGCCAGAAAACTTGGGATCCAGAACTCAACCCTGTGCTGGGTGCCTCCAAATCACCCCTCACCACTACCACCTTGCTTTTCAGAAGCCAGAATGTCACACTACCTCTGGAGTCTAAATCTTTATTCTTTGAAAATTACAGGGGAAAATCTTGGCTTATGTCCTCAGTTAAAATGTTTACACTCCCAGATCTACATCCTCACATGAAAAATGAGAAAATTATTGCTCTGTTTTTACGCTGTATTCTTTTACTTTGCCCTGCCAAGTCGTTTCATACTGACTATTCTCAACATCATAAGTATACACTAAAGCTAAAGATGTCCTTTACAACAGCAAGATCCTGCTCTGTTTTTACTGAAAAATATGCCTCTATTTTAGGAAAGTAGATTAATTTCCCTCCTACTGGATTGTTTCCATTTAAACCATCTTACAGCCAAAGTCTCTTTACTATAATTTATGTTTAGCTTTTTTAATAAAAGGCTTCTAATAATGTCTCTTGCACAGGATGGATTTTATGGTATTTCATAGGATATGCAAATTGTTTCCATCAAAACCAATCTAAAAGAAGGTTTGTATTCTGCGTTATTCAGTGGTGTTAAGCTTTAGCTTTTGAAGTCATTCATTAAGGATCATTGAGAATGATCATTTTGGACCTGGTCAGGGAACATTTTAAAAATCAATAAACATTTAAAACCTCATTCTCTGCATGCCCAAAAGTAGAAGGGGAAAAAAAAGGTTAAAAGCAAATCCCCAGGTATCATCAGGCATTCTCCACACACTGACGTCTTGTATTGTCTGCAACAGCTCAGTCAATGGAGCAGAGTAATGTAATAATTGCAGCAACATTTTCTGTAATTCTTCATTGTATAAGCAGCATCACTTCAATAATACTCAGAGAGACTATTTATGGTACTTAAGGTAAAAGGGTTCTGCCACGTGCTGAATAACAAAACTGAGTGGGTCTTCAAGCCTCCGCTGGAAAACTCTAGGGGAAGTAAAGAAGTAGGGATGACAATTTACCACGAAATTATCACTCTTTCTCTCCCAGACAGTCGTCACAATGTGCTGAGGGCAGGACATTTGGATGGAGAAAGTGACATTTGAACATCTATCAACAGGAGCCTGTTATATGAAATACAGTAGATCTATACGATGGAGCACTGTGCAAATATTACACAAAGGAAACAATGAAGGATCCTAATATATTAAAAAGTCTCCAGGATTTTTGTTTGGTGGAGAGGATCAAACAGAGGGTAGAGGATAGTGTGAATCGTAGGTCAAGGTGTAAAGGGAGGAAAATTAAGTATAGACATTTGTTTTATTTATTTTCATATTTATAAGGACTCTCTCTGAAGGCTCTATTTCAAGCTAATTGCAGCATTTTTATCTGGGAATATGAATGGTGGGTAAATGACAGACAGTAATGATGGGAAGAGCCTATATGTGTGAATGTGTGTATGTGCATGCATGTAATTTTAAAGATATTTATGTGTGTGTATGTGTCTATATGTGTGTGTGCATGTGTGTGTACATGTGCATGTGTGTGTACATGTGCATGTGTGTCTCACCAAAGAAGCCAGAAGAGGGCATAAGATTCCTAGGAGCTTGAGTTACATGTCATCCTGAGAACCCTGTGGTACCTAGGATCTGAACTAAGGTCCTCATGATTGAGCAACAATACTCACTGAGACATCTCTCTGACCTTACAAATGATTTTTAAACCTTTCAAATGTATTACTCATTCAATACATTAAATTAAGCATTGTTTAAGTAATATAATTCTGTCAGCATAGGTTAGCTGAATAAACATGGTATATACTATGTTGAATACCATGGAGCACTAAAGGGCTGTAAGAAGGAATTAGTAACTCTTTACACACAACTTTAAAATGGTGCCCAGATATGCTATTGTACTTTTTAAAAATCTATACACAGAATAATGTCCTTAACTCACTGCTTTATTAGAATGAGTAGGAATATAAATTTGTGTTTGCTTACATATGCTTAATTGTCCCTGGAAAGACATCTGGAAAGGGAACAGTGGTGGTAGGTCGTGTTGATGGAAGGAACTGTGTGACGAGGTGTAAGGATGGGAAGGATTTTTCATTTAATGGGTTTTATGCTTCTTTTCCTTATCTATATCAATGTATTCCTCCATAAAAATAGAATTGGAACACTAGCTTTAAACTGTTTAATTATGATCACTGCCTTTCTCCTATGGAAATAAAGGAATGAATCAATAAATTGATCTCAGCAAGCCCTTCTGAAGGGCTTGACTCATCAAGTCAAACCTTTTGACAAGATTTAATGCTACAAACAACTAATCCAGCTACAGTCTAACTACTGGCATTTTTAATTTTATTTTGTGTGTTTATGTGTGTTTTACCTGCATGTATGTCTGTTCATTATGTATGTGCGACATCCTCAGAAGCCAAAAAAACAGAATAGAATCCCCTAGAACTAGAGTTAAAGATGGTTGTGAGCAGTCATGTGGGAACCGAACTCTGGTCCTATGAAAGAGAAGTCAATGCTCTTAACCACTGATGCATCTCTTCAATCCCATAATGTTTCTTTAATATGATAGTGTATTTCCTTTGATACAAACTTACTTAACAGCATTCATTTCTTCCCAGATATATAAATAAATGTCATGCTTTCTCCCTGTCCCCCTCCCCCCATTCTAGGATTGAAAACTAAGCAAATTGGGATTGCATGATTTAAATTTTACCTGGTTCATTATCACTGCTAAATAATTTATGCATTTTCAACAGCTGTTTTTTTTTCTATTTATATGTCAATCATGCAAATTAGCCAGACCTCAAAGACGCTAGCCTATAATAAATCAACTTTTAAACTAAGTATTTCACCGGGTTATCTTTTCTTGCTCAGATCGTAACAGCTGTAAAACAGCCACACTCCCACGCGGCAGTGGAAAGATGATGAGCTTTATTTAAACACATCTACACTTTAATCTAGTTTCTGCCGCTTACAAGCATGTGTTTTTGCACAAATCATTTCGCCTCTGTGAGCCTCATTGTTCTTAATCTGTAAAATGGACATGGGAATGAATTTTCACAATACTGCCTTCCCTGGTAATTAGAAAACTAGGGTGACCGGTACCCTGCTTTGCTGAAGAGGTAATTAGAAAACTAGGATGACCGGTACCCTGCTTTGCTGAAGAGGTAATTAGAAAACTAGGGTGACCGGTACCCTGCTTTGCTGAAGACTCTGCTTCAGAGCTTTTAGTCTTTTTTCTCAGGGAATCTCCTCAGTCCCAGACAGATCAAAACAGCTTTTCATCCTGTCAGATGCAAAGCAATGTTTAATGTGATGTTTAAATGACTTTCAAAGAAAATCTTAAATGTACACCATTTTTCGGGAATTTTAGTGAGAGAGATACAATGAAGTCAGTTCAGGAGGCTGGAAAAGATGGCTTTACAATTAAAGCTTCTTGCTCTGTCCAAGAAGGGGTTCAGGTTCTTTCTTTTCACAGGTCAGGCAGCTTACGACCACCTGAATCTCAGCTCCAGGGAAACTGATGTCATTCTGACAGTCTCAGACACACACACATACACACACACACACACTCATAAAATAAATCTTCTCAAAAATGTTCTGAAGCTTTTGGTCAGTAAAGGCACAAGGCAGGCAAGGTTGAATGACTCAGCTTGGGAGCCAAATGGCCTGCGTTCTGGTTCTGGTTCTACAGAATGACCAACCGCGTGGCTTCCTGGGCTTTGGTTTTGTCATCAGTAAATTAGTAAACTAGCAGCTCTTCCCATAAAATTCTTTTTCGAGAATAATCTAAGAGTCTGTGAATAATGCAAGGAATTACTGACCAGCAGTACAAAGGAATGAACCGCAGAATGCCAAGTCCTTCCTGGCTCTGCCTCAGCAGAGCACCAGGGAAACTTCCTGCTAAGCAAAAAATGAGACCAATAAGCATCCCCCCCCCGCCCCCCCCCACCACCACCACTATGCCCTGCATCACTCTCAGCTCAGGGCAACAGAAACTCTGGCAGAATCTAAGAAAACTCTAGCAAGAACTGGGTTGCCAGGTGAGCCTGAAGATAGACTCAAATGTTACTTGAGCACGGAGCTACAGAGTGCAGAAGCGACCTCCCACCCTGCCGGTGGAATAGAAAATGCTTGTCCTCCCACACCCCACCACAGAGGGGTCGACGGCTTTGGTGAGAGCAGATATAAATATTCTGGAGAGCTATATTACTAGGGTCATACCAGTACCACCCAGACCGTGAGGGGAGAAGAAAACCTGACCTTGGATAGTGAAGACACAGCAAAAGAGATCCTGAAGGGGAAGAAAACTGGGGCCTGCAGAGAAGGGGGAGATTTGAAAGCGTGCATCAGCACAGGGGATAGTAACTACAAAGACTAGAGGCTTCTGGTAGGAGCAGTTTGTGTCATCAGACCTTAGGTTCACAAAGAAAGGATGATTCAGAGAAGGTGGAAATTATTAGGATTTGAGGTTGATGGTGTCAATCAACAAAATAAAATTATCAGTCATCTTAAATATCACCTCAGTCTGGCAAATTACCCTCCTGTGTGTGTACCAAAACAGCAGTGTCAATGGATGGGAAGGACATTCCATCTAACGTTTTTGCTAGCTATAGGTGTAAGAATTTTCAAATAAAAGTTCTTTAACTCTGATAAAATATATATATATATATTTATCAGGCTATTCTTTTGAGAAATTAAACGCGAAAACAGACTTAAAAAAAAAAAATAGGACTGCTGGAGAGACGGCTCAGTGGGAGAGAGGTTGCTGCACAACATTAGGAAGGAATCAGCTCAGATTCCAGCACCCATGACAGAAGCCAGCTGTGGCCGCAGACACCTATAATCCCAGCTCTGTAGGTCTCTGGGGCTTTCTGGCTGCCAACGTATCTCCAGTTTCGGAAAAAGATCCAGAGCGTGATATAACCGGACACCCAGCACCTCCTCCAGCCTTTGTGCATACCATGCTCCTACATCACACACACACACACACACCAATCCACGAACCTACACAAATAAGACTTATTAATGAAATATTTTATTAAGAACAATTATGAAAATTAAAAAAACAAAAAAAACTATGAAAGGTTCCTTCTCTCCTTCTCTCACATAACATACAACTCAGACACTGGTGTTTGGGGACCAGTATTTCCTTCTAGTTTTTCTCTAGGAATTTTATATGGTTATGGTATTAGGTAAATAATATGTATCACAGTTGGGTAACTTTTTCACTTAACCATAAAAAGCAGGAATTTCCTCATATTTCTATAAACTCTTACAAGAGTTTGCTAACAGTGCACTATTTTAATACCTGCATTCCACGATGGGGTCACATCATAAATTATTAGTCACACCTCTACTTGGCCATTTAGGTTGTTTTTAACTTTTTGCTATTATACATAATGCCGAAATATGTAACTTATACACAAAAGGGGTTTTCTCATTTACTTAGGGTAATTTTCTTAACTTTGACCCCAGGAATGTGATCATTTTTAACAACTCTTTGAACACAGCTCACACACTATATAATCAACCCATTTAAAGTATAGAATTGAAAGTTTACCCTTGTAGGCACAGACATATGTAACCAGTATCACAGTGAACATTGGAACATGGTTAGCTGCTACTGTCTTCCCCTCACTTGAGGCTCCCCTACCACCAGAGCTAAGTGGTCAGTAGATTACCTTCTATTTCTATGGTTTATAAATACAGCCATGTATGGCTTTTTAATTTGATTTTTTTCCAGGTTCATCCATATTGCATCATATATTAGTGGTTTGTTCCTTTCTATAACCATAAAATATTCCACTGTTTGGATGTACCACATCGCATTCATTGTATGGATGTACCACTTCTTACTCACTATATGGAAGTACCATATCTCATTCATTGTATGGATGTGCCACATCTCAGTTAATTCCATTGTATGGATATACCACATCTCACTCATTGTATGGAGGTACCACATCTCATTTATTGGATGTACCATGTCTCATTCATTGTATGGATGTACCACATCTCATTTACCCATTTATCAGTTGATAAGCATTTGAGTTATTTACACACTTTGGCTTTTATGAATGCTTCTGCTATAAATGTGTGTGGAAAAGTTTCTATATGAAATATGCTTTTATCTCTTGGGCATGAATATTGAGAGGGAGAACCATAGAGATATATAACTAGAAATATAATTCTTGCTTAAAGAGTTGTGACACTTTTAAGCCTCTTAACATGGTATCCATCAAATTGCTTTTCAGAGCTGTTTTGGAATCAGTTTTAATTCTGACTGAGATTTTGCTGATATTAGCAAGCAGTTGGTCCTCAGGCAACAATGAAGCCTGAAAGACAAAGGCTAGACAGTGTTGCCCAATGAAAATATAATGTGAAGCTGATAAGTAACTTTAAACTTTATGGAAGTCATGTTTTTTAAAGTAACAGGAAATAATTTTCATAGTGTATTTTGTTTTGTGGTGTTGTGTTCTGTTTTGTTTGAGACAGTATCTCACCATATAACTCTGACTAAGCCAGAATTCACTGAACCAGGCTGGTAGATCAGGCTAGCCTCAAACTCACAGAGATTTTCCTGCCTCTCCTTCTCAAGAGCCAAATTAAGGGTATGTCCCACCATGCCAGGCTACTGTTCATAATGTGTTTTATTAAGCTTTATTAAATATTCAAAGTATTAATTTCCAACCTGTAATACATTTAATGGAATAGTTTACATTTTGACTCACATTTCCTGAAGTTTGCCATGTATTTTACAATTCAGCATATTCGTTTGAACTAGTCACATTTAAAGCTCTCAGTAGCCACATCTAGATAGCAATTCCTACACAAGAAAACACATACCCTAGGGTGTGACCAGGTGTGCACTGGGAGGTAGTGGGAACTCCTAAAAACATACCCTCACATTTATTTCCCCTTATTACCATTATCTTTCTTATTAAAAAGAAGTAGGAATAAGAGCCAGCAAAGGAAGCCTCCAAAGGAGAGAAAGGGCAACTAAGTTACCTTCTTTTGCTTTCCCATCCTTTGTCATTTCTAACGGTGAATAGCAATGCCATCCCTTTGTTTAAATGTCCACTCTTTTGCTGTAGTTAACGTGGATAGACTCTGGGTCTGCGTCCTCCTTAGATGCGTGGGATTGTGCTGAATGCTGACCACTGATGCTAACATTTCCTGTGCTAGAGAATAATTTTCTTTATTTGGGTCTTTAATGATAAAATGAACAGAAAAGTAGAAACAGCAATAACTAAATTGCACTGTGCTACACACTGGTGAAAGCCATGTTTTCCAATTTATTCTTCACAACAAAGCATATTTGATCAGAGATTCTACAGAATCCCAGGACGCCATAATTGTTGTATGGCAGCTTCTTGCCATGCATAATTATTTTCCAGAAACATATCAGATCAGATATGAAGCTCAGAATGGGGGAAGAATCTCCATGGTGACCTTAGGCAGATTTTTTTCTTATGAGTGCAAATCAGTTGGATAGTTATTACCACCTGGAGCTGCTGATGAGCCTAGTCGGGGAAATAAAGCCCCTTAGCATCCCACAACAGACTACACTGCAACCCAGGGTTGGGAGTCTTTGGGGCTCTGCTGAGCACTGGTAAATGCGTTTTAAGGTATTCTGTCAATAACAAAAAGCAAATTCCTTAGTTTGAAATGAATTGTGTTGCTTAGAAAGCATTATTAGTGGTTAATTCATTTACACTGCTTTAAACTACATATTTTACAGTGTGCACAAAAAACTTTAAAAGTTTAAATAAAATTAAATAATTATTTATGATATTCTTGTAGAAAGTCAGTCATCTTTTCCAAGAAAGCATTTTTTTCTACTGATTAAAATCACCTCTTCATAGTATAAACTGTAGACTATTATTAGACTAATAGTCTATTTAGACTCTAAATAGACATCAAAGCACAGCCATTCACAACAAGAAATCTAGCATTACAGAGTCCTGCATTCAAATTTAAGTCATATTGTTTGCCAGTGTTCTGACTTGAAACAAGTTGTTTTTCTGTGAATTGGACTCTTTTCCTGCTAATAGGAATAATGGGAGCTGAGTTAATGGGATGATAGATTTATGGGGCTTACACGCCTCTCTTCACGATGGTACCAGGCTTCTCACTGTTATCACATCTTGTGTGACCCAAGTTTCAGCTGCACAGAGAGAGACTAGCAAGTCACTGAGCGTTGAGCATCACTTATCATGGGACCTGGCCGCCTCACTGTGTAAGAGGGAAGCATACCCATCCCAGAGGTTGTTTGTCTGTCCAGAACAAAGGGAACTAGCATCACAGGAAAATAAAGTAGTAGAAAACACTAAGGTATTTCCACAAAAAGATGCTTAATTCATATATCCTGCCTGTTGTTAATTAATTCAATACCTATTAATTGAGCACTAAGTATATTCCAAAACACTAAGCCAAGTCGTACAGTTACAAAGATTAGATTTGTTATCCGCCCTGGGTAATCTTAGAGCTCATTGGAGTGTCTCCTGTTTTAAGCCTGGACCAAGTTGTTTTGTAATCACTGCTTCCTGCCTCCTCATCAGCCCCTGTCTCTCCTCTATGAGCAGATATACTATCTTAAGCAATTTGAGTACTTAACACAGTACCTACTCCCAAGAGGTACTTAGTATGTTTGTGGAAGTGGATTCCCTAATACCCACCACCGCTGGATTTCCAGCCACGCTATATGAGCCTAGAAGGTAGAAACATGCTTTTAATCTTCTTAATGCCATGTGTGGTATGTTATTTATATAGGTAGTAGTTATGACAACATCTTTGTTAAGGTGTGAGTTGCTGTGTAATACCAAAATATGGTTATTGCAATCTTGGTTTTAATAGGTTTCTTTAGTCACAGGTGCATGAAAAACATTTCTTCACATTGTTGTAGCTAATTGAGGGCAATAAGGCAGTGAAAATGTGCTCTATAAGTGAATGGCATTGCTTGTTAACAGTCTATTTCTCAACGAGATATAAATAGAAAAGGCAAAGATAAGACCAATTTAAAAAAAAAAAAGTTTTCATCAGTTGTGTTGAAGCTTCCTCATCTTGTACTCAGATTATTGTAGTATATTCTTATATTAAAACAAGTTATAATTTTGGATAGCTATGTTTAAATTGGCTATGCAATCTGGATCTGTTTTCCAGTTGTGTGAATGTGATATAGTCAACAGGAAGCAGTTCAGAAGACTGTTGTAGAGCACTTGGTAAAACATAGTTTCTCAGGAAGTTTCCCTTCCTGATGTCCTGCAGAATAAGCTGTGCCTTGTTCTGTTATTGATGGACTTCGTTAGGTGGTGCAAGTTTGCATCAGATACTTTGATAAGGTGAATGGACGCAGCTGTAGACATTTTTGGTTCGTTTGACAGGCCTTATAATCGGTTGTTTAGAATCAAATACTAATAGACACCTTAATCCAAGCATAATAACTTTCCATTAATCTGTGCTGAGTTTTTATTTACTATTATGAACTAAACATATAAACACAAAGAAATTAGCAGAGCTGTTTTGAGAGGATTTAATTCTCAGGGCTCCCTCTGCTGGTGGTGAAAGGTGACAAATTAGCACAGAGCTCAAAAATGAGGGTAACGTCGTTATTACCACGATTTTACCATTTATATTAGAGCTAAATTTACTCTTGGACACTCAAGCAATCAAACCAAATGTTTTGGTTTATAAACTAGCTAGTTTTCCAATAAAGATTAAGTGATATTCTTGTGGTTGAATTAATTAGTCTTTTCATCACAGAAAATTGAGCTATTTTGTATTTAAAATAAATATTTGCCAGAGTTATACCAAGTAATTTTTAACATTATTTACACAGCTTATTACCACTAGCTTATAGAACAGAAACTGAGCCATTAATAGAGATGTAGCAGAGATTTAGTAGCTACCCAAACTACTTCACCCTGCCTATATAATTTCTATATGACATAAATATATCCCACAGAGCTACTGATAAAAATCACTTTTCGAGACATAATTCCATCTTAATATAGCCTATAGATTGCATTAAAAATTTGGAGAAAAATTTCAAAGTGGAGCCCTGTGAGGCCGAGTGCCCATGCATATGATTTTAACAGGCATCTTCTGACATTATGTTGTTATACTTTTAAATTTAAAACATCCTTTGCTATTAGCATCATATCCCAAGCCTCCTAGTCTCCTAGGGCTGTAACCAAAACTACTATTCCTGTTTAGGGGCAGGCATCACAGGGGTTAAGTGGCCCCCAATTACAGACGGATACATAGAAAAGGTCCTCGGGCTTATCTGACAGGGCTCCAAAGTTTTCATCAGTTTTCATAAATTCTGCTTATTAATAGAATACTAGTTAGACTCTTTTGGTTGCAGTTTTGTTTGGTTTGGCTTTTGAGACAGTGTCTCCCAGTGTAGCCTTGGCCAGCTACATAGACTAGGCTGACTTCTAACTTGTAGAGATCCATCATCTGCCTCTGCCTCCTGAGTGCTGGGTGCCCAGCATCTGAAATGCTATTTTTTCAGCTGAAATGCTGTTTCCAAACTATCAAGAACCTGCTACAATATATATAACACTTACTAAAAAATTGAAAAATCATTAAGGGAAGCCAAAGGAGTAGTTCTGGGTAGGGCTTGCCTAGCAGGGGGTAAAGCCCTGTGTGGAATCACTGATACCTCACAGCAGAACTAGAAGTTACTTTTAAAATTATCTAGGTTTCTTTTTCCTTCTTTCTTTCTACTACTTTAAAACAATATCTGTGTGTTTTGTGTATGTATATAAGTGCTCTAGCTGCATGACAGAAGAGGGCATCAGATCCCATTATAGATGGTTGTGAGCTCCTGTGTGGGTGCTGGGAATTGAATTCAGGACCTCTGGAGAAGCAGACAGTGCTCTTAACCTCTGAGCCATCTCATGTTTTCAGCCTCATTATCTAGGTTTCAACAGACCATGTTCTCTTGGATTGCCTTCCCACATTTTATTTCACCTTGCTCACTGTGATCAGTTTTCAGCTAAGGAGCCTGGCAATGAGACAGGAAGAGAGAGAAAAAAGGCCGGTGTGACTCTGCCAGGTGGGTTTTCGAGAAGGATTGAGACTTCCAGCTAGTCCTTAGCTAGGTTTTGCAGCTGCAAACAATATTGTCAGGAGACGTTATATCAAAGAGAGATCACTTTAGTATTTGTTACACACTGTGCTGGAGTTCAGGGGCTGACTTGTCTCTCAAAATTCCAAGTTTCAAGATCATCTGTTAGAATTGTAGGATTGTGTAGAGCATTGCCTGGGTTCTATGTCAACTTCCAGGGCAAAAAAAAAAAAAGAATACTTCAGTTCCCAAGATTCCCCAGGTCTGTAAGCAGAGAGTCCTTTGAAACCAAATCACGAACTTAGCTTCTTTTTCCATTAGCAAAATTTAATGTCAAAAGTTGAGAATAAAGGCTCTGGTCCAAGCCTCCACCATGAAATGGGCTTGATGGTTTCAGTTTCGTGCACATCATGAAAGTACTCTGTCACAATTGATAGGATGGTCATGAGGAGCTAATATACAGATCCACAGATTAAATTACTTTTCACCCCAAGAGATATTTATAGATGTGATCTATCAAGGTTACAGGGAAGAACAGTGACAGGACATAGGAACAATCAACCTGAGCTGTATGCTGGAACCTGGAGACACCTGCAGATTTGTCCTTGTTGCCTGATACAATTCATAATGTTTCACTAAAAATGTTTTGGTAGGAAAAAAGTGTGCCTGAAGATTTATATTTTTTTGATAGATTAAGTAAAAATTCAAAAACCTATTGATTATTTTATGTCTTAAAACATACATAAAAGTATTTTCATAATAAGAGAAAAGTTTATTTAAAATACATGTTATTTATGTCCTAAAATAAGGAATAAAGACTAGAAATATGAAGTTATTATATTTGTGCAACCATAACATACACTCGGTTGCAATTATACATTATTTTGCTGTTGAGTGTTAGATTTGAAACCAACTCAATTTCAATTGCACTGACTTCAATGTTAGCTGCTACAGACGGATGAAACCGACATGTTGTGTTGCACAAATTCTAAACCAGAAACTGTTTATGGAAATGAAATCTACTGTCCTCTGATCCTTAGGCATCACCTCACCCTTCCCATATACTGGATTTTTTTATTCTCAAACATTAAGCAACAGGCTTAACTATATGTTCAAAAGCATACTCATGCTTTAACTATGTCTCACATGTCTGACAGATACATTCTTCAGAATATTGCAACCAAAGAATCAGAGGCATCTGAAAAATAATGCCAGGAAAAATTTATTCACCTCATTTACAAAAGAAGTTCCATGGTCTCTCATTTATAGTCAATTCACTCTTATTTTTACGTGTATTCCAACCAGCTTGTTTACCTGAGAAAAAAAGAGATGTCAGAGGACATATGGACAATAATAACAGCATCTGTGTGTACCTGGTGCAAATCAAATTATCACTCAGATTAGAAGAAATGAAAGACTAAAACACACACACCCATTCCTCTAGGCTAGACATAACTCAGAAAACAAGATTAAAATGTACATTTAATAATCTCAAGTGCTTAGTAAAATGAAAAGCCTGTGTTGTCAGCTAACTCCACTAAGCAGTTTTGACACAATCACTTGGCTAAGATCAGGCTGTCACAGACACAAGGAGAAATTGCTTACGTTTACACTAGGGAAGAAAGGACAGGTCTCCTCTTCCATGCCTGAATGCAAGCCCAGCTTTGGGGGCCCAGGAGGAACCCAGCGGGGAAAGGAAGAGATAAGGATTGGCAACCAGCCTGACCAGTATTCACTTAGCCACAGAGGACGGACAACCTGGACAGCCTCCATGGCAGAGCCTTTGATGTGTGTGTACAGAGGAACAGAAAAGACATGTCCTCATTCCTCCTGTGCAGCTTCCTGCAGGGCTGGGGACAGGGGGATGCTTCTTCCTTTTAGTATTTAAAAAAAAGAGAGAGAGAGAGGAGAGACGGAAATCTCCAGACATACCTCCTAACCCAGTGTCTTCTAAAAGCAATGAACTTTGCTTTAAACAGAAAGCAGTATAAATATATCTTGCTAACTGGCCCTTCTGTACGAATTGTATCCCAATTTTCATTCCATAACTACTAGAATCTTGATGCAATTTTGGTTCTCATCAGAGTCCTTGTGTGTCTTCGGTTTCTCTCAAAGTGTTGTGCCCCACCACCAACACCAAAAGGGGACATAATACCATGAGAGAAATTTCTAGTTTTAACTGGAGATGCTTGATAATCTCTGTGTGTGTACTTGTGGGTTTTCATGCACATGTGTGTGGAGGCCAGAGTTTGATGCCAAGGATCTTCCTCAATTATTTCTCTGCCATATTTTTTGAGATGGGGTCTCTTACAAAATCCAGAACCCACCAACTGGTTAGAACCAAGCCGCCAGCAATCCTGAAAACGCCACCTCTCTTCCCCTGACCCTGAGGCAGCATTGAACATCCTAACCTTTGGTATCTGCTGGCTAGAGGAGAGTATAATAATGAAGGTTACTGCTAAGTTAATTACTGTTCAGCTAACTTGTATTTAATGAATCCTATCATCTACATATGTTGGAAATGAAGTGGTACTTATAAATAGGAGGCAAATACTTAAAGTCTACTCATAAAGTCCCAGAAAAGACCCATTGGCTCAAACTACTTCAGAATAACCAAATTCGTGAGAGTCACGAGCAACTAAAACATCTGGCCATTTTAAGTGTTAACACGCTGAAGCTTGGCTAGAGGTGAAGAAAAGATCAAGCTATCTCTCTTTTTTCACATCAAAGGCATTTTAAACATGAAGACTGTTAAGTAAACATTAACCTGATGACAACAGAGACTTTGTTTTTAAAACAGGAAAAGATGTCATTTAAAAACTGCTCCTACTCTTTTTTTTTAAAAAAAAAAATCTATTTTACCCCTTCTTTTTTATTCTCGAAAAGAATTGGCGAGTCAAGGTAGAAACAGACGACATGATTAGGCTGAGGGGCCAGCCTTCTGAACCAGACAAGCAAGGGTTGAAGCCAGGATTCAACTCTAGTCAGCTGCAAGATCTTGACAAGTTTCCTCGTGTTTCTGAGTCTCTGTCACATAGAAATAATACATATTTCAGAAACGTGCAAATTCAGTGAGGCTGCTGACCTATTAGGAGGCAATTGTGTATATGAACGTATATTTAAATATACAACGAGAAAAGACAAATTAAATAGAGAGCAAACACTAGATCTTTAACATGCAAGGTGCATGCAGGTAGATAGGAAGAGAGAGAGAGAATTTCTGTCATGATTCTGTGCTTGGATCCTGCTCCTGAAGCACTGTGAATCATTCTCTGGGTTATCAGCACCATAGGTACAAGTTACTGAAAAATTTAAACAATTTCTGGCTAACGTTGGCCAAAAAGATAATAATAATGCCTAAAGACTTTAGAGAATGGGATAACCGGGGGAAACCGTGCTGTAGAACCTACGTGCCATTTCAAGTGTATAGACTTCACTTGTAAAGAGAAACCAAGCCCCCCTCTCTCTCTAGATAGCAGTTTTCAAGCCATGTTTAAAGATCACTTATTGTCAGAAGGATCTTATAAGGGATTGTGTCTTATAAGAGGGCGGTTGCCACTTTTTGTTTAATAAAATGCTAATTCCCCTCTATTTCCTTTTCAAAAAATCATGGGAAAAAAACTACAAAATCACAAATATGTTTGCTGACTCTTAGTTGAAAAATGAAGTTTTGGTGCCCCTTTGTATAATTCTGGATGTTCTGTGTTTCCCTTAACGTAGCCATAATTAGGCAGAAAGATCTACTTCTCCATTTCTGTCTTGTGGGCGGGAAGAGAGAACAGTGGTGCAGAATGGCCTTTTCCTTGAAACTTGTTTTAAAAAACTCTGAGGAGTCAGACATTTAGCTTCACTTGAAATAGGAATGTAACAGCAGGAAAGTGTCTTTGGCCCTTCAGGGATTTTTCTTGAAGTCTTCAGAAAACCAAGCTGATAGTACCTGAAGGATCAGGAGGGGATAGTTCAATTACAGTCAGCAAGGGCTGCAAAGAGGGTCTGCACGGAATTCTCACAGTGCTCATTACCTCTGGCTTTCTGCCTTAGCAACTGCCATGTACTACATCAAGCGTGTAAATGTCCTATGCAGAATGCTTTTTTGTCACAGCCTTTGGGCCCTCGGGGCACACACAGGGCTAAAAGAAAGTTAACATAAGACATCCGGGACCTGGTTTCTAACTTTTCAAAATGTTGAGGTTTTAATCATGAAACTTACTGCAGATAAATATATCTAGATGCACTACAAACTGATTAGCTGCGCAAAGCATGCAATAATCCCACAGAAGGCATAAAACACAACCATCTTCCTCAGGATTTGGTGTTTGGTTTCCAGTACGAAGCCAGAAACAGACTTGAGTCATGCAGCAAGGTCTGTTCACCGGCCCTAGTTTCTCTAGTCTCTTATGTTCTCCCAAGTGCAAATGAAGTCCAGGTTTTGAGCTACCAAACCCTTAGTTTCCTGTTCAATCTCCTAACATTCTGTAAAGCCACTCATCCATTCCACATGAGGGATGGGAGAAATCAATATGTGTGTAAGTACACACTAGTATGAGTGTGTGTTCCTGCATGGGCGTGTACATGTATATTAGCCTGTCTATGTGTGTGTGTGTGTGTGTGTGTGTGTGTGTGTGTGTGTGTGTGTGTGTGTGTGTGAAGAGAAGGCCCCTTTGAAATGATATTTAAGAACGTCTATTGATGAGTGGTGATGACTAGAGCTTTCAAGGAAAAGGAAATAGAATGTTTGAGGATTCCTGGGTCCTGGGCCTTTAAAGGTCAGCATGACTGAGACAGAAAGAAACAATGTAGCTGCAGACATATGAAAGCAATTGGTAGAGATCACTACACAAGGCATTACAGGGTTGTTTAGTCTGGGTTTCCTAGTCAGGCATGGGGGTGTCTATATGTAGTCTCAGTACTCAGGCTGACCTTGGAAGATTACTTTAAATTCAATCCAGGGTGGACTACATAAGACCTTATCTAAAACCAAAAAACCTTGGGTTTCCTGTTGTGCACTGAAAAGGATTTGAACAATTCTGGACATGCCCATGAATACCTTTCTTTACCAGATACATGTGCTAAACAGACTGACGCTGGGACAAATGGGTTGAGGCTTTTGCAGCCAGGCACGCTACTAGAGTGGTTCTTGGCATTTTGACCTCAAGAGGATGAAAAATGTGTGGTTAGGGATGGAGCCTGAAGGATAGATGTGGAGTTTTTGTCTGATATGCGTGAGACCCTGAGTTCAAACCTAACAATGTGAGAGGTGGGTGCTGTAAATGAGCAGAGATGTCTTGCCATCCTTGAAGAATGAGATGGAGAATTACATAACAAACAGTGAATGCGAAGCACCCCCACAATCCCACATCATGATTGACACGTCATGGCACATAGTAAGTGTTGATAAATGATGCTATTATCATTTCCCATAAAGAACCACTTCCTTGGGCCCTGAACTCTCCATTTTTAATAGTCAATTTACAAGCTTGCTGTGACATGGAAATTATCTCATTTAAGTAAATATCTTTTGCATTTATTTTAAATTTTGGAATATAGGCTGGTGTTGTAATAAATTGAATAGACTATCAAATATATGTAAATCAATCAAAGCCTAAAAACTCAAAGTATAGTGTAACAGGAGGTTTCTGGCTCTGACTAGCTCCTCGATTCAGACCCATCTGCAGCCACTTTTCCCTAAAAAAGACTCAGATGTTCATATTAATTTCATGCTGTTTGGTCTATGGATCAGGCACATTGCTAGCTAGCTCTTTCATCTTAATTCTACTCATTTCCATTAATCTGCCCTGCCATGTGGCCAATGGCTCACCTATTTCATTACATGCTGCTTCCTTGGGCGACTGGATCGAGTCTTTCCTAATTCAGCCCTCTTTCTCCTTCCTGTTTGTTATACGGTGCCAGCCATAGGCCAAAATAGTCCATTTTATTTAAAGAATGATTGATATTCACAGCATACAGAAAGACATTCCCACATCAATATAGTGCAAAGGTGGACATGATGGCCCATGGCCATGGTCCCAGCTAGCTGTGAGGCTGAAACTGAAGGGTCATATGTGCGCAGCAGTTTAAGGACAGCCTGGCAACATTGAGAGACACCTCTCAAAAACCAGAAAGAAAGGGGAGGGGAGGGAGGGAGGGAAGGAGAGGGAGGGAGAGAAGAGAAAAACATTGAAATTATGTTCAATGCCATTCTGGTATTTTTTTCTTAATATCTGATTAACATGAAGGGCATGTTTTATATTTCCTCTCTCTTTCCAAATATTTACACACAGTGTATATAAAAAATTCAAATATGAATTTTTATTTTATCCAGTTTTCAAATTCTGAACAATTAATTGTTCACTAAAGCAAAATATTTTATAAATTGATATTTGTCATTTAATAACATCACCTTTTGAACTCTATAAAAATCATAAACTAATATTAAGGACTAAGCTCAATTAGTATTTTTACTCACAAATATTTAAAATTAAGATACTGGCATGTTCTTATCAGCAAATGTTTATCCTTTACAGAGAAAAATAAACAGTACTGAGTGTTTCCGTTTTTCCCAAAAGTAACCAACTCTGTTTGATTTCAGGGAGAAAGCAGAATCTGGATTTCAGAACATTGTGTCAGTAATCATCAGAAGGCAGCTGGAAAGCGCTCCCAATCATAAAACCTGAGGCCCAATCATAAAATACAGAGTCCAAAGAGCCCGCAGCACATGGGCCCCGACCTACAACTTCCAGCGTGTGTTTTCTCTACATCTCCTTATCTCCTGCAAAGCAAAAGGCAGATCATTACTCGGCAGATATTCGAATACAGTGTCAATTACAGAACCCTCTATATGGCTGTAAGTTACAAGATCACTAGAATTCAAGGGGGGCGGGACCAGAAACATGGCTACACCAGAAATATCTGGATAAAATATTGTTGTAGAACAGTCGGTTAAGTAGGTATTAGTTCTATCCTCCTGCATTCCTTTTTAATTTAAAAAAAAAAAAAAAAGTCATGTTCCTGGTGTTGACTCATAAATCAGTGTGCCACAGGTAAGCCACAGAATTCCCGCTAACATCAAGTGCGAATAAAATATGGTCTCCACCAGCGCTGCAGAAAATGCCCACAGCCTGGTTCAGTCTTCCTTGGAAAATAAGTTAGGATAATAGAACAGCAAGGCTAGTAATGCATTTCCTAGGCTGCGCCCTGCAAAGGAGTGAGCGTCTCGGCCTCCCTCCTCTCTTAACGTTCCGGATGGAAAGAGTTGGAGTTTCAAAACTGCCCATCAGAAACTGCGGGTGGTTAGAAAAGGAAAGGATCGAAATGGGCGGAAGTAACAGGACTCCATGAACAGCAAGAAGGAACAAGAATTAGGGGTGGGAGGAAGGGGCGTGGGGGCAGGGAAAGGGATCCAGGAGGAGGAGGCTCTATGGGAGTTCCTACATTGTCTGACCAATGGCGACTGTCCCTCTGTGCTGCCAGCAGATGAGATCGGGTCTAGAATTGATGTAAGTCATGGAACAGGAAGAAGGAAGCACACGGCCAAGCCAGGAAGTGTGTAGCAAAGAAATCAATCCACCCTGGGTTGGTGTGGTGGCAGCTCAGCCATTTTCAGATTGGTCCTTAAAGAGATATCCATCGTCAGTAGATATTTAGAGTAAAGGACCCTAGGAAAGGAAGAAAAGCCAGCATTTATTCCATAGTTATAGACAATATCTTTGAGAAATTTTTCACAAATTTAAGGTAAAACTTCATCACAGAATTCCAGTACTGAAGGCTGTCTAGTGCTTCCTTCCATATTGACTACATCTCTGCCTCTAGTTTGTGGGGAGATCACCACTGGGCAACCCTGGTACTTCCCCCAGACAAACACCTCCAGAGTATTTACAAGTGTAATAATCTTGCTTTCAACCATATCCAGAGAACTAGAAAATAGGATATGCCCCTGACCTACAACATGAAAGAAAACATTTTATTACAAAATTAAATTAAATTTAAAAAATTTACACTGGGTACAACTCCAGTTCATTGCTGATAAGACTGTATGACCAGCCACTTTGAAAGGCTGTCAGTGTCTTGGTTAGGGTTTCTATTGCTGTGAAGAGACACCATGATCACGACTCTTATCAAGGGAAACGCGTAATTGGGGCTGACTTACAGTTTCAGAGCTTTGACCTACTATCATCATGGTGGGGAGCATGGGGACATGCAAGCAGACATGGTGCTGACTACATCTTGATAGTCATCAGGAAGTGAACTGTATCACTGGGTGGTATCTTGTGCATACAACTCAAAGCCCGCCCCCTCAATGACACACTTCCTCCAACAAGGCCACACTTATAGTGCCACTCCCCTTGGGGGCCATTTTCTTTCAAACCACCATGGTCAGATTCTTTACAAAATTAAATGTACATGCAGACCAGCAATCAGACTCCACGGGATTTATTCCTATGAGTTAAAAGTGTGCATCCAGACTGATGTGGTGCTCATGCACCCAGCTCAGGACACTAAGGCAAAAGTTCTTCTGAAAGTTCAAGAATTCGCTTCCAGAACAGCCTGGGCTGTAGAGTAAGACCTTGCCTTTAAGAAAAGAGAGAGAAAGAAACAAAGAAAAGAGAAATAGAAATAGAGAAAGAAAAGAGAAAGGAAAACTTAAATCCATACAAAACCTTCTCATCAACTTGGTTTGCAACTGCCAAAATGTGGAAGCAACTCAGACATCTTGTAGGAGGTAATGAGTAGTCAATGGTGATACGTGCAAACAATAGAATAATCTTTAGCTATTTATATGTATAAGTGAATATATGTGTGTCTATATATGGCTGTATATACGTAGGTGTGTGTATACACACACATATATATACATATACATATATATATGAGCTACCAACACATGAGAAGACTTCTCAGAGCCTTATGCACATATAACTAGTTAAAAGAAACCTATCTGAAAATGCTACATGCTATATGATTCAACTATGACATCTGGAGAAAGCAAAACCATGCAGACAGTAAGGACCAGTGGTTGCCAGAAGCTGGGAGATACTGGTGCATGAAGAAAGCACAGAAGATTTTTAGGATGAGGAAATCGTTGCATCTGTCCAAACTCATGGACTGTAAAGCAGTGAGTAAATCCTGATGTCAACTATGAACTTTGGGTGAGGATGAGGTATGTCTATATGGCCACTAGCTATGACCAGTTCTGATGGAAGTGCTGGTGATGAGGAAGTCTGTGTGCATGTAAAGGCAGGAGTTGCATGGACAGTCTAGGTACCTGCCACTCAAGTTTTGCCCAGGAAATCTTTGGTAAGTAGCTTACTCATGACATCTTATGATATGCTAACTCTGCTGAGCTGGTGTGTGTATGACAGTTTTATGTCTGATGCTGATAACACAACCTTATGAAGTAAGTTCCTTCATTGCCATCATCCCCATTTTACCGAAAAGGAAATGGGACTTGGGAAACTAAGTAACTCTGCCAAAGGTCACTATCAAATTGAACAGAGCCGAGAATATTGGTCATTACACCATGATGTTGCCTCAGGCCATAAAAAAAATCACATTGTGAACATATAAACATGTCTGTTAATTATAATGAAATAAATAATGTGTGCTGAAATTTTGTATAAAGTATGTATAAATACGTGAAAAATATCACAAGCCCCCCTCCCTGCATCTGCCCTCTCTCATTGAGTAAGTGACTTTGTATAAGGGAACTTTATGTGTGTGGAGGCAATATTTACAAGCCTTGTTCTGTCAAAAGGAGAAAAAAACCAGCTAAAAGTTTTCTAATGTAAGAAATTTAAGTCGTTTTTAATGATTTATGCCCTGACTAAAAAGAAAAAATGTTCCTCATTATGTGTAAAATATGACTTCTTCGCTTTTTAATGATTTATGGATTGTACCTCACACTGTGCCCTCACAGGGCATGTACAAAGGTAAGGCTGAGATCATTAATAATGCACAGGATGCCCACATCTGGTTGGTCCTCCCAGGTGAACCAAGCCAAAGTCTGATTTAACAGATGGACACTGCACTGTTTCCTGGTGGTAAAATCACCAGATGTTTAGAGATTCCAGAAGTACAGAGGCAAGAGGAAAGTGTTAATGATGAGGTTTCTAGCATCCCTTTGAATTACCTTACTTCTCAACACTGCCTTTTATTTTAACATATTGGATATATATATCCAATATAACGTGTGTGTGTATGTGTGTGTGAATTGTGCTATTATTTACATTTTTATATCTAAATAAGGGTTTTTCTCCCCTAGAATATTCTAAAATTAAGCAACAAGGTCCACACACTATTTAATTTTCACTGACTTTCATCTGCGGAAGCTCTTAGAGTAACCTCACCAGGGCCCTTCTGGCGAAGACCTATGCTTCTTGCTAGGCTCTTTCCCTGGGTGTGCAGAGGACGCTCTACCTCTGCTGCAAGGGGCAACAGCTGGCTTGCTACATTTTCCTAGGCTGTGTCCATTCTTTCTAACACCCTCACTCTAAGATGAGTCCAGCCTTTTTCAAGAGTAGGAAAGTGTGAAGGGGGCCAGAAACAGGGATGCTAGAGAGCAGGACGAAAACAAGGAGCCTGCGGGACCACAGGAAGGATTCCATCTGTCGCGAGAAAGAGGAACATGAAATTGACGGCCATGTAAGGAAAAGACCAATGTTCAAATCCTACAGTTCCTCGGGCAAGTCGCGTATTCGCTGTGCCCCGAGTCTCAGCTTTCTTTGCTGTGCACATTAGCAAGGATTGTGTTAAAGGTTAAATTGTGGAACAGACAGGAACACACTTTGGACTTTATATAGAATAAGTCCTTAGATAAAAAGAAACCAGAGATAACATATGGACTTCAAGCAACCTTCCTTCAGGATATTTCTGTGTTGGGATCTGGGTTATACTAGCTTTAATTCAATTGTTTATCTCAGTAACCAAGGAAAAGATCGTGTACATTCCTTAGGTAAAAGTGCTTACCTTAGAGCTGGAGGCTGACTACCCCGCCCGCCAGCACAGCTACTCACTACAATTCCCATTCGGATGCCAGGGGGTGGCCTCCTGAACCCATCTATCTACAGAAACAAGCTACAGTTAAAAGGAAAAGGAGAGACTTTCTCCAAAACCTTAACTGTGTGTTTTTAACAGGATGAAGTTGCCCCAGGGTTAAGCACTGTTACCAACCAGGAGAACCCAGAGGCTCAGCCCCCAAACAGTAAGTTTCAACATCCCCTCTTCATATTCTCCCTCAAATGCCTGCTGGGTGTCTGTTTAATTAGTGATTCCCAGAGATTATAGAGTCTTTAGTGTTCACAAGGAGAGAGTCCCAAATGTTTTCCCAGCAGTATACACAATCATTTCCTACTTTTAAATAGTAGGCTGATCTGAATATTAACTACTTGCCAATTTCAACACACCTCTCCTATAAACATCCCCTTCCTGGGCAGGGAGGAAGCACACACGATGTGGTCCTGCGTCATTCTCTAACTTTCTTTTTTATGATTGGTGCAGAGCATCTGATTGTTTCCAGGTGTTTTAGATTTTTCTCATGGCCTCCTTGTGATTCCCTGCCCCCAAGTTCCTTTGGCAATGAATGTGACCATGAGGTCCAAAGCCATAAAGGATGCATTCACCACTTCCCTCTTATGTCTGTCCCTTTATTTAACCACAAGTTCACTGTCTTCATCCATGTTAATTCCCTGAGGTATTCACACAGCATTTGGGTTGACCGCCTTAATTTTGGTCTTCTCTAATCAGACCCTGCCAGATGGTAGTTAAAGTTTAATGGCCCCTGTAAAAATAGTTTCCTTTCTTCTTTCATCAGTCATGTGTGTTTACTTAGCTAACTGCTGGATGTTCGGAACGAACACAAAGTGACCACCAGCAAAACGAATTCAACAAACATACTGGCTTAACACTTTTCATGGTAGCTAAAGATGTTGCCTACAGCCCTCCACCCAGCCGTTATCCTTACTTTTTATCATCTTTCCTGGGCTGCTCTGTTATCTTTCTTTTCTTTTTATCTCCTTTCTCGGGTTGCTGGAGGTCTGGCAGTCTTCAATAGGAAGCCATTAAAGTGTGTAGACACATTTCAGCTCAATAGCATTTAAGTGCTAGATAGATGGTATTTGGCATATCGGTAGAACTATCCTTTCCACACTGGTAGGATTCAAGAAAGCATCATTCTTTATGATTCAGATAAAGGCCCAGAGACAACTAAGGAGGCCACCCAAGAAACTTGGCACCCTCAAGGAACAAAATAAAGAGGTTGATACGCGTTAACAAAGCCATCTCTAAATAAATATTATGCCCTTTGCATCTTTACTACATCCTACCAGAGTCCCGGGAGAGCCAGTCCAGAACTAGCAATTAAATAAAGACAGTACGTGCCATTTTACGGATGGAGTAACTGAGATGAGTCATGTTACCTGAAGTCTTGCCAGGCCACACACATATCTCTGGAAGTACCCTGTCGCTTAGATTTATGCTCAATTTATTAAAATATGTAGAAGCTATTTAAAAGAAAAATAAAAGTAACCAAATGAAAGATTTTCAGCATTTTAAAAACAAGCATTCTGGATGACTTTATATACATGCATTACTTAAAGCCTATAAAATATAAGCCTCTTGATCAGAGACCAGCCAACTCCAGTCTGCAGATCAAAACAGCTCCCAGTCTGTTTTTATAAATAAAGTTTTATTGGTGCATAGACAAATTCATTCTTTTGCACACTGTTTATGTCCACTTTCACATTGTGGTGCTTCACCATGTTGATTTGTTTTACCAGATACTATACATCCTACAAAACCCAAAAACCTTGCTGTCAGAGTCTTTATAGCAGAGTTTGCCAACCTCTGCTCCAGGCTTTTGAATTATGTCATTGCATATCGCTCTATCCCTACTTAAAGACTTTTTCTCATGACACAGAAACATTTATTAGGTCTTGTTGAACACGGATTGAAATGATACCGATTTACAGTAGCATTGCAAACGTGAAGGGACTCTGCAGCTGCCTATTAAAATGTCTATTTAATCATGGTGACCTCCCGGAAGAGTGAAGAAACTACAAAGGTTGCCTGTCGGCGGCAGCACACACTTCAATCCAGCACTCAGGAGGCAGAGACATGCAAATCTCTGAGTTCAAGGCCAGCCTGGTCCAGGACTGCAGAGAGAAACCATGTCTCAAAAACAAACAAGCAACAGAAGAAATGAAATAAAGACGAAGAGAAGCTACAAACGTTCAAATGATGTAAAAGATTACTTAATTTTTAATTGTGAGTATCTGTCCCTATGTGTCTGTGCAAGTGAGTGCAGGTTCCCTCAGAGCCCAGAAGAGGGCGTCAAAGCCTTGAGCTGAAGGTGACTGTAAGCTGCCTGGTGTGAACAGAACTCTTGTTCACTGAAAAAGCAAGATGTACTTTTAATCCCTGAGCCATATCTCTAGCCAATTTAGAAAGCAGTCTATGGCCACTGTGTAATCTTCATTGTAGACAAGTCACGTCCTAACGTTGGGGGGAAATACTAATATTCAGTTAAATTTGCAACTGATGTTTGAAGAATGAACAACCTGTGATCTATCTGGGTTCTAGTTTTTTCATCCAGAATCACTGTATTATGTGTTCAATATTCTCTAAGCCCCTTGCAGCATAAATAAATACTCTATTGCTCATCTTTCACCTTCCCAAAGTGAAAATATCCCTCATGTTCCACCATCACCAAAAGGAAGGAAGGAAGGAAGGAGGGAAGGGAGGGAGAGAGAGAGAAGGAGGGAGGAACAGAAGGAGGGAGGGAGGAAGGAAGGAAAGAAAAAAAGCCTACCCTCTCCCGTGAGTTTATTGTTCATCCCAGTTTTTTAACAGACCCTGCAAAAATATTTGAATACTGAGCGATCTCAATCTGATTCTCAGGTGAGCGAAGATGAAATTATACTTTGGAATGTAGAGCATCAGATAGTATATGAAGCAAAACATTTTAGTCATGACTATATAATGGGAGACTTCTGGCACTGGAGAAATGAAAAATGTTTGCCTGGATAGAGGGCAAGTTAGGCATTAGTTTTCCGCAAAGGTTTTGTATGGAGACAGATTGTTAGTTAAGAAATGTGAGTGTCAGGGGCAGGGAAGGCTGGCGAGATGGCTCAGTGAAAAAAGAAACTATCTTGCAAGCTTGACCACTAGATTTTGGTTCCTCGGAACCTGAGTAAAAAGCCAGGTGTGCTGGTGCATGCACACACACATACAGAACATACAAAATCTTTTTAAATTAAACACCCCCCAAAAAATAAATGGTGATTTAAAAAAAAATATTTGTAGAATGAAACAAATACATACATGTTGGGAAGTAGGATTTCAAAATTTAGCATAAATTTTAAAAGTAAAATATAATTTTTCAAAAGATTTTGTCCATATACAAAATGCTTTGGTGTTTATAGCCAAGACAACCCTCTCTGTGCGCCTGTTCACTGTTCTTGGTGACCAGGCTCCTCTAAGCAGAAAGCTGGAGGAGCGTTACCTAATGGGGAGTGAAGTCTTAGGGTCTAATGAAACACACACGCACACACACGCACACGCACACGCACACACGCACACGCACACGCACACACATGCACACACACGCACACACACACACGCACACACACGCACACACACGCACACACACACACACAAGTTGCTATGTCAGAATTTATAGGTCTGACATCCCTGTGCCTCAAAACTTCTAACCAACCCTAAGAAGTTGATTCTTCCAATATGTGTGTAAGTGAATAGAGTAGCTGATTTATGCATCCCCAGGAGCTTATGTATGTAAGCCTCATATTCAATAAATTACTGTGAGCAGAAGCCAAAACAGCATACATCCGCCTTGCTCTCCAAGCAAGGGAGACAGTGAGGAGATGAAAGATGAAGTAGGAAAAAAAAATCAGGAAAGTCTGTTCTAACTTAAGGACTAAACCAAGTGCGATTTGGAGCATGACTTATCAGTCCATGAGAATTTAGATCTAGAGGAAGACCCACATGTGCCAAATATAAAACTGTTAGAAAATTATAATAACCTCTATGTAATTGTTACTACTATTATCTTCTTACATTCCTATGTAAAAACTTACCCAGCCTTCTATGTCTTCTAAGAAAGACTGAAAATGCTATTATTTTATGTGAACAGCTAATCTATTATTTTGCTAGGAAACACTAAGCACTAAAATCAATGCTGGTTTCAGCCAGTTTTGTAAAGAGGTGGCTGGGAGAGAGATGCAAAGATGCTGCCATGAAACACAACAATAATGAATCTTAAGTGTTTCTCTCTTGGGTTGTAATTGCAGCAGAGATAACGTCTGTCCATGTAGCCACCCAAAGATAAGAGATGGTAATATTCCACATGTGGCTTCCCAGGTCCCTTCAGTTTTTCTAGCCCAGCCACCAGGAGGGTAGAAACCAGATCCAGATATTCACAAAAGGCATCTTGCTTGCCTCATTGTCAACCACCTTCCATTGGTTGCCATCCAATCACACGTCTGCACCGTTAGCCCTGCAGTGAGGAGTGTGAAATGAGCCATCCTGGCACAGACAGAGATCTCTGCTCTAATGGGAGAAGAGGAGAGAGAGAAAGAGAAAAGGAGAGAGCAGGGGGGCACTCATGATCTGTGGAATGGAAGGGGGCCGAAGAGGAGATGCATCTGTTGGTGGATGAGATAATATAGTCACCCATAAATCTCAAAAGGTCTCACCCTTTATGTGGACAAAATGTATTTGTTATACTAACACTATTCACTCATTTCAACTTTTAAAAATCTTGGAATTTATACAGTTGATGACCTTAAATTCTCTCTCCTGTCAAAACAAAGAGAACCTTTCTTCTGAATTTAGCCTTCATTTCTATATCAATTAACATTTCTAAAATAAAAAAATAAAAACACATGTGATTAATAATAAAACTAAGCTCCTTTTACTATGTTTCATAGTTAGTAGAATTTCTTCTATAAAACACCTATTTATAAATTTTTTAGATTTTTTTCTTTTTATTAGTTCTTTGAGATTTAGTACAATATTCACAGGCACACCAACTCCTCAAATTCATGCCTCTTCCACACCTACCCAATTCTTTCTCTCTCTCTCTCTCTCTCTCTCTCTCTCTCTCTCTCTCTCCTCTCTCTCTCTCTCTCTCTCTCTCATTCATATCAATAATTTCTTTATATATAATTGGTGTGATTTTTAAAGGAATATTACTTATTTTTTGTGAAGCTATTTTTTAAAGATATATTTAATTAATTATCCAACACCAAATGGCCAGCCCTGAAAACATACAAACAAGTAACATTGTACAGAGTGAGCAGGTTATATAGTCAGGAGTGTGTGCAGGATTCCCTGAGCTCTGCCTAATGTATGGCAGTGGATCTGCATCTGTTTCCATCAGCTGTTGGATGAAGCCTCTCTGATGACAACTGGGCTAGGCGCCAATCTATGAGTATAGCAGAATATCATTAGGCATCATTCTATTGACATTTTTCCCTCCAGTCATGTCTGGTTCTAGCCTGGCTCATCCAGCCTGTGGGTCGTTGGTGCTCCAGGCAGTGTCCGGGGTGAGTTTACTCTCCTGGCATGGGTTTTAGCCTATGCTGGTCATTTGGTTGGCCACTGCCTCTATCTCTAGGCTCCCGTTGCCCCCAGTACAAGGTGATACAAGGTCGGTGTCCCACTCCCTTTACTTGAAGTCTTGTCTAGTCAGTCACAGGATTTTACCTGACTCTGAAATGCTTCCTTGTTCCAGTACTCTCTCCTTCCACCTCACTAACTTTATCACTCTTGTTCCACTATCACCAACCCTCGGTCCATTCATGAAAGCTCTTCGAGCTCTCCTTCAAAGGGAGAAGCAGGCACCCCCCCCCCCAACCCCATGAATCCTCGTTACCTAGTCTGTGGCTTGCAGTATAGTTATCTGTAGTAAAAAGTTTCTGGCCAGGACTAGTCTCAAGATCTGGACCCACAGTCCCAAAGTTCCAAAGAAACACACAGAAGCTTGTATTAATTTTATACTGAGTGACCTAAAGCTCAGACATATTTGTAGTGGGATTATGTTATATTGTTAATAATTGTCCTGCCAACTGGTTTAATGAAAGCACTGATTGGCCAAAGGCAGACAGGAAGTATGGGTGAGCTACCTGACTAGGAAAACTCTGGGAACAGGAAGAACAGAACAGAGCTGCCACAGATGCAGAGGACAACTACGCTGCTCTGAGAAAAGGTACCGAGCCTCATGGCTGAACAGGATAAGAATCATGGGTTAGTTTAAGAATAAAGAGTTAGCAAGTTATACACCTGAGTCCCAGGTCAATCAGCATAAAATTAATGTGTCTGTGTGTCTCTGTGGGACTGTGGGTCTCCAGGTCTGTGGGTCTACAGGTCCTAACCTCAAAGGCTAGGCCAGAAAGTCCGAGCCAGAAACATCACACAACAAAACACCATTTTGTAATTTAATCTCATACATCACTTAGTTTCTTTACCACAGCCCACTTGAGAGAGACAACTGGAGGCTGCATTTGGCTCCGTTTCTATGCTCTAGGCCGTTTTTAAGCTTTCTATGGCTTTATGTGGATATATTTTACCCACGTTGGGCACCATTTGTTGTATGATGTTGGTCACTCTGGCCTAGGAATCAGATCAGTGTCTTCCTCAGCCATTATCAGAGAAGCTTCCTCCTGCAGCAGATGGGAACAAACACAAAGATCCAGAGCAGGGCCATGTGAGAGAAATGTACAAACCAAGGGAATAAGGCATTTTAAGAACAGCCAGACACACACATTCTCATAATGACTGTGACAATATGTGCAAGGTCTGCACAGATCTAAGACAGATGGGGTCCCAACCCTAAGAGAGGAAATGGACTAACCTAACCCATCCCTAACCTAGAAGCTATCCCTAATTGACAACCGCTCACAAATGAAATATTAGTTTTCTCCAACAGAGTTGTGGTGGTTTGGATGGAGGCCTTAGGGAGTGGCATCATTAGGAGGTGTGGCCTTGCTGGAGTAGGTGTGGCCTTGGGGGTGGCCTTTGAGGTTTCCCTGTGTGTCTCTCTCTTCCTGCTGCTTGCTGATTCAGACATAGAACTCTCAGCTTCCTCCCCAACACCATGTCTGCCTGCATGCCGCCATGCTTCGTGCCATGATGATAATGACTAAAGCTCTGAACTGTAAGACACCCCAATTAAATACTTTTCTTTAGAAAAGTTTCCATAGTCTCTTCACAGCAATAAATACCCTAAGAAAGACAGGAGTCTCACTGGATGTACAAACTACTCTTAATGATAGGCCTCATATCCAGCAGTAAATGACCAGGCCAAATCAAATTCAATGGCATTTTTGGAGGTTCCTTTTTTCATAATGCTTTGTCTGGGTATTACTTTTCTTTTTATTTTATTCTATTTTTCCCTTACAGGTCTTTTGCATGTGTGTTATGGTTATCCAGGATTGTAATTGTATGGGATTTCTGTGTATGTGAACATCTATGGATGTTTCTTGTGCCTCCCCACTTTGGCCCTTTTGCTTCACCCTATTCTGGTTTATTTATTTTTATTTATTTTATCTTATTTTATTTCACTATTGTTTTTTAGATGCCTATTTGTATTCTAATGCAAGAGAAAAATAAAGAATGTGGATTTGAGGGAATAGGGAGTTGGGGGAGAGAAACCATAATCAGAATATATTGTAGGAAAAAAATTTATTTTCAACATAAAAATCCTATGTACTCCACAATATTATATTTTATGAATGAGAATGAAAAGCTGGGGGTGGAGCTCACTGGCAGAGCACTTGCCTAGCATGCCCAGGTCCCTAGATTTGATTCCCAACACTGGAAATAGTGAGATACATCAGGAGCAATAAAAATTACTGCAAAATGATTATCTGAGATTCGAGAAGAAGCAGAGAGGAAGTGAAGTGGAGATGGTGTCTGCAGTTTTGTACTCTTCTGAGAGGTAACAACAGCAGTGCTTGGTGCCTCGTGTTAGGAACAGAAAAGATAAAAACTGAGATGTCCAACAACGGCATTTAAGTCTGAGCAGAGAGGCCTGATCCAGCCCGAGGAGTTCTGTACACTTGCTTTATTCAAAGAGAGATTAAAATGCTGTAAGAGTAACTTTAGATTTTGTTCAGTTAAATATGTGTTATAAAAATTCTTTAATAACCAGTAGGAGCGCATGATATAAATTCCAAACCAACAGAAGAAAAAACATGGTGGACAAAAGGAAAACACTAAAATATACATATATTGATATAATATAATTAAATTGAGGGTCCAGCTATTAGTTATATGGCCATTTGAATTTGGGGCAGGGGAAACAGTTTTCCATGTATCCCTGGCTAGGAGAATATAGGCTTGATTTTCTGACCTTCCTGCCTCCACCTCTCCTGTGAGTGCAGTTGTGTACCACCATGTCTTACCCGGTACTGAGGATCTAACCTAAGGCCTATGTGTGGCAGGCAAGCACTCTACTGCCTGAGTTATAAGCCCAGCTCTGGTCATTTAAATTTTTTAGAAGAGTGTCAAGATGACCCAATGGGAAGGAATTGTTTTTTTAACAAACAAGATTATAACAACTGGATAACTACATGCCATAAAAATGGTCCCGTGTCTTATGGTGCACACAAAAATTAAATTAAATAAAAGCAGAAGCTACCAATTTCCTAGAAGAAAATGCAGAATTAAATCTTTGTGACTTTTGGCTATACAAAAGCAAAAGTAACAATGAGAAATGTAGAGAATCTAAATACGATGATATAAAATTTAAGGCTTCAAGAAAAACCATCAAAAAAGGGAATAAAAAAGCTAGAGAGAGGTCCAGTGGTTGAGAGCACCAACTGCTCTTCCAGAGGACCCAAGTTCAATTCCCAGCACCCACATGACAGCTCACAACTGTCTGTAACTATAGTCCAAGGGGATCTGACAATCTCACACAGACACGAATGCACAAAAAACACCAGTGCACATAAAATAAAAATTAAATTTTAAAAAGTGAATGTAATCCACAAAATGGGAAGGAAGATTTTTCAGTCATATATCATAAATCACATAGCTAGGAATCTATAAAGGATTCCTACAACTCAATAAAATTGCAGAAAACTCAGTTTCCTATCAACCTAAAGCTATGACCCTTTGGGGTCACATTTCATATATTTACATTACAATTCATAGCAGTATAAAAATTACAAGTATGAATTAGCAACATTGTGATTTTATGGCTGAAGGGTTCATAGCTGTGAAGTCAAAGCAGCAGGGCCTTGAAGCAGCTGCTCATTTTGCATCTACAACCAGGAAAATAGAGCAATGAGCACATACTAGTATTCATCTGGCTTTCTTGTTTCTGCTCCTTATACAGCCCATGGCCTAGCCCAGGGGATGGCGCCACCTATAGTGGCCCAGTCAAGACAATCTTCCATAAGCATACCCAGAGGCCCATCTCTCAGGGGATTCTAGATTCTGTCACGTAGATACTTAACATTAACATTGCTAGTTATAATGGAGGGTGTCCACCCTCGATGACCTTCAAGCCCCCCAATATATTTAGCTACCTAGCCTAGTTAATGTAATGAAAACTCCTCACCTGTGCTCTCTGCACACGTGAATTATATGTCCCAAAAAGCTGCTGAAAATGAAGAAAACGAAACAGAAAATCATTGGAGCCGTGTGGTAAAAGCTCTTCTTCAACTTTCTTTCTGCTGTCTCGCCTGCCTGCTGTAGATCTTTTTCAGTGAGTGAAGATGCATTGCTAATTGGCTTCCAGACTCTAACCAACTTATCCTTAACTCGGGACGTTTCTTCCCAGATCTAGTTTGAAATACCCCAGAAGAATGTCTCCAGTCAGCCCTGCTGAACATTGGCCCACATTCTTCAAGACAGTCACAGTGGCAAAAGGCATAAAGAATTATGATCCATCAAGTTTGAATGTATGTGTGCGTGTGTGTGTGTATGCGCGTGTATGTGTGTGGTGTATCTGTGTGTGTATGTATGTATGTGTGTGTGTGTAATATGTCTGTGTGTCTGTATATGTGTGTGTGTGTATGTGTGTCTGTGTGTGTGGTGTGTGTCTATGTGTGTATGTGTGTCTGTATGTGTGTGTGTGTATGTGGTGTGTCTGTGTGTGTATGTGTGTGTGGTGTGTGTCTATGTGTGTATGTGTGTCTGTATGTGTGTGTGTGGTGTGTCTGTGTGTGTGGTGTGTGTCTATGTGTGTATGTGTGTCTATATGTGTGTGTGGTGTGTGTCTATGTGTGTATGTGTGTCTGTATGTGTGTGTGTGGTGTGTGTCTATGTGTGTATGTGTGTGTGGTGTGTCTGTGTGTGTATGTGTGTCTGTGTGTGTGGTGTGTGTCTATGTGTGTATGTGTGTCTGTATGTGTGTGTGTGTGTGTGTGTGTGTGTGTGTGTGTGTGTGTGGCTGTTACCAAACGTCCAACAGAAAACAAAAGAATGCAGAGAGAAGAGGGAGAAGACAATAATTATGAAGCTGGGATTTACAGTTCACTCACAGCCACACTTAAATAACTTATTTATAAATCACAGCCAAGAACCTTGGTCTGAAGTCAGGTGGTGGCACACTCCTTTACTCCTAGCACTGGGGAGGCAGAGGCAGGCGGATCTCTGAATTCAAGGCCAGCCTGGTCTACAGAGAGAGTTCTAAGACAGCCAGGACTACACAGAGAAACCCTGTCTGAAAAATGAAGGAAGGAATGAATAAAACAAAACAAACAATAGAAAGGTTGTAGCTGGGCAACAGAGACATCCCGTTCATGAATCAATCTGCAGATGCCCGTCTTACGTGAGTCTGGCTAGCTTCTAACTGAAGCGCTCTCTAACAGGCCTAAGTATTGCAGGCAGGTTTTGCCATTTCTTTCTCTTCCCCTTTCCCTTCCCTAAAGCTTAGTTCCCAAGGTTTATTCCTTTATTTGGTCACTGACTCATTCCTGAAACAAAGTACCAAGGTCCAACAATCAAAATCCATTATTTGACTAACAGGTCCAATCAGGATTCACCAATTCATCCTAACACAGACAGCTCCTTTTTCTCCTTAAAAACTCATTTCTTGTGAAAACCACAAACACCTGCTGCTGCTGCTGCTGCTGCTGCTGCTGCTGCTGCTGCTGCTGCTGCTGCTGCTGCTGCTGCTGCTGCTCTGCTTGCTGTCTGCTCTGTTTCAGACAACCCCACTCCAAGCCCCGCCTTGCTCCCCCTGGGTAGTAAATCTCCTTCGTTCTGAGAATTTGGTGTCTGGGTGTGTACTGCACTGACTCTGAGGGGCTGCCCCTCCCTTCCACCTATTGTGCAAGCCTTTGTCTAAAGAAGATCTATTCTAGGTGGATATGACACAGGACAAAAAGGTTACATAATTGAATGATTTTGTCTAACTTTATGATGACATTTATGTGATTGCTTTTTGGCAATGACCAAGGCAGAGTCCCTCTGACAAATTAATTTTCTTTAATACCACCCTTAATCATTTTCCTCAGAGGCTCATGTACTTTAGAATTTACTAGTATTCATACCCCTCAATAAAATTTTTTTCTTCCTTAGCTTCACATCTATTATGCTTCTTAAAGTCAATTTTATCAACAGAACTTCCGAAATTGCCAAAGTACAAGGATGAATGTCAGAATGCCAAGGGTTTTCAGAATTCTGACAAGACAGAAAAGGTCAAAGCAGATTTCTTCAACATGTTTAAATGTGGTCCTGATTATAAAGATTTCTACAAGGAGTATTTAGGTTATTTCTTTAAATGACTGTGGTATTCCACTCTACTTGATGGATTAAATTTTGCTTGGAATTTTGCTCTCTAGCGCTGCCGCCTTCTGCCTAGTTTCTGGTTTGTCCCAGCTCATGTTTCTGCTCTTGGTTTAGATGTCATCACCTCAAATCTTTCCCTGCAGGACACGCCAGGTACCCCTTCAGATACCTTCTCTGGACTTAAAGCTTCCCTCTAGGGCAGTATGCAGTGCGGTGTGTTGCACTTACCTGCTAGTTGGTATATCTCACTCCCTCCGCATGATAAAACCAAGTGTCCAGGAGAAAGTCTAAACCTCAACTGAACCTCCCCAGCTGAACAGCGGCTACAGAGAGTGGTATGTGCTCCTTAACAAACATGGTTGGAGGAACATCATTCAAAACAAATGTTTTACATTCCAAAACAATCCCTGGTCCTGGAAAGCCTAAAAAAATTGTACCATTAAGTGTTTGTAAAGGAATTCAAGAAGGTATCCACCCATCCTATGTAGAATCTGACTAGAAAAATAAAACCTCAATAGGTCAGTTAGGTCAGATAATAATACTGTATAAATCCTAATTTTTTGGTTGCATCAGATGTTAGCATTTAACGGTCTGGATGAAGGAAAGAGAAATTTTTATCTTCATAGTTTTTAATCATCCTGAACGTATTCCAGCATAAAAAGCTATTTTCTTTTTTAAACAGAAGCAGGGATATATTTATTGACTTAGTATATATAAAGGAGGGAAGTGATGGAGAGGCAGAGAAGAAGGATGGAAGGAGCTAAGGCTGGAGCTAGCTGCCTCTGGAAAGGTGAGTAGAAGAGTAGACTCCAGAAATGTTGTAACACAGTATCTAAAAGGCCATGCTGTGACCTCCTTCTCAGCAGCCTAATTAGGGATACCTGCTGGCCACCACCCCAGATAACCCTCTGCTGCTTACTCCTGAGTTTTGTCCCATATGCTTTCAAATCGATTCTGTTTAGCAAGTACTTGCTAAGTGCTTACTGTGTGCCGGGCACTAGAGTTATATGAAGGTTCGATCCTCGCCTGGGTGGAGAGCAGGGCACACTCTGAGGGGGAGACTGGAGAAATGTCCACACAGTGAGAAGCATGAGCTGTAGACTCAAAACTCAAGTAAAGAAACAACATTGGAAAAATGGGTGTTTTTCTCGATGACAGAGCCTCACAAAAGGGGTGATGTGCAAGCTTAAGTTTGAAGAATTTTTTTTCAGGTAAAGAAGTTGGAGAAAATTTCAAGGTACAGCAAGTATAAGACCTCAGTCATGGGACACAGTAGAGTTTATTCAGCAGAACTAAAAAGAGAAGCAGACACAAGAAAAATAACCTTTCTTTTTCAGTAGCTTTATTGAGATACAATTCACCCATTGTAGAGTCAGCCTATTTAAAGTCTGTCCTCCAGTGGATTCTCAGATACTTCCAGGTGTAGTCCGAAGTTTCTGACCCAGCTTAGCCCTGAGATCTGGGCCAGCAGTCCCAAATAATTACACAAAGTCTTATATTAATTTCATGCTGTTTGGCCTATGGCTCAGACATATTACATGCTAACTCTTACTCTTAAACTAACCCATGATTAGCCAAGTGGCTTAGGACCATTTCTCAGAGCATTTCATCTTCTTTCCTCTGTGTCTGCTGGCATCTCTGCTCTGTTCTTCCTCTTCCCAGAGTTTTTTTAGTCTGGTAGCCCCGCCCATACTTCCTGTCTGCTTCTAGCCAATCAGTGTTTTGATTGGGAATGTCTTTCTGTATGCTGTGAATATCAATCTTTAAATAAAGGAGCTGTTTTGGCCCATGACAAGCACCATAGAAGAAGTTGGTGGGGAATCAGAATAGGTAGGAAAGGAAGGGCGGAGTCAGAGACAGATTGACCCTGATGCCCAAAGAAGAAACATGTAAGGAACACAGGTGAGCCACGGGCCACGTGGCAGACAGATTAATGAAAATTGGTTGAGTTCAGATGAAAGAGAAAGCTAGCAATGTGCCTGAGCCATAGGCCAAACAGCATGAACTTAATATAAGCATCTGAGTCATTTTGGGAGTCTAAGCAGCAGCAGGTGGCTAAGGGGTCTGGGGCTGCAGGTCTGTGGGTCTGGACTTCTGGCTGCCTGGAGCCAGAAAACCTCATTGTAACAGTGTTTTATTAAACCAATAGGAGGGACAAATATTTACAATGTACAAGAGCATTATCCCACAGTTCCCAGGGTTGCACAAGCATTGGTACTACCCAATTTCCAAACATTTTCATGGGGCTGGAGAGATAGCTCAGAATTGAAGAATATGTGTTGCTCTTCTAGAGAACCCAGGTTCAGTTTCCAGCACCCACATGGCAGTTAAAAATCATCTGTAACTCTCCTGGCCTCCATGCACACCAGGCATGCAAGTGGAGCACAGACATACATGCAGGCAAAATTCCCATACACATAAAGCAAAACAAAAAATAAATAAATCTTTTTTTTAGAGAATAATATTCCATGGCTGGAGAAATGGCTCAGCAGCTAAGAGCATATAGTACTCAAAGGATCTATGTTCATTTTCCAGCACCCATGTCATGTACTCATAACCATCTGTAACTCTAACTCCACTCATATTAAATTATGGCCAATCCTAAGCTAGTATGACCTTATTTTGACTTGATTATGACTACAAAATCCTTATTTATAAATAAGGTCATTGACAGAAATACAGAGGACTTCAGTATACATACTAGAAAGACACATATCAACTCAGACCAAGAAGTATTTTAGTTTTTTATAGTAACATTAGAACACATTTTTGATAAAGTATAACTTACTATTTTCTGCTACCTATTGTTTTGTGCTTAAAATTTAAGTTAATTTTGAGCTGACACATAGTATCCTGGTGAGTTTTTATTCTCAACCTGAAGCAACCAACAATCACCTGGGAAGAGGGACCCTCAACTGAAAAACTGCCTCAGTTGGCCTTTGGAAGTATCCATAAGAGATTGTATTTAACCAGCTAAAACTAGCAATGCTGGAGAGGGTGCCTGAATTAGTCTTCCCCAGTAGTCAGATTGGTGACCACCCTAATTGTCATCAGAGAACCTACATCCAATGACTGATGGAAGGAAGCAGGTGCAGACACCCACAGCCCAAACATTTAGTCAAACTCCCGGAGTTCAGTTAAAAAGAGAGAGGAGGAACTAGAGGAGCAAGGTGGGGGGTGGGGGGAATCATACCTGGTGTGCAATGAAGAAAACCACAGGGACAGCTGACCTGAGGTAATGGGAACTCACAGACTCTGGATTGACAGCTGCAGAGCCTACATGGAACCGAACTAGGCCCTTTGAATGAGAGAGACAGTTGCATTGATTAAGCTGTCATTGAGCCCCTAGCTATTGGACCAGGAACTATCCTGGAAACATGACCTGGCTTTTTAGAGCCCACTTCCTGTGGTGGGACACCTTGCTCAGCCTTGATGCAGGGAAGAGAGGGTTGAGTCTTGCTCGACTCAGTAAGTTAGCCTATGTTGACTACTCAAGTGAGGTCTTACCCCCTTTGAGGAGTGGATGGGAGGTGGAGTTGGGAAGACGTAGAGGAGGGAGATGTAGGAGAAGAGGAGGGAGGGGGAACAGTGGAGGGTATGCAAAAGGAATTTTATTAATAATTAATAAATAATACATATAAAAAGATTGCCTTGATTGATGGCTAATGTGGGAGGGTCCAGCCCACTGTGGGCAGCACCATCCCTAGACAGGTGGGCCTGTGCTATATGAGAAAGGTAACTGATGAAGACACCACAAGCTCGAGGCATGGAACATGGAGAAAGCAAGAAGGTACCAACCTAAGACCTTCATCACTCTGGCCCACTGTAGTAGTGCTAAAAGGTTCTATGCATGCTACCAGGAAATAACTATCAGTCTTACCCAGCTGTGAACCCTGACAGCTACAATAATAACTGGCCGAACAAGACACACCCATTGGTAGGATAGCGGCACAGATGTTGTGGGAGTAACTAATCACATTCTTGGATTTAAGCCCATTCCACAAAACTGGACTCATGCCTGACACTATTAATAGGGACAAGAACCCTTTCCTATTTGTGCTCTATCATCTGCAGATAAATTGTAGTGTCTAAGACAGTATGAGTACTATGCAAACAGTTGGTTCACATATTGTTTCAGGAAATGAGGACTAAAGGTCTTTACGTGTTCAGTAGAGGGGAATTTTGTTCCTAATGATTTTTTCATTCACAGTTGAATCCTCCGTGCATATTCTACTGATACAGAAAGCAAACCAAGATTAATAATTGTTCTAAGGGAATGTTTCTGTCCCTTGCAGTGGAGTGAAACAGTCTGTGAAGTGCATGCTAGCCCAACTGGCAAGTCCATGAAAAAGAAACAACCCTAGCTGTACAGAACTCTTCAGTCTTTCCTAAGCATGAAACCCTTCACGGTGGCTCCTGACTCTCAGTATGTTGTCTCCCAAGCTCTTTACCCATTTCTAAACCGTGATCTGCTTTAGGGTCATATTTTATGAAACACACTACATAATACATGTTTGAATTCATAGGCTGATCTCCCAAATCCTGTTTCAATAGTGTCACAAATCCAAACTTTAAAAAAAGAGGAATTTAAAATTAAAATGAATCATTTTTACTAAAAAAAATTCAATTACTTAAGGTTTTTTAAAATTAACTACAAACCTCGCTCTTCTCAAAAAGTATTTATACACAGAAGTTAGGGAGATGGTCAGCTGAGATATCTGCGTACATTCTAAAAGAAACTTCTAGTCACTTTCAAGGAATTCAGAGGCTAATAAAGAATCCTGGCTTATTCTCTATCTTTCTAAATCCATTTTTAAATATAATTTTCATCCTGCAGCCAAGTGAGAATACTCAATAAAAATGATTTTAAGTTATAATTTACTTTTTGGCTTTATGTAGGTATTCCAGTGAGGGCACTTTTTCTAGGATTTGGAATACATAGTGCTTTAGACTGCCAGTTCTCCTTAGAATCCCACTGAACGCAGGAAAAACCCAGTCATTGCTAAGGAAGTGGCCTGTCTCCTGGCTCTTCTATGCTCCTGACTCTCCTGTAGCTAGGCAGTTCCAGTACTAGCCATTTACTTTGTAAAATGTATTTCTTTTTCAAATCTTATAATTCAATGGCTTCTTTCTTTTAAACAGTGGGTGTGTTTATTTTATGCTTTACTTTTGTTTGTTTATTTATTCTAATAGTGCAAAGGGGCAGGCATGGTTGGTGCACACCTTTAATCTCAGCACTCAAGGCAGAAGCAAGTGAATCTCTGTGAATTTGAGGCCAACCTGGTCTACAGAATGAGTTTCAGGACAGCCTAGGCTACATAGTGAAAGAGTCTCAGGAAAAATAATAAAATGCACAGAGAAATTTTAAGCCTAAAAATGAATGGTTTGATGTCTTTGATGTCAAAATAGACCAAAGATCTCATATACCAATGTTGATAGAATAGGTAAAACAATGTATACACTTTGATTAAGAATCAGTGTGATTGGCTTAAAATAGAATTGGAATTCTGTAGCAGAATCTGACCCTGCATCTTAACTTTATGATTTTGTATTTTAAAAGTAAACTCAGGTTTCCATATTCCAGCATAGAATGTAAATTGCACATCTGTAACAATGTGCTGAGTTATACTGCATTTTTGGATAAGCAAATGAGAAGAAGTTCCATATCATATGTTCTCAGTAAAAGTAAGTAAATGAGGTAACCACTGCACACCTAGCTCAAATCCAGACCTCGGAAAATGCCAAGTCCTGGTGAGCTTATAGGAAATACTGGTAAGATTATGGCCACACAACTCTCTCACTCAGTGCTGACAGAATTGTGAAAGCCACAGCCATTTAAAATGACAGTTTTACAAAACTAAACAACCCAGGAACTGTGTCCCTTGGTATTTACCCAAAGCAGTTAAAAACATTATGTCCAGTCCAACCCCTGTATAGGCATGTTTAGCAACTTGATTCATTATTGCTAAGTGTTAAACAACCAAACATCATTCAAGATATGAATGGAATATATATGCTGTAATGCATTCTGATCCACCTAAATAACCAAACAGCAGAATATTATTTTTCACTAATAAAGAAAAGAGCTGTCAAGCCATGAAAAGACATGGAAGAAGGTGGATAGCGGTGGTGCAGGCCTTTAATCCCATCACTCAGGAAGCAAAGGCAGGCAGATCTCTGTGAGTTCAAGGCCAGTCTGATTTATAGAAGTAGTTCCAGGGCAGACCGAGCTACACAGAGAAACCCTGTCTCAAAAAAAAAAAAAAAAAAAAAAAAAAAAAAAAAAAAAAAAAAAAAAAAAAAAAAAACATGGAAGAAATGAAGTGTGTGTTACCAAATGAAAGCCATGCAAAAATCTATCTGCTATGACTCGGTCATACAGCAGCGTGAAAAAGGTGAATTCCTGGAAACAGTAAGCTCCTGGTTATAGGAGATTAGCAAAGAGAGCTGAATGGATGAAGCACAGAGAGGGCCTGTGAAACTTCAGTAGGGCATAGGTGCTAACCAAACACGGTCAGGCTGAATACATCTTATTACACAATGTCTAATCTCATAAGATTATAACAGCATAGGCATACATAGTTCATGTATGGTGAACTATGGGCTTTGAATAATAATGATTATCAAGTAGGGCCATCTATTATGATGCATGTGCCACAGCAGTGGAGAATGCTGATGGTATGCATGGGTGTGGGGGCATGTATGAGAAAACGCTGCATCTTCTCTTGGTACAGAGAAGCTAGAGGTGACCTAAAAATGTAAATCAATTCAAAATATATAAACCCATTTTGCATAAGAACTCAAACTAGAGAAGGTTTTCACGTACTGATCACAAACCTACAGGGGATAAAAATATAAATCAGAATCAGTAAAAAATTAAAAAAGAAAAAAGAGCAAACAGCACCTTCAAAGGAGCAATGCAGCTGCACAAGCCTGCAGCTTCTAAGCATTACATGTGTGCAGTCTTTTAGAATGGCTTCCAGCTCACTGAAAAGGGAATGCTTCTCCACAGGCCAGATTACAGCACTGGAGCAGTTTGGGAGAGAAATATAATCAACCATTTGTTGATTATTTATTCTTTAATCATGTCCTCAAGCACTTACAGATGTAAGGAGGCATGTGGCCTCAGACTGGAGCTGTTTGCAAACAGCAGGATTGCCTGGCCCAAGGAACGGCTCTCGCTGTGTGATGAAAGCTGCCCCCCTAAAACCATGTTTGGTTAGCACCTATGCCCTACTGAAGCTGGCAGAGCACATCCTCTGTGGGCATGCTGCCAGTCTAACAGATGGGCCTGAATGTAACCCTGCCAGAGAATCTGTGTGTGCAATGAGCTCACAACTGTGGTTAGATGCGTTTCCAAGGATGTTGCATCTACTTAGGCTGCCTAGCGAAAATGAACAACTTCCGTGTTTTCAAATGGCATTAGTAAATATGTAAATCATTCTTGATGTCAGTGGTTCTTGGTATGTGGTTCCCTGGAACAGCAGCAGTGGCAGCATCAAGGAAATTGGTAGAAATGTGAATTCTCAGGCTCTACCCTAACTTAATAAGCCAAAAACTCTGGGAAAAAGCCAGCCATGTGTGGTATATGGAGCCCACCAGGTAACTCTGATACAGCTGGCATATGAGCCATTGCTCTAAACTGCTAAGGTTCCCAGTGCACAAAATTACTTGCAAATTTTTTCCAAATACTAATGTTGTGGTTGGAAATATGTTTCAGTAGTTAAGAACACTTGCTGCTCTTAGAGAGGACTGGAGTTTAGTTCCTGGTACCCACAATATGTGGCTCACAACTGCTTATAACTCCAGTTCCAAGGGAACTGAAACCTCCTTCCAATCTCCATGGGTACCCGCACACATGTGCACACATGCATACATAAAATAAAATATGTTTTTTATAAATAAAAGCATTTAATATCACCAAATGTTCTAAAATATGCACATAGCTTTCATCAAAATAGCAGTAACACCATAGTGATAGAAGAGTCAATGCAAGACCAGACTCTTAAACAGGACTAGAATATAAGAAAGATTCCCAGGACAGAGGCTTGGGAATAAGCACTAAGGGGAACCCAGAGGATTGAAACCGAGGGCTTTGGTGTGATATTTATTACGTAGCTTCTTGAGACAGTCGTCTGTAGGACAAAGGGGATACAAACAGGGTTGAGCAAAGGTAGAAGCCAAATAAGAAGAGCTGGACCTACAGTGGCCACCAAAGTCATCTCAGTTAGGGCAATGGTTAGGATTGTAAAAGTGATGTGCCCTAGGGAGATAGGACCTGGAGCTAAGCTGTTCTACTTCAGTACTTAAACACTGAAGGGGCCAACAAATGATGGTTGCCAACCTTAGGACTTCTAGCAGCTGAGTTGACAGGTCTTTCATTAAAGGGGGGGGGGGGTCTTTGCATTGCATCACAGAAATTGGCAAAGTATGTAGAACATAAAACCCTGGTGGTCATCACTACAACACTGTTTCCTGGATCAGCTGTCACTATGAATGCCCTAACCAGAAAAGATTTCCCAGAGCCTGGTTGTTATCTCTGATAATGGGAAGTTGCATCTTTTCAGGTTGCTGCTTACGTACGTACGTGTGTGTGTGTGTGTGTGTGTGTGTGTGTGTGTGTGTGTGTGTGTGTGTGTGTGTGTGTGTGTGTGTGTGATGTGCATATGTGTGATGTGCGTATGTGTGTGTGTACACATGCACATGTGTGTGCGTGTGTACAGGCCAGAGGACAGCTCAAACGTTATTCCTCAGAAGCTATCTATCTACATTATTTTTTGAAGCAGAGTCACCCATTGGCCTGGAGCTCACCAAGTATGTGGTCTGCCTGGCCAGCAAGTCCCGGGAATCATAAGCACGTGCCCTTGGGTCCAGGTATTTTCTGTGTGTATCTGGAAATCAAACTTAGGTCTTCATATTTACACAGCAAGCACTTCACCAACTGAACTATCTCCCCAGCCCCTCCACACTCCAACTATATTTACTAAGTTAGGGTGGTTTAAAAATGCAATTTGGGGCTGGAGAGATGGCTCAGAGGTTAAGAGCACTGGCAGCTCTTCCAGAAGTCCTGAGTTCAATTCCCAGGAACCACATAGTGGCTCACAACCATATGTGATGAAATCTGGCATGCAGACAAACACTATATACATGATAAATAAACTTACTGTTAAAAATGGAATTGGTGAGCAATGCCTTGAAACTTCCCCCAAAACCAACAGCAAGACCCTGTCTCACTGCCTGTTCCAGCCACCTCATCCAACCCAACTGGAATCCTACCCAAGTATGGCTATGCTTTACTGTCTGGAAGAAACACTAATTACTCTCTTAACAATGTAGCCAGCATGGCCTTTTGATAACATGTCCAGTTTATTCAACAGTTCACACTGCCTTGAATGTAAGGATGCTTCACTTAGACTCTGTTAAGCCATCCAGTCCTGACCCAGCTATTTTCTCACAATCTGAACTATGTTGAGTTCACCACATGCTGCCTGGGATCCTGCTTTGACCTAAAGCAGACGTATTTCTCCCTGGGCTTTACAACACAGCCATGGCTCAGAGAAGCTTACAGCGGCATTCTCAGTTCACCTTAACTAATTTAAATCTTATGATTTGATTCAGATCCTTTGGCCACTGGTTAGGTCAGTCCCCTGGCCTTTTGTCCCATAAAGTTTTAGTTTACTGTCATATCCTTTGTCTTAGTTAGGGTTTCTGTTACTGGAATAAAACACCATGATCAAAAGCACTGTTGGGAGAAAGGGCTTATTTCACCTTACAGCCTGTGTGCCCATTACCAAGGAAAGCCAGGGCAGGAATTCGGGGCAGGCATCTGCAGGCAGGAGCTAGAGCAGTAGCCATGAGAAGAGCTGGAGGTCACAGGACTTGGTGGAGTCGGTTCTCTACATCCATCTTCTCATGGATTCTGGAGGTTGAACCCAGGTTGCCAGGTTTGCAGCAAGTGTCTATCCACTGAGCCCTTCCCAGAAGCCCCACTGTCACATCCTCATAAATCTATTGTTGAAGGCCCAGGGCAACCACTGCCAAATTGCAAGTAGCCTATGCCATGTCAAAGGCCTATCTATCACTCTCTTTGCAAATTACTTTGATCATAAGATGAAAGATATCCACTGTTGTTTCTCCAAGTCATTTCTTTCTAAGACTTGGGGTGAAAACTGGGATCTCAGGGAAGTCTGTAAGTGGGGACTCACTGAAACAGACCTTCAGGCGTTAGAGCTGAATCTTCTGCAAAGTGCTCCTCTCCCCTGCCTTATTGGCATCATCCCCTACAACTAGATCTCTTTTTCTTAGCTGCCCTCTTCTCACAGCTGGATGACTTAGCATCTTACTTTCTTCTGAATGTCCCTTCCTCATAACCGGGCTTTGCTCTGGGCCTCTAGTCTATGTACAGCCTGTTTATACACCCTCCCATATCAGTGCTGCCATTACCCGCCACATATTCTATTTCCCAAATCAGATTCTCATGAACGATTGGTTCATTGGTCCAGTTTGTCCCTCTTCTAGTAGTCTGAGTCAATGCTACCTCATCAGTAGTGCCCTGATCCGTATTTTGGCTGCCCTACACGAGAGGCAAATGTATATGGCATGAAAAAAGTTACCTTCAAATGCCTCTTTAGTCAGGACAGTGTTGAACCACATCTAGTACAGTCTCATTCTACATACCTTCTCATTCCGCTCTAGAACAAGAGCCTCTTCCTGGGAATGGTCACAGAATCTACATCTGAGCCAAGAGCATCTTTGTATCAGTTTATCCCAGAAGAACTCAGTGGTGAAGCTGAACAGCAAATGACTGGCCAGGAGATGACAGCTGTAGTAATATCTCCAAGAAGCCCCCCTTGCTCTGGGGACCAACAATATACAGCCTTATTGGAGAGCCACTAAGGTAAGAATTCAATGGAGAAACAATTTAAAACACCTAGCTCGTGGGGCTTGGGCTGTAGTTCAGGCAGTGCAGTGCTCAGCCACTCCATCTGTTCTCCATCCCTGGTACCATACACACTGTGTGTGGTGGTGCATGCCTTTAATCCCAGCACTCATTCATCCTAGATTATATAGCTAGTTTGAGGCCAACCTGCAATACATAAAACCTTGTCTAAAAAAAATTATATAACATATGTAATTATATATGCCATATGATATTATATAATGACATATATATTTATAGCTTGATATTTCTTACCCTTGATGGTAAATTATTATGTTCTTAATTTTGGCATACCATAAATTTAAGAAATATTACACAAATATATCTTTTTTACTAGCAAATTATTTTTAGTCTTTGGTCTTAAATCCTAACATTATATATAGCATATTTGGCCCGTAGCAAATGCACTAATTATTAGTTTTTAAGCAGCACATAATGGTTTATGTGTGGGTAACAAACTATGATACTTTCTGGACTTGAAGAGGAAGGAAGCTGTTCTCAGAGACATCAGATCTGGCTATCAGAGTCTTCTAGAACAGACTGAGCTTGTCAGCTGGCTGCGTTCCAGTTCTGCAGGGCTGGATGCTTCTAGGCAAGAGAACAGACAGAAAAGCTGCATTGTGGGTGCCCCCAAGTGGGTATTCTCTGAGGTGCACACTGCAGAAACTCTGGCCAATTCCACTAACATGAGTTCATATGTGTAAAGTGCTTTCTAACACAGGGGGAAGCTGAACAAGCATGTGGTTTTTAGCATACATCTCTCATTGTCATATAACAACAACTAAACCAATATTTAATATAATATTCCAAGTTATTGCAGATCATTTATTTTCTAGCAAATATCTTAAAGGAAGATTTTCAAGTTATGTCGTATAAAAGCATAGAATAGAATAATTATAGACTTTAGTACCAGATAAAACCCGACTTTGAAAATAACTTACTATGTAAACTTGGAAAACCACTTAACCTCCGTAATTCACAGTTGCCTCATTTTTAAAATGTTATCAGGAATGCCTAAAAATAAATTTACCTCATAAGATTATATGTGATATAAGACAGTACATATAATAAGACAGAGCCTGGCAATTATAAGTGCTTAAGACATATCAGTATTTACTAATACTAATTTTATTAACAATATTGTTATACTTAACATACACTACAATAAAATATTTGAATTGAGATATACTTATATACTGGCATTATAGAAGCTCCTAGATATCTTTTCAATAAACTCCTTTCTTAATCATTGAAAGGCAATTTCTACTGTTTACAACTAAAACTTAAACAATTAATATGATTATAGTAGCAAAAAAGGATGAAGTTGACTTATTCTTCAAAATGGTTAATAGCACAAGAAATAGTAAAAACAAAAGGCTAAAAAAAAAAAAAAAAAAAAAAAAGATAAGCCAGGCAGTGGTGGCACATGCCTTTAGTCCCAGCCCTCGGGAGACAGAGGCAGAGGATCTCTTTGAGTTCAAGGCCCACGTGGTCTACAAAGTGAGTTCTAAGATAGCCAGGGCTACACATAAAAGTCCTGTGTAAGAAAGAAGAAGAAAAAGTGAAGAAATGCTACAAATTATAGTATAATAAAGGGATGCCATAACCAAACATAATTTTGTATTAGACTCTGCATTAGAGGTGGATAATCCCATAAAGAGTTTGGTTGAAATCATTGAAATAGAGATTGTAAAGTGTATAAAAGTTTTATCGCAATTTACTATTTCTTGAATTTGATACAATACTCTGGTTTACATGAGATAATCTTCTGGTTTTTAGGAACAATGCAGAAATATTAATAGGCACTATACTTACTTTCATATAAATTTGAAAAATAATAAAATGAATCTTCTTATAGTTACAAAAATAGTCTGTACATATGGACAGTACAGTGGTAGTGCCAATAAGTGGTCAAGGGGCAGAAGCAAAATAATCACAAATTTAAAGCCAGTCTAATCTACATAGTGTGTGTGAGAGAGAAAGAGAGGGGGGAAGTAAAATGTTGGATTTTTTTTGTATATGATATGTTGTAGACGGAGTTTTACTTTCAAGGCGCCAGTCCAAAATTAATATTTATTAGAATATAAATTAACACTCACAATATTAGTAACAGTTTATGGTGGCACCTGAACAAGGACTGGCGGATCCAAGCGATGGCCGAACGATGAAAGCGCGATGGAAGCACGATGAATTCCGATTCTGTCTGTCCAGCAGCCAGCAGCCAGGAACCAGGAAGAGAGCTCCTCGTGTCCCAGCAGCCACTTATCAATGGGCTTGGCCACACCCCCTCCAGGGTCCCGGAAGTGTCTTCTGACCTTATCAGCTGACACCTTAATCCCGCCACAATATGTCACTCAGATTGGTTCAATAAAAAGTCAAATGGTCATAGCTGGGCAGGGTTTTCAGGGTAGAGAGGACACTGGGAAAAAGAAGGGCGGAGTTGTGAGGAGATGCAGAGGAAGCATGACATGTAGAAGATGGAGTAACAAGCCATAACTCACATGGCAGTGAATAAAAATGGGTTAATTTAAATTATAAAAGCTAGTCAGAAACAAGCCTAAGCTGCAGACCAGTCTTCCATAACTAACAGAAAGTCTCTGTGCAGTTATTCAGGAGCTGGTAGGCAGGACAGAGAAAGACTCACTAATATGGCATCCAATGTCCAGGCGCATATTTCCACATAAGACCTGAGAAGGCTTTTTAAAAAGATTCCAAACAAATAAAATGGAGCAAAACATGGCTTCCTAGTCATGCAGTCTCTCATGAAGGCCATGGTACAGAGACCAGGCAAGAGTTTCCTCCTGTGGAGCAGGACTCAGATCCAACCAGAAATACATTTGTTTCTGCTGCAATAGTGATGCCTCTGTTGCCTCACCTAGCATATCAGCATTGCAGAGTCCTCTGGGTGAGGTTCTTGATGGGTTTTCTCACCCAGCAGCCTGCGTAGCACCTTCCAGCACCATGAAAATTGGGCAGCAGCTCCACACCAGCTTCATTTCTTTATGTCCTGAAGCCAGAATGTATGGGGTTTTTTCAGCGATGGGATGTCGTATTCAGTTTTGGTGAGTACCTAAGAGCATTGGCAATGGCTTGTGTTGTCTTAGCAGCCTCTCGGGCAGGATTCTCAACCTTCCTAATGCTGTGACCCTTTAATATAGTTCCTCATGTTGTGGTGACTCCACAACATAAAATTATTTTTATTGCTACTTCATAACTATAATTTCACTACTGTTATAAATTGTAATATAAATAGTTGTGTTTTCCAATGGTCTTGGTCAAACCCTTTGACTTCTAAGGAGTTGTGACCCACAGGTTGAGAACCACTGCTTAAGGCCTTCTTGGTCAAAAACTCAGAGGAACATAGTTCACATCTGGCACTGAGATTTTCATCTAATAACTCACAGCCTCTGAGAGTCACATTACATATTAATGCAAGGCACCTTACTCATATTCTTAAATTCTGGCTAACTTTCTCTGTTCTTTCTCCTTTTCTTTGCTTTTCTTCTTCCATGCTTCCCACCCCCACCCCACTCCGTATAATCCTGTCTGTCCTGGAACTTACCTGGCCAGTAGAGCAGGCTGGCCTCTAACTTACAGAGATCTGCCTGCCTGCCTCTGAGTGCTGGGGTCAAAGGTGTGGGCCACCATCACCAGAATGCTCTTCTTTCATTAATTTTGCTTTGGTTAGGGAACAGAAGATACCACCCAGCCCAGGCCACACAGTTCTTTATTTTGGATACTCCTACTTCAGGCTCCCCAGTAGGTAGAATTACCATCATGTGCCAAGATGACTGGCTCCTTCTTTAAAAGAAAATAATGACCATCCCAATAGTTATAAAGTGGCATTTCTTTTTTTCTTTTTTCTTTTATTTATTTTCTTTCCTTTTTGAGATAGAGTCTCTCTGTGTAGTCCTGGCTGTTCTAGAGCTCATTATGTAGACAAGGCTAGTCTCAAACTCACAGAGATCCTCTTGCTTGTGCCTTTCAAGTACTGAGATCAAAGGCATGTGCCACCACACACAGCCTGTCATTGTGGTTTTTATTGGCATTTCCCTCATTTCTGGTGATAATGCACTTTTACAGCGAGGGTTAAGGGCCACACTTATCAAAACAGATATTCATAATGCAGTTAGGCACTATGCTGTCTTGGTGAAGTCGTGCCTGCAGGCTTTCCTCCAAGGTCTATGATGTCACCGGCCCTAGGTAGTTGGCTAGGTTCCAGGCATGATTTCCCTCTTGTTGAGAAGACTTGTGCTCTGGAATAATCCTTTTGTATACTGTGAAGATGTGTTGCTCTCATTGTTAATAAAAAGCTGATTAGCTGATGCCTAAGCAGGATTTTGAGGGCAGAGAGACTGCTGAGGAGAAGGGCGGAGTCACCAGAGGACATCATGAAACACAGAGTGAGCAGCATGAGAAGTACATACAAGAGGCAATGAGCCTTGGGACAGCACATTGATGAACAGAAATGGGCTAATTTAAGTTGTAAAAGTTAGCGAGTAATAAGTCTAAGCTATTGGCCAAGCATTTATAATTAATACTAAGTCTCTATGTGGTTATTTGGAGAGAGGCTGGTGGGACCAAAAAAAGTCCATCTACTGATCTGATGCCCAATTAGAGAGCTTTTAGTACTGCCATGACATATGAACAACTACTGCAGGTTATTTTACCATGCTGGTCATAGTTATGGTTCATGGGTGTCAGAGCTGGGTAGAACTATTGGTTACTTCCCTTCTTTGAAAGCTTGCATGGTACATTGTGCTCAGGAAGAAGGCTTACAGGTCAGTTCCACTTCAGGGGCCTGTTGGGCCCTGTGTATGTTATTTTCAGCAGTACTGTTAGTTACTTTCTAGAGGCAACCAAAGACAATGACAAAAGGCTATCATGTATTAAGAGTCTCTTGGACAACTCTGACCAACAACTCAAAAGAGGCCATCACAAGACAAATGTCACACATTCTCTATTCTGGGGCTCCTGGCTCAAAATCTTTCTATGAGTGTATATCCTAGAGTAATTGCAGAAACCTGGAAAGTAAAAAGAAACCATTGCTGTGGTGGTGTGGGGGGAGCAATAGAGAGGGGATATCGGGGTACGAATGGAAAAACAGAAGTTATAATTAGGGAAGCAGAGAGATAAATACAGAAGGAGAGAAGGGTAAAATAATAAAAATTCAAGTGAGAATGAATCATACTATTAACTGTCTACATTTTAAAAAAAAAGTAACACAGGTAAGTCTTATGTGAATATATGAATGGATGGATACATGGGTGGATGAACAGACAGACAGAATTTAAATGACAGTTTCCCATTTGGGCTAACAATGCTCCCCCACTAAGAGCCAATGATGTTCAAGAACCCAACATCAGGCATGAGTTACGTACAATTTTCAAAAAATAATTTTACTTTTTTTTAAAAAAGAAGTTGGTCAGATATCAAAGCATTTTCCAACAAGGCTGAGAGTCAGTATTTTGGCAAGCTAAAGACCCAAATTAAATAAAAATGCTGAGGCAAGAGATCTCTAGAAGGAATTGGAAAATCTCAGGGGTAATACTATTTGTCTAGATAACCTGGCAATAGCAAAGAGAGATGGGAAAGGCGTTTAGTCTGATTTTAACTTTTAACCTACTGTCCTCACCACACACAAACCCTAGTTCTCTTGATTTGGGTTTTACTCTGCATCTGCATTTTGGCAGCATGTGTTTGGACTGTGTCCAGTGAAGGAACTGAGTTCCCAGTGAATTTAACTGAAGCACAGCAGACACAGTTACAAAGTATCTCTCAAAACTTTAAGTGTCCTGAATAAGATTGCTCTCACTGGCCCCTTGGAGATCACGTCATCACTTGCCTGCTACTGTGGCTCACATCTACGGCATTGCACAAATGTAAGGCCCATAACAAATGGCCTGTCTCACATGACAATGGGTAAACCAGCAGGCTGAACTCCAAATCAAGGCCCCACCCACAACTTTTGGTTTGTGCTTTCATATTAATGAACCATACATGGAATCAGACAAGGGCTTGATAACTTTTTTTAAAGATTTATTTATTGTATATACAGTGTTCCACCTGCATACTAGAAGAGGGCACCAGATCTCATTCTAGATGGTTGCGAGCCACCATGTAGTTGCTGGGAATTGAACTTGGGACCTCTGGAAGAGCAGCAGCCAGTGCTCTCAACCTCTGAGCCATCTCTCCAGCCCCTAAGCATAATAACTTCTTTAATTTCAAATGCTACTATAACAAATTATCACACATGGTGACTTACAATAGCACACATTTGCTAGCTTGGTTTTAGAGCTCAGAGGTCTGACAGGGATCTCAGAACACTCCATGTGTTGGGAGCACTATGCTTCTTTTAAAGGCTGTACAGGAAAATATCTATCCAGAGCCCTTTTGAGATCCTAGAAACTACTCACAACTCTTCACTGGTGGCTACTTGCTTATTTTCAGAGTTTGTAACTATTAGTGGAGTCTGCCTCACAATATGTCACTCTAACTCTGCTTCCATGACAACATCCTGACTCTCCTCTGCTTCACTTATCAAGTCTCTTGTAATTACACTGTGCTCAACCAGATACAAAATCTTTTCTTTATCTCAGTATCTGTAACTTAATCTCCTCTGCAAGGACCCTTTGATCATGTGAGGTAACACATTCACAGGTTCTGAGGATTAGGAAGCGCCTCAGTCTCAGTTAAAATGGTGGCATCTGCCCCCACGTCTACCAAGACTTTGACAGGCTGTCCATTAAGATAGACCATCAGCATTGGGGAGTCTGGAAAAATGGACACTGTCCAGTAGACTTCTGGATTACCAGAGCCTCCTCTTATGGTGAGGATGAGGAGCGCCCCACCTGGAGTTTAAAGGGACCAGCGCTTCAGCATGGAATGATCTGAAGTCCTTTGCTCAATGGAATCCCCTGTTGCATCTGGAACATCAGATCCTAGGTTTTGTCCAGGGGCAGTCATGCCACAGATGGCCTAGTCTGTCACATTCCCAGCAAGTTCTATCTATCTAGGGGCTCTTGGGGGTGACTTTAGCATGCTTCCTGTCTGTAAGGAGAGCACTTAAGGGAGCAATAAAAGCAGCAATGGGACCAGTGCTAGGGTCGAGATCTCTGGTGGCAAGCACCTATTTGTGGATGTCCTTATTGTAGACCACTCCAACTGCATTGCAGATGAGGATTAATCCTTTCCCAAACCAATTGTTTGATTAACATTTCTCTGGTAGGGTCTGAGTCTACTGTGTGTTCTACTGCCAGAAGATCCATTCTCCTGGACAGTGTATGAGGTTGTGGGAATAAGCTGAGGGGTGTCATGGAATGCATGCTTTAAGAGCCTTGAAGGCCAGGTCAGAAACCTGTTGGTAGTAGGCTTGAGGGCCAATTTGTGCCTGGTTTGCAGGATAGACATATTCCCTGTGCCCTGTGAGCATATCATAGGTCACCAGGATGTTATGTAAGATGTTCATCTGGGCCTGGGATTCTGCCTGATCATCACAGGCAGATTTCCAATTGAGAAAGGTGGCTGGTTCCAGCACAGCTTTGAGCAGACCATACCAATTAAAGTAAGTATATAGTTGCATTGCCCATTGAGTGAGAACCTGTCAAAGTAAGGTGAATCCAGACCCAACTCATTACCTACCTCTGGAGGAGAGTTCAGCTATGGGGGTGGGAATCCAGGGCTGGATAGTAGCATTTGGGCCCAAATTGATTGAAAAGGCATCTGGGAGCCTACAGACTGACAGTGCCTCAGGCTGTGGGGGTTGTAAGATGCCTGGCACCACTGGAAAGTAATCACCTCCTGAGGCAGAGTAGATGGCCCCAAGAGTATTCAATGGAGATGTAGCCTCCCATAATGGGGTGCAGCAGAGGCGGGGGAGCAGTGCATGACAGCTTTGTTCTTCTTGACAGATTTTAAGGGGCCCGAACTGTCTTCCTCATCATCATTGGAGACCATAGAGAGAGAAGATGTGGAAGGGGCAGAGGTGCTAAAGAGAGTACCCATTTTAAAGAGGAAGACAGCAGGCAAGCAACAGTCAGAGAGAAGACAGAGGTGAAAAATTGTGTCAGACTGTGAGCCAAGACCTGGTTCCGTCTCCTGGTGGTCAGCCTTTTATGTGGAGGCAGCCAGCCAACCCAAACAGGAAAAAAAAAGATGTGCCTCCTTAACCAGACAGCCAGGCAAACATAACAGACAACACAAAAGAAATAGGGTCCCAATGCTCACCTGCCAAAGGGACTGAAAGAACAGACACTGAGGGGCCTTCCCACCGAAATACACCACCTTAGGGACACAGTCTGGCACTGTGCTCAGGAGATCTAACAGCAGCTGTTGCTAGGTCCTCAGGCAGACTCCAGGCTGGCTCACAAGGAAGTATATTATGTGCACGCCTTGGCAACTGGTTTGAGTCAATTTCCTTGACCCCATGATACTTACTGCACAGTGAGTTGTAGGCCAGCCTCAACAAAATGAGATCATGCTTTAAAGAGAGAGAGAGAGAAGGGAGGGAGGGAGGGAGGGAGGGAGGGAGGGAGGGAGGAAGGAAAGAAAGAAAGAAAGAAAGAAAGAAAGAAAGAAAGAAAGAAAGAAAGAAAGAAAGAAAGAAAGAAAGAAAGAAAGAAAGAAAGAGACCTTCCAAAATCTCATCTAAAGAAGTTGCACAATGGGCCGGAGTGATAGCTCATTGGTTAAGAGCACTGGCTCTTCTTCCAGGGGACTCAGGTTCAATTCCCAGCACCTGCATGGCAGTTCACAACAGTTTGTAACTCCAGTTGTAGGAGACCTGACACCCTCACACAGACATACATGCAGGCAAAACACCAATGCACATTTAAAAAAAAAAAAAGTTGCAGAAAAAAAAGACAATAAATCCCTTTATCTACTTAGGGCTAGATCCTTATACTGTAGACAATGGCAATAATGGGGGAAGAGGTAAAGAACGGTATAAAAAAACATGGTGCGCCTCTGAGAGAATACAATGGTCACTTAATTTAGGGGTCGGAGAGATGGCTCACCAATTAAGAGCTACTCTAGAGGGCCTGAGCTCTACTCCCAGCACTACATAGGGGCTTATGACAGCTGTAACTCCAGTTTCAGGGGATCTGGCGCCCTCTTCTGGTATCCTCAAGCACATATGCAAGGACAAACATAAATGTAAAATAAAAACAAATAAATCTTTTAAAAATCATTAAATTAAATTAAAATGAGTCTAAAATAGCAGTCCTCAACCTGTGGGTCAAAACCCCTTTGGGAGTTGAATGAACTTTTCACAGGAGTCACCGAAGACCATACTGCTTATCAGGTATTTACATTACGACACACAAAAGTAGTAAAATTACAGTTAAGAGGTAGCTCCGAGAATAGTTTTATGGTTGAGGGTCACCACAACATGTGGAACTGTGTTAAAAGGTGGGAACATTAGGAAGGCTGAGAACCAGTCTAAAATATAAACATTGTATGATATTTTTAATAGCTTGAAATTCTGTTGCTGGGTCGTTTGAGGGCAGGGTAGAGATGTTTTGGTTTAGTTTGGTTCCATTTTTCTGGAGACAGGGTTTCATTATGTTGTCTAGGATGGCTTCAAAATGGTGAACTCAAGTGATGCTCCTGTCTCCATGTGGGACTACAGATGCACCACACTGTACAGTGTGTTGAAGTTTCACTGATCCCTTAAGGATACACCCCCTCCCACTGGGATATGTCTGTGTCCCTTTGCTGACATGAGTCTGGGCAAAGGCATTGAAAAAGACTCCCTTAAATGGTCAAGAAAGACAGAATCTGATCAAAGAACAGGGAACAACTGGTAGAATCTCGTTATGTAACATGGGGTCTCCGTGAGCCCACACACAGACACGTGTGCACCTGCCATTATCTTAAAATGACTAACCTGCTACTAAGCAAAAGCAGGATTTCCCACGCAAGGCTTTGCAAATTGTAATGCTCTCACCTCGAGGAAGAGCCAGACCTTCTCAGATCAAAGTCTTTAGTTGTTTAAACACGTGGCTGGCTCTATTCATTGATCATAAGTTTACATCTGACCAGTTTTCTACTTCAAGCGTTTTTTAACATTTAAAATGTGCATCTTGTGGTAGAATGATTGCCTAGGCTTGATCTCCAGTACTGGCAAAAATTAAAAATCTTTATATTGCATATTTCAAACCAAGGAGGCAATTTAGGCAAAGCTCTAATTTAGCATATAAATGAATCTTGATAATTCCATTTACAGACCCTATTTTGTACAATATATTTTGTTAATGCTTTGCTTCTGAAAAATACACTTTAAAACTATATGTGTATCACTGGATTAAGCCAAGTTACCTGATTTGGAGATGTGCCATAGGAAAGAAAGCTAATCACTAGAAGGTCTTAGGGAGGTGAGATAGACAGTGTAAAGTCTGATGCCATTTACATAATGGAAAACTTTACTTAAATTGGTAATGGGAAAAGGTGCCAGGAAAAGCGTGGTCAGTGCTGCATAACCATGTTTTTCCTTCATAATAGTACAGAAGTATATTCAAAATGAGCGTTAATTGGCAAAAACATTAACACAATATGAAAGCCCCAGAATTTCTTAATTGACAGAGTAGCCTCATAATCACATTACCTTAGGGCTAGTGATGTAACCCACGAATACCTCCCTGGGACTAATGTTGAGGAAAAAATGGTAGAAAGAGCTCTTTTGGGTCTTGCTCAGTGGTTAATACTGTGTACTGCTCTTCAAGAGAAATGGAATTCAGTTTGTGGAATCCCATCTTTGGAGTGTGCTGAGGCACCCACACTCACACACAGAGAGAAGGTGGGGAGAATTTTAAAATATTTTTAAACTAAAAAAAAAAAAAAAGAAGAAGAACGCTTTTCGATGTTTTGAGTATTATAAAAAATTTCATCTCCTGAGGCTGGAGAGCTGGCTCAGCCATTAAGAGCACTGACTGCTCTTCCAGAGAAACCAGGTTCAATTCCCAACTAGCAACTGTCTGTAATTCCAAGATCTGAAACCCTCACACAGGCATAAACGCAGGGAAGACACAAATGTAAATAAGATAAAAATAAATAATTAAAATTGTTTTTATCTCTTAAGCATATGTTAAATATTCAAGTCCTCTTTAAAGAAAAAAAGATGGTTTTGATTTTTTTAAGGGAGAATGAGGACTTACATTAACAGTTGATTTTCAAAACAGAACAGATCCGCTGATATTCGTGTAAAGCCTCCCTGTATAGAAAATAATTCTAGCTAATAATTAAAAACCATATAAGCAGACAGGTGATGTTCAAACAAGGATAGCCTACCCTTACAGACAGTAAGAGTCTGAATGTAAGCTGAGGAATATTGAATAGGGCTACTGCCTAAAGTATATCCAAGTCCCAAGTCCATCACCAAGACATAAAATTCAGTTCATTTAGTCATGCCAACTTTTTTTTCATTAATGCAAGCACACACAACAGAGAAAGTAGTATGTTATGGGTCAGTGTGAATTATTAAAATATTTTTAATGTACTGATTTTTACATTTTTAAGTAATCCATTTTTACTATAACATATCAAATAATAAATAGATGGAAATAAAAGATAAACAATTTTGTATCCCTACTCAACCTTACTGCTCAATAGTTTACTGACTGGCCAGATTAATTAGTAAACAAGCATTTTCTAAATTGTGGATACAGCAATAAACAACAAAATCTCTGTCCTCGGGGACAAGTATTCTGTGAGAACGAGAGAGTGAGCAGTAAATAAAAGCCGGAGAAAGTGGGCTGGAGAGATGACTCTGCTTTAGAGAGCTTCCTGCTCTTCTAAAAGACCAGAACTTGGTTTCCAGCACTTGGCAAGTGGCTCATGACCGTCTATAACTCCAGCTTCAAGGGATCCAATATCCCACTATGGCCTCCATGGGCACCCTCACACACATGGCAGAAATTCACCCAGGCATGAACACAGACATATTGATAAAAATAAAAAATAGCAAGTTGGAGTGGTGGCTCGGTGGTTAAGCAAGTGCACTTGCTCTTGAAGAGGACCCAAGTTTGGTTCCTGGTACCTACACAATAGCTCACCACCATCTGTAACTCCAGTTCCAGGGGATCTGATACCCTTTTCTGACCTTCTTTGCTACCAGGTATACACCACACACATATATATCTAGGCAAAACATTTATACATATAAGAGAAAGTATTTTAAAAATAAATGAAAATAACTTTTTTTCAAAGATTAAAAAATGACAGCCAGGCAGTGGTGGCACACTCCTTTAATCCCAGCATTCAGGAGGCAGAGGCAGGCAGATATCTGAGTTCAAAGCCAGCCTGGTCTACAGAGGGAGTTCCGAGACAGCAGTGCTACATAGAGAGACCATGTCTCAAACACCCCACCCCACCCCATAAAAGAGAGGAAAAAAAGACAGATAAGTAAGGGATCCAGGAAGTCCTAAAAGGTAACATTTAAGCAAAGACCTGAATAAAGTGGGAAAAGAGGTAAGCAACCATCAGAAGGAAAGGGGTTCCAAACAAAAATAACAACAGCGAAACTTCAGGAGCCATCTTCTTATCCCCTTATTAAAACTCTGTACTTACTCTATGTAACTGGAACTACCAAGTAGACACAGTTAAATTCATTCATTCTACTTATTTTCCATTTGGGGATTTTCAAAGCATTAACTTTTCTAAGTGATTTCTGGAAGTTTACAAAGGAGTATTCAAAAAGTCTTTTTCTGGAGCTGGACACAGTGGTGTACTTGGGAGGCAGAGGCAGATAGAGCTCTCAGAGGCCGGCCTGATCTACATGGTGAGTTCCAGGTTAACCAGAGCTATGTAGGGAAACTGTCTCAGCAATAACAAAGTTCAGTATCTGTTTTTGTTTCCTCCAACCTACTATTTCCCTCATAAAAACTACCAACCGCCTAGCACTTCATGGTAATCCTTAGCTTCATAGTAAGTTCATGGCCAGGATGCATGACATCTTGTCAGAAAGGAAAGAAGGATAGAAGGAAAGTTGGGAGGGAGGGAGGGAGGGAGGGTGGGAGGGAGGGAGGGAGGGAGGGAGGGAGGGAGGGAGGGAGGGAGGGAAAAAAGAAAAGAATGAGAAGTAGGGAGACAGAGAAGGAAATGGAGGAAAGAAGGAAGAGAAGAGAAGAGAGAAGCTAATCATGTAAGAGAGTGTGAGCTGGTAAGAATGTGGAGATGGAGAGCCTGGAAACCTATTTACTGTAGACATATAAAATGGTACATCCACTGGGGGGGAAAAAACAGTATACGATTTTTCAGTACATTTATTATATGATCCAGAAGTATTTTGTGGTATATGCTGTAGTGGAATTATGTAACATTGTAAACAAGTGTCCTGCCTACTGGTTTATTAAAAACACTGATTGCCTAAAGGCAGACAGGAAATGTAGGCAGGGCTACCAGGCTAAGAAAACTCTGGAAACAGGAAGAACAGAGAAGAAATGCCACAGAGAAGCCAGAGATGCAGAGGATAACTATGCTGCTTTGAGAAAAGTTTCTGAGCCGAATGGCTGAACAGGATAAGAACCATGGATTAGATTAAGAGCAAGAGTTAGCAAGTTATATGCCTGGGCCTCAGGTCAATCAGTATAAAATTACTATAAGCGTCTATGTGTCTCTGTGGGACTGTGGGTCTTTGAGTCTGCACCTCGAGGCTAGGTCAGAAAGTCTGGGACAGAGACCTAATACAACACAATATGCCCAAAAGAATTCAGAGTGGAGACCCAAATGAGTGATCATACATCTGTGATCATAGCAGCATTATTAATAGCCAAGAGGTAGAAGCAACCTAAATGTCCACTACCAATGAATGGTTAGACAAGTGTGATACATACATACATACATACATACATACATACATACATACATACATACATACATACATGGATATTATCCAGCCTTATAAAACGAGAATGTTCTTACACATGCCTCAACCTAGATGAACTATAAAGATCTCTTCTACATGAAAGAAAGCAGCTACTAACTAGGTGCTGTGGTGCACACTTGTGACCCCAGCCTTCTCAAGGCTGAGACAGGAGACTACAAAGTTCCAAGCCAGTATGAACTATATAACTAGGTCCAATCTCAAAAACACAAAACTTGAATTTAAGAAAAGGACAAGTATGCTGTGAGATGCCTCAGTGAATCAAGCTGCTTGCTTGCCCCTAAGCCTGGTGATCTGAACTCAGTCCCTGGGGTCATGGTGGGAGAAGAGCTCTGACCCCCTCGAGTTATTCTTGAACCTTACCAGGCACACTATGGTATACTCATCCAGACACATATGCCTGCCCTCACATAAGCACAAAGTAAAGAAATGTTAAAAAAAAAAAATTAAAAAAACAACAGAGAGTTAAAAAAAGAAAAATAATGTATGACTTACAAGGACCTAATGTAGTCAAGTTCATGAAAAACCGAAAGAATGGTAATTGTCTGGGGCTAGAGGGCCGTGATTAAACACCATGATTAAAACATACAGACAGAGCAAATTGTATTTTTATATTTAGGAATATATCATATAAACATATACATGGATCTAAAAAAGACAGGGAGTTGGGTATATAGGAGGGTTCGTGGGAAGGAAATGGAAGAGGGAAATTATGTAATTGTAATCTCAAAAAATATTTTTAAAAATCTAAAACAAGACCAGACGTTCAACAACAGCCATCTACCTGAGACATTCATCTGTTTGTTCAAAGTTACCAAAAATAAGTGCTGAAGAGACTTTGAAGAATATCCTGACACTTTTTAGTCGAAAATTATGGTACGTTATAATCTCTTAATCCTTCCAGTTATAGAGGTGGCAGAGAGCCAAGCACAGTGGCAAATGCTTGCAATCCCAGCACCTGGAAGACAGACAGGAGATCTCAGTGAGTTGGAGGCCAGCCTGGGCTACATAGTTGCCAAGCTCTTGATTAGTACTTCTAATCAGGCCCTCTTTGAAAGGAAGGATTAGCTGTCTTTAAATACCTTTTTCTGGGTTCTTTTAAATAATGCTCCTGGACCTGGTTGTGCAGACCTGTGATCCCCGCTACTTAGAAGGCTAAAAAGGAGGGTCACAGGTTCAAGGCCTGCCTGTGCAACTCACGCTGTCTGGAATGAAAGTGAAAAAAAGGCTGGTTTGCAGCTCTGTGGTAGAACCCCCGCCTGGCACGTTCAAGGTGCAAAGTTCAGTCCGCAATAGCAGGGAAAAGATTAAAATTTATCTTCACCGTTTGTGACACTAACAATGCCTGGGGTGGTCTTCTGTGAGCTCTTTCATTTTACTGCCCGCCAGCCGGTTACCGAGTGTCTGTCCTTGTCTTCCTCTACTGCTTACCAATAAAGTTTTTACAAAGTGACCTTGAGCGTCTTTCCCCGCCTTCTGCATCCGGGTGCTGCGGCGGGGATAAGAGCCGCACCGCGCCTGCGCGCCCAGCCCCACTGCTTCGACCTCTGCCGCTGCTGTCGCCGCCGCCGCCGCCTCGGAAGGTAAGCGGAGGGCGCGGGGCTGGGGCGGAGCGGGCTTCTGGGCCCCATCCACCGGGCTTGCACCTCCCGGGCACGCGGCCACGTCGACGGCCTACACGGGGGCCCTGGGGACCGGGGTGGGAAGGGCAGGCCCCCGGGGGACACTTGACCTTAAGCCTCTTTTCACTCCGCAGAGAGGAAGCGGGAGAGGAGTCCACGTCGCCTGTCACCCACATCCACGCCGCGCCGCCAGGAGGAAAAATGTTCGCCTGCGCCAAGCTCGCCCGCACCCCCGCTCTGGTGCGTAACCCAGGCTTCGGCCCGGCGTACACGCCGAGGGACCAGCTGCCCTTCACCCTTGCCTCGGTGTCCTCCCAACCCTAGGGCCCGCAGACCGTCCCCCGCCGTGCGTCCCCCGAGGCCTGTCGGGCCCGCCCGGCCTAGGTCACGGCATCCTTGCCCCTTGATCGCGCCCCTCCCCCACCGCCCGGTCCCTGTGGAGTTGGGGTCGACGCGAAGGTCGGGGTACTGGGAGTTAGAGTGCCGCTGAGGCCTAGTTGCCTCTGCAGCGCTTCCCATGCGTGTCTGTAGGTCAAACCGGCCGCTGCAGAGGGAGGGACTTTGCTTCCAAGTGTGGGCGGAGAAAGACTCAGGAAGCCCTGAAGCTTGCTTTAGAGACATTAAGTGAAGTCTGAATCCAAAAGATTTGTCCTAGAGAATCAGGTCCTGGTTCTGAAGGGATTTCCTGTGACCTTAGTGTTGTGGACATTCAAGGGCAGAGAAGCCAGAATGCAAGAAGACGTCCTTATAGTGAGAGCATTTCACCTGTTCTTAAGCTGCCATCGAACTTCTTAAACTCTGTAGTGGATTTATGACCAATGGGCATTTAGAAATACTTTGGAAATGCAGAGACTTCTTTTAACTGCTAGACTATTTTAAATGACAGCATTCATATTGACAATCGTAATGCCTTTGTAGGTCCACACAGCATTACACTTATTGAAATTTCCACAGCAGCACTCAGTTGCTTTTTAAAATAAACTGTTCTTAGGATTTTAATTCACAAATAGGTAAGGTAAGATAGCAGGTTTTACAATTCATTAACATGAAGTGGTGTTGGATTGGCTTTGTGTATTCAAAAGGACCAAACAGCCAAGATAATTGTACAGAGAAATAAATCTCTGCTTGATTTCTCTTATGCTTTCTCCTTTATAGTTTATGGCTACAAGACTCATCTGTATTTTTTCTACTTGAATTTTTTTTTCCTTTCATTAATAGATCCGAGCTGGATCCAGAGTTGCATACAGACCAATTTCTGCATCAGTCTTATCTCGACCAGAGACTAGGACTGGAGAGGTAAGTAGCAAGAATAGAAGTCAGGGGCTGGAGAGATGGCTCAAAGGTTAAGAGCACTGACTACTCTTCCAAAGGTCCTGAGTTCAATTCCCAGCACCCACATGGTGTGGTTCACAACCATCTGTAATGAGATATGGCACCGTCTTCTGGCCTGCAGGGACACATGCAGACAGAACACTGTATACATAATAAATAATTTTTAAAAATAATAAAACTTAGGAAACACTGCCCAATAAGATTACAGCTTTGTTATGGTGAAGAGTAGGCTCTTTTCACTTTAATCAAGCAGTAAGTAGAATGTAAGCCACTGAGAGGAACTCTAGTGGCCAAGACAGCCCCTTGAATTAGCAAATAAATATTGTAATCTATTTATATTTAAGTCTTTGGTTTTGAGTTATCTGTTTTTAAGATTATCAGACTATTAAAAGGAGCTTGCTCTGTTGAAAACCATTTACAATTTTCTGTTTCATAAAATTTAACAACCCTAGAAGGTATAGGTATAGATGGTTAATTATCTTAAACAAGATTTGTTCCTAGTTCATTTTCTTTTCATTGTGCCATACCTTTATTCATTCATACCAAGCTACAATATAAAGAAATACAGTAGTTAAAATAGATGTGATGACTGAATTGACCTTTGCCTTATTTCCTGTTCGCAGGGCTCTACATTATTCAATGGGGCCCAGAATGGTATGTGCCAGCTGATCCGAAGGGAGTTTCAGACCAGTGTAATCAGCAGAGACATTGATACTGCTGCCAAATTCATTGGTGCGGGTGCTGCAACAGTAGGAGTTGCTGGTTCTGGTGCTGGTATTGGAACAGTCTTTGGCAGTCTTATCATTGGTTATGCCAGGTAATCATTTCTGTCCCAGAGTAAGATAAAGAAACAGTGAGAAGCTGTAATTGAAAACAGGAAAGTGGTGAAATAATAGTAACTCCTCTGAAGTGTCTGTTGTGGGTCTTGGACTATATTTTTGAGCTGTGTTCATTAATCACTTGAAGAGAGGCAAAGGTTAGGGCACAAGCCTGTAACCCTGTCAGTCAGGAAAGAAAGGCAAGAGATCACAACTAAGGCCAGCCTCAAGAATATCCGGACCCCTCAAATGGGTGTGAACTAAGCATTTATATCTGAATCCAAAGATGGCCCCTAACTTTATTCCACATGATTGGGAGCGGGGGAAATGAAAAGGAATTTAACAGAAGCAAAGTAGTGTAGGGAGGTTGCACCTCCATAGCACTGTCTGACTCTTTACCAGTTACCAAATGTGTTGATGTTAATATTTCATCTCTGTTGTCTTGTGTCTCTTTTAGAAACCCTTCACTGAAACAGCAGCTGTTCTCATACGCGATCCTGGGATTTGCCTTGTCTGAAGCTATGGGTCTCTTTTGTTTGATGGTTGCTTTCTTGATCTTGTTTGCCATGTAACTGAAATTACTGCCTGAAATGTTGGCATTCATAGTAATTACGGATGTAATCCTGTGTATCTTACTGTGACTCCACGAACTGTAGTGTGCTGGTGTCATGGAAATGTACGTTATTTCCAAAGTCATTTCATTAAAGATTAAAACTTTAATTTTTGCTGTGATTTGTACTTACCTAGTTTTGGGTCATAAAGATGGTACATTGAGGCAGATGGTTGTCCAGGTCAGTGGAAGGTATAATAGTTACCCTACTTTTGGAACAGCACTGCATGTGACTATGGGAATTCTCTTATAGTGTTTTGCAGATAGTAATTTATGGGGCTTTTGTTTCTTAATCTAAAATAGAAACATTTCAATTCTTTGAGCTTCTTTGAAATATGATTAATACCACATCTAAATATTTTGTGTTTTTAAATGTTACCATGAATTAGAACAGAATCACCTTCCAAGTGGGTGTGGCCACCCTTACATTGGTGGATCTAAAAAGAAATCTTGTCAGCTTCCTAGGACTTGGGAGCAGTTACTGAGAGGGAATATGATGTTTGCTTTTTCTGAACACCCTACATTAAGTAGTTCTGTGTCTCTAGTAAATAGCCATTTGTTTTCTGAGGGACCAATCAGACTGGCAGCAAGTTCTTATTTAAACAAGCCTCTTTTAAAATGTAATTGGCTACTTTTTTTTTTTTTTTTTTAAGTACCAAAGTTACTAAAACATTCCTGCTGCCATCTGTAGTGGAATTGTTCAAATGGTGCTTGAGCAAGGGTCTGCCTCAGTAGTACTTGTTGCTTCTTGTTCAGACTCTTCCTAGTAAGAGGAAGAAAACGGTGCTACTGTGGGGGACTATTCTTGACCTAGCAAAGTTTGGTTTGGGTAGAAGAGAATGGAATGTGGGTGATAGAAGTTTTAGGATTTTTTTTAAGATGTAGAGAATTGGAACAAATGGGCTCTTTTACTTCAGTGCCCTCTTTAGTTTCAGCTGAGAAAAAATTTCTCAAGCTTTGTGGAAAGATTTCCCATCGTCATCCCCAAGGTGCTTGTTTCAATTAACCACTTGTCTTGGCCCTCAGACCCAGCAATCTGCACCTATTAAAAAACAGGTTTCCTGGGTAGCTTTGTACAAAGTGAATCACTATTTATTTAGACATTGCTTTGCTTGCTTATTAAAAAAAAAAAAAAAAAAAAAAAAAAAATCCCAAAGATCAAGATTGCTTTTAGTTCACTATTCATTCAGTCTATCACATAGAAAATTTTGGGAAAAAAATGATTTATCAATCACTAAAAGGAATGAAGGCACACTGTAGATAATACCAGCAATCCTGGCAGTCGGGAGGCTGAGGCAGGATTACAATAGGAACTGATAAACACTAAGTGAGCCAGGTGGCAAATCTCTACCTTTAATCCCAGCACTCAGAAGGCAGAGACAGATGAGTCTTGAGTTTGAGGCCAGCCTGGTCTACACAGCCAGGGCTACACATACAGAAATCCTGCACCCCCCAAAAAAGAAAATGCTAAGTAAGGCAGACAAGAGTACATGACTTTATAAAATAGGTAAGTTCAGACACTAAGCTAATTAGAAGTGTCTGGGAACTCTTGAACAAGATTGGTAACTACCTAATGGTTGTGGAGTTTCATTTGAAGCGAATGAAAATGTTCTAGCACCAAATGGTTGAAAAAGATTATAAATGTATCAAGTCATCAAATTGTACACTTTTTAATGATTGACATGGCAAATTTATGTGTATTTTACAATTAAGTTTCTGTACTGTGTATCAAAATAGTAAAGTCATAACAATGTTTAAATCATAGAGAAATAGAAGTAGTCTGTTCCAAGTTTACTTAAAATGAGTCTTAGTAAAGCTCTATCCATGGTTGATGATCAAAGAAGTGTGGAGATAATTGATGCTGGAGGAAGAGCTGCCCCTTCTGGGGGAATCTCAAATGTAATATCCCTGAGCAGTGAGTGAGGAAAAAAATAAATAAATAAAATTAAGTCTTTAAAACTGACTTAGAATTATGGGCTGTTTTACCTAGATGAAACAAATATTACATCAAATACTGGAGAAATATTGAGTACCATTTTACTAGTTTTTTAAAGACATTCTCACTAGGTAACCTAATACTCTGCCTCAGTTTCCCAAGTGCTCTGTGATGTGGAAATGTCTTTCAATATGCTATAAATATCAGTCTTTAAATAAAAAACTGTTTTGGCCATGACAGACACCGTTTAAAAAATAGACAAAAAGAAAAAAAATCAAAAAAAAAAAAAAAAACAGATCGAGCCAAATGCCCCCCCCCAAAAAAAATAATATAAAAAACACAAGCCACAGGCCATGTGGCAGGACAGATTAATGGAAATGGGTTGAGTTAATGAAAGAACTAACAGTGTGCCTGAGCCATAGGCCAAACAGCATAGATTAATATAAGCGTCTGAGTCATTTTAAAAGCTTCAGCAGCAGGTGGCTAGGTGCTCTGGGATTGCAGGTCTGTGGGTCTGGACCTCTGGCTGGCTGGGGCCCAAAAATCTTATTGTACAGCTCTGCTTACAGGTGTGTGTCACCACTGCACTTGGCTCTTCTGTGGTACTGGAGGTTGAACATTATATGATAGGCTTTAATAACCTAATTTCAGAAGGGAAACTAATAGAGATGTTACTTTCATACCAACCAAACAGTAAATGAAGCATTTTCTCTGTTGAGAATACTAGGCTTATTTTAAAATTCCCAACAGGGAAGAGCATCCCAGAGCACTGGAATGCCAGTTGAACTCAGAATGCTGTTCCTTGGCACACTGCAGAATTTTAATCTTGCTTTTTATTTGGTATTGTGTTTAATAGAGGTATTTGGGGAGGAGGGTGAACTTCAGAACTAGGAACCAAACCTGGGCCTTGTGCATGTTAGGCAGGCACTACTCTGAGGTACACCGTTGCCTTGAAACACATTTTTCATGTTGCTGATTAACTCAATATTAGTTTGAGTATGACATTAACTTTGAACTAATAGGAAACTTGATATCTTAACAGTAAACGCTAAAATTAAAACAGGTGAGTTTCAAGTAAGTGGAATAAGAGGTTTGGAAGGAGTAGGAATCATTTTCCAATGAAGAGATCACTTGAAAAACACTGCTTGTCTACATATTATGCTAAACTTTGAATAACTTGAGGACAGTCCAAAAAAGAAAGTATATTACCTAATGAATAGCATAAAAGACTTACAAAACAGTCAAGCACTGATACAAGAAAAAAAGATTCCTGGAAATATTGTAAAGTTAGAACTAAATGGTAAGCTGGGACCAAATTATGTAAACTGGCAGACAGGTGAGATTTTAATCATGTGATCACAAACAGCCATTCAAAATTTGTAACTGTGTTTTAGAATTGTTAAAAAGACCAATGTGGAATGTCTTGAAGTCAGTACCAATAGTTAATAGTAGATCTGCTAGTGATAAATAGGATGTTGTGTGGCTTTTCCTGAAGAGATGAACACACAGCTACACCCCAGACTGAGAGCCCACTACACACCAAGGTATGGACACCACCAAACTCCATCTTGGTAAATCAATGAGTATTATTGGGATTACTTAGAGAAATATAGGTTCCTTACAGTAGCAGAACACAGCTGCATCACCAAAGCCCACCCCTGCATTTGGGACAGCTCACAAAGCTGAAAACCTGGAAGAATATAGCAGGTTTTGAATTGCTTACCTTCCTTCTTAAGGACCTTCCCTACAGGATTGATGTTTTAATCTCTGTTACACAACAGAGGGCTTACTTAGTCTAGAATGGGGGTCATGGTAATTTTAAAGAATCTTCAAAGGACTGGAGAGATGGCTAAGTGGTTGAGAGCATTTATTACAACATTGAAGTGTTGTAGAGGCCTGTGTTCCATTCCCAGCCCCTATGTAAATCCACTAAGGCTCACAACCATCTGTGACTACAGTTCCAGGGGAATTGAAGCCCTCTTCTGACTTCTGCAGAAACCAGGGACACATGCTCATATACACACATAGGAAAATATTCATGTGCACAACATTTTTTTTTTAAATCTTAAAAATCTCCAAAAATAGCATTGGGACTTGCTTAGATTTCTGGAGCCAGTCAGGAAAGGCAAGGATGTCCATTGATTCCCCATCTATTAAGTGCTACTCCTTTTGAGATATTCTTCACATGTACACTGTCAACACTCAGAACAAGATGCAAATAAAAATCAACTAATTTCCCAAATCATATATCCATTGTTTGGTAGTACCAGATCTAAATTCGTATCTCCCATGCTTTAATTTGCAATGTGACTATTTTAGGGATGCCAAGAAGAAATTGATTTGGGGAAGTAAAGAATTTTTATTTTTATATAATTTCAAATGAGATAGGATCTTTTAAGTGAATGGTAAAGAGAATGATCTATAGTGTACCTAAAAGCTGTGAATACAAATTCAGAGCACAAGGTCTGAGAAATAGCTCAGTTAAGAATTTCTTGGGCTTGAGAGATGGCTCAGAGGTTAAGAGCACTTGCTCTTCTTCCAAAGATCCCAAGTTCAATTCCCCACATGGTGACTCATGACCATTCAGAATGAGATCTGGTGCCCTCTTCTGGTAGACATGCATGCAGATAAAACACTACATACATAAATAAATAAATACATCTTTAGAAAGAAAGAATTTATTTATTTTTTTTTTTGCAGAGGACCCAAGTTGAATTCCCTGTACCTGAATGAGGCTATTCACAATTGCCTCTAACCTCACCTTCAGAGAATCCAATGCTTTCTAGTCTCTTTAGGTACTGTACAAATCCACACACATACATTTTTTTTTTCTTTTTAGGACAGGGTTTCATTATGTAGTCCTAGCAGGCCTTCAGCTCACTTTGTAGACCAGCTAAAGATCCACCTTCCTTCACCTCCGAAGTGCTAGAATTAAAAGCATGCACCACTACTACACCTGATATAATTTCTTTTAATGTGCAGAGCAGCAGAATTTACCCCAAGTTGGTAACGAATTTGTAAATATAATTTGTTTTAATGTGCAGAGCAGCAGAATTTACCCCAAGTAGGTAACAAATTTGTAGCAAACTTGATTACACTCGTTTTGTGAATTGCAACAGTACTGGAAATCATGTTAAGGAACATAAAGACAACAAAGGTAATCACTGGCAGCGAAGCGACAAAAGCTCAAGGGAGCTGTAGACAGAAACGAGCACATTATTTAACAAAATGACCTGGCCAGGCAGTGGCACAGGCCTTTAATCCAGCACTCAAGAAGCAGAGGCAGGCAGATCTCTGAGTTTGTAGGCCAGACCATCTCAGTTCCAGGATAGCCAGAGCCACACAGAGAAACCCTATTTCAAAACAACAACAACAAACCAGAATGGCCTACAAACTGAACAAGAAAATGAAAAAATAAGTTGTAACATCAAAAGTCCACGCCCTCAGTAAGATCACCATCTCAGTAAGAGCCACAAGCTTGCCAAAAAAAGATTTAAAATCTTTTTTAAAGGATGTATTTATTTATTATCCATGCACATCTGCACAACAGAAGAGGGCACCAGATCTCATTACAGATGGCTGTGAGCCATCATGTGATTGCTGGGAATTAAACTAGAACCTCTGGAAGAACAGCCAGTGCTCTAAACCCCTGAGCCATCTCTCCAGCGCTAGTTTACAATCTTAAAAGGTGATTTGATGAATGATCAACATTTGTGGATACCTGTTATGCTGATAGTTGAGTGGATAAAATGCTTGCTTCGTAAGCATGAGGACCTGGCCTATTCTGCTTTCTATTGCTGTGATAAAAACCATGACCAAAAGCAACTTGAAGAGAAAAGGGCTTATTTCAGCTTACAGGTAAGTGAGGTCCATCACAAATATACTGGGTATTTTAACCACACTCAGGGCAGGCCTAATATCCAAGCCAACACAAAATAACTCCGTGGTATTTTCATACACTATTTGTCTCATATTGCTCTGGTTTTTTTTTTTAAATCTTATTTATCTTTTATGTATTTAGGTTTCCACTTTTTTGTTTGTGTGGATTTTTGGGGGTGTGTTTGTTTTTTTATTTTGTTTGTTTGTTAAAGAAAGAGTATGCAGTTGAGTAGATGAGGATGTAGGGACGATTCATGAGGACTTGCAGCAGAAACCTGGATATAGAAATTGAAGCAGATTCAATGGAGGAATGATGCTTACCAACTTGCTCTTCATAGCTTGTTCAGATTGTTTTTGATATAATGCATGCCCACCTGTCCAGGCCTGATACCACCACAGTAAGATAGACCCTCTCACATCTCAGTCTCTAATCAAGGAAAGTCCCTATAAACATGCTCTCAGGCCAGTCTGATAGAGCAATGCCCTAACTGACATTCTGTCTTCCTAGATGATTCTAGCATGTGTAAAGTTGACACAAACACATATACACACCAGAAAACAAAAATCAAAACAAAACTAAAAAAAATAAACTATAGAATGATAGGAAAAACACTTGACATCAACCTTTGACCTCCACACACATACATTCTGGTGAGTGCACATACAGGTGATTAGATAGACATACACTGTTGTAGATATTATTTTATGGTGTGTTGCTTTTATTTATACTGTGAAACATTTGTTTTAATGACACAAAGATGTGTTGGATTCTTTTATGATACATTTGTTTAACTCTGTGAAGCTGTATTACTGTATCTGTATAAAATACCTCATGGTCTAATAAGGAACTGAACCAATAGCGAGGCAGGAGAAAGGATACGCGGGGCTGGCAGAGAGAATAAATAGAAGGAGAAATCTGGGAGGAGAGGAAAAACAAAAGATCAAGGAGAGGAGGATGCTAGGGGCTAGTCACTCAGTCACCCAGCTACACGGCCACACAGCCACCCAGCCACACAGCCACCCAGCCACACAGCCACCCAGCCACCCAGCCACACAGCCACACAGCCACCCAGCCACACAGCCACACAGCCACACAGCCACACAGCCACACAGAATAAGAGTCAAAGTAAGTATACAGAAGCAAGAGAAAGGTATAAGACCAGAGGCTAAGGCAGACAGAATAATTTAAGAAAATCTTGCTAACAACAAGCTAAGCTGAGGCTTGGCATTCATAGGAAAGAATAAGCCTCCATGTGTGATTTATTTGGGAGCTGGGTAGTGTGATATGAGAGGTCTTTCTGTACCTTGTGAATATACTTTATTACCATTGGTTAATAAAAAAGCTTTTTTGGCCTATGGCAAGGCAGCGTAAAGGCAGGCAGGAAATCCAAGCAGAGATAAAGGAAAGGGTAGAGTTAGGAGAGCTGAAAGCTGCCATCCAAGGAAGCAAGATGCAATGGAACACAGGTAAAGCCTTGGAACATGTGGCGATACATACATTAATAGAAATGGGTTGTGTCAAGCTATGAGAGCTAGTTGATAATGAGCCAGAGCCATAGGCCCAACAGTTTGTACTTAATATAAACCTCTGAATAATTATTTTATAATTGACTACAGGACTGCAGTTGGGAGAGTTTTGTGCAAACCTTGAGCCCAAATGGGTCAGAAAACTTCTAGCTACTGTGGTGGAACCTTAAAAGACCAAAGAGCAAAAACAACCAACACACAGAAATACACAAAAAGTATCCTCAAAATCTGTAGCCAAGTGGCTAAACTTGGTTATAAATATGTCATTGAAGTTAATTTTAAGTAATGATTATAAACAAATAGGAAATAACACTTGAGAAGAAACTCCTGTTTCTGCTGAAAGTTTTACATTTCAGTAAATATAATTTGGTTTAGGTCCTAGATGTTTAGTAGAGGAAACATGCTGTTATGCTATTAGCATCTGCAAACCTTTTTAAAATATTTCAATTTCTATATAAGAAATTATAAATGGTATTGAATTCTCTGACATAATGAGCACATCAGCTTAGTAATATCATATTATTCTACCGATAATATTATGGTCTTAAGACCAAGCACATGGTCTCTGCCACTATCAAACATGTGATTGGATTTATCTTTGCCAACAGCAACATTCTACTCTGGCTTTCTTCAATGGCATCAATATGTTTGTCCTCTTATATTACTCAACCCTCCCTCCATGCCCTAAGCTTACCCGTGCATACCACGGTAGCCCTTCTGCTGATGTCTTTTTCATAATATACAAGAGTTTTCTAGCCAAGGTGAGATGCAGGAATGAGGAACATCAACATCTCCCTACCGCTTGCTAGAAGTGCCAGTTCTCAAGTCTCACTCAAGATCATCTGAGTCAGAATTGCATTGAAACAAGAAACACAGAAGAGGTTTGAACATGTTAAACTTCAAGTAGCACTACATTGCAGTATTGCAATTCTCTCCATTCTACGACTCAGACCATAGCTTTCAACACTGTCAGCTCATTCACTCAAGATTTTTCTCCCTGCGTTGAAATTATTACTAACTCAGTGATGCTTAAAGTATGACTTAATCTGAAGATATCTGGTGCTCAAAGACCTTTCAGATTATCTGATCCACAAGGTATGTCCATTTTCACCTACCCTGTGAAGCCAAGTTTTCATATATACTTCAAAATATGTCACAACTGGCATCATAGAAGCAGATGCAAGAATTCCATTGCCTCTTATTACAGATCATAATAACTTTCAAACCCGACAATGTTGTAGACTGTCATTTTCAGGTGTGTTGCTTTTGTTTATGTTGCATTTGTTTAACTCTGTGAAGCTGTGTCACTTGCCTGTCTAAAACACCTGATGGACTAATAAAGAGCTGAGCAGCCAATAGCAAGACAGGAGAGAGGGTTCCAGGGGGAAGCCACCCAGCTACATGACCAGCCGTGGAGTAAGAATAGGATTTACAGAAGAGAATGGGGAAAGCCCAAAGGCATAAAGTTGCCAGGATAATTTAAGGAAAGCTGGCAGGAAACAAGCCAAGCTAAAGCTGGGCATTTATAATTAAGAAAAGCCTCTATGTGTGATTTATTTGGGAGCTTGGTGGTGGGCCCCTGAAAAGAGTAAAAGAAAAAGCAACAACATGAAAATGTGCTAGGTGTGGTGACCTATGAGTAGAAGCAGGCAGAACTCTGAGCTCCAGGCCAGGCTTGAGTGCTTAGTAAAATCCTCTCAAACAAGAAAGAGTTAGGGGGTGGAGTGGGATAAAGAGGAAGAGAGAAAGAAAAAAAGGAGGGAAAAGACAGGAAGGAAGGAAGGAGCCCAGGTGGTGGTAGTGCACGCCTTTAGTCCCAGTGTTTGGGAGGCAGAGGCAGGAGGATCTCTGCAAGCCTGGTCTATGAAGGGAGTTCCAGGACAGCCAGGGCTACAATGAGAAACCTTTTTTCAGATAAACCAAAAAAAAATTCAATTCCATTTTTGTTTCTAAGAAATATAGGGTTTTTCAGAACTGTTATTTATGTTGTGTATATCAGATATTCAAAGACCCCAAACCAGAGAAATCCAGAGAACCACTGACTTAATTAACATCAGTGAGAAACATTCTAATATTTTACTTTCAAATATATAGACATTTCATTTACATTTCTCTCAGAACTCTACAGAGAGCTACACTAGATGGGCTAGGTCTCTTAGCTGCTGGGCAACTCAAGTTTTGTAAATTTTGTAACCCTATCTTTCCATGTCACAATCTTTCAGCTATCAATCTGTTTATACTCCCTAAAACTTGGTCCTGCTGCCCAACAAGAATTTATATAATTACTTTCCACCTGAATGTTAATAAATGATGTATCTCCTGTGAGTTATTTAGTAACTTAGATTTTTTTCTCTCCAGGGAGTTTAATACTAAAGAGAAGAATTGACCTAAGGCCAAGAGTAACCCATAACCTAAAGGCTCTTGGTTGTTCTTCCTGATATCATGAGCTAGCATTCTGCTGATATTGGCAGAGACTGACTCCTGAGGGAACCTATGGGTCCTTGGCAACAGCTGATTTTCAACAGTAGCATTTAGTCAGCACTTCCCAGCCATGGTGATTCCATTTCTTACATTTAAGTCCCAAGAACTGCTTCCTCCTATAGCTACACAAGGTTGGCTGGGTCTCTTGGCTTCTGTACAACTCAATGTTATTCCCTCAAGTCTTGTATTTAGCAGAGAATTGGCAGATTTTCCATCTCTCAAGAGATACCTAAAGATCTGCTACTCTCAAGCTTTTTGAAATTGTGTAAAAATAGCACTTGTAACATTGCATGTTTTAACACCTCTATTTGCACCATAGAATATAACTCCACTTATGTTATTTTACTGGGAAAAAGAATCTTATTTAAACTTGGTTTAGTGGGTGTATGCCTTTAATGGAGAAGAGGCGGGAAGATTTCTATTTTTGACCTTGTCTCAAACAAAACAAAGCAAACAAACAAACAAACAAACAAACAAAAAACAAAATGACTTACTTAGTATACCTCCATACAAGAATCTTATTAAGGTAGTTTTAGCAGGAGCACTGCCTGGAATGTTCATGCTTGAGAAGTATCAATTCATTACAAGTAAAGAGCAAGAGCATTTGGTTGACAGTTGACCTAACAGATTGTGTCAAAGGTAAGAAGCCTCTGGGAAGAACATTGTATTAATAAAGGATCTAGATGGGTCAGTATGGTCAGAAAGACCTCCTTTAGTTTGTGGCATAAGGAATCCCGGCTTTGGTATTTCATGGACTTAGGTTAACAGACAGACTTATGGGTGAACCATGAAGGACAAATAATAGAACTGTTTTCTCAAACAGCTATACAAGGTTGGCTGGTTCTCTTAGCTCTTGGACAACTCATTATTATTCTTTAGAATTTAAAACTTCCCAGAGACAAAATATCTAAATTACTAAGTATCTCAGAAAAGATACGTTATGTCATTCAGAAGAAGAAAGTAAACATTCTTGCCAGTAAGCAAGGTCAAGTTTTATGAAGAGAGAGAAAAAAAAGCCTATGCTGGAAACAGCTCCATGTAGTATATAACTTCTGGCCCGGACTTTCAGGCCGAGCCTAGAGGTTTGGACCTGCTCTCAGCCCCACTGCTGCTTAGGCCCAAATAATCACACAGATGCTTGTATTCATTTTATGCTGATCAGCCTATGGCTCTGGCACATTGCTAGCTAGCTCTTGCTTTTAAACTAACTCATGATTTTTATCCTATTCAGCTATGAGGCCCAGTACCTTTTCTCAGAGCAGTATAGTTGTTCTTTGTATCTTCTGGCTTCTCTGTGGCATCTCTGCTCTCCTCTTGTTCCCAGAGTTTCCTTAGTCTGGTAGCCCCACCCACACTTCTGCCCCCACCCACACTTCTGCCTTTGGTCAATCAGCATTTTTATTAAACCAGTAGGTGAGACAATTATTTACAATGTAACATAATGCCACTACAGTCCCATATACTTTTGATAACTTAAGGGTGTAGAATATGATGGCAATCCCTCTATCTAGCAAGTAAAATTGGAAATAAGAGAAAACACTGGTTATCATGTATAAAAATGAAGCCCTGAAAATCCATTTTCCCCTGAGCTTCTCTCTTAAGCCAACTGGTATAATTTGAAAAAAACACAATCTTTTAATTTCTCCCATGTTGTCACATAGCATCAGTTACCATGCTTTTAAGAAACCAGGGATTTTGTTTTACTTGGACAACTGTGTTCTTTAAATATTCTGAATAGAAACCATCATAGTGAGGACAGGCACCAAGAGGTAATAAAAAACATAACATTTCAGCCACATGCAGGAAAGCCCTGGGCTGTCAGAAGACAAGAAAGAGAAACTGCCATGATATGGAAGAGGCTGGAATATCTGAGGCTGTGCTGTCTTTGTGTCACCGTGGACATCAGCCTAGCAGTCATGTTCTACTTTCTCCACACCTTTCACACTTGACTCCACTGGCAAAATCCAAACTAATCCACTCTATTAGGATGTCTGCTGTTACCTTGAAAATATGGAAACTTTTTCCATGGGCTTAAAGCTAATTGTTTAAGACAGATACAAGAACCTCTGGAGTATTGTGTTTGCCTTGCTAGAAACACAAAAAGTGTTTCATCAGTTAAATAGCCCCTCCCATGTAGGTGTGTACACACATCTTTTAACAGCCTTTTTAATAGGCAACAACAGGCTCATGGATTAAAATAGCCCTATCACAAGGCTAAAATACCACATCTCCTGACATTTGGAAAGTTTGATAGCATTAAAGATGATTCTTATAGCATTTAAGTACATGAGCACATTCATGATAAAAGTGAGTTTTTTCAATCTCTCCCTGTATCTAAGGGATATTGTTTTGCTTAGAAGCCGTTGCCATTTTTTCTTAAAAACATCGTTGTTGGTTATACACTTGGGACAAATATAAATTGATATGTGTAATATTCATCAAATAACATGCTCCTAAGGCATTTACACAAAAGGATAAACAGACACTTCAGATAGTGCCTATATAGCAAGGCACCAAATATGAAAAATGTAAAAACTAAACAAAAAAACCCACATGAAATTGAAATGCATGTTTTTAGACTGACAGCATTTCACATTAAATTTTTATGATTTTTAAGTTTTTGTCTGTCTTTCCACGTATATATGTGCAGAATCTCTCAAAGATCAGAAAAGAATGTCAGATCACCTAGAGCTGAAGTTACGACAGTCCTTTGTGAGGCACCTGACAAGCTGGGAGCTATGTCCATGGTCTTCATGGACATAGTAACAATGGCTCTTAACCTAGAGCCATGTCTCTAGCCTTTGTGCCAAGTTCTTAAAGGAGACTTAGAAATGAGGTAGATGCATTTATGCAACAATAAAACCATGCAAATAAGGAGCACCAAGGAAATGTCCGGCATTTATAAGCCAAAGATTGCAGAGAACTTGGTGGCAGTCAGGACTACTGAAAGAATCCAATGGGGAAACAGGACACCTTCTTAGGCTGGAGATAGAGTTACAGACAGATGGGTCAGAACTGAAATAGTGATTATGTTCATCTAGCTTTTTCCATCTGTATAAAAGCTAAAGTAGAAGGATTAATAGAACAAGAAGAAGCTTCTTTACGGGGGAGCTTCTTTATTATTAGCCAATACACCTAATCAAGAACTACATTGTTTGCACTGAATTTATTTTTATTTAGGTTTCTTTTTTTTTTTCTCACCTTAGGCATCTTTAAAAAATTAGCTAAAGCTGGACAGTGGTAGCACATGCCCTTAACCCCAGCACTTGGGAGGCAGAGGCACGTGAATCCCTATGAATTTGAAGCCAGCCTGGTCTACAGAACAAGTTTCAGGACAGCTAAGGCTACAGAGAAATCCTGTCTTAAAAAAAAAAAAAAAAAGTTAGCTAAAACTGAAATTTCAAAACAAAACAAAATCCACATTCCTTGTTTATATAAAAAGATTCTGAAAAGATTTTCTTTAAAATAACATGTTCCTCTAGTACAGTGTGTACATGATTAATAGAAAATTTATTACCAAAATTACTGACACTTGAGATGAAAATGAATCAACCTGGAGACAAAAATTAAAAATTTTAATTTACGTGGTGAGAAATCACTTTAAAAACTCTAATTGACTTAAAATTCTTTTGAAATGCCTAAACATTTTAAGGTTTTTTTCACATTAGATATTTTATCAGATGGAGAGGAAAGCACCACTTCAGTGAAAGTTTTCTAGATACAGTAATTTATGAGCTGGCAGTTCTACATTTGTGTCTATCATCATTTCAAACAGTAATCTGAGCTGCTGAGATTTTGCTGATATAATTAGTGTTAAAATACACTGACATTACTGAAGTGTTAGTAATATTACAGGATGGAACTTTCATTTAAACTTAAGAAGCAAGGCTGTTAATAATCTCATTTCTTTCAGGTTTCTTGCATAATTAAAACTAGTTTTAAAGGAAGATTGAGTTGGCTCACATACATGTACACAGGCCAGGAACCTATTAAAAGGTCCAGTGACACTGTATTTCCACTTTCATGCTGGGCATCATTATTAGACTGCAGGTTCATTAATCCTCAAACACTATTCCTGACAAGCTTACAACAATTTTAGTTCCACTTGGTGTGAAGAAACAGTGTTTTATGCAAATACTTAAATTGCATCCATAAATCTAGATTATAAATAAGCAATTAGCAAATAGGAAAAGCATGACACCAAAAAAGCTTGCTTTTAAAATAATGCAAAACTCCACAGGCCCCTTAATCACATTTTTCAACTTAAGCATATTTGGTGGACAAGTAACATCACTAAAGTTAGTACCAAAACCTTCAGTTTGAACAGAGAATAATAAAGCAACACTAGGAATAAGTATTTTTTGCTTCTTATTCTGATTAGGTGCGAACCAGCTCTAGAGATGTAAAGGTCTCTTTTGCCCTCGTTATACTAAGTCAATCAATCTTTCTTCTTGTCTCTAGTAGGGTTTTGTGTTTTGTTTTTTTGAGACAGGGTTTCTCTGTATAGCCCCAGCTGTCTTGGAACTCACTCTGTAGACCAGGCTGGCCTTGAATTCACAAGAGATCCTCCTGCCTCTGCCTCCCGAGTGCTGTGCCACCATCGCCTGGCTCTTGCCTCCTGTTTTAAGGGCTTATTACCTTCATGTGTATGTTTGCTTGCATGAACACATGTGCACTACACATTCACCTAGGCCAGACAGAAGAGGTTGTCAGATCCCCATGTTTGTGAACAGCCAAGTTAGTGGTGGGAAACCGAACCATCTCTCTGAGTTCTTACCCCCAGTTTTTTAAAAGCTACCTCCAAACATTAACAGGTATTTGGGGGGGGGGCACTACAATTTACAAAGCAAAGGAAAATATTGTGGATAGAAAGCCACTTCTGTGCTCTCACTGGTGTCTTTAATCTTCTTTAGAACGTTAATATTGATTTTCTAAGCTTCAAAATATCAAGGCGATTCTACTCAAATTAATATTTTTTATCTGTAACCAAGTAAAAGGAAATGTCATATAAGATAACACACCATAATCTCCCAGGATATTTCTCCAGGAAAAAGATCGTTGCATTGTTCTAAAATGAGACATGACTGGTGGAAGATGTTGTATTTCCTTTGAACACACTCATATGTACCATACAATGTACTTGATGCGAGGTGGGGGCGAAGAATCAGCTCCAGTTCTAGCTCAGTAAAACCTGAACAAAGACCTCTCTGAGAAAAGGCTTCTCTTTTCTACACAGGGCTATTTTGATTCTGTCCGCACGTGGGGGCGGGGGTGATGACTGGCAAACTCCCACTCTCCCAAACCTTAAGAGCCGTTCCCTAGCTCCGGCTTCCGGGTAGCCGGAGGGTGGTCCAGGAGCGCTGTCCCCCCTAGGGACACACATCACTAGCGAGACCGGAAACCCACTCACCGGAGCCGCCCGAAGCTCTGGGCCGGGCCCCTTTAACCTCCTCAGACCTCACCTTTCTTCTCTCACACCGCCCACGCCCTCCCCGCTCCCTCCATCGTCACCTGCGCGCTCGCCCCAGATCCCGCCTCTCGCCGGCTGCCAATCACAGCTTTCTGCAGTTCTCCGGTTACCTAAACAACGGTCTTTGGGTTTTGGTCACGCCCCTTAGCACTTCTTCCCGCCTCTCGTGGTCTTTCTCCAATCAGTAGCGTCCGAGTGGTCTCCGGTTCCCGCCTCCCCTTCCCCGCCCTCCTGCAGGCCCGCCCTCTTCCTCCGGCACGACGGCGTCACCTGACCTGCAGGCGCTCCCTCGGTAGAAAGCAGAAAGGGGCGTGTGCGCGAAGGGGAGGGGCGCGAGAAGAAAGCGGCGGGGATGCCGGGAGTGGGGCGGGGAGAAGGCTTGTCAGACGGATCTCGCGAGAGAGGACGGAAGCCTGTGGGAGCCCGTGGCCTTTAAAGTGCGATTCAGCCCTTTCCTCCGAGGCTAGTTTGTAAACACGGCTGGGCTCCGGGCTCCGGGCTCCGGGGTGGTGGAGAGGACCATGAATTAATGACTTGGAAAGGTGAGTAGTGGTGAGAAGGCCGCAGCCTTGGAGGCTCTAGGGATACGGAGGAAGAAGGCACTAACATGGCGACGTCTCTGCCTGTAGTCCCCACCCCACCCCCCGCCTCCCACCCCCTTGGCGCCCTTGCTGTGGACCCTCACCCTCCCGACCGCTGTGGCCGCGCCGCCGCCGCCGGCCTGGCTGACCGACCGGACCGTTAGGTAACGCGGCTGCAGTGTCGGCCCCTCCCTCGCGCGCTTTCCCAAAGCCTTAGAGAAAAGGAATAACGGCTCCTCTCAGACCCCTCCCTCCATCCTCTTGTGTGGTCACTTGTGAGGTCCCCGGGCGCTCTTCGGATCCGCCCAGCTGACGGGGAGACCTCCCCCCACCCACCCCCGGCCTCAAGTCCTTGAGCGAGCCTCAAGAGGGCCCACGCTGGGCTCCCCACCCAGGACTCGGACCATTGAGAACCGCGGGGTTTGGGATGGTGCAGTGGGGAAGGATTGGGAAGCCTGGCTAAAAATCTAGCCGGGGTCCCTGCCTTCGGTGGAACGTGATGGAGCCAACGGTATGGAAAACCCGGGGGCTGGAGGTCTCGGCCCTTTCTGCCACCCTTACGCTCCCGCTACCCCCCACTTTTTCCAGGTGGGGCGGGGCTGAGGTGTGGGTGCCGGTTGATTCTGCTATTTCCCCCATCTTTACCCTCCTCGACCGGTGTTCTGCAGCGCTTGATAACATGTTTCTTTTATCAATATCGTAGGGACAAGGGAGAGAATAGTGTTTTGGATTTTGTGTGTGTGTGTGTGTGTCTGCCTGCCTGCCTGTGCCTGCCTCTGTGTGTCTTCGTAGTGCTCGTTCATTGAACCAGACCTAGGAGGAGGACCTGGGGACTCTTTTTATGCATCTAGGCAATATAAAATTGTCTTTTTCTTAATGGGAAGTCTTAAACCTGAGGAGGCCAAGTAAAACTACCATCAATATAATGTAGTAAAAGGGATTACTCATTATAGAGTCTTAGGACTGTTAACTAATACCTAGATTACCTTGTGGAAGTCACAGTTTCTTAGGGATTATAAATTAAGGAGACATTCACACCACATGCATGTAATGCTATATTTGAAATCAGATCAAACACTGACTGTTCTCTGAGATCATTTATTCCTATTTGAAGAAATTCTTAACCCCTGGAATTGTCATTGTCAGTAATAACCATTTCAGGAATACTTGGGAGCCAAGTGGCCTTGATCTATTGCACCAAAATTGGAAGGTAAGACTTTATAAAAGCCTATTTTAAAACAAGTCTAGATAGTGTCCTGAAATAGAGACACAGTAGAAATCTTGTATTTAAATTTGCTAAACCTATTTGAAGAATTCCCTGCAATAAACTTTTTCCAAACACATAGGAATATTTTGTAGAGTATGCTAAAAATGTATCCTATATAAGTCAAGAAAACTAAGTTAATGGGTTTTGGGGGGGGGTTGGTTTTGTTGCTTTATGTGAGGTTTTTTTTGCCTTTTTAAAAGTCGTGGAACTCACTATGTAGACAGACAGACAGACAGACAGACAGACAGACAGAGCTGGCCTGAAACTCAGAGACTCACCTGCCAATGCCTCCGGGATGCTGGGATTAAAGGTTGTTGGCCACAGTCGGGCAAGTTCTTGGCTCTTTAAGGCCATCAACAGTTGAGTTATAATTATACTTCTGCATCTTAAAAATAATTAAAAAATATATTTCACATTCACAGTGTATATGCTGCCCTCCTAATCTGTTTTCAGTCTCACTTTCAAAGATGTTACTGCCATTAATTTTTGAAAAATTGCTTAAAATGTAATAAATGTGCTAATTTAGAACTTAATTCTTTTGTATTTGGGGGGGAGTGGGGTTTAAAGACTTTTTTTTTTTTTTTCTGTGTAGCCCTGGCTGTCCTGAAACTCACTTTGTAAACCAGAACTCAGATCCTCTTGCCTCTGCCTTCTAAATGCTGGGATTAAAGTTGTGAGCCGCCACAACAGGCTGTACTATAATATCTAGAGAGATGCTTTTAGGGGCATTGTCTTTTATTTTTGATGTAAGATACTAAAAGTTTCCTGTAGATTACCTGGAAATCCCCTTTAATATTATTAGTAGGCTCTTTTGGAGCATTATATTATCAAATGTGTTACCTAGAAGCTCTTCCATTCATTTTTTACTTGGAGGAGCACTGTTAAACTAAGATAGTAGTAAAACTAGTTATGTCACCCTTTAACAAATAATTGGAGGGCTGCTTTGGTGGGAATATTTATCTGTACTCTACTAATAAATTATATGGCTAAATCTGATAAACAACTCTACCCTACACGCTCTTTCCACTCATTTTGCCTATGGGCTCTTTCCTCCGATATGATATGAGTGTCTGTGAACTGGTATTACTTTCTTTTGTTACTCTTACTGAAATGCCTTTAGAAAGGTAGTTAAGTCTTTCATATTTAAAACAAGAATTTTACTGGAACCCTTCTTGATTAGAATTCAATGAAAGTAATTGTATAATTAACTGACCTGTATGAAAATTAATAAAGATAGTACTTGTACTATTCCTTGTATTAGCTTGTAGCCTAGAAAAACTACTTAGCAATGTTAATATAGTCAGTAGTTTTTTAACATTATTGTATTCATCTTATATTCACATCTATTTCTTTAGACTAAAGATTTGCCTGATATGCTCTATGTTGTGTATTTTTTAAAAAAGATTTACTTAGTTTTATTTCATGTTTTGCTTACATTACACGTATGTGCACCATTTGTGTGCAGTGCTCTTAGAGGACAGCTGAAATCCTGGATCCCTGAAACTAGAGTTACAGATTATTGTAAGCTGACACATGGGTGCTGGGAACCTGTCCCAGGCCCTCTGCAAGAACAGCAGATACTCCTACTGCGGAACCATCTTGTTTATTTTTATATTTATGTGGTTAGTGTGTGTGACTGTTTGCCTGTCTGCCTTCCTGTATGGGTTGCGATAAGAGGACAACTTTGAGGAGTAACTGTTCTCTTACCACTACATGGGTTCTGAGGATGGAGCCCTGGTCATCAGGCTTGATGGCAAGTGAACCATCTCATTAGCCCTCTATGTAACTCTAATGCTGAAGCAGTACTAATCATCACTACTTTTACCTGTGGGGAAAATCCTAGTAAAACACTTTGTTCTGTTTCTTGAGTCTTTATAAGGCCATGGTAATTGTAATTATGTGTTTTATATTACATAAATATGAAATATGCAATTATAACCATGTATGTGATATTTATGTCTTCTCATTGACGTTTACTGATAAACCTAAAACTGGTATATTTTTAATTTAAGATAGATTCTATGATGCTTACTTTGTTCTTTTTGGTAATCATTGTATTTTATGATTGGGCATGCCTATAAAGTGTTTATATTGGTGTGTACATGCCATGACTTGGGTGTGGCAGTCAGAACAACTTTATGGAGCAGCTTTTTCCTTCCACCTTATATGGTTTATGGATAATAAACTCAGGTTAGTTGAGCCATCTCAGTCCCCCTAAAATAATAATAATTCTATTTCTTCTCTTCTTTCTTCTTTTATTTGGAAGGGGGGGCTTATAGTGTTGTGAATATGTTTTGGGGATATAGGTGTATTTACTCAGGTTCATATTTTAGCCAGTAATTCTCAACCTTTTCCCCGTTCATACACAAGAAATAAAAAACACAGAAATATAGTTTGAATGACCTGTTACCATGAGATCTTTGACAAAGTTTTTAGAAAAACAGAATAATTTGGCAAATGGACAGACTGACTTGACTATTTTAATAATATATAGCTACCATCATCTGTACCTTTTTTTTTTTTTTTTTTTTTTTTTTTTTAATAGCCCTGGTTGTCTTGGAACTCACCATGTAGGCCAGGCTGGCCTCAGATTCAGAGATCAGCCTCCCAAGTCCTGGGATTACAAGCATCAGCCACCCTGTCCCACTAATCTTATTTATTTTTAAGTTTTCTTGAGACGGAGTAGGGTTTCTCTGTCTAGTCCTGGCTGTTGTGGAATTGCTCTGTAGAACTCAGAGATCTGCCTGCCTCTGTCTCCTGAATTGAAGGTGTGTACCACTCCATTTGGCAGTCCAGCTAATCTTCAATAAGTTTACTTATTTAATTTTGAAAACAGGGTCTCACCGTGTAGCATTGACTAGCTTGGAACTTGTTTAAACTAAACTGGCTTCTGACTCAAAGAGATCTGCTGCTTGTCTTTGTCTCATGGGTGTTGCTGAAGGTGTGCACTACCATGCTCTATTGGCTCAGCTGCTTTTTTTGTCTTCCCTGACTTTAACTTTGAATTAATGAACATATTTTTCTATTATATATACTTTGTAGTATTTGATACCCTTTTCCCCTTTAAATTGGTTCCATAAGATAATAAACTCAATGGAATTATTATCAGAGATTATAAATATTTGTGGAGTTGCCAAGACTTGCTTTCTCCCAGGAGAATTTAAGCACTGACATTTTAGTGTGAATGTGCTAGCTTTGCCATCATTATGCGAACTTTGTGGTTATGATTGTTAAATATGATGTGGTTACTTGTTTGTGAGTTATTAGTGAAAAATCAGTTGTATTGTTTAGTAATTTAAAAATCATATAGTTGACCATACAATTTTATAGTTACTGAACAATGACTTATGTACTGGAACAAGTACCTCTTTCATATTTTCTGCCACTTTCCTGTTTGTTTCTCTTAAAGTTTACTGAAATTTATGACAACCTAATAATATCAGTGCCTCAGTTGTGCACTTTGCACATTGAATTTATTAGTATTAACTTATGAGGTACTTTTTGAATTACAGATTTCAAGGAATTATTTAATTTTCTTCCATCTATTCTTCTGGCACAGTGAATGCAGTTTTAGGGTCGTTGTTAGATTGACTTGTGAGCCCTGATTTGTTTAGGCAGCTTATTTGTTTTCTGTAAAGAGAACAACACTTAGCCTTGGAAGTATTTGAAGATGTGTATAGTGTATGTGTATAGTGTTCAGGGCTGTGTCAGGGACTTGCCGAGTTGTCAGTGTGTGTTGAGGTGATCACTGAAGTTCATTCAGAAATTCTCACCTACAGTCCCTTCAAGCTTACGATATGACTTACCAAGAGTACAACAGTCATTTACTTGGTAGCTTTGGCAACAAATTTGGATTTTTCCTGGGAATTTATAATTTGTCGTAGAAATTGCTACCATAGAATTTCCATAAGCCTATTTCAGAAATTTCATTTTGTTCCATATGTATCCTTTTCCTAAGTCAGACTTTCCTTTTTGTGTAGTATTATTGTAGCATATGCATATTTTGAGATTTTAAAAATTGATACTATAGTTTTCACTAATCCCACCATCAGCATTCTAGTGATACCATCTTCTGATTAAATTAAAATACCACAGTTTCCCAGGCATTGGTGGTGCACACCTTTAATCCCAGCACTCAGGAGGCTGAGGAAGGTGGATCTCTTGAGTCTAAGGCCAGCTTGATCTACATAGTGAGTTCCAGGAAAGCCAGAGCTACCCAAAGAAACCATCTCGAAAAACTAAGGGGGAGGGGAACAACCCAAAAACTACAAACAAAAACCATACTGACAAATGACACAAAGTCACCACCAACTTACAACAAGGTCATTTAGAACTGATGGTGTAACTATGCTACCTGAAATCTTGGCCAAACACTTCAAAAGAACAAATATAGAACTCTGTTTGTTTGAGGTTTTTTTTTTTTTTTTTTTTTTTTTTTTTTTTTTTTTTTTTTTTCATTTGTTGGTTTGGTTTTTCTAGACAGGGTTTTTACTCTGTAGCTCTGACAATCTTGGAACTCACTATGTAGATTAGGCTGGCCTCAACTCACAGAGATCACCTGCTGCCTCTGTCTGGAATCAAAGGTGTGTGCCACCACTACCCATCTTTTTTCTTTCTTATGCGTGAGGTGTGTTTTAGTAGTGAAATATGAGTATTGGGCTGGGGATTCTTGAACTTCAATACACTTAGAGAAGGAGAGAAAGAAGTGAACTTAGTGTTATTGTAATAGAATTTATCTGTAATGAGTTTTTCCTCTCTGTAATGAAGAAATATTAGTGAGCTTTTACTACTGATGATGATTGTCTCAGTGTAATTTTTAAAAATGTTGTGTGGTATACCTGCACATCCATGAAGGTTTGTGCATATCTGTATGACTGTACATTAATTCACATGTGTGGAGGCCTGGAAAAATTTTGAGTATTTGCCTGGCTTAGTCTCCGCCTTATTTTTAAAAGTTTTTATTTGTTGTTATTATGTGCATGTGTGCATGTGCAGGATATGTATTTGTAGGCATGCATGCCATTACATGGGTGTAGAGGTCAGAGGACAATTCTGTTAAATCAGTTCTCTCTTTTTCTGTTCACCTTTGCATACGTTCCAAGGTTTAAACTCAGATTGCCATGCTTGTATAGCAAGTACTTTTATCCATTTAGCCATCCACATTTATTTTTGAAGTGGAGTCTCAACTAAACCTGGAGCTCATGCTTTCAGCCAGATAGTTGTCCAATGAGCTTTAAAGAACCACCTGATTCCTCTACCTCCAGCACTGTGATTGCAAACATGTTCACACCTCTCTCCTTGATCCAGCTTGTGAGTACTAGGTCCTCATGCTGACAGCCATTTCTTTAGCTCTTGAATAATTCTTTTTGTTTCCTTTCTGGTGTGTTTGGTACATGTGTGGTGTATGTGTGTGTGCATGGGTATATACCAGGATATATCCTTCAACCTTTTCTCTACCTTATTTTTTGACACAAGGTCTCTCTCTGAACTTGAAGTTCATTCTTTTGACTTGTCTTGTGAGCTTTCAGGATCTACCTGTCTCTATCTCCAGTGCTAGGATCATAGATGAGTGTTGCCACTCCTAGCTTTGTACATGAATGTTGGTGATTTGAACTCCGGTCTGCATGCTTGCACCCCACTGAGCTATCCTCCCAGCTCCCAAGTCATAATCATTTTCGAAGTATGAATTTCTAGTTCTCCCACATAAAGGCCTATGTTTGATCTCTGGCACTATGTAAAAATCAGATGTTATAGCATAGGTACATAATCTCAGTACTGGGAAAGTAGAGGTAGGAAGAGCTACAGTTTAAGGATATTCTCGGCTACACAGCAAGTTCCAGGCCAGCATAAGTCATAGGATATTTTACTTCCAAACACAGAAGCATCCTGGGTTGGCCTAGAACTCACTAGAGAAATCTTTGCCTCTCCCTCTCAAGGGCTGAGAGGAAAGGTATATGCCACCATGCCTGGCTCTGAAACATTTTATATTAAAAAAACAAATTTTAGTGAAGGGAAGGCAGTGAGTATATTTTAATCACGTTTTGAGCAAAAATAATACTGCAAACAGTGTATCATGTAACTTATTTACTAAATCTAAAACCATGTTATTAGTAAAACTTAATCTACTACTTTTACTATATTTGTTGCTTTTAGTACTGAGTTCTGGGAAACATCAGCGTGCCTATTAAACCCAGGCATCAGTGGCCTACGAATAATTTAAAATAGAATTTAACTTTAAAAAATAAACTAATTTGCCACATAGTGATGGCGCATGCCTTTATTAACAGCACTCAGGAAGCAGAGGCAGGCAGTTCTCTGAGTTTGAGGCCAGCCTGGTCTACAGAGCAAGTTCCAGGACAGCCAGGGCTACACAGAGAAACTGTCTTGAAAAACAAACAAACGAACAAAGACAAAAATTGTAAACTAATTTGTTTATTTTGGGTTTTGTTTTTCTTTTCAGATATGTAGCTCTGACTGACTAACCTGGAATTCACTATGTAGACCAGGCTGGTTTTGCCTTACTGGAGATCTGCCTTTCTCTAGCTCCTGATTGTTGGGACTAAAGGCATTGCATCCAGTATTACTTCTTTTTTTATTAAAGAATATTTTGTTATTGAATTGTTTTTATGATTTATGTACTCATTGTGTGCTTTATGCATCTCAATTGTGAGATCAAAACTTAAGTATACTATTGATAATGATATGCCTGGAAAACATCTGTTGTATGTTGTGAGCAGAGAAAAAAATTAAAATTACTGCTTCCCTCATTGAGGTTTGGAATACATTTCTCACTTTTGTGGTGTTTTATTTCCCGCCATTGAGAACTGAGCATTCCATAGCCGACATACATAAGGATGATATCAAATTCACAGACTAAAGGCCAGTTTAACTCTCACAGAAGATTTTGGCATTAAATTGAATGTTTCTAGGCATAAACATAAAGTATGACTTAGTATTATGATTTAGTATTTAGACATTAGTATGAAGTATGATTTAAGCATTAAGAAAATGTGTACTTAAAGTGAAAGTTAAATGCCATATAACTTACATAAACTGTTTGAGTTCATGCCCTAGTTTGTATTTTACACTTTATTTTCTTAATTCTTTTTGGTATACATCAAAGACGTGTGAAGAATTGTAGTGACATCCTGGCATATAAAGGAACTCAGATACTTTGACATTAATTGGGTAATAAACTGTTTTTAGATTATGGCTCTAGGTTTTCAGACTCATGGATTTAGGTTTGTTATGAACATACTGCTGTTCCCAGGGTAGTTCTAAGATCATCTTGTACTTTGTTGGTGCTTGTGAGGTTACAAGGAAATTGAGCCACAGAAAACTCCCTACCTATATATATGGTTCTGCTGCCCTTGAATGACCTTGGTGAGAAACCACAAATTCATCCTCCTGGTACCCTAGTATTTTTGTTCACTATAAAGGTTTTCCATTAGTGACTTATAAATTATCATACACTTACCATCTTAAGATAGTACAAAATTTTTTTGTAGGTCAGGAAATCTAGATTGGCTCATCTGGGTCCTTTGGGATCCCTCCACTTTAACTAAATCATAAAAATGTGGAAAATCTATTTAATAATAAAGTTCTCTTATGATGTTTCAATATATGTATAGATTTTGTTTCATTTTAAAACAGGTTAAAAATCTCAGTCATCCCTCATTTCTACATGGAGAAAAATTCAAAGTCTATCCTTTATAGAACAATAGTACATAGACATTTTCTGTAATAGAATTTTGCTTCTATCCACGTGTGACTTAGAACCCAGTGATCAGCCTTTCCTCACCTTCCTACTTTTTGCAGACTGGTAATCATCATTGCATTTACTCTCAATATTTGTGTGTGTGTGTGTGTGTGTGTGTGTGTGTGTGTGTGTGTGTGTGTGTGGTGTTTATACATGGGTAAGAGAATATGTTTTTTCTTTGTTAGCTTATTTCATTTATGTGATTATGTAAGAATCACAAGTTATATTCATGTTGTTACAAGTGACCAGATGCCATTGTATGCTTGAGGTCCTAAAGCCAAAACCAATGTGTTGATAGTGTTGTGTGCAATTTAGAGTCCCTGGGGAAGAATCCACTTTCGAGATCACTCAAGTTGTTGGCTTTGCAGTCTAGGTTGAGTTCACCTGGAAGGATAACAGAATATTCTGTTTGGGGTAGCTGTAATCCCTGTATACCTGCAGAGTTCCCTTTTCTTTTAATATAACCTAGACTCAGGTTCCAGGGATTAGAGCATAGGCGCGCGCGTGCGTGCGTGTGTATAGAAAGCTTGTCTGCTTTATTTTATTTTATGTGTTTTGCCTGCATGTATAATCTGTGAGGGTGTTGAATCCCCTGGAGCTGGAGTTTACAGACAGTTGTGAGCTGCCATGTGGATACTGAGGGGTCTTCTTGAAGAGCAGCCACCTCTCTAGCCTAATGGAGCATGAACATTTTTAAAGGACCATTCTATCTATTACAAATAGACACGTTAAACATTTTTTTAATCATAAGTTTAAAACTGAAAAATATAATTTCTGGGTTTTTTAGATATGGTCAGCACTCTTAAGTATCTAATAACATATTTAATACTATTACTAGTTTTAAAATCAGGCTAAGCTTAGTAGTTAAATTTTTTATTGTCCTTTTACTAAACTCTTGCTTCCTTCTCATTCCTTCATAATTTATTTGGATCCACTATCTTAGTGTTTTAGGAATACTTTATTGATCATTTTCTACTTTGTAATAACTACAAATCTAAATTCTAATTTTCATATTTTTTCTTTTCATTCTCATGAAACCCCTTCTCAGGAGTGAAGTGGAAGAAGTAGTCATTAAATGAAAATTGTTTTTGTTATCAACTACAGAGCATATGGAGAATTTAAAGCATTGAACACAGGACAAGATACAATTGATAAAACCATCCTTTACCTTTAGCAGAAATATAATATAGGAAAAGATTAATTATAACTTTATTAATGAAGACTTTGTGACAGTCTTATTTAAAATTATTCGTATTTTAAACTACCAAGCCAGAGCAGTGTGACCAAATAAGATTTGGGATAAGTGAGGAGTATAGGAGCATTTCTGTTTTTGAAAGCATGAAAATGAGGATTCAGGGAAAAGACAAGTTGAAGGTATAGATACCAAGTATCATTTTGGAAGCTTGTATGTTACATCATTAATACAGAGCCCTTAAGGTTGTGACTTTGTAAGTTTGCACTAAGCCTGCATACATACAGTCTTACTAAGTACCACCCAAGATTTCTCTTGGATATGTTAGACTCTTGAGTTTGTGACCAAGAAAAGATTGATTTCTCTAACACTGATGCCTGTCTGCTGGGCTCTATGTTCTGGTAGTGTTTGGCTCTATAGAGTGCTTACTGTTGGCAGTCCTGGTACCTTTGCCTTTGTGTGGAGACACTGCCTCTGCCTACTGGTTAATTATGTCAAGATGTGCAAAAAAGGGGGGGAGTAGGGTAATATTGGTGAAGGAGAGATTCCTTATGTCTGTGCCTTCTGAGCTTTAACAAGTGTTACTTTTAATGTTTACCAAAGCCTGATTATGGGTAAGTCAAGCCATGTAGGACATGTATAGCTGGTTAGTTTAGCCTTTTTGTCCTTTGCATGAAGGGACAATTGCCTTGCTATGTTTCAAGATGCTTGCTCCAGATCTTTTGTGAACAACTGCTGAAATAAGAACATAAACATCTGCAGATAGGCAGACCTAAAGTCAGGATTGTAAAAATGAACATTTCTCGGAAAAACAATAGTTTGCAGGAATCTATCTCTGCCTGAAATATGTGAGCATTTTTTTTATCATTACACAGAGCAATATACAAGGCCAATGTGCAGGTGATGAGGAAGAAGGAACAATCATGAATGACAGTATAAGAGCAAAGAAAAAAATGAATTGTACTTTGGGAGAGTAAATGCATATAGACCATCCCAAAAAACAATCTTTGGATTGGTATCCTATTTATAGCTGTGTTTTGCATTTGTATTGCTAAATATCTTCTTGAGTCTTTTCTACATAAGGAAGTTTGTATTTAAAACAGATTTTTTTTTATTTATTTTTTTTTGCCAGCTTTAAAATGAAACAATTCCTGGTTTCTGATTTTTCACTTCGTAAGAAGTGAACCTTCACTAATCCTAAAGGAAAGTGTTGTCTACAATAGGGAAATTTCCCAAATTCTTACATGGCCTGATAATGGGGCTCATTTCTAAGGTAATGGTGCAGGAACATCTGTTTCCTTTCGACCATCATGCTTTGGAAATCAGTACCTTTCCCTAATGTAGTTGATAGCTGAACCATCCGCCAAGGTCTTGCCCATCTTACCTTGTTCAGTTCTTAACATAACAGATGTGTGTAATCATTTGTAAGTTTATGGGTTGCCTGTAAGAGCTTACCCTCAGCCAGGCAACTTCCCTGACATTTTTGGCCAATTGTGACTCAAGTTCTGCCCATAGAATGTGAATAGGAATTTCCTCTGGGGTTTCTGAAGTTTCCTTAAAGGGAAGTAGTTTTTACTTCTTCCTTTGCTGTCTGCTCTGTAGGTGTGATGGCTAGAGCGTTAGCAGTTATTAGAAACCTTGAAGGGAAAAGACTTAGGAGGATATCAGAGCACCAAAGGGCCCTGGGTACCTTATGCCTTGTTTATGTGAAATAATTAAATCTCTACACAATGCAAGATTGCGTTTAGTCAATGAAGCTTACTATAGCATGCATGCGTGAAACATCAAGCTATTTCCATGTAAGATGCAGATAAACTAGGGCCCATAGATTTTTATTGTAGCAACAACATAAAAAAAAAAACCACTAATTTTCACTCTGAACATTATGATGCTCAGATGCAACTCTGACATTTCACATTTTACTTGTCCTTCTAAACCCTTGTCCTGCTAAAATCATCTTTTTTTTTCTTTTCACCATGGTTCTATTGATTTATCACCATTCTTAAAGTTGTTTTATATTTAGTAGGTGATAATGTGTTGGCAATTGGGGCACTATATGGTGAACATCTTTCTAAAACAGAGATTTTGGAAGAAACTTTAATTTTATATAAAAAGATAAATAGGCAAAATTTAAATATAAAATGTATATTAAACAGAGTAACAAGTATATTCTCTTCTGGTTCTCTCCTTTTCTCTAGAGATACTAGATGGCAACTTGGAAAGTGCTGCTTGCTTAGCAAGAGCTTGTCAACAGAGTAAAGCTCATGGCCCACCAGATACAAAGGTAAGGGAATTTGAGCTTCTCCCCTATCCTGCCTGTGTGTGCACATACATGTATACATGCACATTTATATCATGAGTGCACACCTGTATTGAGGCCAGAGGTCACTGTCAAGTGTCTTCCCATTTGGTTTCACCCTAGTTTTTGAGACAAGGTCATTCATTGAACCTGAAACTCACAAATTCAGCTAAACTGACTGGCTGACTAGCCAGGAAGCCCTAGGGTTTCTCCTTTTTCCACTCTGTTAGTGCTAGCTTGCTTTTCTTTTTTTCTTTCTGAGTTCTGTGGATCTCTTCAGGCTTCTGCTGAAAGCACTTTGGTGACTATGCCACCTCTCCTTCAAAGTAAAGCTTTGAATGGAAAGTTGGTCATTTAATATTATAAGGGTTAGTCTGCAAAATAGTAATGAAAATAACGGCTCTTTCTGTTCGATAGTCCTCAAACACTGGTATTCTATATTGATCATATTCATTGTAGGGAGTGGGGGAGATCTGGAGGGTTAGCAAACTTAGAAATATTTAGAAGTACTCTGTGGGTTATAGGATTATTTGAGGCAAAAAGTTTACTCAGTTTATGGCCAAGTAAACTTACTTGCTTATGAAAGTTTATTGCCATGATTTTTGCCAGACAACCCAAAAACATCAAGTTGAAATTACATAGTTTGTCCCTTAAACATTTTGGACATGTATATGCCAACCCACAAGGATGTTAGAAATGAAGTATGGCAGTTTTTGTGTACAAACCCCTGAATGTTTATGTAGTTTCTAAAAATGGAAGGAAAATAGTAATTTAATAAAGGCAGTCTGGTTTGCAAAATATCTCCAGACTTGATAAACTAATGATGGACATTGTCTGAATGTGATGATGCATAAATTGATATATATGTTTCTTCTTGTCTTGAGGTTCAAATCAGAGAGATTGCATGAGTGCACAGTTTCTCTGATTTTGACCCCTAAATTAGGGAGAAACTGAGATGTACACTTATTTTAAAAGTAAACTAGCCAGATGGTGGTACAGGCCTTTAATTCCAGCACTCAGTAGGCAGAGACAGACGGATCTCTGAGTTCGAGGCCAACTTTGTCTACAGTGTGAGTTCTAGGACAGCCAGGGCTACACAGATAAGTCTGTCTGTAAAAACAAAACAAAAAATTACTAAACCATTTTAAATCATGTATGAAGATGAAAGAAGACTGACAATTTTTTATACACCTTTGAGTTACTTAATATGTAAATTTTTGATCTGATTAAAAGTATTCTTATTAAATTTATTCCCTGAGGACGAGGGACTATGTCTAAATCATTGTACTCTGGAGTCTAGCATAGTTAACACTTTTGTGAATGAAACAGTATTCATTGACTACATATTGAAGTAAATAATATCTGAATTTCAGGGTAGAGGGAAAGTAGATAAGGAGATGAATAATGATTAGTGTCGATTGATGAGGGATTTATGAGTGCGTCTTGAGGGTGTTCTAGAACAAGGAATGGGGCTATTAAGACTTTACATAAATAGGGACAGGCTAAGAGATAATTGGGGGGGGGGTGGAAGGTAGGCACCAGGCTGTAGGAATCTGAAAACAATGCTAAAGATTTGAAGCTGCATGTATTTTAAGAGGATTTTTCTTCATAACTGGTCTTTTCCTCTCATTTTGACTGACACTGCTTGAGTTCAGTTTCATTCTTGAATTTAGCAGTATCCTGTGTTTGGGGGTTTTTTTTTGTTTTGTTTTGTTTTTTGTTTTTTTGTTTTTTTTTTTTAAGGTGTAGTGTTACTTTCTCTTATCCACCTTATTTTTATTAATTATTTTGCAAAATTAAAAAAAAAAATTTAGGGCTAAAGAGATGGCTTAGTGGTTAAAAAGAAAGCACTTGCTGTTCTTCCAGAAGATTAGTGTTTGATCCCTAGTGCCTATATTCAGCTGGGTCACAACCACCTGTAACACCAGCTTTAAGAGGACCTACTTCCTCTGACGACACCTGCACTCTCATGCCACACACAAATACATGTACTAAATTAAAAATGGTAAAGATTACTCTTTTTTAATTTAAGCAAGGTATTATGATATACTCCGATAACCCCAGCACTTAGGAAGCAAGACAGTTACATGGCACCTTGTCTCAAAGAAAAAAAAAGAAAAGTTCATCTGTGCCCCGCGCCTTCTTTGCCCGCAAACAAGACGCAGTACAACAGGATCCTTCTGCAGTATAACTTTAATGTATCTTTGGGGAGAGCATTTAGCTTACGGAAAATGGAGAGGGAGGAGAGAGTGAAAGAGCCGGCAGAGAGACCGGCAGAGGGGCAGGAGCCGCTGCGCAAGAGCCAGCGGCGGCGGGCCCCCAGCGGGGAAAAGGGAAGCCAGAGAGCTAGGCTAGGCCCCAGCGTGGTCTGGGCCGAGCCATTTGCCACGTGGCCTTGAGCCCGCGTCCCAGAAGCTGGGCCGGCGTCCGTGCGCACGGCGGGGCGGAGAGAGAGAGAGAGGAGGAGAGAGAGAGAAGGGACCACGAGGTAGGAAGACCCGGTTTTAAGAGGACCAAACGGCTCTTGCTTTAGACGAAACACCTTCCTATTGGTCGTAGTTCAGAATCCCATGACGCCACGGGAAAGGCGGAGAAACCAGACCAGTCTCGCGAGATTACCAAGCGCATGCGCTCTCTAATGACTCAGGCGGGTTGGCCAGCACCAGGTAATAGCGCCACCTAGAGGGGCTGGGGCCAGTGGCCTCCAACACATCTGTCCTTGTTTCTCTTTGTAACAGCTCTGGCTGTCCTGGAGCTCAGTCTGGAAACCAGGCTGGCCTCAAGCTCAGATCCACCTTCTGAGTGCTGGGATTAAAGGCGTGCGCCATCACTGCCCAACTCAAACTTTTTTTTTAAAGGTGTGCTTATGATATTTTAGTCTTTTCAAGGATCTCAAGTGGTCTCAGTTTTATATTCTTTGACAACAACTTCTTCCCTTGCCATATAAGATTGTGAAACGGGTTCTTAGTTTGTCCTAGTGCCATAGTTCATAAACTTGGAGAAAGGTAAGATGGGTGGGTGAGAATAAGATCCAAGATTCTTTCCATGATTTTAAAGATCCTCAGCATTTGCTTTATTCTGTCTTATGTTGCTTCATTTAATATGAAACCCCACACATCAGGCATCAGGAGATCTTAGGTCTCTCAGTGTATTATTATCATTATTATTATTATTATTATTATTATTATTATTATTACTGCCTGTATCATGTAGATGTGTGCACATGGGCACACATGTTCATAAGTGTGAACACATATATGCCATGGCTTGCATGTGAAAGTCAGGGGACAACCTCAGTTGTTTTGGCCCTTGCATTTTACCTTGTTTGAGATAAGGCTCACACCCGTCCCCCGTCTTTTTCACTACTGTGTATGCAAGCTAATTGACCCACAGCTTCTGAAGGTTCTTTTCTACCTCCTGTCTTGCTGTGGATGACTGGGGTTACAGATGGATACTACCTTGCCTGACTTTACATGTGTTCTGTGGATTCAAACTCAAATCTTGTTTACGTGGAAGGAACTTTGCCCATTTAGGCATCTGTTTTATTGTGGCTAAATATGTTATCTCTTCTGTGTGAAAGATCATAATCAACTAGCTTGTCTTTTTCTTTGAGAAGGCTCAACTCAAACATCACTTCCTTTGGTAGTCTTCCCTGGCCCCTCCAGAGTTTAAGTACTTTGGGAGTAGAAACACCATCAGATAAATTAAGTTTCAAATAAACTTTAAAAGACTACTAAATTGGGAACACATGATAATAAGTAAAAGCCTAGGGCTATGAATATAACTCAGTTTTAGAGCCTGTACTTAGCATGTACACATCCCTAGATTTAGTCCTTATCAACTTATAGGCATTTGCATACACACATACCAACCAAATCATCTATATTCAGGAGAAAATAATTTTGGACTCACGTTTTAAATAAATAGGTCATATTCATATGGTTTGATATATTATAGCCATTGAAAATTATATCTAAGCTAGGCATTGTGGCTCCTGCCTGTAATTTCAGGATGTGGAAGGCAGAAGTTAGACACTTGTTCAAAATTCAAGGCTAGTGTGGTCTATAGAGCAAGTTTCTGGCCAGGTACTATGAAAAATAAAATAAGTACGTGCCATTTATTATTTGGTGGCATTATTGAGTACTATGGCAGAATTTAGGTAATTGTACTTTAAAGCTATACAAATGTATATGATTTTGAAGTTATATAATATCCTTATATTGGCAGGATTGAAATAAGTGCTGCTATGGACTATTAATAGTAAGTAGTCTCTGAATGGTGATACTTTAGGTGATTCCTGACCTACTCACCTACCACCTTTTTCTTGTATGCTCTAGTGGGAATAGATTTAAGTTTTCTTAGTTCAACAGGTACAATTTCCTGTGTATTTTCAGAGGGAATATGTGATCTTCTGAACCCCAATTAAGACATGGACATTAAGTGTTTGTTTTTGCTCTTTTTGAATGATATAATATTGGCATATGCAGAATACCTAATCTCTCTCTCTCTCTCTCTCTCTCTCTCTCTCTCTCGCTCGCTCGCTCGCTCTTGCTCTCTCTACCTGCCTGCCTGCCTGTCTTTCTCTAATTTTCAAAGGGGTTTATGTTACTTAGGCCTTTACGTCTGGCAAAGTACTTTAATTTTAGCTTACATTGGTGGGTATTTAGCTTTAATCATCATTTTACTTTATGCTCACAAATAAATACATTTCAACAATGCAATGATAGGATTGGTTAATGTACTGTAGCTCTCAGTCTGAGTAAGATTATGAGACCTTACCCAACCCATACCATAGTTTTTGGATGGGTTTGTTTGGATGTTGTTTTTAAACTGTTGTCCAGGTTGCCTTAGAACTCTCTGTATAGCCCAAGCTGACTTCAAACTCGAGACATTCTTCTTGCATAAACCATAGTAGCCAGCTCTTTACCAATTTCTATGTCAGTCAAATGGGAATAAAGTGATGTTAGTTATGTTTTTACCTTTAGACTAACTTGGAATTTTATCAGTGGAAAAATTAATAAGTGTTTAGTATGGAGTTATTACCCAGTGCTTATAAATCTTTTCATTTGAGATTATATTGCTATACAATATAGCTATAAATTTATGTAAAGTATTCTTTAAGTTATTGCTGGCTTGGAGAATTAGAGCCTCTGTAACAGATATGAGGGATCAGAAGCCTGAGGTAAATCGCTTTGTCATCTAAGCCATTGATACTACATCTTGCTCTTGCTTTAAAGAGAAACAAACAAACCCAACAGTATCTTCCATTTGAGTGCTTATGGTAAACAAATCATTGTGCTTAATTTTTTTTTTTTTTTTTTGGCTCTCAAGTATATTGTAGCTATCCCCTTTTATCAAACCACACTGAGTTAAAGCTTAGGCTCTGAAAAGTGTGCAGTCATTCTCGGATGTAGGACTAATGTCTTCCCACATCACAGGATAGCACTTGGTTAACATGAAAGGTCTTTAAATTTAATTCCCTGTTACTTGCTATGGTTAATCTCTGACCTACGCAAGTACTGAGCATCATTTATGTCTTCACCAGTACTGAAGCATGGAAAGCAACTATTTATAACTTTTTTAGGAATGAGAATGCCGGATTTTAGGTTCTATATAATTTTTGAACTTTAGTTCATGCACTTTACAAGCCATTTATAAGCTCCCTTGGCAGCTTCTGTTATATAAAGATATTTTCAGACTTGCTGTGAAAACATGGTGAGCCCAGATTTAAAGGTTTGAGATTTAGTTAGACTGTCGAAGGGATAACACTTTGACTCTTAGAATAATTGTTGGCATTTCTGTCTGTAGATGCTTGAACTTTTAACATTTATAGCTATCTCCACTGGATATTATATAATAGGGATACGAGAATGGAGATTTGTGTCAGCTGCTTAGGGAACTGGTACTTGTTTTGGAGGAAACGGTAACATTGGAGGTACAAGGATCAACTCTTTAAGAAGCTTCTTTAGAACTATCGATTTGTCTATATACAATTAATATTACTATATATAGACATTTTGTGCATTTGAGTGATGCATTGCCTTAGGTATCTAACTCACAGACAACTGCCTTGCTCTGTCTGAGCTTACATTTTGTTGGTAATGATAATATGTTCTTTATGCTAGAGTTCTTCTCTTCATTAGCAGCACTGTACAATTGAATGTGAGTAGAGAAATGCTCTATTTTACCTGGGGTAAGGGAAGACAGGTTCTTTCCCCATCTCCTAAACCAGGATAGCCTTTGCTCCAGGACTCACCCCTATAGCCAGTGTACATTTCTGCATGGGAATTGTCTTTTCTGAGCAAGACATTGAACACACATAAATAAAATTATGAAAATATAATTTTCCCCATACGCCAGTAATTTATTTGGGATGAGAATACTGTTTGCTGTCCTTAACACATGTTTGGGAGAGGAAGATAAGAGGAAGAATTGGGATGGTGGAGATGGCTCAGTCAGTAAAGTACTTCCAGTACAAGCAGGAACACACTTCTGTCTAGCCTGGTGAATAAATTCCAAGCTCAGGTCCAAGCTCAGCGACAGAACGTATTTTTAAAAAATAAGGTGAAAGGCATGCAAAGTGATTCTCTGTCGACATTCATGTGTATCTGCATGCACATGTTACATGCACATAAGCAAGTACACCAAAATAATTATAAAGAATTGGAAGATTTTTTTTTAAAGTGGGCCATTTACCTTGTTTCAACATGATTTGCATATGAATATATTTGATTAACATTTGCAAAGTTATGGAAGAGGAAGCTTTATATAATCATTTATATTCAGGAACAAATACATTTTGATAGTTTTCTAAGTAGAAATTTTGAAGTTTGTAGGTGTGTGTGCTTGTTTTGTGGTATAATGTATTTCTGCATAACCCAGGTTGGCTTTGATCCTCCTGCCTTAGCTTCCCTTACGTGGAGATTTTAGCCATGTACCACCAAGCCTGGTTTAGGTCTGATTTTTTTTTTTTTTTTTTTTTTTTTTAATCAGTCTTCAAATGTAAGAAAGAAATTGCTGTTTTAATGGCTGCTGGCCAACCATGCCCTAAGAGCTAAATTAAATACTTCTTCCTTTCTTAACCCTTTTGTGGAGCTTGATGGATTAATATTTCTAATTAATGCAGTTATGTACATTTTTGTACTTCAGAAATATCATTTAATATTCTTGATTTTTTTTGATGAAATAATATTGAAAATTATTGAGTACTTTCATTTTCAAAATGCATTTCAAAAAGTGCTTCAGTGCTATTTTTAACGTGTGAAACCGTTTTGTTTTTCAGTGTCTTTGTCATGAAACAGAGGACATGATAAGCTGTTTAACTTAATGAAATTTAAGTTACATGTGAATTCTGCCAGGTAAGTGCATAATACAATAGTATTTTGAGACATGTCTCACATTATAAGTTATATAAAACTTATTTTTTATAAGTTGTATCTACAAGACACATAATACTTTTTCTCTAAATCTGAGGCCTCTTATTAGTATGTTTTTCATTTCTGAATTATTAAGTTATGAGCACTAAAATAACTGGTGCAGTGGCGTAGGTCTATAATCTCATTACAGAGGCAGGACCACCCTAAGATGGAGGCCTGTGTTCTCTCGCAATACCCTGACTCAAAACAGAGCAAACGAGTGAAAAAGATCATCCAAACATATGTTTTATGGTTTTACTATCTACTGCTATTACTCGTATTTACTCTTCTAAAATGAGTTCTTGTTGATATGTTAGGTAAGTGTTCAGATATCAACAGTTCAGAATGTCATGTACTCAAGTCTTCTTGGTTCAGTTTCCCAGGTATGAGGACCATGCGATTGCACCAGTGCCCTGCTTTAAAAAAACAAGTTATAAAGGGATAATTTGAATCTTTAAGTGGAAATTCTGAAGAAGGAAAGTAATCTTGACCCAAAAGTATCTTTTTATAGTTGTATTTAAGTCAGGATCAAAATTATTGGTTAGTATGTCTATTAGATCTTCATTTAATCTCAAATCCCTCCCTCTGCTCTTCCTCTGGCCCATTGAATTTTACTTTTGGAAAGACAGAGTGGTGTCTTAATACATGTTTTCATGTTTTGGCTTGGGCTTATTGCTTGCTTTTGATAGTGTTTGCTATGTTTCAAATATTTTTTTTTGTTTTTGTTTGGTTGGTTTTTTTTTTTCTTCTTCTTCTTCTTTCTTTGGTACTTGGGATAAAGAAGTTTTACTAGATTCACCACCTTTTCTGCTCTGCAATTATTTATTTCAAATTTGCTGTTCAACTGATGTGTGGTGTCAGCTTGATCTAAACACTGTAAATGTCCCATCACCTTTCTTCCAATATTGTGGCTGTATTGTTGTTTTGAGTCAGCGTCCCACTGTGTAGTTTGGGCTGGCTTTTCTTTGATACTCTGTCTCTACTTACTGACTTTTAAATAAATGATTCTTCGATGGTATAGAACCATCTCATATTTAGAAGATTTTATTGGAACATACATGTGTGGATGAAGGTAATATGTTATTTCTTTATTTCTTAGATGAACTATGTAATAAGTTTCTGACCTGACCTTTCCGTCCTAGCCCAGAGGTTTTAACTTGCTCACAGCCCTGCTGCCGCTTTACCCCAAATAATCACACAAAAGCTTATATTAATTTCATGCTGATTGACTTATGCTCAGACATATTACTAGCTAGCTCTTTCATCTTAACTCAGTCTGTTTAGCCATGTGACTTGGTGACCTTTTTTCAGAGCAGCATGGTTGTCTTCTTTATTCTTTGTCTACTGGCATCTCCGCTGGTATCTCTCTTTGTGCTTCCTGTTTCTAGAATTTTCTTAGTCTGGTAGTCCTGCCCATACTGCCTGTCTGCCTTCTAGCCAATCAGCTTTTTATTTAAGCCGGTGGGAGGGACAAATATTTACAAGGTTCCAGAACATATTTCCACTACAGGACTACTTTGGTTTTGCTTGATACTGAAGTATAAATTATATAGGACAAAATATACCTTGGTTTTTTTTGTTTCTTTGTTTGTTTATTTGGGACAGGGTTTCTCTGTGTTCTTTGAAGCCTGTCCTGGAACTTGATCTGTAAACCAGTTTGGCCTTGAACTCAAAAAAATCTGCTTGCCTCTGCCTCCTGGGATTAAAGGTGTTGACCACCACCATCTGGCTACAAAATACACTTTGTGGAGTTTTGTTTTCTTTTCTTTTCTTTTTTTTCTTTCTGAACATTGCCTTTTGGGTTCTTTTAAAGAAACTTTTAGGGCTAGAGAGATGGCTCAGCACTTTACTTGTTCTTCCAGCACCCAGATGGCTGCTCACAACTGTGACTCCAGGGGATCTGGCGCTTTCTTTTGGTGTCTTCAGGGACCACACAGTACATATACATGTAGGCAAAACATGTAAAAATAAATCTAATAAAAGAGAAATTTTTGCCTACATCAAAAATCATGAAGATGTGTATGTGTCTATGTCAAAGCCTGAAATAATATATTTTGTGGATGAAGGCGCAAATTTCTTTTAAATTATATTAAATCTAAGATTAACATTTATTGGAATATAAACTAACACAATATAGGTAACAGCTTATATAGACACTTGAGAGATCGGATTATCTACTTGATGGACGATGGTTGCCAAACCAGTCTCTCTCTAGCAGGCAGGAACAAAGGGGACCCCTAAGATCCCAGTAGCCCCTCTTGAATGCGGCTGGCCACTCCCCCTTCAGGAGCCTGGGACCCTGGATAAGTGTCTTAACAACAAAGATGGTTTTGCATTTTAACTGTGACTTAATTTGTGCGATGTGTGATGGTAAAGATAAAATTTGTGGGTTTTGTTTGCTCTTGATTTAACATAGCATTAAAGATTCTTAAAGAATTTAGAAAAATGGAACCCATATATAACATGTCCTAAATTTATTTGGTTGTATTTTCTGTCACTCCTAATATCCCTGTAGAGTATGCTTTTGGAAACATTTATCTAGAAGGTTAATTAGCCAGAGTTGTAAAGGGTATATTCTAAACTACTACTTAAGTCAGTTACTATTGATAGAAAATTTGTAGACCCAAGTTTGGAAAAGGTAATTTCTTCTCCCATTGAAATAGTCAAGAGTGAAGCCTTTGTACAAATCAGGTGATTTTATGTGTGGGTCTATTTCTGAACTCAATTTTTCCCCATTGTTTTATATTTTGCAATTTGACTGATGACCAACCTCTATTTATTGCTGTTTTATAATGGGTCTTGATATAGTATCTGATTTTTCTAAATTCTATAGCTAGATTATTTGTCTTCAGGATTACCTTGATTGATATTTGGTCTTTGTTCTTTATAAATCCTAAAAGTAGGGTTACAGCCCCCTACCCCACCCCCGAGATTTTGGTTGGGACTTACCTTGATCTGAAAGAGATTATTGGAGCAGAGTTATTATCTCACAAGCTCTTACTGTGTGTGAATATGGTATTGCTTCCATTTATATAGACATTCATTAATTACTTTTGAAAGTATATTTCGATCTAGGGTCTGAGTTTTTGTTTTTAGGTGTGCAATTTATGATTTTCATTAGATTTATTTTTTAGGTATTTGACTTAGTATAACAATGGAATTGGGTAAATGGACAACAGGGATATAATAGAAATTGAACCTGGGTCCTCTTGGAGAGCAGAAAGTGCTCTTAACAGTAATTAAGACTTAAAGCCAGATTTTATATGGATTATTAGAAAGTAAGAAAGAATTGACATGTCCAAACTCTTAATTATAAAGCCATCACAAAGTAATAAATAATATTATTTCTGATGAACATAAATATAAAACAGAATATTAGCAGATAAAACCAGACGATGTATACTTCTAAGATAGGATTGCTCCATGCATTCATTGGTTTATTAACTGTGAATCATTCAGTTAATTGATCACATTAAAAAATAATAAAAACTCAAAGGAGTGAACAACAGAAATTGAAAGGAAAATATACAGGGGGTAATGTAAATATAGTATTTTTGTTTGAATTCTTAACAAAAAGTATAATGGTCAGGCATGGTGTCACACACCTTTAATTCCATCACTTGGGAGGCAGATCTGGGTTTGATGAAGGGTAGAGAGCTAGCAAGTGATATGCCTGAGCCTTTGGTCGATTCAGCCTAAAATTTGTAAGCCTCTGTGTGTTTCTGAGCGTCTAAACCTTGTGGCAAGGCCCAAAAGTCCAAGCCAGAAACCTCCTACTACAAATGGCGCCCAACATGGGGCTAAAGTTTCTAACTGCTCCAAACCATTGGCTGACCCATTGGGATACTGATTATATGGCGGGTATTTGGTTTGAGTTTCATACAAGCTGATCGGTGGCCGGTAGCCATTTGTAAGTGGAGGAAGGTCCTCTGTTGTGGGTGGGTACTGAAAACTTTGCTGCAAAGTTGCTTCGAAGGGTGTCTGGCCACCATCTTCAACAATGTCACTGTTGTTATCAAAAGCATCCTCCTGGCGGATGTTGGCGGAGTCAATGAGTTGAGGTGGTTGCTGAATTGTGTTTCCCATGATCCCTTGCGAGAAAGAGAAATCCATTGTTCTGCTCCAGCATCCTTAACTTTCCCTTTCTCTCATCGAGCCTTCAGTTTGTTCCATTCTAACCCAGCCAGCGCCCCGCGCCCCCCCCCCCCCCCCACCATGTCAGTACTATCACAGGAGAGACACGGAGGCCCGAAATGAAGAAATAGGAGAAAAAAAAAAAAAGTGAAACATTGACAAAAGTAATTCAGAGTCCCAAAGAAACTTTTACAGATTTTTTTCACAGATTAACCACAGCAGTAAACAGAATGGTACCGGACTCAGAAGCCAGGCAAATAATCATTGAATCATTGGCTTTTGAGAATGCCAGTGCACAATGTAAAAAAATACTTAGACCTTTAAAAGCAAGGTCAGCACCTTTGGAGGATTGAATTCGTGAGACAATTAATATGGAGTCTTATGACAGTGATGATAACTGGGTAGGAGGGCTTATTTCAAGAGGTATAAGAAAACATCAAAATGTCAAATGTTATAATTGTGGAAGGTAAGGTCACATGAAAAGAGATTGTAAACAAGGCGTTCCCAGAAACACTGCTTTTGGTAGGAATAATCCCAAGAGAACACCCCTCCCTTCTGGAATATGCAGAAGGTGTGGAAAAGGAAGACATTGGACTAATGCATGCAGGTCAACAAGAGACAGACAAGGGAACTTTCTGCCCTTGAGAAATGCTCCAAGGGGGCTTTCAAAAGCCCCCATATCAAGCCCAATCCAGTCTTACCCTACCATTGTGGAAGAAACACCTTCCCAGAACAATTAAAAAGGTTAAAACCTATTTTAAAAAGTTTACAGAAAAAGAAAAAAATTCAGGAAAAAATATAAAGCAAATATTTTGACAAACTTCTATCAATGAACAAAGTCCAAAATTAAAAGTACAAATAAATGATGTTACTATTGAAGGCTTATTGGACACGGGCATGGATGTATCCATAATTTCACCTGAGTCATGGCACCCAAGTTGGCCCCTTCAGGAGGTAAATGTTCAGTTTTTGGGTATTGGGTCGATATCCCAGGTAAAACAGAATGCAAGATGGCTTGAATGTATAGGACCAGAAGGACAGAGAGGAATATTGAAGCCATATGTGGTTGACATTGCTATAAATTTATGGGGAAGAGATTTACTGCAACAGTGGAACACGCAGATTAATATTCCTCCAAATACAGAAATAAGCCATGACCTAGCACATGGTTCCAGAAGAAATATCAGAAGGTATGAGAAACAGTCACAGACCATTCAGGTTATAGAGAAACAAGGCAAAACAGCTGCTGATCTTTCAAAAACACCCACAGCACTACCTCTAAAATGGCTAAACAGGAAGAATCTGGGTTAGATGAAGGGTAGAGAGCTAGCAAGTGATATGCCTGAGCCTTTGGCCAATTCAACCTAAAACTTGTAAGCCTCTGTGTGTCTCTGAGCATCTGGGCTTCTGCAGGTCTAAACCTTGTGGCAAGGCCTGAAAGTCCAGGCCAGAAACCTCCTACTACAGCATATTTCTTGAGTTTTAGGCTAGCTTGGTCTACATAGTGATACCCTGTCTCAAAAACAAACAAACAAAACAAAACAACAATAAAAACCCTATATACTTAAGTAAATAAAATCATCTATTGGCATTACGTACTTAACTAGGTGGCCTGATCTACATGAGCCCTTGTTTCAAAAAAAAACAGAACTTCCTAAAACAGTAGATATGCAGGGAAACTTTCTTATTATAATAATGTATGTCTTTAAATTCTGACACACCTTCCTGGGAGTTATGTATTTTCTTAAATAGACTGTATCATCAACTCTTATAAAGTTATTCAAGGATCTACTGTATGGGTCATAAATCTTCTTTCTGAAGTCTGCAGTAAACTTATTGTCATACTAATTTGCCAATTTATTTGTCTTTTATTGCACGAATTCTATTTAGTATATGATAAAACCCAGAGCCAGATATTGGAGCAATGCGGATGTATCAGAGAGACAGAACAAACCACAGCCAGTTCTCACCCAGCCAGCTCCTCTTGTATTTTAAATCTGATGTGCTGTGGTTTTTGCTTTTTGCTGCTGCCACCTCTAAGAGCTTCCAGAGTCAGTGGTGTTGTATCTTGATACTCAAAACAGAAAAACCTCAGCTGTTACAACTAAAACATTTCTTATTATTTTTATTTGCTTATTTAACAAAACAAGCTTTTACTTGTTATATTGGGTGTGAGTTCACGCTGTCCAAGAACAGGGACACTCTAGGGTGATTTTTTAGCCTTTTCCAGCTGCTGGTGGGTCAGCCTCTGGCAGAATGACTCACTGCCACTTTGCAAGGGCCCTTTTATTGTTATATAATTCTTACCTTGAGCAATTCTGTATACCAAAACCTCTTATCTAAGCTTCCCAAAGAGACAATACCAATGCAGATTAAGAGACACCTGGGAGTCTTCCCCCAACCAAGTTTTGCATAGGCTTTGAACTCTCTGCTCAGATTTACACACTTATAAGGGAAGTACTGGAGACAAAAGGTAGCAATCACAAAAGGCTAAGTGCTAATACTCCAGAATCAAACCAACTGCAGAAATCTGCAGAACTCCCCTAACTCTCACCCACAGTCTAGGCAGTCTCAAACTCACTAGGTAGCCCATGTAGACCTTGAAGATACAGTAGTTCTCCTGCCCCCGCCACCCAGGTGGAAGCCACTGAGCCTGGCCTTTGCTATTTATTTCCCCACAGCTCTAGTCCTGGTTGGGAGTTTTCTTTAGATTTCAGTTTCAAATGCTTTATTGGCCCATCCTCAAGCTTACTGGTTCCTTTCTTAGTCCTGTAGAGTCTCCTGATTAGTCTACTAAGGGCATTCTTCATTTGCTGGAAATTTTTACCTCAGTTTGTATTCCTTTTTTCTCAGTAATACCCATATCTTCTTACAGGATGTTTGTTTGTCTTTTCCACTAGAGTTTTTCTATTATATCTATTGCTCTTGGCTTTGTTTTTGAGACCAAGCCCCTCTGTGTATCCCAGGCTGGCGTTGAATCCCTGAGTGATCCTCCTGCCTTCTGCTCACCCCTCTGCCTAGTGCTTAGGTTATAGTTGCGTGCCGTGAACACTAGTCAGTATGGGTGACTTTTTCTTGTTAGGCACCAGCTTGACTTCTCTATGTTTGATGACATGTGTAAGTGTTGTCTGCAGCAATAGGACCTTACCTTCAGGTTGTAGAAAGCAGCCAATAGCTGTGTAAATAGCCTGTGATAAAACCATAGGAGTTTCCATGTGTCTCCTTTGGACTATATGACTATACCTCCTGGCAGTGGAATTATTACTTACTGGCATAAGATGTCTATATGGGGCACTGTTTTCCGTATTATTTAGTGACTCCATTTAGATTCCTTTCCTATGTGTATGTATTTTAGGACACTTCTGCATTAGGGTTCCATATGTTTTTTCAAATGGTCTTTAGTATTAGCTGTCCCTCCCATATTTCCTGTTTTTTTTTTTTTTAACCCTTCTCTCCCTCCCTACTTAATTCTCCTATTTTAGTTTCCCCTTTGTCTTTCCATAGCAATATATTATATTGCCCCCTCTTTGGACAAACCAACTCCCTTTACTAGTACTTACCCTCTGTGGTTATTTAGATTGTAACGCACATTTTGAAAGTTTAAATGCTAATATCTCTATATAAGGGAAAACATACATGCAATGTTTATCTTTTGAGATTACCTCACTCGGGGTGTTTTTTTTTTTTTTTACCCCCAGCTTTATTTACTTGAAATTTTCTTAAGAGCTGATTAGTATTCTACTGTGTTACATGCCACATTTTCATCTACTCATCAGTTGATAGACCATTCTATCTGGCCATTATGAATAGAACAATAAAGAACATGGATGAGCAAGTCTCTGTAGGAGGGTGTAGAGTCCTTTAGGAATATGCTAGACCTTGAGATAGATTGATTTTCATCTCCTGAGGAACTGCCACACTAATTTTGATAGTAACTGTACAAGTTTGTACTTCCCCATCAATGGAAGAGTGTTCCTCCTTTCCCCACATCTTCATCAGTGGGAGCTGATTTGTTTTATTGGTCATAGCCATTATGGCTAAGATACAATGAAATCTAAAAGAATGTTGAGCATTTGTTTCTTAATCATTTGTGTTTCATCATGTCTCTGCCTAGTTCTGTACCTCAGTTGTTTTCTTGATGTTCAGTTTTTTTTAGTTTTTTATATATTCTAGATATTTAACCCATGCATATCAACCCTGTATCAGATGTATAACTGATAAAGAGATAAAGCTCTTTTCCCATTCTGTAGTCTGTTATTTTGCCCAAATGAGGTGTCCTTTTCCGTGTCTGCTTTTCTCAGCTTCATGAGGTTCTTAGTGCTTGTCCTGTTTCCTGCTCAGAAAGTCCTTTCCATTGCCAGTAAGTTTAAGCCTATTCCCCATTTTCTATCAGATTCAGTATAGCTGGTCTTATGTGGAGGTCCTTATCCATTTGGAGTTGAGTTTTATGCAGGATGATAAATATGGATCTATCTTCAGCCTTCTGCATTTAGCCATCCAGTTTGACCTGCATCATTTATTGAAGATGTTGTCTTTGCCCCCCCCCCCTTTTTGTCAAAAATCAGGTGTGTGTGTGTGTGTGTATAGGTGTGTGGATTTATGTCTAGGTATTTACTTCAATTCTATTAATCAACCTGTCTGTTTTTATGCCAATTCTATGCTGGGGTTTTGTTTGTTTATTAAATTACAACAGCTCTGTAATACAACTTGAAATCTATATTTGATACCTCCAGGTCTTTTATTATTCAAAATTCATTTAGCTTCCTAGATCTTTTGTGTTTCCATAGGATTTGAAGATTTGGGGTTTTTTTTCAGAATTTTTATTTATCTTGTTGGAATTTTTATGGGAATTGTACTGAATCTGTAGATTGTTTTTGGTAGGGTGGCCATTATCACAATATTAATCCTACCGATCCATAACATAGGAGTTCTTTCTGTCATCTAAGTATCTTCAATTTTTATATATAGGCCTTTTACTTGCTTGGTTAGAGTTAACCGAAGATATTTTATGAGGCTATTTTTCAAGGTACTATTTCTCTGATTTCTTTCTCAGTCTGTCATTTGTATATTTGAAAGCTACTGACTTTTAATTTTGTATCCTGCTATTTGGCTGAAAAAAAATTTCAGCTCTATGTTTTTTCCTGGTGAGAATTTTTATTAGAGTCTTATATATAAAGTTATATAATCTATAAATAAAGATAATATGACTTCTCATATTTGTATTTCCTGTGATCTCCCATTGCTCTAGCTAAGAGTTAAGTACTATATTGGATAGGTATGGAGAGTGGATATCCTTGTGGTGTTCCTGATTTTAGTGGCTGTGTCTTATGTTTTAATCTGTTCAGGTTGATTCTGACTATGGGCTTGCTGTAAATTGCCTTTATTATGTTGAGGTATGTCCCTGTATCCATAGTCTCTCCAGGACTTTGATTATGAATTGATGTTGCAGAGTTTGTTAAAGGCCTTTTTGGCATTTAATGAGGTGACTACATGGTTTTTGTCTTTCAGTCAGTTTATGTAGTGCATTATGTTTGTCAGTTTACATATGTTGAAACATCCGGCATCTCTGGGATGGAACCAACTTGATCATGGTAGATAATCTTTTTGATGTGTTCTTGGATCCAGTTTGCAAGTACTTTTACTAAGAATTTTTGAATCTATATTGTCATTTTATGGTAATGCATATACCCATGTGGCTGACAGATGGTGATGGATGGAGGCACCATGTGCCAGGTGGGCGCAGTGGAAGGCAGTGCAGTGGGAGACACTTAGACTGGGCCTACATGGAGAGACTTTATTATTACAGAGAGAGAGGGAGATAGATAGATAGATTAGATTAGATTAGATTAGATTAGAATAGATAGATAGATAGATAGATAGATAGATAGATAGATAGATAGATAGATAAGAAAGAAAGAGAAGAGAGGGAGGGGGTTGAGGAGCATTCCCTCTGGCAGGGTGGGGAAGGAAAGGGTCGACCTTGGCAATTTTTCTTAAATGGAGTTTGAAGTAGAACTCAGGATGGGGCCAGGCTGATTGCCATTGGTCAGGTGTGGCTTCAGGGACAGATCCCAACATATTCCTAAGGGTAGGGTGTGTGGTTTCCTCCCTTCCTCCCCCTCTCCTTTCGTTCTTTCTTTTGTGGGGTCTTTGTGTGCTTTTGGCATTAGTATAAAGTGACCTTAAAAAAGAATTAGGAAATGTTCCTATAGTTTCTGTTTTGTGGAATAATTTGAAGAATGTTGGCATTCTTTGAAGGACTGGTAAAATTCTGTGCTGGATCCATTTGGCCATGGGCTTTTATTAGTTCATTTGTTTGTTTTGGTTATTAGATTTTAATTATTGCTTCTATTTCACTAGCAGTAATGGGTTTCTTTAAATTGCTTATATACTCTTGGTTTAACGTTGGCAGGTCATATACATCAAGGAATTCATCCATTTCTTTTAGGTTTTCCAGATTGGTATAGGTGCTAGAGTTTTTAAGCATGTACTTAGGATTCTCTGAATTTCCTTGGTGTCTGTCATGATGCCCCCTTTTTCCTCTAATTTTATTCTTTTATTTCCTGTCTTTTAGTTAATTTGACTAAAGATTGACTTGTGATCTATCCAAATATTATACCATTTTATATTAAGGACTTGAGCATCTTCAGGCTTTCTGTTTGTAAGAGGTTCTGGAAAAGACCCTCACACTGTGCTGCTATCTTAGCTCCTTTGCTGGGAGAAGAGGTCCCAAAGAGGCCAAAATGTAGAGTTTTTTTTTCTATATATCATATTTCCATTTGAGAGTTTTCCATAGTGCTTTGCACACATGAAAAAGTAACATTAAGAAAAGAATTAAGAGGGGTTTTTTTAAATAATTAATTGATGTTTTAGAGGACATCCAGATAAGACATATTTAGCTAGTAGATAAAAATTACTTGGCAAGAATATCGGTATAGAAATAGCTATCTTGCTTCATGACTTCTGCATTCTGACCAATGGAAGGCTGCCTAGTATGTGGAATTTGTTACTTTTTTAATGCCTTTTACATTGTGCAAAAAAGAGCCTAATGGCAATGTTTTAAACCTCCTTTTTTTTTTTTTTTTACTTTTTTTCTCTTCATGTGTGTGTGTGTGTGTGTATGTATAGATATATATTATTTTCATTAAACAACATCATCTCCATCAATGTATCCCCCTGCTCCCCCTCTCCTCTCCCTCCCAATTCCTCCTAGCCAGCCCTCAACCTCGATCCTCCCCATGCACCCATCCCCTCCCCTGAAAGAGCAAGGAGTCCAGAGGTGGGTCTACTCAGCTTGGCACATCCACTCTAGGCAAGTTCGATTTTCTCATCCCAATATCAAGACTGGGTTAGGTAGGTGTTCCTCTATAAGGAATGGGCTCCAAGGTGCCAGCCCACACACAGGAACACAGTCTGATCCCACCCCAGAGGCTCTACATACTGCCCAAACCAATCAACAGTTGCCTACCCTTGGAGGGCCTAGCTCCTTTTTTCATGGTTCCCCAGTGGCTATTCTTGATTCACTGAGCTCCCCAGAGCTCCAGCCAGCCATCTCTGGGACTCCTCCTCATAATCCCTATCCCCTTGCTCATACAGACTCCTCCTCCACCCTCTACCCCCACCCCCCAACCCCAACCCCTCGCAGCTGCTCAGCTGAACTGGGATCTCTGCCCAGTGCTCAACCATGAATCTCTACCTCTCTGCCTTCACCTCTATTCATTATTGGATGTAGGTTCTTTGATGACTCATAGGGTGGTAGGATGGTTATTCAATTGATTATAGGGGAAGTGCTTTTTAGACACACCCTCCACTGTGAGTTAAGAGACCTAGCCAGGGAGTTCTTGGAGGTTTCCCTATCACTTGGTCTCTTTCCAACCCCACACTGGCTTCCTCTATCAAGAAACCCATCTCATTTTTTCCTCCCACTTTATTGCTCCTCTCACTCAACAATTTCTTCTCATAATTTGTTCCCAACTCTTCTTGGTTGCAGCCTGTTATGGTCCCAATTTGCTAAGGAAATCTCTATTTTCTCTTCTTAGGGGAATCTCTGGATGTCTCTCTTAAGTTCCTTCTGATCCCAAGCTGTTCAGGGGTTGTGGTTTGCAGTTTGGGTATTCTTTGCTTTTTGTCTAAAATCCACTTATGAATGAGTACATCCCATGCCTATCTTTCTGGGCTTGTGATACCTCGCTTAGGAGGATATTCTCCAAATCGATCCAGTTGCCTGCAAATTTTAGGATGTCTTTTTTTACTGCAGAATAGTACTACATTGTGTAGATGTACCACAGTTTGTTAATCCATTCTTCAATTGAGGGGCATCTCGGTTGTTTCCAGGTTCTTGCTATTACGAATAATGCTGCTATGAACATAGTTGAGGTACGAATGTGCATCCTTTGGGTGTTGCTGGATTCTTGGAGAGATTGATTCCCAGTTTTCTGAGGAACCGCTATGCTGCATTCCATAATGGCTGTACAAGTTTACACTCCCACCAACAATGGAGGGGTGTTCTCCTTGTTCCGCATCCTCTCCAGCATAGGCTGTCATCTGTGTTTGTGATCTGCGCCTTTCTAACAGGTTTAAAGTGGTCTGAAAGTTGTTTTGATTTGCATTTCTCTAATGGTCAAAGTTTTCCATTCTGTAGGCTCTTGTTTTGTCCTTTGCCTTACAAATGCTTCTCAGTTTCAGAAGATCCCACTTATTGATTGTTGTTCTTAGTGTCTGTGCTACTGGTACTATATTTAGGAAGTGATCACCTGTGCCAGTGCATTAAAGGGTATTTCCCTCTTTTCTATCAAGTTCAGTGTATCTGGGTTTATGTAGAGATCTTTGATCCACTTGGATTTGAATTTGTGCAGGGTGATAGGTTGGTTCTATTTGTCCAGTTATACTAGCACTCTTTGTTGAAGATACTGTCTTTTCCATTGAATATTTTTGGCCTCTTGGTCAAAAATCAGGTGTTCATAGGTTTGTGGTTTAATGTCAGGGTCTTCAATTCAATTCCATTGATCCACAAGTCCGTTTTTGTGCCAGTACCAGGCTGTTTTTTTAACTATGGCTCTATAGTATAGCTTGAAGTCAGGGATGGTGATTCCTCCTAAAGTTCTTTTATTGAGCAGTATTGTTTTGGAAATCCTGGGTCTCCTCTTATTCCATATGAAGTTGAGTATTGTTCTTTCGAGGTTTTTAAAAAATTGTGTTGGGATTTTGATGGGGATTGCATTGAATCTGTAGATTGATTTTGGTAAAATTGCCATTTTTACTATATTGATCCTACCTATCCAAGAACATTGGAGATCTTTCCATTTTCTGATATCCTCATCAGTTTCTTTCTTCAGTGACTTAAAGTTTTGTCAAACAGGTCTGTTACGTCTTCGATTAGAGTTATGCCAAGATATTTAATGCTGTTTGCAGCTATTATAAAGGGTGATGTTTCCTTTATTTCTTTTTCAGCCCTTTTATCCTTAGTGTATAGGAGGGCTGTTGATTTTTTTTTTTTTTAAGTTAATCTTGTACCCCTGCTACCTTGCTGAAGGTGTTTATCAGCTGTTTCCCTGGTAGAATTTTGGGGGTCACTTAAGTATACAATCATATCATCTGCAAATAGAGATAGTGTGACTTCTTTCTTTCCTATTTGTATCTCCTTAATTTCCTTTTGTTCTCTTGTTGCTTTAGCAAAAACTTTCAGAACTATATTGACTAGATAAGGAGAGAGAGGACAGCCTTGTCTTGTTCCTGATTTTAGTGGAATTGCTTTGAGTTAGTGTAATTGCCATTTAGTTTGGCTGTTAGCTTGCTGTATATCGCTTTTATTATATTTAGGTGTTGTCCCTGTATTTCTGATCTCTCCAGGACTTTTATCAGGAAGGAGTGTTGGATTTTGTCAAAGATTTTTTCAGCATCTAATGAAATGACCATGTGGTTTTTTTCTTTCAGTTTGTTTGTAGGATGGATAACATTCATGGTTTTTCGTATGTTGAAGCATCCCGCATCTCTGGGATGAAGCCTACCTAGTTGTGTGATGAAGGATTTTTTTTTTTATATGTTGTTTGATTTAGTTTGCCAGAATTTTATTGAGTATTTTTGCATCAATGTTCATGAGGGAGATTGGTCTGTAATTTTCTTTGTTGCATCTTTGAGTGGTTTGAGAATCAGGGTGATTGTGGCCTCATAAAAAGAGTTCAACAATGTTCTTTCAGTTTCTACTGTATGGAACAGTTTGAGGAGTATTGGTATTAGTTCTTTGAATGTCTGGTAGAATTCTGCACTGAAACCAACTGGTCCTGGGCTTTTTTTTACTTGGGAAACTTTTAATAACAGCTTCAATTTGGGAGGAGCTTATAGGTCTGTTTAGGTCTTTCATGTGATCTTGGTTTAATTTTGGTAAGTGGTACCTGTTCAGAAAGCTGTCCATTTGTTTTAGGTTTTCCATTTTAGTGGAGTATAGATTTTCAATGTATGACCTCATAATTCTCTGGATTTCCTGGGTGTCTGTTGTCATGTCCCCCTTTTCATTTCTGATTCTGTTAATTTGAATTCTCTCTCTCTCTCTCTCTCTCTCTCTCTCTCTCTCTCTCTCTCTCTCTCCCTCTCTCTCTCTCTCTCTCTCTCTCTCTCTCTCTCTCTCTCTCTCTCTCTCTCTCTCTCTCTCTCTCTCTCTCTCTGCTTTTTGGTTAGTTTGGATAAGGGTTTGTCTATCTTGTTGACTTTCTCAAAGAACCAACTCTTTGATTCAGTGATTCTTTGTATTTTTCTGTTGTATTGATTTTGGCCCTAAGTTTGATTATTTCCTGCCGTCGATTCTTAGGTGAATTTGCTTCTAATTGTTCTAAAGCCTTCTGCTGTGCTCTTAGGTCTCTTGTGTGAGATTTCTCTAGGTTTTTCATATAGGCATCTAGTGCTGTAAGTTTTCCTCTTAACACTGCTTTCATTGTGTCCCATACGTTTGGGTATGTTGTAGATTCATTTTCATTAAATTCTAGGAAGTCATTGGTTTCTTTCTTAACTTCTTCCTTGACCCAGAGGTGGTTCAATTGAAAGATAATTCAGTTTCCATGAGTT